>CAWUFW010000694.1:592500-1202500 GCA_963921515.1 Calotriton arnoldi | reverse complement strand
CAGCATCTTACACAGGATACCAATTTATCATACTTTTTCTTAATAGCTTGCATCATTTCATTAAACTGATCCTTCAAAAGTTTATTGACTTCATTCAGAGTCTTACATTTAAGTTTTGCAGATCATATTATCCCACGCTTGTTCTTCCAAAGTACTGGCAAACTATTCTGCTAACGATCATTTAAATATACCCAACCGTGCAATTTGAGATGCTACTGTAGTAGATGGCATATCAGGTGCTGCAGTCCACTGGTCACATTTAACTTACACACCCAGGTAAAAATTGTACCATATACTAGGGGCTTCGAGACAAGTTAAATACGCCAATTAGGATTATACCAATTCAACCATTTTAAAAAGGGGAGCACAGGCACTTTACTACTGGTTAGCAGGGGTAAAGTGCTTAGAGTTCTACAGCCAGCAAAAACAACGCAAAAAATCTCGGGAAATACCACGCAAAAGATAGGAATTTCCTACACTACTAATAACTAATATGCAACATTATACATAAAAACTAAAAACACTTGCAACACTTGAGGAGCAATTAAAAGAGGACTTTGAAATTTGAAAGGATTGACTCGCTCACATAATATGCTAGCTCTTGTCAGGGCATTGGACTTAAATAAGATCACAAATCACCTTGCCTTAACATCTGGACCAACATAATCTATTACAAAATGGCTGCCATTTCACGTATTACAAGTGACTGATTAAGAGACATGTTTTTGAGCTCAAAGGACATGACGGGTTAGAGGGACAATAAAATACATTTTACAAGACTTCATCTCATCAATAATGTCCACTTTGTGAAACTGGCCTCTATAAAATGGAAACCTCACTTTCTTGCTCCATCAGAAAAACGTTACTTACCTGTAACGGACATTCTCCAGTATTCACAGCTTTCATAGATTCACATGCTTCAATCCCCCCTGTCGTCAAGAAGGGAGTCCCACAGGATAAACATAGTGCACAGTACAATGTTAAACATACACAGAATAGCTTTAACATAGTGACAACAGTAGCCAATTCACATCATTATAAAAGATCCAGAACTCAGCCAATCAAAGCACAGTAGTCACCTCTCCTCACCCAGGGCACCATGATTCGAATTTGTATACATTTTGTATGGAAATGTGCCTGAGTTGGGGAGGAGGGTAGGTCTCATGTGACTCTATAAAAGATAATAATGGAGAGTCTATGAAAGCTGTGAATACTGGAGAATGTCCGTTACAGGTAACGTTTTTCTGATGGAGCAAGAAAGGGAGGTTTCCATAACTGAAATTCACATGCTTAAATCACCACAGTCGTCAAGAAGGGAGTCCCGCAGGGTAAACATAGTGCACAGTACAATGCTAAACATACACAGAATAGCGTTAACATAGTGACAACAGTAGCCATTTCACATCATTATATAAGATCCAGAACTCAGCCAATCAAAGCACAGTAGTCACCTCTCCTCACCCAGGGCACCATGATTCGAATTTGTATACATTTTGTATGGAAATGTGCCTGAGTTGGGGAGGAGGGTAGGTCTCATGTGACTCTATAAAAGATAATAATGGAGAATTTCAGTTACAGGTATTTAACTTTTTTCTTCTTTTTTGATCTTTCATAGATTCATATGCTTGAATCAGAGTAGCAAGCAATAAATACCACGCAGTCCAACGACACCACCAACGCAGATCAAACAGTACAGAACTTCAATGACTGGATCACCAGTGCCACCAACAGAGTCGCTTCAACCAAACCAGCCAAGACACACAGACCCTCCAAACAAGCCAGCTGGTACACCCCGGAACTCAGCACGTCAAAATGCAGATGCAAACAACTTGAAAGAAGACGGCGCGACAGCAGGAACCACAATGACCAAGCCCCCTTCAAATAAGCCCTCAACGACTACCACTGCCAGATCAAAACCACAAAAAGGAATGCCCTGACCCACTGGATCGAGACCAGCACCAACCAAGCCAAGGAACTGTTCACCATCAGTTCACCTGCCGGCCTGCCACCGAAAACTCTATCCCCGCCTCACAGAAACTCTGTGACACCCTCGCTAACCATTTCCACAACAAGATAGCAACCATCTACAAAAACTTCGATCCCAAACCCTCCAACCTCCTCAGCATCCCATCAACCACCACCAACCACCCACTCACCACATGGGAACAACTCAGTACACTGAAAAACTACCACTCTTATGAACGCCATCCACTCAGGAGCACCCACTGACCCCTGACCCGCCGACTTTTCAACCTCGAAAGAGACTAGATCAGCCACAGATTCACCACAATCCTCAACGCCTCGATAACCACAGCCACCTTTCCTGACGCCTGGAAACATGCTGAGGTCAGACCCCTCCTCAAGAAACCCTCTGTAGACCCCAGCGAACTCCAGAACTACCGTCCCATCTCACTGCTCCCATTCCCTGCCAAAGTCCTGGAGAAGGCCATCAACCTCCAACTCACCAAACACCTGGAGAGAAACAACCTACTGGCCCCATCCAACGAGGCTTCAGAACCAACCACAGCACCAAGTTAGCTCGGATTGCCACAACAGACGACATCTGCACCCTACTTGACAGAGGAGAATCAGCCACCCTGAGCCTGCTTGACCACTCCGCAGCCTTCTACACAGTCTCCCACCATTGCCTACGCCAGATTGGTATCACAGACTATGCGCTCAGATGGATGGCATCCTTACTCACAGGATGCACCCAGAGAGTCCGCCTCGCTCCCTTCACATTGCAAGCCTAGCGCACCATCTGTGGCATCCCTCAGCCCAACCCTCTTCAACATTTACATGACATCATTCCCAGACATCAAATCGCAAGACATTATCATCTCCTATGCAAACACTAAGCCCATCCTCTGTACGCTCATATATCTTGGAGCATGCAGCAGATTAACAAAAACTGGAGGGAAGAAGAAATAAATGAGCAGATGCACGTGTAATGATCTGCTGCGAAGAGTAAACACTAGTACAATTACTCGGTGGACCCCGGGCAGCTTACCGGAAATATATGCAGGGCGGCGTGTCAGAGCCGCATGCCTCTTTTAAGTTGAGCCAAGACAGTCCTTCGCCAAAGGGCAATGCGTGGAGAGCCGGGGAGCCAGAGACACACCTCTGTATCAGGTGCTGAGGTGTGCACTCACTCAGCGTTTCCTGGGTGTGAAGCGGTGAAGGCTGAGGGAGCAAGGGTCTCTCCTCCGTGCTTAAGCAAGTAAGCGCTCGATCTGTGCTGCTGGGGCCGGGGGCACAAGATGCTGACTCCTCGGCCAGGGAGAATAATGTTGCACGCCAACCCGGTGCGTCTAAATATGCTGTGGGGGACATGGGTGTGATGGAACACTATAGAAGAGATGAGGTGGGAGTGTTACCACCCACCAATGGGGACGAGCCCAGAGCAACGAATGCCTAAAGGTGAAGGAGTGAGAAGCGGATCAATAGATCTGTGAGGTGTTGCCTACATCGCGAGGATATGCGTGAAAAGGTCATGGTCATACAATAATACATAAACAATTGAAATCAGGGGGGCTACCATCATACATAAAATTGTTAGTGCAATAATGGATAAACAATTGCTATAGAACAAGATTCGGGGGGACCAGCAACATAGATAAAATTATTAATACTGCACAGTGCTACTTGTGCATAAAGGATTGAAAAGAGGATCAGTAGATCTGTATGGTGGTGTTAACAGAATTGTTACAGGTTGTGTGGATCAGGTCATACCATAATACAAAAATCAAAGCAAATAGACTTGAGTCCAGGGGAAACAGTGTCATACATAAAAATTAAATATACTTTACAACTGAGACCGCAATACTGAATACCTAGAGGGAAAAAGCAGGAAGCAGAATACATAGAGGCAGGAGGCCTCTGGACTTTTTGCATCTGCAGGGGTTAATAGTCTTAATGGACGTCGTCCAATTACTGGTCACGAGAAATAAAGCTCTCCACTCTTCCATAGAGTTCAGTCCTTCGGTGTCGAATTACATGTAATAATCCATTTGCATTCAAGTCTCAGGAGGATCAGAGAGAGGTCCCCACCACAAGAGGGGTCTTAGTAATTTCAAGAACTTGCCACTTGATGTCATCGGCAGTATGTTGGTTTGCCTTGTAGTGTGGTACCAAAGGTGCCGTAATGATACTGCAGTGAATCCCGCTCCTCTACTGCCCAATCCGGACCTTGATGGGTTGCACTGTTTGCCCAATGTAAATTTTCTTGCAAGGGCACAATATCCAATAAATGACATTGGTCCAGTTGCAATTTGAGAAGTCGTTTAAGTAACATCGATCAGTCTGTGCACAAACATTTTGGAGTTTGCAGTGTACTTAGATACCAAGCAGTTACCACATTTGTAGTGCCTCTTGATATGGGTTCCACCTCATGCATTGTAAGTCTTGTTTGCTCTAGTGATTGTGGGGCCAGCCGAATGTACTAGACGCTCCCTGATGCTTTAATCCCATTTAAAAGAAAACATTGGGATGTCCATGGAGGGATCAACGTTCTGAATGATGTCAGTGTTTTCTGATACAGGTTTTCACTTTGCGGGAATGGGACGAAAAAGGGGTGACAGTTTCTCAGAGGGGGTCAACAGATTATCGTGGTGGCAATACTAGGCTATCTTTAGAGTGGACCTCACGATCCATCGCAGCTAACCCATCTGGATAAGTCTGTCGCCAAGAGAGTTGGTCTCATTGAAGAAGTCCCTCTTGTGTGTGCAACTGCTTCCTATCTACAAAATCAACTATCTGGAAGGCCATCCCTGAGGTCATGTGGATGGTGGCTGTAGTATGCAAGTAATGTGTTCAGCGGAGGCTCCTTTGCTAAGGTGGGAGAGCGTCACCAGCTGCATTTTGAGCACTGGATAAAAGAGGAATAAAATAATAATAACCCTATGTTATTATCATTTTAGTTTTCCGGTTTGCGGGGCGGGGCCTGGCTGTGTCATAGCTAGCAAGGGGAGGAGTGGTGGGCACTTAAGTGGGCCGGCCGTCTTGGCCTGGCCAAAGAGTCATGCACACTTTGCATGTTCCCCACCAGGCTGTAATGCACAGCCTGGTGAGGAATATGCACATGCTCCCACTGCCTGTCTGAGCACTGAAACCATGGCAGTCAGACCAATCCCAACGCTGCATTGCAGCGTTGTGATTGGCTGGGGGAGCCTGTTTGTGTTTCCTGCTTCAAGCAGGCACAGAAGAGGACGATGCGAGGTGAGGCAGCGGTACGGGAGCAAGGTAAGTTTTTTTTCTATAAAAACCCCTCCCGCCCCACCTGTGCTACTTGGTGGCAGTCGACACTCAATGTGTTCATGTCAGTGGGTTTTCTGTAGAGTGATGTAGTTTTCATTCGTCTGCTGAGATATGGAGGTCTAAAAAGGGTATACTACTCTTGTCTGAGTGACCGGTGAACTGCAAATGTGGTTGAGTGTGATTGAGATATTTAACAAACACTTGCAATGTATCTGACAACACCTTCTAGATAAATATATCATCAATATATCTTTTCCAGCATACAATGGATGCCATATATGGGTTGTTGGGTGTCAGGACATGGTTATGTTCAGAGGAGTCCACATAAATGTTCGCCTAGTTCAGTGCAAAAGTGGCCCCCATGGAAGTACCTCCCAACTGTTGGTAGTAGGAGTTATCGAATCTGAAATAATTGCTGGTGAGAGCAATGGTCAGGAGAAAGATAATGAATGAGGTGGGTACATTGCGCGGGGAAGCCCCATTGTGGGGCAGCCATGCGCTCTATAAATCTTGTAACACAAAATACCATGTGTGGGCTGGGACGTTTGTTGAGTACATTATTAATGATCTGGAGACTCTTGTTGTGGAATGTTTGTGTAGAGCGAAGCGATGTTGAGGGTGGCAAACAGTTCATGCCTGGAGTTGAAGGGATGACCCGCTACACGGTTAATTATATAAGTACTGTCCCTGACATTCGTCTCAAATGTCAGGGCAATATCTTTAATGAAGGTGTTAATGAATTGGCCAATGGGTTCCAGTATGGACCCACAGCCTCAGATAATATGGTGGCGGGGGGGTTTAATGGATTCTTGCGGATTTTGGGCAGGGAGTACAATCCTGGAATCCCAGGATGTTTCATGTTCAGCTATTCAAACTCTTTTTGTGAAATGAAACCCAACTCTCTGCCTTTGGTAGCGATGGGTTAAATAGGTTTCTTGGTTTTTCCAGGGGATAGGGTTTCAATTTACAGTAATGCTGTGGGTTGGACAATTGGCTATATATTTCTGCATTATAATCATGTACATTTTGGATCACAATGCCACCCCCTTTGTCTGCTGGTTTAATCACGATTGTCCTTTTTGAGTTTGTAAAGGGCTTGTCTCTGTCAGTGTAATATTAAATGAGATGAAACTCCTTTGGTTTGTAATCACTTGGAGATCTCGCAGGACTATATTTTTGAATACGAGTACCTCGCATGGCATTCTCCCTGTCGGGGAGAGAAAAAGTAGATGATAATCTCAGGTCTGTAGCTGATGTGTCAGCATACTTTCTCATATTTGCAAAGAAAAATTTGAGTTGGGCCTTCTGAAAGAATCTGTGCATTTCCGCCTGGAGAGAAACAAAGTCTTTTCTTTCAGTGATTATGAAAGACAGTCTTTTGCCCAATAAGGAGATCTCCTCAGAGGATAGGAGATGGTTGAATAAATTAAAAATAGGGATGGACAGGTCAGTGTCCTGTCAGCTCGTAGTGGATGAGGAGTGGACCCCATCTGTAAAACTTCTTCCTAGTTTGGCGATCCCCTGGGGTTTGCCATTGCTTCCTCCTGCCTCCTCCGCCACTCTGGCCTCTCGTTGAAAAAGTTGAAGGGAATTGTGCCGGATGTGTGGCTCCGCTGGGGCCTTCTTGGGGATCCGATTCATCTGAACCCACAGATGAGTCCAAGAACATCATGTTCTTGTTTGGTTTGAATCTGCCCCACATGTTTGGTCTATGGAATATGGCACTTGCTGTGAAATAGTGTTCTCTTGAATACTGGTAAGCTTTACCTTAATAGAAGTTTTTAATGTCTTTTGTCACCTTGTCAGCCTTTTTTTTCAACTCTAGTCGGTTGAACTCCGATATATTGTTGTTCAATTTGTCTAATGCTGCTTTGGCTCCCGCTAGGGCATCAGTCCCCAGAAGTTCTTTCTCTAGTTCCTCAATTATTTTCAATTCTTCTTTGGTGTGTTCTAATGCAGTTTCTATACCCAACAACATCCAGCGGCGACAGCAAGTAGTAGAGATATTGCAGAAACCTCCCTAAACTTAATATCCTCACGAAACAAGCCTGGAACATTTTTAACTTGTAGACCTAATGGAATGACTCCGTTAACATGCGAGCATGAAGTTCAGTGTGTGCTAATTTTTTGTTGGCTTTCGATTTTGTTTTTCTAAGACAGTCTGTCTAGGATATGTTGTGGTTGGTGTAGTGTGAGTGAATAGCAATGGGCCGCTGATGACCTCAGTTATATATTCCTCCTTGTATAGCTGTGCCTCCCGATTTGACATGTGTAAACTCCTGATAGGTCAGGAGAATGCCTTCTTGATACAAGACGCTCTTGCTGTGCAGCCACCGCTCTACACTGGAATTATAGCTACAAGAGCATCCCTACAATCCATGGAAAGAAACCTGGGTATACAATTCTTAAGTGCTACAGTGGTTCTCACAGGCAACCATACAATACAGTATATTATACGGAGTAGAAATTATAATAAATATGAAAAAAACTTTTGAAAAAGACACTCCCAAAACTTGCAAAACACTGCCACAGACAAGTAATGTACACGGGATAACCAAAAAATGATCACAATGAACAAGATTTTTCTAATGTTTTCAACTTCAAAGCGGCCAGCGGTGCTGACGCGCCTCCCTGCACATATTTCAGGTAAGCCGCCTTATCTGACAAACTGCCAAGGATTTCCTAAAAAACGTCTAAGACAACCATATTCTCTCCGATCAGGAATATTTACATTACTATATTATAGCCGACCACGTTTACTTGAAATTCCAGGTAAAAGTTACTTGGAATCATATACATTAATTCACAATTTTTTTTTTCTATTAATTAATTTTTCTTTCTTTTTTTATTAGCTCTAGGCGAGCTCTCTCAAGCCTACTGCTCAGAAAATTAATACTGGATACTTAAGTTCCTTTTGTCAATTAGCTGTCTTAGCAGTTAAAATCACTGATGCACTATATTACTTAATTTTCTTGGAGAGAGTGCAGTGTTGCACGGTTTCCAGTGTTCACAATTTCATGGTTTGCCATTAGTCCCAGGGACATCTATATGTTTCATAGTTGTTTGAAATGTGATAACTATTAGCTGTATTCGCTTTACATCCTTGAGAAAGCCTTGGGGCTAGCGGCCAAATGGGGTGAAGCATGCTGGCAGTAAATTATCCACATCAGCAATGTACATATTATAACTTGAAAAACTTGAAAAATCATTAACAACTACTCTAACTTACCATGGAATCAATCCCTAACAACAGACACTGGAATCTTCATCATCTGGGTGCAATAGGATTATTATTTCTTCATACTCCAAGAGGAAGATGTGGAACTTTCCTTGCACAAAGCAAAACTGAAACAGATGTTTATTTTCCAATATTTAGGATAAAGTACCTGAATTGACTGCAGCTTAGCATAGTTTCAGCGTGCCAAAAAAGATAGTGGCATCTGCAAGACAGTCTCCAGTCTTAGGTAGATGGCCCCTCATCCAGCAATGGGCTAGGCGTTTTTTGCGAGTAGGAGTTGTATGCCAGTTAACCTTCGTGTGTGCTGCACACATCGAAACCAGCACCAACACCACCAAGAAACTTTTCAACATTGTTAAGAAATTCTCCAACCCGGGTGCCAGCGAAAACAACATCATACCTTCACAGGAACTGTGCGACAACCTCGCCCACTTCTTCCACAACAAGATCACAATGATATAAAGAAACTTTGAACCCCAACGCACACCTACGGACTTCCTCGACAGATACACCACCACCGTAACCGACACGAACCACACACTGACCACCGGGAACATCCTCTCCACCCAGGACACCACCTCCATCCATTCCCGATGTCTGGAAACACGCCAGACAAACCACTACTCAAAAAGATTCCGCCGACTCCAGGGTACTCAAAATCTACCGGCCAATCTCCCTGCTCCCATTCCCGCGGAGGTACTGGAAAAGATCAGCAACAATCAACTCATGATACACCTGGAGCAGAACCAGATACTCGAAGCCTACTAATCTGGCTTCCGCTGCAATCACAAAACAAAACCGCTCTGATCACAGCCCACATTACCGGAACCCTCCTCAACCGAGAAACTGCAGCTTTAATTCTCCTCGACTTCTCACCAGCCTTCGACACGGTATCCCACCACATGCTGATCGAAAGACTACCACATCGGCATCCAAGGGGACACGCTTAGATGGATCACTTCCTTCCTCACCAGAGTAACGCAGAGGACCCACCTCCCACCTCTATCTCTGAACCCAAGAAGATCATCTGCGGTGTCCTCCAGGGATCATCCCTCAGCCCCACGCTCTTCAATGCATATATGACCCCGCTGGCCAACATCGTCAGATCCCATGGTCTCAACATAATTTCCTAGGCAGACAACATCCAACTCATCCTCTCACTCACTGACGAACCCACCACCACCAGAACCAACTTCCACAGATGCATGATAAACGTCGCCAACTGGATGAACAACTGCCTGCAGCTGAACACAGACAAGACAGAAGTTCTGATCTTTAGAAACAGCAGCAACACATGGCACGACTCCTGGAGGCCATCAGACCTAGGTCCCGCACCCACTCCCTCGAACCACGCCAGAAACCTCGAAATCATAAATGACAAGTTCACCATGAAACCACAGAACAACACCGTCTCCTCCGCCTGCTTCCTCACTCTGCGAATGCCACGCAAGATCTTCAAGTAGCTACCCCTACACACGAGACGAA
Organism: Calotriton arnoldi; assembly: GCA_963921515.1. NCBI lineage: Eukaryota > Metazoa > Chordata > Amphibia > Caudata > Salamandridae > Calotriton > Calotriton arnoldi. The sequence continues at coordinate 1,192,521 of CAWUFW010000694.1, read as the reverse complement.
CCGTAACACAAGCCCTCATCACCAGCCGACTGGACTACGACAACTCTCTCTACGTAGGAATCGCTGCACACCTCCTACAGAGACCTCAGACCATACAGAACGCCACAGCCAGACTCATCCTCTGCCTTCCCCAATGAACCCACATCATACCCCACCTCAGGCAACTCCACAGGCTACCCATACAGAAGGGAGGCCAACTCAAGCTGCTGACCCACACACACAAGGCTCTACACAACCAACGACCCAAATACATTAGCCCCTGCCTGAACTTCCACCAACCACCTCCCTTTCACTTGTCCATACTCCCCACATCTACCAAAGCAGAAGTGGAGGACGCTCCTTCTCCCGCATTGCAGCAAAGTCCTGGAACAGCCTCCTCATGCACGTCTGAAAAATCACCTCACTTCCGGAATTAAAAATGGCCCTGAAATTTCACAGCCCTATACGCCGAACAGGAAGTAATCTCAGCCGAACTCATCGCTGAGTTTCTGCGAGACATTCCGCCGAAGAGGCTCTCTGACCAACTGCGAGATCAGCTCGAGGCACAGATCACCGTGGAGGAACTGACGGGTGCGCTGGGCGCGCTCCGCTCGGGGAAAGCTCCAGGCTCTAATGGGTTTCCGCTAGATTTCTTACGCCCGCAGGCGCAAAGACTGGGGCCCTACCTTCTGGCGACGATCCAGGAGGCCAAGGACTCCGCTATCCTGCCCTGCGACTGGCGGCATGCTGAATTCATGCTCTTCCACAAGCCCGGGCGCCCCCCGGAATTACCCTCTTCTTACCGCCCCATATCCCTCATTAATTTCGAACCCAAATTATTGGGGAAAGTTCTCGCCGACCGGCTACGATCCTGCGTTCCGGACCTAATCCATCCCGATCAAGCGGGATTTATGCCGCAGAGAGCCACACGCCATAACATCCGGCGGGTGCATAATGCACTGGCCGCAGCTCCAGCTCTCGGTAGGCCGGCAGCAATTCTGCTGGCCGACATAGATAAGGCCTTCGACTCCCTAAGCTGGACTTATCTGTTCCAACTGCTGGAGGCATGTAATTTTGGACCCCAATTCCTTGCGTATGTGCGCCTGTTGTATACGGACTTGATGGCCTCGGTGCGCATAGCTGGTCACCGCTCAACCCCTTTCCTATTCGGAGGGGCACTCGACAGGGCTGCCCCTTGTCTCCTCTTCTGTTTGCCTTGGCAATCGAGCCCCTAGCTGCGTGGGTTCGGTGGGACCCGGTCCTTCGGGGCTTTGACTGGTCGACTTCGCGCTCTGATCGCATTGCATTATATGCGGACGATGCGCTATTTTTCATCACGGACCCATGGTTCTCCGGACCACGAGTGCTCCAGATACTCAGTCTTTGGGGAAACCACGGGGCTGCATACGAACCCGGCTAAATCTATTTTATTCCCGGTCTGCGGTCCTCAAGGCCGAGACGCCTGGGCGTCACAGCTCACCCGAGCGACCAATGGTTTTAAATATCTCAGGATATATATCTCTGCATGCCCCAAGACCTCGTGGCTGCACAACATCACCCCTCTATTAACCGGTCTCCAGACCGAGACCGCGGTCTGGGCCTCTTTACCGCTGTCTCTTTACGGCTGCTCGGCAATTTTAAAATGGTCTCTTTACCGCGCCTTCTCTACCGTCTCCAAAACTTCCCATACCCGATTCCGCGCTCCTGGTTTGCACAAGTTAATGCCGTACAGAACAAATTCCTTTGGAATAACGGGGCGATCAGAGTCGCTCTCCGCACTTGTGTGCAATCCACATATTGTGGGGGCATTGCAGCAGCAGATATATATGCGTATTATGTGGCATCCCACATTCTAGTAATAAATGAGTGGTGGTATGGCTCCCTTGTCGATCCGGCATACGCTGTCGAGCAGGTCGTCCTGGCGCGGACCCCCCTCCTACATCTCCTATATAGTGCGACGCGAATGGATGCACTACCTCCGGCGGGCAGAGTGGTGATCTCGCTGTGGCGGGCGACGGTGCGGCAGATGGGTTGGGGTGGTAGGCTTACCCAGGCGACCCCACTATGGCAGGGAACATACCTTCGCCCGGTGGCGGCCCTGCAGGGTTTTCAGGGCTGGGACACGGTGGGGATATCAACCATGGGCGATGTGATGCATGGCATTACCCTAAAATCGTATCAGCAGCTGCAGACCGAGTTCCAGCTTCATAAATCGCAATTTTTAGATTCCTTCAACTTCGCCATGCACTCACCCCCCTCATTCGCTCTCTGGACGCCCTCCTGAGTTCCACCCCTAGAGGGACGGCTACTGATGGGTGACCTAGGCCAACATAAAATCAGGCAAATCTACCAGACTCTCATTACTCACGCCACGACGACGCTCAACAAGACACGTGCGGCCTGGGTGACCGACATCCCTGAGTTGACGGACGATGACTGGGCCGAAGCCATAGCTAGCCCACGGGGGGCGGCGGTCTCTACCATATATCGCCTGATACAGTTTAAGTACCTACACCGGGCTTATTTTACGCGAGTCCGGCTGTGGAAGATGGGTGTCATTCAGTCCCCTCTGTGTCTACGGTGCGATCGCGCCGAAGGGACCTTCATACACACGGTGTGGAGCTGCGTTGCGCTGCAGCCCTACTGGCGTAGGGTTAGGTCTTGCCTCCAGGAGGTACTGGCGTGGGAACTCCCCTTAGACCCGCGACTCTTTCTCTTACATTCCACAGAGGACATATGGGGTAGTAAATATAAGCAACATTTGCTATTCTTGGCATTGGCGGTCGCTAAACGGGACATAGCGCAGTGTTGGAAGGGAACATCACCCCCGCCGATTGGTAAATGGAAACGGGAACTCGACACTTGTATGGGGGCAGAGATGGCGGTCTTTGTAGCCCGAGGTTGCCCCAAGAAACACAGGAAGATTTGGACCCGATGGGCCACGTACCGTGGCATAGAGCTCCCCCCGTTGCCACCCGAAGACCCGTAAACGTGCTCCTGCTTGCTGTTTGCAGTGATGGGATGCCCCCCCCTACAGGTGGGAAATGGTTGCCCAGCCAAATGGTGTCGTGTGAACCAACCGTGGGATATTGTGATGTCTGCTGTGTTGTTTGTCCTGCATTGTTCGCAGGCGTTTATATATGCACAAAATGAGGATTCAAAGAGTATATGTATACCTCTTGCATTTATGGGTACCACGGGGCTAATCGCCCAGATCTCTCTTGAAAATCAAATAAAATTTGTTATAAAAAAAAAAAATGGCCCTGAAGACCTGTCTGTTCAAATAAGCCTTCTCGACCTGCAAGCGCCTGGATACCCTATCGGGTGATTAGCCGTGCTTTATAAATCCGGATTGTTTGATAGAACTGAAGTAATTTGTGTCTATAATTGATGGAGATTAATTTAATCCGACTGCAACAGTATTTCCATATATCTAAGGTGATATCTATGTTCATGTCTAGAATCCACTTGTCAAGGGCTCTAAGGTCTGCGTATGGGCATGCCTTGGTATATAATTTGCATAGTATGGAGACCCAGCCCTGTTGTGTCGGTTTTTGGATCAGTTGAGTAAAGAGGTGAGGATATTCTGGGTTTTTATGAGGGAAATTCTGGTCAGATCCACTGGGCCGTGTGATGTACGTGCATTGTAAGAAAATGGGTTCTGCTCATCAAATCCACCCAGATTTTTTGCTTTTTGACCACCTGGTTTGTGACCTTATTACTGAGGGTGAGCCTCACAACTGTTGACTCACACACAGTAAACTCAAAGTAAATGGACTGCACGTGTTTCCAGCCAGTGTCCGCCTTTTAAGATAAGGCCGCTGGGACATAGTAAGGAGCACCTGGCTGGTTACACGTGAACATGTGTACACGTATATGAGCTGCGCGTGGCTGACTCCTGTCGTGCCCAGCCCGGTAATTGCGCACAGGTAACTGGTGCAGAGGGGACTCTGCAGGATTGAGTATTGACCTGGGGTAGGCCTCATAGCGTTAGTGTACACTCACAGGGAAAGTCAGTGTTGTTTACCGTCTTGTCTGCAGTGACATTCCATTATACACCTATGGGTAAGGCTACCTTAGGGGGCAGCTTTGCTTATTTTTGGCCTACAGAGACCAGAAACATATAGGGCGTAACCTGTGTGGGAAAATCATTTCTGCAATGGGTCATCCAGGAATGTCATATTTCTCTGAGTCATCTCAGGATCAGAGCCCAGGCCTTTTGTCATCCTGCTTTGCTAAGCTAATTACATTTCTCTCCAGTGGCAGGAACAAAGGGCTTCCCACACAAAGGGAGCAAATAACAGTACTCGACTACGCTCCTAAGTAGAAAAGGGGTAGGGATGAAGGATCTGCATCAATCAGCTGTCATACTGTGCCTAGGATGGGCCAGGCCAAGCCCACTGAACAGTGTTGGCTGGTGAACTTTCAAATAGGTGGGGTGTAAATGCTTAAACTAGATAGTCCCGAGTGACCATAATGAGGTAGCTCAAAGTACCTGGGGTGGGTTTGGTGTTCTTCCTTTCCCCAGGAAATGTTAGTACAAAAAAGTAGATGCAAACCACTGCTTTTATGGCATTTTCCTAAATTATCTAAAACCCCAAGGGTTCAACAAGTTGATATGAGGAGGAACTGTTGAAACCTGTTGAAACAAACGATCTGAGATCGTTTGTTTTCATGTAAAAGTTGAATGCAACACCTGAAGCAATTATCTGCAGAGAGGCAGTGGGTCGACGCCCTGGCGCCCCGATTGGAGGAGCCGCTCCTGCCATTGAACAAAGGAGGGGACCCTGACCTCTGGCGCCAACACAGGAGGGGGCTCCCTTTGAAGATTTGGTGGGAAAGGCCCTGGTAGTGATGTCAGCGAGGGGCGGAGATGAAGCCCCAAGAACAGATGTGGCAAGCTGACTTCTGGGTGACGCCATCATGAAATGTCCCAGCAGGCTGTGCAGAAAGGTTGGGGCGGAGAGGTATTGTGGCACCTGAGGGTAGGCTGGAGGTGCCTCACCTATGGAACCTACTGCCCCCACTTAAAAGGTCTTGCACAAGGGGTAGAGCTCTATCATGGCTGTGATTTTCTGCTGGACACTGGACTGGAGGCGGCAACCATGGACAACTGGAAGGAGAAACCCCATCTGGACTAAGGACTCTAACCTCAGTTGACCCCAGGATCAGGGAAGCTGGTCCCCTTACAATACCGGAGGACTAGTTGTAGGAAAGACCGGGCTTCTGTGCCAAGGAGGAGAGAGCCCCAGAGAAAACCAAGGACAAAGGCTGGCATAGAGAGCCAGTGGAACCAGCTCCCTGCACGATTCATCACCTTTGAAGCCAGGAGGCCTACAGAAAGTGCTCCAGGATGCTAGGGCTTGCCAACTGGAGCAAAATGAGCCTTAATGCATGCAAAACGACCCAACATGGTAAGAGATATAAGGAGAAGCATTTTCACCTTTGATCCCAGCGTGAACACGGAGCGCGTGGAGCTCCGCTGCAGCTTTGAAAAATTCCATCAGGGTGTGCCAGGGCCCAGGAGGTCACCAGAAGGAAATTCAATAAATTGGCTATTCTGGGCAGGGGTGTGTATGGGGCCCCATCCCCAGCATCCTGAGGGCCTGGGGATGACAACCCCCACGCCGGTTTAATTTATTGGGGGACCCAGGACCCCCAACTCCAGGCCTCCTGTGCCAAAGGCAGGAGCGACACTGCCATCCCACGAGAGGCAAGGAGGAGCCCAGGATCCCAACTCCGGGCCCCAATGTCTTCCAGATGGGTGGAGTGCCGCCACACCTTCCCTCAGTGTGGTGGGCCTGCCACGCTACCCGTGCCTGTGTCTGGGGGAGCGGTAGGCCACTGCTTCAACCAGCACCAGCCTGCAGGAGTGGGCAGGCAGAGAACAGCGCTGCCAGGTGGGCTTCTTGGGCTGCCCCCAGTACACGGCAGCACGCAGGATACCAAAGTGGGACCGGGAACACCCAAATGCTTAAAAAAAATAAGAAAAGTATGTCTCGAGGCGCAAGAACAAAAAGTCAGCTGCACTCCCCAGCACAGCGGGAGAATCTCTCTTTCCATATGCACAAGCTCCAGAGGAGCGCCCCAAATTGCCCTGCAGGGAAGAAACTAACTTTCTACTGCTTGTGGTGGTCCCCGGACAGCAGGGTCACCAACAAGAACCTAAAAAAGAGCAAGAGGAAGCTGCAGAGGCGCAGCAGCGCACCCCCAAGGAAATCCCAAGGAGTTATTTGGTTTTACAAAAAGTAATGACCCTAAGTTTGCAGGGTCCAAAAAGGAAAGACCAACCTGATTCGCTTCAATTTTTCAAGCATGCACCAGGCTGGAACGTGTGCTCTTCAGCTGAGAAAACAGCGACTGCTAGGGGTGAGGTCTATGGCTACAATTACTGTAGCCTAAAGGTTTCTAAAAAGAGTACATGTTGTACAGCACGCTCTAGGGGCAAAGTTTATGGTTACATGCTTTGTGATGCAGATGTGAAGCCCTTTAGGGGCTGTTTTTATAATTGTGTTTCAATTGTTAAAAGTATTTGAAAAGCACATAGACCCAGGGGAAGTTCATTTGTAAATGCTTTATTAAAATAATAATGCCAGCAGTGACTATTGATCATATTGTATATGCTTATTAACAGTTATAAGTGCGTTGACACATGGTTATTTTTGATTACTGCATTTACCCTCAAAATGATGTTTTGACATGTGGTTTGTTTTTCTTGGCTCATTGACCAAGTCAATGTACTTGCGTGATGTGGCTTTATGACCCCTTTAGGGATTCGGAGAAGATTAAGCAATGTCATCACAAGGTATTTTCATCAGCCTTATGTATATTTGTAAATTACTGCGTATTATTAAGTAGTGTGTGTGTGTGTGTGTGTAATAAATGTACTTTTGCTTTTACAAAAAGAAAAGCACAGACTGGACAATCGTTGATTGAGTGGTATTATTGCGTGAAAATGAATGGTGATTACTAACCCACATCACCTCTCTTGAGTAGGCCTTGAACTGCTCTGCTATCCTGAAAGAGTCATATGCTACAATGGGGTGTTTGGTTCCCAATGGAGGGCAAGTGTGGATCCACTACTTGTGCAGGCCACATAACTAATGGCCTGTTTCCTTACACACATGTAGTTGAATGCATCTAGTGGTGTGAGGGCCCGGTGCCCCCTGAAGTTGTCAAAGGTTAAAAACGGACCCACAACAAACTGCTGTCCCATTCTTGTTAGGCCTGCGCTCTGCAATCTAAGGGTCACACTTCTCCAAGGCGGGGGGTAGTGAGGCATTATTATAGAGTGGGAGGCGCAGTGAATATGGTTGTAGGAGGCCTGCTCAGTTAATCTTGCACCATAAAGCCCAGAGCGAACAGACCATTTGTATACTATGTTCCGGTTTTAATGGCTTAATGGTTATAACTATTTGTCTTTTTCTATGGGGATATGGGGTGTACCACCCGTGGGGGCATACCAAAAGGCAAGTTAGCTTGACTGTGCGACATAAAAGTGTTGTTGCATTTGCCACTTACTGGGACAACGTCTTATCTGAACTACAGTTTAACTGCCCACACGATGTAGACCGTGGCGCTGAACCCTTGTAGGGAGTTCAGACAGTGGCGGCCGGCACAGACCATGGGTGGGGGGCTGGGAGGGGCAGGGGGGACGCAGGAGAGGTGGGTGTAAATTTAAAAAAAAGAAAATAACTTACCTTCTCACCGCTTACTTGCCACGTCTCTCCTTATAGTCTCTCACTCTGTCCAGAACAGACAGCACACCCAGACTCCCAGTCAGCCAATCAGTGTTGTGATTGGTCTGAGCATCATGGTTCTGCGCTCAGACACTTACTTCGAGCCTGGGCATGTTCTCCACGGAGGTTGTAATACACCCAGCGTGGAGAACATGCAAAGTGCGCATGAATGTTTGGCCGGCCTGAGACGGCCGGCCAAACATTCATGCACACTTACAGTCTGCTCACCACGCCCCTTTCTCCTGTCATGAGAGCAGCCCCGCCCCACAAAGCTGCTGGACATCTGGACAAAATAAAAGATAATTACGTGAGTTATTATAATATTATTTTTCCTTAACTTCACTGCTAAAAATCAGTGGGGCGACGCTCTTCCGCCTTAGCGGAGGAGCCGCCACTGGTTCCCGACATTGCGCCTACCATTGCTAACCATTAGCCCTTCCTCTCGTTAGGTGTGGATGCCCAGCACACACACACACACACACGTTCCCATTAAGCCTCAATCATGTATGATTAACAATAGTGACATTAGCACTTCTGTTGGCTGCGGAGGGTGTGGGAACCAACCAGGGCTCCAAGTTGTATGGTTTCTTAATGTTATTTTAGATTTGTTATTGTTTTATTACTAGTTATATGCATCAAACCCGTTACCAACATTTTCAACATGCCCCGCACACACACGTTCCCATTAAGTCTCAATCATGTATGAATAACAATAGTGACATTAGCACTTCTGTTGGCTGTGGTGGGTGTGGGAACCGGGTGGGGCTCCAAGTTGTATGGTTTCTTATGTTATTAATTTAGATTTGTTATTGTTATATTACTACTTATATGCATCAAACCTGTTACCAACATTGTCAACGGTCCACCTGCCAGTCCGCCTCTCCTGTTTATTCACAAGGGTTAACGTATTTGTCTCCTATCATATACGCAGTGACGTACTTTTGAGACATGTCTCATAGTTTAAGGCAGGTCTTTGGTTTTCACTTTCCTTTTACTGGCTTCTTTGAGCCAGTAAACTACCCTTTATTGGTCTGGTCGCATGACCTGTGAAATGGGTACTATGCCCTCATATCCGACTACAAATCCTCCTTGGTACCTACACACTGCCTCGGGCGGGTTCACCATATTTCTGCCCTAATTTATTACCACTCTCAAACACCATCAACACTTTTTTTTTTTTGCTTTCACGCAGCCCCGCCATCTTGTCTTTGTAACTCTTGAGGTCTGAGTCCTTGGTGCCTCCATCTTGCGGTTTTGGCTGTGCCCCTGACTGTTCCTTGCCACTAGCCAGCTCCCTCTGCCTCTGGTTTGGTCATTGCCCCTCTTGCTCGGCTTCACCGCTCTCTTCGTGTTTCGGCTTGATGGGACACCCCGTCCACTTCCAACTTTCTGCCCCACCCAGTGATGAAGTCCGGCACCGGTTTGTTTGTGGATCCCTGGACCCTCTCCGGTTTTGTTCAACTTGTCTTCTGACTTTTGTTATCCACGGAAGTTCTCTTCTCCATTACCAGTCGTCCTGACTTGCTATGTACTCTTAACCCTTTACTTTTACCCCTCTACCATCCTTGCTCCTTGGACCTGTTTATATTTTATTCTTATGCTCTAGTAACGGATGTATTTTTGTAATAATGTCTTTCTCCATGCTATGTTTTTATTCTAGGAAATTATGTAACTATGTAACAATATTCTGTTGTAACCACTTCCTTATGTAAAGCGCTCTGATACCTCCGGGTCTAGCCAGCACTATATAAAACTCTTCAAATAAAATAAAAATACTTGCTACCTAAATGTAGCCTGCATTGCTTATCAGAGCTTCACCTAAGGGCCTTAGTTTAATCTATTTCACCTCACTTGCAATTTCTCTTAGCCATGGGAATCAAACGGATCCAGAATCACAGCAACAAATGCTTCAGAGCTACTGTATGAGGGGTAGCATATCACTCCAGCTGTAAATTAGGGCTTTCCAAATCCTCATCCCCCACTTTACTAGTCCCATAAAAAACCTGAAAAACCTTTGGCGCCGCTCCACGATACAGTAGTGCTGCCATATGGGGGAGCGGCACCTTATATCCCTCCCCTTTCCATTCTTCCCACTGATCTTGGGAGGGGGGGGGTGCCCCTGATTGGGTGATTCGAAACATCACCTGGCCCCCCCATTGGCCCGGTGACCTGGCGCCTCTCTGGCACGAGTTTGCCGCGCGGGAAGCGCCCTCCCCTCTGCTTCGGGGCGCTTCCTGGCGGCGCAAACCGGTTCCTTGCAGGGCTCTGGCGTCCGTTATGGTGCCGGCTCTCGAGGCCCCCTTCAGTGGCGGCCTCTGCTATGCCAAGAGTAACTCATGCGATAAACCATTAATACCCAAACAACGTCTCTGAAGCTGCATGCGGCCCTCCTGACCTTTACATGCAGCCCCCTGCTCCACTGCAGCACTGGACTGCTATTTACTCGACTCAACACTAAACCTTAAAAAAATGTTAAAGAACCAGGGAAGTATTTATTTAAAGGTTAACTAATGTTAAAGAAACAAGTAACTAGGGAGCCCTGCACCACTTAACCTTAGCAACAGCTTTAAGACATCTTGCAGCAAAAAGGTAAAAATACGACAGTCTCTTCAAAATTGTATTTCATTAACATGCAGAACAGTTTCACCTTAATGCATCAGATATCAGTGCATTCAGATTTTTTTTTTTTAAAGTGCTAGTTTTCAACATAACTTCAGAAACATTAGTTCCCCACCCTGACAACAATACCAATAGTGAAATAAGAGGTAAATCAGTTGTTATGTGCACTCGTTGGGTAGCCTGGGTTATTACTATACATGAACATTATACTTTATTAAATCAAACACATTGTACAGCACACATCCTTAAGCCATGTATTTCAAGGCGCTCTTACATATGATAAAGAAAAAGGAGGGAAAGTGAAATAAAACCATTACCCAGGTTCATACAATTTGGTAAAGTGGGGAAGCCGGGAGTAATCCCAGGTTTCGTGGTTTCTCATTGTGCAATTCAGCCACTAGATATATATGCTTCACTTCCCCTACACCCACCTTACCTCCAAATTACTTCCCCCCCCACACCAGACAGTCACTACTGGCATCAGTGAGGCACTCAGTGACATCGCAGACCAAACATTTTGGTCCCTGGGAAAATGTTTGTGAGTACCCATGCGTTAGACTGTCGCATTTTAGGGCCTGTCGTGGCATTGCTCATCTAAAATATTGTCACTATTCAGAGCCTCTCTCTCTGACTCAGAGTCATGCACCACGCTATCAGCCGAGTCGCTTTTATTTTCAGTGCTCAGCACGAGACTCAGTTTAGTTTAATCAAAAATCTGCTGCCAAGTGCCCAGAAGTCTAGTCTTTTCAGTGCGTGGCCTGGCCACTGGCTGGTCGTAATCTGTAGCAAAGGGTTCAGTCATTTAAAACTAACCAAAATGTTATTCTGAACAATCCTGAGTGCTGCAGTTTCAGCAACCTCACGGCAGTTTCACTTCGAAGCTGTTATGCTTGGATCGTCACCCACTTCATCCTGCCGTCAGCGGGAGCAGCGGAGACGGGCTGTGTGGTACGTATATCACCACGTAAAAGTACAGGATTTTTTTAAAAATTTTTTATTTATAAAGTTTTATATAGCGCTAGCTAGACCCGTGGGCATCAGAGCGCTTTACATACACACAGGAAAAGAAAAATTGCATTACATCGCAGGACATGAGGATGCATAAAGATAAAAGCAAAGACATAATACTTATGTATACAGTGAGGGGAGAGAAAAAAACCGCAGGTGGTTGAAACAGTCAGATAACCACCATCCTTGAAGGTCAAAGTGAGGTGGGAGTCCATTAGGTTATTGATGCCTAGTTTGGTTGACTTGGTCGGTAAAGTATTGGTTGAGGAGAAGGAGTTTCAGGTCCTTTTTGAAGCAAGAGAAGGAGGGATTGCATCTGAGGTCAATAGGGAGTGCGTTCCACATCCTGGGTACGTTACCAGAGAAGGATCGGCACTGGGTCGTTTTCCTTTTCAGTTTCGGAGGGATGAGAAGAAGTGAGTCGGTGCTTCTCAGAGTTCTGGATTTTCCTGCTTTTACCAGTTTGCTGTTTAGGTAGTTGGGGGATTGGGCGTGAAGGGCCTTGTGTGTGATGCAGGCCAGTTTGTAAATACATCTACCTTCCATGGGAAGTCAGTTGAGTGCGTTGAGGGTTGTGTGATGTGTTCAAATCTTTTTACACCAGTTATGAGTCGAGCTGCCATGTTAAGGACTGACCTTAGTGGGGCTAGGTGAGCTTTCGGTGACCCTGTTAGGATGGCGTTCCCATAGTCCAGTTTAGAAAGGACTAGGGATTGTACTATTGTCTTGAGATCATCTTGGGGAATGAAAGGTTTAATTTTCTTGAGGTGTTTTAGAGAGTAAAGCGCACCTTTTGCAGAGTTCTTGATGTGGTCCTTCATTGACAAGTTCTTATCCAGGGTAATGCCTAGTGACTTTACCGAGTCGGATAGGACGAGGGAGCAGTTTAGGGCATCAAGCTCCTTGAGCCAGTCTTGAATTGGTCGGTGGTTACTTTTCGGAGAGAACAGTATTACTTCCGTTTTGTCCAGGTACAGCTTTAAGTGGTTGGCGTTAAACCAGGTTTGGATCTTGGTTAGCGTGACATTGAGGTGTCGGACGTCACTGGGTGATTTGAGTTTGTAGTATATTTGTGTCTCATCTGCATATAGGTGGTATTGAACCCCTGCTTGTTTCAGAATAATTGCAAGGGGTTTCATGAAGAGATTGAAGAGGGATGGTGAGAGGATCGATCCTTGCGGGACTCCAAGTTTGACTCGTGTTGGTACAGAGAGGCAGGAGTTGATTTTAATTTGTTGCGAACAGTGCTGAAGGAAGGAAGTGAACCATTCCAGTACTGTGCCATTAATGCCAGCGCGCCTCTTCAGAGAATCAAGTAAAGTTAGATGGTTTATTGTGTCGAATGCCGCTGATAAGTCAATAAGGATGAGGAGACAGGCTTCACCTTCATCTAAGGCTCTGTGGATATCGTCTGAAATATTGAGCATCGCTGTTTCGGTGCTACAACCTTTCCTGAAACCCGATTGAAAGGTGTCGAGGAGGTTGAAGGCATCAATATGTTTGTTAAGTTGTTGGAGAAGGCACTTCTCCAATGTTTTAGCTAGGAACGGAAGGTAGGAGATAGGTCTGAGGTTGTTGAGCTCGTTGGGGTCGGCCCCTGGTTTCTTGAGTATAGGTGTGATTTGTCCTAGCTGAAGGGAGTCTGGGACACAACCTGATGTGAGAGAGGAGTTAATGATTTTTGTCCAGAAAGGGGCAATGATGTGGTTGAGTTTTTTTTACTATTGTGGATGGGAGGGGGTCCATAGTGTGGGAAGTAGGCTTTAAGCTTGCAATTATATTGAAGACTTCGATTTCCGACATGAGTTCGAAGTTCGACCAATTAGCGTCATGTTTCAGTTGGAAGCGGGCCTGGTTGTCCGTGGTATGATTTCGATCTGTTTGGTCAGGGGTGCGAGGGAGGGAGGATTTGAGGTTTGGATGAAGGATTGCTCAATTTTTGTGACTTTATCTGTGAAGAAGCTGGTGATTTCTTCGCATCGATCCTTGATGGCTTTTATTTCTTGTGGGGGTGTGCCGTTTGTTTGACTTTTAACAATGTTGAAGAGTTCTCCAGGTCTATTCTTCGCCTGGTCTAGTTGGCTGCGGAAGAAAGTGGCCTTTTCTCTAAAAATGTGTTTTTTATATGCCAACCGGGTTGATCCAAGTTGCGCTAGGTGAAGAGTCGAAGGGTTTAGTCTCCAAGTCCTTTCCGATTGTCTGAGTTGTCGTCTTTCGTTATTAAGATCCACGTTGAACCAAGATTTAGATTTGATAGATCTCAAATGTTTGAGTTTGAGTGGCGCTACTTGATCTAACACCTCTGTCATTGTGGAATTAAAGTGGGCTGTGAGGTCATCGGACGTCATAATGGAAGGCTGGGGTTGTAGATGGGCATGAATCCTGGATTCCAGTTCGGTTATGGGGACTCCTTTGATGTTCCTGGTCCAGTGCTTAGGTTTGTCAGATCGCATTGGTTGGTTTCTGGCATGTGAGTCAATATTAAACAGTATGAGGTGGTGGTCAGACCAGTCAATGGGAGAAATCGATCTCAGAGAGACCAGCTCATTTTTGGTGATGATCGTATCCAGTGTTGCTCCTTTGATGTGTGTTGGTTCATTGCAGAGTTGTTTGAGGTTGGTAATTTCAAGCAGGTTGGAGAGGTTCTGGACTGTAGTGTATTCTGGGTTGTTCCAGTGGATATTGAAGTCACGCAGGAACACGTCTTCCGTGTCTGTTAGGGAGAAACGAGTTATTAAGTCGGTTAGTTCTTCAGCGAAAAGTTCACCAGGCGGATGGTAGATGGTGTGAAATTTGATGGGCGTGGTGCCTTTGATTGTAAGTTCAACACCTTGGTACTCAAGGGTCAGGTATTCTGTGGATTTTAATCTGGTAAGCTGTATTCCTTCTTTGTGAACGATAGCTAGGCCGCCACCTGTTTTGATCGGTCTGTCGTGTCTGATGATGATGTAGCCTGGAGGGGTGAGAAGGTCTAGGATGGGGGTAGAATGGTCATTGAGCCAGGATTCTGTGAGGAATGCGATGTCTATTTCTTCCGCAAGTAACTTCAGCAATATCTGTGGCGTGTTGTACTGCTGATCTACAGTTGAGGAGCATGCACGATAGAGGACGGGGAGCCTCAGTGTTGGTGTGTGCTGTATGTATAGAAGTGTATTGAGCAGGGGGTCTGGGCGAGAGGACAGGTCTAGGGATTCTATTAGTGTTCACTATAACTGGGATTGCAAAAGGGGCCGTGTTCTGGCTTATTGCGAGGTAAGAGTCGTTGATCTCATCTGCTTCTCGTTCTGAAATGGGGCGGAGAGCTCGGCTAGGTCGATGTGCCTGATTCCTCATAGGATTGGTGGGCCATGGGAGAGGCTGTATGGGGGGGAAGGTGTGTAGCTACCCGGAGTGTGTGAGTAAGGTGGCTTAATCCGGTTGGGAAGGTCTTGCTGTAGGTGTAGGATATCTGCCGCTAGGGAGTCTATTTTCTGCTCCATTCGGGTCAGTAGCTGGGTAAGTGCGCTGAAAGGGCATATTGCCTTCGTCTGGAGCAGTGTATGACTAGGGTCTGTGGAAGGAGAGGGAACTAGGTTGTGGGATTGAGTGGCATCATTGGGATTAGGAGTGGGGATACATTTTACGTGAGGAGTCGGGTCGTTGTTGCTTCTGGTCAAGTGTTAGGAGGAGGTGTTGTAGGTCTTGGGTCCAAGGGAGGGGAGTGAGCAATGGTTAGGTGGAAGTCCGTGTCCAGGGGATTGGTAGTGGGATTAGAAGTGGGTGCGGTTTGGGTATGTGGCGGTGGGTCGGGAGATTGTGCAGTGGTTTGAGGGAGGACAGTGTCCGAGGGAGTATCGGTGACGTTGGATATGGAGATGGTTTGGGCAGGTGGAGTAGGGACAGTAGTGGAGTTGAGGATAGTTTGCAAAGGTAGAGTCGGGTCTCCTGAAGTCGAGGGGGGGTGCCTGTAGTGGGTTCAGTAACGGAAAGACTGTCGTTTGAGTCCGATCTGCCTAGCTCAGGATCAGCCTTGCGGTGTTTATTAACTGTGCGTTTGCTGGACCTGGTGGTATCGGTTGAAGCCATTGTAGAGGGTGTTTGACGGCGGAGTGTGATGATAAGGGTAGTGAGATTATAATTAGTGATGGTGGATGTCCATGAGTTGTAGCGTGGGTCGTCCGGGGAGGGAGATTGGGTTGGTTCTGGGTTTTTTGTCAGGGTGGGGGGGGGGATAGGGGAGATTGGGTTTGATGGTACTGAAGAGTTAGAGAGGAAAGTAATGTTGGGAAGTGCCGATCAAAAGTGGTGAGATGCGGGTCAGTGGCCTGTATGAGAATGTTTCCTGTTCTGAAGATGGAAATTGTGAGTTCCCCTTTAAAGGTAGGGGTGACGGTTGTGGAGATTTTTTCGCCATAGGGAATATTTACTGACTTGGTGACTTGAAAGTGAAGAAGGAAGGTGTTTTTCCACTTAGTCGGGCGATTTGTGTAAAAGATGAAGTTAGTTTTCATCTTGCCGTTAGTCGCGGTGTGGTAGTTGTCTACTATAAGTGTTTCCGGGTGCTGTTTTAAGGTTCTGTGCTTCAGGTTTTTTAGCATTACCGGTCAGATTTTCTGGGTAATTTATGGACCATGAGTTGGGTCCGTAATGCACGAGTTTAGAGTTCCGGGTGGGGTTTGGCGGGTGCATAGTTAATGACAGAGTTCTGGCTCTATATGAATCGATGGGAGGAGAGGTTAGTTGCTCATTTGCGTCTTGTTGCGGTGTATGGTTGATCTAAATGAGGGAAATGCCAATTACTGATCAATCCAAGATGGCTGCTATCTTCTTGTACAAAGGTTGTCCCCTTTTTCCATTTCCATGGAGAGAGATAAAAGGTCACTCCATGTATGATTATGTAGAGAGGCGGATGGTAGCAGGTGTGGCCTGCAAGCAGCAGAAAACTACTATGGAGGTGAGGCAGAGCAGCCCAGTTGGAAAACAGTACCCGGGAATCCCGACCGATGTGGTGTGGGGTGCTCCCGTGCCGACGCAGTCATCACAGGCCGGGCTTCATAGTCACTGGGGGGACAAGTTGATCACCGAGGGAACTCCTGCTGCATCCCAGGAGAACTAAGAATCATTTGTGAGAGAGCGATTTAGGCTCTTTTCTAGTAGTGCTGCTGGTTACAAAAGTTGGTGGGTGGAAGGGTATCGGCAGGATATTTAAATGTTAATGATCTCGGCCCTGGGAGCTTCTTTGTCTAGCTCCAGCTCGTCAGCCATCATAGTACTGTCTGTTTAAGTACTGATGGTCCTTTGCCTCAAATGGATCAACTCTAAATCAGGCGTGCATAACTTTTAGGGTGAAGATCCCCGGGACAAGGACTCAGCATTTGCTGCTGTTTTTTGGCCACCAGTATATGTTTGTTCCCTGGGGGGCCCACCGCTTAGTGCTGCCTAGAGAACCCGGTGAGAGGTCGGTGAAAGCCGCCATTTTGAAGTCAGGCAGCCCGGGGCAGGCATCTACACAGGATTCGTTCCGACCTCATCGGGATGAGCATTAAGCAGCAGCGTCTGATTCCAAGTCTATAGCATTGCAAAAGCTGACCCTTGTAAGCAGGCTGCTGGAGCTCAGTATGGAGTTCAGCTGATTTTCATCCGAGGAGCCTCACTCGGTAGCTTGTATTCCTGGTCTGTGCTCTGACGGGAACTTAGGAACTCAAAAAGCACAGCACAGTGCCATCACCTGTGAGACAGGTGTGTCACACAGACGGGTTGCATAAGTGTATCTCTGTTGTAAGAATGAGTTTATCGCACAGAGACTAAAAAAATAAGCACTAGCAAAGACAATGGGTCTCGCCTTTGAGACCTATCTAAGTTAGGTAGGTAACTAAAAAGAAACCGAAATGTGCAAAAGTTTTTTTTTAATAATTAAAAAAAAAAAAGCAGATGGGGTGTGGAAGCAACGGGGAAGGCGAGGGTGCACGGAAGCAACACGTTGGAAGGAAGGGTGCCGTGCAGAAGCAATACAGGGCAGGAGGGATGCTGAAGCTACAGGGTATTTGGGAGGAATCAAGAAGGCCGCGACGTGGAGGTAGCAGCAAAAGGCAGGAGAGGAGGAAGGACCGCGTGGGGGGAAGCAACATGTAAGGCTCAGGTGGGGGGAAGCAATTGGGAGAAGCACAAGATGGAGTGGCCGGGAAACGAAAACATGGGACAGAGCAACACGGAGTGCAGGGGGAGAGAAGTACACAAACGAGAAAGCTTATAAGCACATTCACTCTCCTGAGGGCTTAACTTAAATGAAAAAAAATTATTAAAAATCAAGCCATGGAAGCAGTGAAGGCAACCAATTAAAAGAGATGTAAAGAAGAAACGCTCCAAGGCAGTGACGAACACAAGACTGTAGCATGAAAAGCACGCAAATAAGAGTGACAAGGAAAGCGAATCAGTGGTAAATAATTGGCTGGCTTCAAGCCGTTGTATGTCCTAGATAAGCCACACTATGCCTCGCAACAGACAGCGCATGTGCTAGCGTGTAGGCTTCGACATAAAAACCCTCTTGGCCTCTTCACTTTGCTTTGCACGAGTTTACAAAATTAAAAATCCTGCCTACTGTATTTTTTTAAAAGGTTAAAACAATTGAAAAAGTCTTGCCTTTGGTCTTATGTTTAAAGTTAGACTAGTGTTATTCTATGGAACTTGAGAGATGCATCAACTCTGCAAATTCCCAACACCGCCCCCACTTTAATGCATATGTGTGCACGCCATTATTGCTCAGAGTGGGCTGCATCATTTTGGCAGGAAGCAGTCACGGTTGGAGGTAGAAAGTCCTTCTTAAGGTGTTGAGTTCTGCTGAGGGATGGTGCATCATACCAACACCTTCCCACCAATGGCGGCTCCTTCGCTACGGCAGAGGAGCGTCGCCCCACTGCTTTCAAGCAGCGCGAGAAGCAAAAACATAATAGAATAACTTTCAGTTATTATCATTTTATGTTTGTGCTGCTTTGCAGGCGTGCGGGTGGGCTTTGCTGCTCTGCTCTCGGAGCAGGGCAGTGGAGGAGTGGTTTGCTCACTCCTAAGTGAACAATGACTGTTTGGTCGGCCCTCTCGGGCCGCCCAAACCAGTCATGGACACTTTCCCCCTTCTCCATGCAGGCTTTATTACAGCCTGCATGGAGAACATGCCCACCCTTCCAGCCCCTGGCTGAGCACCGTGTCACGGCACTCAGACCAATCACAACGCTGCTTTGCTTCCTGTTCCTGAAGTTAGAGGCTAAGGTATTTGAAAGGGGCGTCTTTAGGAAGTCCTTTACAAATACCAAATCGGAATGGTATGCATTAATGTTTTGCAACCAAAATCTGGTTGCAAAACATTAAATACTTTACCGACAACAAACGTAGTGGTAACTCATTCATTCATTTATCTTTATTCGATCTTCCAGAAGTAGATCATAAAAGTACACATAGAACAGAAACTCACAAATAAAAACATGATAAAATATGTGACTTTAAAAACATACAAAAATATGTTAAAAACATGCAAAAGCCACCTGCAATAAGATTCGTTAAAAACTAACTTGGAGGGGACAAAAGTGAATTAGTCAAATTTCAGCTACATAATGGAAAGGCTAGAACATAAAGTGCAAGTGTGCTCGCTGTGATTACATTTAAAATAGCATGCTCCTCTTCTGAGCTAATATGCACTTCAAAAACCAGAAACAAAGTAGCAAGTGTCATGATCGTTAAGTTGCTGTAAAAAGAATAAAGCAGCTTTACACTTGGAAAATTTATACCTACGTAACAATGGCAATAAGAATCGCCTTGTGTATGGTAGGTAGTAATTACAAAAGAAAAAAAGTGCAATAGGGACTGGCTTGATAGCTCATCGCATGGGCAAATACCTATGTCTGCAATATAGTATTGCCCTAATGGGAAACATAGTAATCAGCGAATCATACCCAGCCTAAATGATGTCAATAATATTCACTCATACACATTTGTCACAAAGTAAATACGGAGCAATCTCAGGTGACATCTGAATTATACAATAATCTCTTACCATAGGTTTCACCACCTCCACTGTGTCCCTAGTGGCCTCCCTGTGCTTAATCAAACTGTCTTGGAACCAATGTTTGTCTTTTTTCGTGACAGGCTTGGGACTCACAAACCAATGCACGCAGCTCAGGGCTAATAAGGAGTTTTTAATGTATTTTAACCATGGGATGTTCAGGCCATGGTTGCAAGAAAGGCAGTCTCTAATGACAGCCGGATTAAACTCAGCTTCCTTGTTGGCCCAGATTGAGCACCATAGGACTAAATGGGCTGCATTGATGGTATCTTGCCAAATTCCTGGTGCAAGTGGAAATGTGGCGTGCAGGGGGGAACCCCCAACAGCCTGCAGCAGATTCTGTTCTCCTCCACCTGGATTGCCCCAACATCTCTACAGCCTCAATTACGCATACCATATGTTACAGTTGGCAAATATATCCGGTTAGATATTTCTAAGATTGGAGCAACCACTTTTCTACCAATGCAAGTAGCAAGAGAACAAGTGGTGCTCAATGTACGAGTAAAGCAAATTATTCTGCTTCCTAGGCAGGGTGACCAAGAACATGCATCATCAAAATCCAGACCAAGGTATGAAAATGACCCTAACCTTGTCCAGTATTCTGCCACCTATGTTTAGGGCATTCAAACATTGTAAATGTTATTGTAAAGTTAATCCCTAGTTCCAAACCCCTCAAATAATACAAAACTTGAAATTAAGGTCGAGACCATTGGCCCTTCTAGCAAGGAGGACCGTGTTTTTTCCAGGACATTAATATAGAATAGGAAGATGATGGGGGACAAGAACGCAGCTCTGGTGGACCCATCGGTTGACTTTAAAGAATTCAGTGGACGCCTTCAGCACGAGCCAGGAGCAGGACTACAGCCCCCAGGGTCCACCGAGATCGGCCCACGTCACTCTTGTCGCGCCAGGAGGCACTATAAGCAGCGCAGAAGTCCCGTTGGGCAGGACGCCTTCAGCACGAGCCAGGGCAGGACTACAGCCCCCAGGCTCCACTGAGATCGGCCGCGTTCGGCCCACGTCACTCTTGCCGCGCCAGGAGGCGCTATAAGCAGCGCAGAAGTCTCGCTGCGTGGGACGCCTTCAGCAAGATCCAGGGCAGGACTACAGCCCCCAGGCTCCACCGAGATCGGCCACGTTCGGCCCACGTCACTCTTGCCACGCCAGGAGGCAATATAAGCAGCGCAGAAGTCCCGCTGCGCGGGACGCCTTCAACATGAGCCAGGGCAGGACTACAGCCCCCCAGGCTCCACCGAGATCGGCCGCGTTTGGCCCACGTCACGCTTGCCGCACCAGGAGGCACTATAAGCATCGCAGAAGTCCCGCTATGCGGGACGCGCACTGGCAAATCCCAGGCCAAGGGTGGGCCCATCCGCTCCCGTCAGCGACCGGACGGGGCCAGGCCTACTCTCTGAGGTGTTCTAGGGTGTACTGCCAATAAGTGAGTAACAAGAGGAAGAGGAAGAACATAACATAACCAGGTGCAAGACAGCCACCAAGTAAGTGACATTGTTATTGCTGTGGTGTACCTTAAGTTGTAATGGGAAAGCGTAGGATTGGCGGGACCAAGACTCATCTAACAGAGGGGCAACCAAGCGTTCCACCATAGACTCCTACTTAGAGCATGCGTTAGGGGCTTAAATAAGGAGATTGATCAGGCCTATTACTGTAGGCGCCAGGCTTAATAGCAGAAGGAGGCCTGGTGACATATACAGCGGATCAAGCAGAGCAAGCTGAGACAGCTAATTGGGTATCCAGAATCCAGGGCATGGAGAACATGAGTAAGGATCAAACAGGCAGCCAATCATTGGATATTTTGGGAGGGTCAGTACGCGTCCCATTAGAACAACAGCTATATAAATCACCAACATCTGAATCTCTCCCCCCGGCAGCAAAACGGAAAAGAAAGACCAGGGGGACCATGTCCAAATTAACAAGCGAAATGATAAAGGACCCTCCGGATTCCCAGGTGCCTTTTGAACAATGTTTGGACTTGAACAGCCCCTTTTGGACACTATTTTGGGACAAATTGACAAGCACTGTTAATGAGTTATTACTCCCTCTCAAAAACAAATTGACAAAAATGGAGGGAGAAATGGAAACTATTATTTCTTATATATCTAGTACCCAGTCTGTAGAGGGTAAGATGACGCAACCTAATGCCACACTGCCTATTGGTACTGGGGGGTCTGGGGGGACAAAGGACTTATCTGGTATAAGCCTGTCGAATATGAGAATTAATAAACCTATTTGGCCGTCCAGTATGACCCCCATTCAGATACCAATTGCAAATACAAATTCTGCTGTCTACACAGATAAACACCTATCTAATAGTCATGTTTATTCACATGAACAAGTAACCATTAATCTCCCTCCAGCATGTTGCCCATATGTGGCAGTTCTGGCAAATGTCCCCCCTCTGAAACGTGGTGATAGAGAGTCTGCAGAACATTTACAAAATATAGTGGTTCACTGGCTCTATTCCAAATATTTACTCCCATCAGCCAACGCCAACCAAATTCCATTCACACGTAGAGCGAGGTGGGTTGGCCCACAGGCGAAAGTCTTCAAGGGGGAATGTGTTGTCGTAATTTTTAAAAATCCCATTATAGTAGGAGAAATCCATGGAAAGGCAGCAACATTACCACTGGATGGTCGTAATGTGGTTGTCCTCCCTCTAGGGTTTTTCTATCGCCATTTACAGAACATTAACCCTTCTCGTGTAAACTCCCAAAATGTACAGACATTAAGGCCCCACCACCCACGATATCCCCATCCTCATGATATTCCTCTATCAAACAGATACCATGATCTGAGTAACATAGAAGATAATGATTGACTTAGGAAATTTACAGTAAAGATGAACATGTGTTATCTAGTAGTATGGAGGTCTCCAAGTATAATATGTGTAATAATGGTAGTCAAAATGGCCCGGAACTAGATTTTGAGTATAGGAGGGAGGTACCCATGCCAGTCAATACTACCATTAACCAGTCTAACAGAAGGGGAGGTAACAAACATGAACCCTCTAAAGGCAGCCCGGGGACAAAATTTGGGTTTGCTACATGGAACGTGAATGGGCTTACCAACAAAATAGGGAACCCAGACTGGATTAACTTTATTTCTGAATATGACATTCTATGTATTCAGGAAACCTGGTGTACCAAACCGATACATGTGTAAGTGTACTCTTATTTTTACGAAGCATTACCAACGAAGGCTGGGCGGGCAAAAGGGGGCTCTTGACCCTTATCTCCAACAAAATCTCAATAACTGTTAAAAATAATCTCCTATCCGTATCCACTTTTTGATATACTATGGTTGAAGAAAAAGGGTAAGAGCGATATGGTCTTAGTACATTTTTACAATAGTATTTTTGATGGTACACGTAGTAGTGTGGTGTCGGCGCTTGATCGCTGCAAGGAGTCTTTTTTAAATAGCTTAGATTCTAATTTTATACTACTATGGGCAGGAGGCTTTAATTTACAGGCCTGTGCACTTTCTGATACCCTGGTCTGTGGATGTTCTGACCAAGAGGGGACCCAGAGTGATCATTTCTGCCACAATGAGTATGGTGAAGCCTTGAACCACATTATTGTTAAATATGGATTACAGCTTTTAAGATGTGGCAGTGGTATTAACGGAGAACAAATCCCAACCTTTATAGGGAGGAATTCAACTACTACTATTGACCACATATTGATATCTGCGGCACCTAATGCCGCATGTGGCATACCACTCATTAGCACGGCGACCCTAAGTGACCATAACCTGATATCATTATCACTAGATTTTTGGGGCAAGTGGCATGACTCATTTAATACAGTTAATAATATCATTGCTAGTAGGCCTAATGGAGTAAGAATCAAGTGGGAAGGAACTGATCCTACCATTATGCAAAAGAAAATTGTTCAGGAGAATTAAGAGAATTGAATTGTCTTCAGGACAGCATTTTAACAAACTCATTAGTAAAAGAATTTAATGCAATTTCTAGCTCTATAAAATTGCTTTTGACCCGCCGTTCTACTAGAGCAGGGGCCACTAACAGGGGATGGTTCGACCCTGCCTGCACCAAAGCACATCGATCTCTTAAACATGCCCTGAATATTTCCCCACCGAACAGCCTGATTATTAAAACAATGCGTCTTCAATATAAACAGGCTCTGGCTGCAAGGAAAAAAACACTACAAGATAAAGCATGGGTTAACCTTGCCCTTGCGGCAGAGAGAAAGAACACCAAGCAGTTTTGGAACACAGTGAATGCGCCCTTTTTAAATAACGAAGACATACCAGTGTTCAGCTGTAATGTCCCCTGTGATAGCTGGGTAGCCCATTTCTCTAACATCATTAGACAGAACAATGAGGATCTGGCTGGAAGCTGATTTGGGGGTAGCTAAGCTTGAAATCTCTGTGGAAGAAGTTATGCTAGCTTTACAGGCTAGCGCTGGGGGGAAGGCCCCGGGACCAGATGGAGTCCCAGTGATTGTATACAAATCTGCCCTAGATCTCTGGGGACCCATTTTAGTTCGGGTTTTTAATACCGCAACTACTGATTGTATCCCATCCTCCTGGGAAACATCTATTATCCCAATATACAAAAAAGGGGATAGAGCTGATCCCAAAAACTACCGCCCAATCTGACTCTTAGACTCCTCAATGAAGCTAATGAGTAGAGTCATGCTATCAAGGTTAGAGAACTGGGCAAAAGAACAATCGATCCTAACCCCGGCGCAATATGGTTTTCGGAAACGAATGGGGACTGTAGAACAGTGTATCAATCTTGAGCTCCTAATAGGGAAATATACTAGGGCTAAACCAGGAGCTCCTTATCTATGCTTTGCAGATCCGAGTAGCGACTTTGACCTGGTAGATCATAATCTATTATGGGCAACTTTGATCTCATGTTATGTATGGATTTTTATTGAGCGCATATTTCACCCGAAGGTCTCAAAGCGCTAGCCTGCCGCAGGAAACGGGGAGGGAGGAAAGAGGGGGACTGACTAAGGATGAGACAGCCTCAGAACAGCCAGGTTTGGAGAGACTTGCGAAACTTTCTGTGGTCAGTCTCAGTGCTGAGATGAAGAGGGTGGGGGCAAGGCAAGAGAAAGATCTTCCGCTATTCCTGGCGGTGCGGATCTTGGGAGGGAAGAGAAGATATTTATTGGCGGATCGGAGAGTTCTGGAAGGGTGATACCTTTTCAGTTTATTAACAAGGTAGTGAGGGCCGTGGCCATTGAGGGTTTTGTGAACTAGACAGTTGATCTTGAATGTTATACGTTTTCTGACGGGGAGCCAGTGGAGAGCTCTCAAACTGGGAGCTGAGGAAGATCGAGGTGGTAGATTTAGTACTAGTCTGGCCGCCATGTTTTGAAGGACCTGGAGTTTTGTTAGGTGCTCTTCGTTGATGGAGGCCAGAAGGGCATTGCCATAATCCAGCCGGCTGATGATTAGTCCTTGCACGAGAGGCATACAGGATGACAATGGGACCCATTTGAAGATCTTACAGAGGCTGCGCATTAGTCCGTAACAGATGCTGGCCACATGAATGACGTGGTCAGACATGGAGAGTTGATTGTCAATCAGCATTCCTAGGTTACGAACTGCCGACTTAGGGGAGGGACATATGCCTAGATTGGGAGGCCACCAGTCACTTGACCACAGGGTTTGTGCTTTACCGAAAAGGATAATTTCGGTTTTACTGGCATTGAGTTGCAAGTAATTGTTTAGCATCCAGCAGTGTATGTCAGACATACACTGCCTGAACCGGAATTTGGTGTCAGTGGGGTCAGGTCCAAGCGTAATTAGTAACTGAGTATCGTCTGCGTACGATACTGTGTCAAAGCCGTGAGTTTTTAATCACGCTGGCTAAGGGTGCCACGTACAGGTTGAAAAGTGTAGGGCTCAGAATGGAGCCCTGGGGGACACCCTTATCTATGGGTTGGCTGCTGGAGGCAAATGAGCCCATTAGAACTTTGGAGGTTCGATCTGTCAGGTAGCTCCTGAGCCAGTTCAGAGCGGTGCCCCCGACACCCATCTCCTGCAGACGATTCAAAAGAGTACTGTGGGAGATGGTGTCGAAGGCAGCCGACAGGTCAAGGACTAAGATGGCGGATTGTCTGGCGTCGAGAGCAAGTATGATAGTATCTCATGACTTAGATAGGGCGATGGTGGCGGTATTTATTCACAGAGGCTGCCCCCAGAAATGGGCACGGGTATGGGGCAAGTGGCACGCATTCAGGGGCAATATCTGCACCCCCCCACCTGAGGAGTCAGACTCCGACCTCAGTGACTAACCCACACAGTCTAACACAAAGCCCTGTGGGCAGCCTGGGATCGGAAAAGGGGACACTGATGTTTGATACGTTGAAGAATGAGAGATACCTGTACCTTGTAACACCTTGCGGGCTGCCTTGTAAGATGTACGATACAAAATTTACAAATGTACAATGTTATCAGCAATGTTGTAAGCATAATTTAATAAAAAATATTTAAAAAATAAAAATAAAAATGCGTTATAAAAAAAGTATGATATTATCGACTATTTCCAGCAGGGCGGTTTCAGTGCTATGTGAAGCCCGAAACCCAGATTGAGAGGGGTCCAGCAGATGATTACTCTTGATGTAGGTGGTGAGTTTGTTGACTAATGACTCTAGGACCTTCCCGAAAAGAGGGAGAAGGTGCACCTAGACCCCTTGTGGGGTTTCTATCACAACTATGAGAAACTAACTAGCCAAGTGCGTTTTACCCCACAGGGGGAATGTACCCCAAAATTTAAAGTGGGGCATGGTACCCGACAGGGCTGAGTCTTGGCACCCCTGTTCTCACTATTTATCAATGGGGTGGACGGTCATTTACAGTTAGTACAGGTCGATACCCCTATGGCTGCTGGGCAACCAATGTCAGTGCTGCTCTATGCAGATGATGCAGTACTTTTAGCTAGAACTCCGTTGGCCCTGCAGAAATTGATGAACGACTTTGGGGAATATATGGCTTCTAAAAAAATGATCATAAATAAAACCAGAACGTTTACTATGATATGTAGCCTTAGACAAAACTCCCGTAGAACCCCCCCCTTTTATATTGATAATACCCGAATTGTTTCAGTTAATTCCTTTTGTTATTTGGGCATCTCATTTGCAGGAAATGGTTCTTGGCAACAACATATGTTAAATACCAGAGCCAAAATGAGTAGGGTCTCCCAGGGGATTTTTACATTTGCTTCTAAACTGGGTAGTAGACCCATCCGAGAAATGGTTGCCATCTATAATGCCAAAGGTGTCACAACTGCAATGTATGGGGCAGGCCTCTGGGGATATGCAAATAGCCACCTATTACAAATGGAGGAAAATACATTTTTTAAACGACTGTTATGTTTGCCACCCTGTGCACCTAATATGATAATACACAACGAGGTAGGTCAGTGGTTCCTTGAAGACCAATTATTGATGAAACCCCTCTTATTATGGACATCGATATGGACAAGGGAAGAGACTAGTTTCACTAGAAACATCATTCTCGACTGCTTAACCGTGGATAAGGCTTTAAATATACCTTGGTTATCATATATGTTAATGAAGCTTATAGAGCGCAACTGTTGCCCGAAGGCGTCCTGGCGCTAAGCACTACCTAGTGGGTGTCCTGAGAGAAAGATTATTCAGAGAAGAGCCAGGTTTTCAACCCCTTCCTAAACGACAGGAGATCGTGGCCTTTCTCAGATGCACAGGAAGATCATTCCAGGCCTTGGCGGCACAATAAAAGAAACTCCTGCCTCCCCAGCTGGCTTTCTTAACTCGGGGGATGATCACTAGCTTTGCTTCCGAGGAACGTAGCATTCTTCCAGGAACGTACCAATGTAATCGTTGTCTCAGGTAGGCTGGGCCACTGCCCACCATGGCCTTAAAGACTCCTGCCTGGGCAAATTATTTAATATGTCAATTTGGTCCGACCCTATCCGGTTTACATCATTATCTAAGAACAGGATTAAAAGTATATTTATTTTAAACAGGCAAGATAAACGTGAGTCAGACAATGAGTTTAAATCATCAGTCGTATTTTATAAGTCACTGGATAAGGAGGAGGGAGATAACAATTACTTGGTCTCTGTAACCATCTTGTGGCATAGATTGTTTTAACAAGGCTGAGATGTGGAATAGCGCATCACCTTGTTGCTTTTCCCTCCATGAGATCCTGTCCCCCAATACATATCCCTGTCCCTGCGATGGACTGAGTAAACAGAGCACTCTGAACTTTTTATTATTTTGTAAGTTGTACCGGAATCCCAGGACATTGTATCTAAAACCTTTGTTATTAACCCGGAATATTAGATCTTATAAAGTGGCGATGAAGCATTTGGTGTCATTAGGCGATCCCTTCCTGTGTTACAATATAGCACTTTTTATAATAAACGCAATGAAAATAAGGAAAGCCTATTATTGCGGATCATGAACCCGTTATTCCTTTTAACTATACTATACCACGTGATGATTGACTATTTTTATTGTGTTTTTAGCAGTAATAAGATGATATGAATTTTATGATGTGATCGCCTTTTATTGTATATATTTTATATTGGTATGTTGTTTTCTATGGATGTGCTTTATGGTTGTTTTGTCTTCAACCGAATAAAGATCATGAACTGAACTGAATTCAGTGCATTCGCCCGCATCCCCAAATCTTACAGATGCCGTAAGGTCCTGGTGTAAACGTCTTAAAGAGAGACCAACCCAAAGTCGGGACCCATGGTCTCTAGGATAGCCCACAACTTGGATCTGTTGACACAGTTAAAGGTGCTCGATAAATCCATTAATGCCAGATGGATAGAAGAGACTTTGGAAAATTTGTATTTAGCCACTATAAGATGAAGATTGAGGCACTGCTTGATTGTCAGAAGCCACTTCCTAAACCAGTATTGTACCTGGGCGAGAGCGTTACTCTCGTTTATCCAGGTAAGGAGATGTTCCAAGACTACTCTCCCAATGATTTTAGCCGCAGAATCAAGGGCTACCGGGCGATAGCACCTTGGCTCATGGGCGTTGCCTTTTAAAAAAAAATATGGAAAACTGTTGACAGGCGCCAAGACAGAGGCACCCCAGCAAGACATACAGCATTAAATACACAGGTGAGCACGGGGTTCCAGAAGCCTGGGTCCTCCCTAAATAAATCAAGTGGGACACCATCCGGGCCCGGAGCCTTCTAATGACGACGATTGAGAATAGCTTGAAGCACCTCTTCCTCGCTGATTGAGAGATTGGCACAGGAGGAACTAGCCATCTGCTCTTCATCAACTGTCCCACTACTAGGTGAGTACACAGCAGAGAGTGCAGTAACCAAGCCTCTGCTATAATGTGGACTGTACATTTGTCAGAGGATGATGAAGGAGCTAAAACTGACCAGACTGCCTTCCAAAAGGCTTCACAGTCTTTCTTCTGACAGCTTCAACCATAGCCTCCCATTTTTCCTCCTTTATGGCCAGGTTCCTCTTCTTTAAAGCCAGGGCGTAAACCTTTTTACTGGCTACAATTGCAAACTGGTCTCTGGGAGACTGTTTTAGTGCCCAGCCCAGATTTTCATTTGCAACTCTACAGTCTTTATCAAACAAAGATTTGGCGTGAGTAGGGGCCCCAGCTACAGGTCTAGACAGCAGCCTTTTAATCTGTGTTGAAAGAACAAAGTGATTTAGTATGGAACTGGGCTGTTGGACTTCCAATTTGCAAGAGTTCACCACGCCAAACTATAGCTGGCGTCCTGGGCCAATATAATCTTAATATTGGCAAACGTCAAACCACCTTGCACCCAGCATACGTGGTAGTTAGTATTTGACTAGACCTAGGCTTTGCATATTGACGTTTTAGGGGGGCCAAAATTCGCACAGCAATGAGGTTGTCGTCGGTAAATACCAAAGTGAGGACATCACTTCCCTTAATCAGGGGCAACAGGTTTCGGGAAGTGAAGACAATCTATTGTTGCCCAGAGCATCTCACAGTAAAGGTTGGAATAACTAACATGGAAGGATTTGGTGCCACATTTATTAAATCTCAATCGGCCAACAGTGGAGACAGGACGTAGCCCATGGCATCCATAGCATTAAAAACAATTTCCAGGGGGCGTGTCCAAGATGGCGTCCATGCAGTAGCAGAGTCACGGAGCTCCGCCGCACCAGAGAGCCTATTAGCGGTTCCTGGGAGGGGGGAGGTACCTGCCCCAGACTCGCAGAAAAGCGGGCTGAAGGTTATTGGAGCGAGTCCACGCACTCGGCGACCCTGGAGGTGGAGCTGGAGCCGCCACTGTGCCTCCGCTCCCCTGGTGTCTCCCTTCACAGGTTTGTCTTGGAGAGATTGGAGAGATTCGCCGTTCGGCTCCCCGCCGGGTGAACGGCGTGAGCCTGCTACTTCTGTCGCTGTCACAAGCCTCCGCAGGATCAGCGTCTATGCTGCCGCCATTTTGTCTTTCTCGCCGGCGGGGTGATCGCGGACTCGACTCAGTGGCGGCTCCAGCTCCACCTCCAGGGTCGCCGAGTGCGTGGACTCGCTCCACTAACCTTCAGCCCGCTTTTCTGCGAGTCGGGGGCAGGCACCCCCCCCCCCAAACCAGGAACACTGATTTTCGAGCGCAGAGGATCGCGCAGAGCTGGCGGTGGCGCCTGGGATCGGCTGAGGTACTCCGCATTCAGGCCAGAGAGCGGTGAGCAGCCCTCCTCATAGAAGTGCCCAGAGTGACCTGAGCGCTGTGAAGGGAGACACCAGGGGAGCAGAGGCACTGGGAGCGCCCGGGGGCGGCGGTGGCCTTACACGGCGGTCCCCCCACCAACTGAGTGGAATCAGCGATCACCCGCCAGCGGAAAAGACAAAATGGCGGCAGCATAGGAGCCGGTCCCGTGGAGACCTGAGAAGGCGGCGGACGTAGCGGACTCACGCCGTTCACTCGGCAGGGAGCCGAAGGGCGAGTCTATCCACGACCAACCAGGCGTACAGTGATGTTGGGCGCAGAGGACCGCGTGGAGCTGGCGGCGGCGCCCGTGACCAGCTGAGGTACTCCGACATCTAGGCCAGAGAGCGGTGAGCACTCCTCCCCATAGCAGTACCTAGAGTGCCCTGAATGCAGTGAGGGGGGACACCGGGGGAGCGGAGGTACTGGGAGCGCCTGGGGGCGGCGGTGGCCTTGCTTGGAGTGTCTCCCCCAATTACAGTTACGGCGGGAGGAACCGGCCCGCGTGCACGTGGACCCCCCCGGACAGTGGAGATCGGGTCATCCCGGGTGGAACCTGCGACTGGACTCCTGGTTGCTGTAGGCGAAGGGGCACGGCCTCACAAGGTGATCCTGGAGCAGCAGTTCCCTGCTCTGTAAGGTGGCGCCAACTGCGAGAGCCCTGAGATCGCTGCACCAGGCGCGGGAGGCCTCCTGGTGGGATCGGGCGGGGGGCCCCCAACGGAGACACTTCCGCAGCCCGGGGCACAGGACATTGCAGTTTGGCCACCGGTATTTGCTTGCATCGATCCCCACATCAGGCCCACGGCGGTGCAGTCACGCGGCTGGGCTGCTGTTGGCTGCGGTGGCCGACGTGGCGACGTCGATGGTGCTGGTCCATAGAAGGCCCGCCTGGGTCTTGATATACAGGCTCTACTAGTGGCAACGTCGGCAGTGGTGGTTCCTGCTTTTGGACCTCCCGCGTTGAGGGACTGCACCTTCTTAGCTGGGAAGCACTCGGCTGCTGCTCTCGCGGTTGCCCTCTCTGCACTGGGCCCGCCCGGAGTGGGACATTTGTGGTGCCTTCCCTACCCCAACATGGCATCCTCGCGGTCCAAGAAGGACACAGATACTATCAAGGACATCCTGAATAAGGGCGCTCTCAAGAAAATGGGGACTGCAGCAGTCCCTCAAGAGATCAGTGGAGCAAATTCACCGACACGCCAAGAAACAGACGATGAAGCCCCGATCACTAAGGGCTTCATGGAGGCACTTATCGGCATGCTAGGGAGCGACATTGCAGCCCTCCGAACAGATATGGCCACTGACATTAAAGACCTGTGACGTGATCTGGGGGAACTAGAGCAGAGGGTGGATTCGGTTGAGCGCACCGCAGACTCCAGAGAGGAGGAGATGGAGGAATGCCGCAGGGAGATTTTGGAACTCAAGGATCGCAATGCGGACCTCAACTTGCACCTGGAGGAGTTGGAAAATAGGTCACGTAGGTCCAACATTCGCATCAAAGGGGTGCCTTTACAAGCAGACGCGGGGCACCTGGAGGACTTTGTTATGCGCCTCTTCCGCCACATCGTTCCGGCCTTGGAGGGTAAAGATCTTCCGCTCAATCGGAGGATAGGGCAGGGCGCCCCTCCATAGAACGCCACAGGACATTCTGACGTGTCTCCATAACTACACTCAGAAAGAATTAATAATGGCAGCGGTGCGGGACCAGCCGCATGTTCTCTTTGAGGGTCACAAGGTCCGTCTGTATCAGGACTTGTCAGTTATTACGCTCCAACGGCGTAGGGATATGCGACCAGTGACGGCGTTCCTGAGGAACAAAGGGGTGAAATACAGGTGGGGCCACAATTTCCGTCTCATCTTCGTACGGCAGGGAGAGACACGAGTGACGCGCACACCATTGGAAGCAGCAGACATTCTGGGGCTCGATTTGGATCAGGACTCTTCTTCGCCCGCACTAGCTCACAATTGTCAAACGCAGATGCCCGGAGGCGGCGCCGCAACAGGAGTGCTTCCTTATCACAGCATACCAAACCCACGAAAACTGAAAGCATCAAGGAACGCTCAGAATTACTACGGCCCAGAAATCACAAGGTACTGGAAGAGAGTCACCGATACCATGTCTGAGGTGTTGGGAGTGCCGATACCCATGGACGCTAAATGGCTTCTACTAATGATTAAGGGGGACTCTGACTGGTCCAGATATGTGGGCATTTGGTTGGCTCTTGCAGCGGGGATAGCTAAGCGACATATAGCCAGGGGATGGGGGGCGTCCTTACCTCCGACACTGGAAGAATGGAGGCGAGACCTTGACTGGTGCCAGAGGGCGGAAGAAACCGTGTATAAAAGTAGGGGGTGGGTTAAGAAGTGGAAGAAAATATGGACGCCCTGGCAGAGGTACAGGGGGACTTGCATGGGAGATGCCGTACACCAGCCATAAGGGGGTGGAGGAGCACTGTGTTGTGTGGCCTGGGTGGTGCTACTAGCTACATGTATTTGTTATGGGGTGCAGGTCCATCGGGAGAAATGCTCCCTGGGCTCTCATTGTTTTAAGTTCCCTCGGGTCGATTCCTAGCATTGATGTAGTGTATTCACCTTATTGTATGTCACTGCAATCCATTTGTGTGGTGTATGGTCTATTGAGCAATGTTAATAAAAAGAGTTAAAAAAAAAAAAAAGAATTACTACGGCAACTTTCAGAACATCACCAGTCTCAGGAACATAATGACTAGCAGCGACCCACTCAACACTTGGTCCTATTGAAGTGGGTTGGGTGGCCCCCCTGGGGCATATTATTGCCTTCCTAATTGACCGGTTGTGGCGGGGCGCTGTTTTTCCATTCTTTCACCCCTCTCCCGTGGATGACCAGCGACCTGGACCCTCTCTACACAATCGCAAGTTGTGCACCATCAGGTGCTTTTTTCTTATTTTTTGTTCTTGTTGTAATGTTTCCTCAATGTTTTCGTGCTCTACTTCTCTTCAAGCTGGCTCACTGTGTACCTGGGTTTGGGGCAGGGGATGTGTGGGAGTGGTCGGGAGGTCTTACGGAGATTTTGTACTTGTTGAATTATGGTGAAGGTGTTTAGCTTGAATGTCAGGGGTCTCAATTCGCCGGCCAAAAGAGTAGCAATCCTCAATCAGCTTAGGTCGGCCTGCTGTGATATGTCTTCTACAAGAGACACACCTGTTGAAACAGGATTGCCACAGAATGCGTCGAGATGGTTTGATCGTCAGTACCGGTCCCCGGGTCCGGGGAAGAAGGCAGGGGTTGCGATTCTTGTGGCCACACACTTTCAAGGGAGGGTTGAAGGGGTGCAATCTGAGCTTCCGGGGTGGCTGTTATCTCTGAGGGTGTCTTTGGCCCAACATACACTCACTATAGCTACCCTCTATGCCCCCAGTGAAAGGCAGGAATCCTTTATTCGCCAAGCCCTAGGTGAAGTGCTGGCGTCTCCAGACACCAATTTGGTAATAGGGGGTGACTTTAATTTAGTCATAGATGCTGCTATAGATGGGTCCCCTCCACGTTCGGGGAATACGGGGATGTTTTCCTCACAGGGGGTCAGCTGGTTAGCGGAGGCGGGGCTTACTGACATTTGGCGGGTTCTGAATCCACAGTCACGGTCCTACTCCTTCTCTGCGGCCCACCAATCTCACGCTAGAATTGATTACTTCTTGGTCTCGGCCTCCTTATGTACATGAACAGTTGGGGCCACAATTGACATAGCAGCCATATCTGACCATGCTCCGATTCAGCTAGATAT
The DNA here is from genome assembly GCA_963921515.1 of Calotriton arnoldi. Lineage (NCBI taxonomy): Eukaryota > Metazoa > Chordata > Amphibia > Caudata > Salamandridae > Calotriton > Calotriton arnoldi. The sequence goes on along the minus strand of CAWUFW010000694.1, from coordinate 1,158,676 downwards.
TCGCCTCCCGACTGCGCACCAGAATAGCAAAACGTGGCGTCTTAACCCTAAGCTGTTAACTTACGATGCTGCGGTAAAGGAGGTGGAAAAGGCCATAGACGATTATATCTCTGTCAACGACACACCAGATACTGCGATTACGACGCTTTGGGAAGCTCTTAAGGCAGTCGTTAGAGGGACATACATTGCAATAGCGGCCAGGCTCAATAGGGAGCGGGCCTCGAAGCGAACCGCACTTGAGGCCAGTGTAAAAGAACTGAAAGAGGAGCATAGGCGTGTAGCCACGCATAAAAATAGACGGCAATTGAATGTGGCGCGGAAACAACTTAGAGCGCTAGATATGGATGCGGCTGCGTACGTCCTGTTGCGAACAAGGCAGAAGTACTACGCGGGGGCAACAAGGCGGGGAAATTACTGGCACATAGGCTGAGGGCACAGGCACACTCTAGACGTGTACAGACTGTCATTGATGGCAGTGGACTTCCTCTCACGAGGGATGAAGATATAGCGGCGGAATTTGGCCGCTTTTATGCGAATCTGTACACGGCGGAGCACATTGCCTTGGGCAGTTGCCCATCGTACATCAAAAAGACGCCCATCACAAAACTGCTACCCTTTCACGCTGACCAGTTAGAGAAAGACATAACGAACAGGGAGGTGTTGGACGCGATAGGTTGCCTGCAGGTAGAAAAGGCACCGGGGCAAGACGGGTTTATAGCGGCCTTTTATAAGCAATATGCGTCTCTTTTGGCTCCCATTTTGACTAGCCTTTATAATTCTTTCAGCGACTCGGGGGAACTCTCAGAATCAATGCGCATGGTGGTCATCACGGTGTTACCGAAGCCAGGGAAGGACCCCCAACTGTGTGCCTCCTACCGACCCATTTCCCTCTTGAAAGTCAACGCTAAAATATTCACTGGGATCTTAGCGGGCGATTGGGCAGGCATATGCCGGGCTTGATTGAGCCCGATCAGTCTGGCTTTATACCGGGTTGAACCTGCAGCGATAACACTAAGCGTCTTTTCCATCTATTGGATAAGACTCGGCGCTCTTGGGTCCCGACGCTGATTCTGTCCATCGACGCAGAAAAGGCCTTTGACCGTGTGCATTGGCCTTTCTTGGAGGGAGTGTTGGAGGCGGTAGGCTTCGGATCCAGGTTTCGGAGATGGGTCGGAGCGGGTTATGTGGAGCCCAAAGCGCGGGTACGGGTGAATGACACTTTATCCCCAATTTTCCCAGTTGCAAGAGGGACGCGTCAGGGCTGCCCTCTCTCACCTCTTCTATTTGCGCTCTACATGGAGCCCCTGGCAGAACGCATCCGTCACCACCAACAGATAGAGGGTGTTTGGTTGGGGGGCCAATCTCATAAAATAGCCCTGTACGCGGATGATGTCTTATTAACTGTCACCAACCCGCGTGGTTCCCTCCCGCCTCTCTTAGAGGAGCTGGCTCGGTTTGGGGAGGGTTCTGGTTTTAAAGTGAACGCAGCTAAAACACAAGCCCTGAACATCACCATCTCTCGAGAGGAACAAGCCCACCTAGAGTCCATGTTTCCCTTCCAGTGGTCACAGCAGGGTATTCAATACCTGGGCATTCAAATACTGCCTACGATAGAAAGCTCGATCACTCATAACTATGTGGCCCTGTTGCATACGGTGCGATCTCTCATTCAGTCATGGCGGGGGGTCCCCTATCTTGGGTGGGCCGTATTGCGGCGGTAAAAATGACCTTGCTGCCAAAAATTCTTTACCTTATGCAGGTGATGCCACTGCCGCCTCCCCCTGCTATTCTGAGACAATTGCAGGAGGCACTGGAAGCCTTCATATGGGCGGGTAAGCGGGCTCGGATGGCGAGGGAGCGTACATACTTGCCGCTGGCCAAGGGGGGTTTTGGAATACCAAATCTGAAGAAATATTATCAGGCCGCCCAGCTACGATATATCGTCGAATGGCAGCGTCCGATGACTGAAAAACATTGGTGCTTCCTGGACCAAGCTGTAGCGGGCATCCATATTTGGAAGATTCCGTGGTTGCAGCGTGAATATCTCCCGCCGGGTTTATATATCTCGCCGGTGGTCAGAGCAACAGTTGGGGTTTGGGATGCGGTGCGTTCCACCCACCAGTTATCCACCAGTATCTCGCCACTTACGCCGATTATTGGCAATCCAGATTTCCCCCAGGCAATGTCAGAGAAAGCGTTTGCACCCTGGCAGGAGGCACAATGTAAGCGGATTGGGGACCTGTTTGATGTGAATGGTCTGATGGACTTTAAGACCCTCCGGCAAGATTTTGGGCTCCCGGACTCACAATATTGGCATTACTTAGCGGTTCGACACTGGGTGTCTCTGCCTACGGTTAAGCCACATGCTAGTAGGAAACTAACGCTGTTCGAACGCTGGCTCTTCACTCGGAAGGACGATTCACGTCTTTTATCTGATAGATATTCCTTTTTAAATACCCTGCCTACACCGCTACATACTCCAGCTCGGAAGAGATGGGAGCGGGAATGTGAACGCAGTTTCACGGATAAGGAGTGGTTAGATATCCTACACTGTGCACGCACATCTGCTACGAGCGCCGCAGGCAAGGAGACTCTCCTAAAGTTGGCACACTCCTGGTATTACACTCCGGCCTGCTTAGCTTTATGGCAAAAGGGAAGACCAGATGAATGCTGGAGGCACTGCGCTCACTCAGGCACACTTACCCACTTATTATGGCACTGCCCCAAACTCCATAGGTACTGGGAAGAAGTTTTAGCGGATATTGACTTAATGTTCAACACCGAAATACCGCGCTTTCCAGCTTATGTTCAATTAGGGTTGCCCAATGCCTTAACCTACCCACTACACTCCGAACAGGGCAAAGCTATTACATTAGCACTGTGTGCTGCAAAGCAGGTCCTGCTGGCTAAATGGGGCATGGATGTGGTCCCGACCCACGCCGATTGGCTCCATAAACTCTGGGACCTCCTAGGGATGGAGAAATTAACAGCTACAGTTAACCACACATTGCCCAAATTCAATAAAAGATGGGGCACCTATATCACACATCCCTCGGGGGAATTTCAACAATTAACTTGCCTGATATACCTACGCATATTGCAGATTACATCACCCGCACATCCCGCAGACCCAGGGGAGAAGAAAGAGTGAAGTCTACGCATTAGCACCATGAGCACATGTTCTTTATTTTTCAGTTCCACGTTGGAAGTGACTTTGGAGTATGTTTTCCCTCCCCTTCTTCTCCCCCCCTCCCTCTTTTCTGATTGTTTTCATGCTTACTGCACCAGCCAATGGATGTAGGTGCAGGATACTGTAATTTGAATGTAAAATTCGACTGCTTATTCCTCGCCGGCCAATGGATGTAGGCGACAGCTGATGTTCCCCATCCCCATCCCGTCTGAAACTAATAAAAAGTAACAATCCTAAAACAATTTCCAGAGAGAGGGGATCAAAAACTGTGGGTGATAAAGGCAAAAAACCTAACTTTGCATTAAAATCGCCTGCCAAAAGCAAGTTAAAAGGACTTTCGGCCCATGCCTCCTTTTCAGCTGGAGAATCAATCAGAGAAAACAGACCATGGAATATAGAGGTACCCTTGCTCGAGAGATTATAGAAATGTACCATGTAAACCCTATATTTTCCAGCAAAGCTTAAACGCCCGGACTCACCCTGATCTGAGACAATAGGTGTGATTGAGCATCCAATATTGACTCTGAAAGAGGCTACCAGCCCTCCTTTAGGACGGCCAGTGGGTGAGGGTAGAACAGGGAGGCTGAAACTCATGTACCCGTCAAATACCACCTTGTTCGCCTCCCATGTTTTCTGCATAAATACAATGTTGTAGTCTAAGTTGAAAGATTACTGTTAGAAATGGGGGTCTCTAGTTGGCAGAGGTGGGAACCTTTGTCCAAATAGGGACCCTTGCTTCTAGTCAGGGTAAGGGGGATACACTCCTAAAATAACCCTTGCTCACCCCCTTGGTAGTTTGGCACGAGCAGACAGGTTTATCTCAGATGCAGTGTGTAAAGCATTTGTGAACAGAAAGTAATACAGTGAAAACACTACAAATGGACACCACACCAGTTTAGAAAAATAAGTAATCTATCTAAACCAAAACAAGACCAAACGACAAAAATCCACGATACAGTATCAAAAATATCCTTAAAAATAGGTTATTCACTCAAATCAAGCTTCTAGCAACAAATAACTCCACCTGGAGTCATTACGACGTCATGACAAATGAAAATCCCAAAGAACGGCACCGACCGCGAGGTGCGCGGCGTCGGGCCCGGAGTCAAGCAGACCCACAAATAACAGTACCTTGGAATTGATGAAAGCAAAGACTGTGCACGGCGTCGGGGAGGTGATGCTTCGTTGGCGCCTGCGGCGTCGGTTCCTTACGACCCCAGGGGAGGTGATGCCTCTGTTCCTTACTGCAGCGCAGGGGAGGTGAGACGTCGGTTCCTTACTGTGTTGGGGAGGTGACGTCACGGATGGCGGTGAGGCGTCGGTTCCTTACGACGGTGCAATGTCGATGGATTCGGGAGTCACCACTTTGAGGATCGGCACCGCATTGGTGAAGCACCGGCATCGAAGTCGGGGCTGCGGTGCGAGTCGGGACGGTGTGTTGTGTACGTCACGAGCGGTGTCCTCAGCTCCGGTGCAGGCAGTGGCCTCGATGACGGCTTCAGAGTCGATGCGGCACGGCGTCAGCAGGCGTCGGGCCTACAGTGCAAGTCAGGGCGGTGCGTTGTTTTCTTCACGAGCAGTGCCCACGGCTTCGGTGCAGGTTACAGCGTCGCTCGCCGGCGTCGGTGTTGCAATTTCCTTCTGTAGCAGCTGAAACAGCAGTTCCAGATGCAGAGAGACAGAAGGGATGAAGTGTTTGTGTCCCTGAGACTTCTTAACAGGAGGCAAGCTCTGTTTCAAGCCCTTGGAGATCTTCTTCAAGCAGGTGGCTAAGCGAACAGCAAAGTCCTTTTCCCCTTTCCTTGGCAGCAAGTAGCCACTGCAGGCCAACCCCAGACAGCAAACAGCACAGGGGCAGTATTCCTACTCAGCTTACCCGACTCTTCTCCGTGGCAAAGGTTCCTCTTGATTTCCCAAAAGTGATCTAAAGTTCTGGGGTCTGGGCCCCAATATTTATACCACAAAATCCTTTGTTTTCTGAAGGCAGAGAGTGTCTGTACCCAGCCAAAACCAGTTCTGTCTTCACTGGTGCAGCTTCCTGGCAGGAGGTGGAGACAGCATTGTTGAGGGCAGACTAGGCCCATGCAGGTGTAAGGACATCTCCTCCCCCTACTCTAAATGCGTCCCAGGTCTATTCAGCCCAGCCCTGACTCATCAGACTTTTGGAGCCACTGTCCCTCTCCAGCCCCAGTCATCCAAAAGCCAGACATGCAATACAAAAACCTAGCAGAGGCACACTGGATGGTTAGGCAAGGAAATACCCACTTTCTAAAAGTGGTATTTTCAAACACAGAATGCAAAAATCACCCTCACTAAAAGATGCACTTTAACATTCTGAGTTCAGGCATACTAAATTTTATTTCTCCATCTTGTTCCCAGGGTCAGTTATGTTTATAAGATGGTATAAACAAACTCCCCATTCTGTCCTATGGGAACAGATAGCCTTGCAATAGTGAAAAACGAAATTGGCAGTATTTCACTATCAGGACATGCCACACACATCCGGGTATGTCCTACCTTTCACATACAATGCACCCTGCCCACAGGGGTACCTTGGGCCTACCTTAGGGGTGACTAATATGTAGAAAAGGGAAGGTTTAGGGACTGGTAAGTGTGTGCACTTGCCAAGTCGGCATGGCAGTCCCAGACTGCACACAGGCTCGGCAATGGCAGGCCTGAGTCACATTTTACAAGCTGCTTCTGTGGGTGGCACAATCAGTGCTGCAAGCCCACCAGCAGCATTTGATTTACAGGCCCTGGGCGCACACAGTGCACTGTACTAGGGTCTGACATGTAAATCAAATAAGCCAATCATGGAATCACTAATCCATAACAATAATTTACAAAAGGGAGCACTTGCACTTTGGCACTGAATAGCAGCGGCAAAGTGCCCAAATCATCTAGACCCGCAAAAATGGAGTCCAACACACAGCAAAACACAGGAGGTAAAGGCAAAAAATGGAAGGGAGACCCACGCCAATGGTGCCAGGTATAACAATTACCAACCTTCAATTTCCTTTTGTTTGCATTCTTTATTCAGATAAAACATATCCATAAAAATATATATGCATAAATTGATAACATATCCAGCAATAAAAACAATTGGAAATTTAAAAACCCGATAAAAACATACAATGTAATACAATGCTATTAAAGTGCCAAATACAAATCATACAGTTCTCATCGAATTGCGGGCTCGGACGAGAGTGTTTAGAAAGGCCCCAGCATAATTGATTAGCTCAACCTTTAACAGACCTGGCTACACTAGTGGGATTGACTATTGCCTGGTTGCCCTGAGCCTCTGGCGATTGGTCTACGATATGGCAGTGGTCAGTCGATCAGATAGTGACCAAATGCCTGACCCTTTCTCTAATAAATCAGGACAAAATTTAACCCGATATTAGAGGTAGGACGGACCTGGGTGAACTGTCCATTACGAACAACTTGAGAACTATTAGATGGGACAGGGTGGAGGAACAGTCAAATGTTTTGGAAGTAGTTAAAGCGAAATCACGAATGATGGTGGAAGAGATGTTCAAACTCCCCAAAAATAAAGTAGTGGAAAAACTGATCACCCAACATGAAACCTTATTTAATGAGATCAGGGATTTGCTGGGCAAACCGCGTAGGGAGCCGAAATCCAAGTAAGTTAAGACACATATAAGCAAGAAGCCCAGGCAGCTTGGTACAACCAGGACTGTAGGACAGCTAAGGCTGATCTTGTACGGGTCGTAAAATCTAACGTCGACTGATTTGGTGGCCTGTAGAACAAGATATAGGAAAGCAATTGAGCATGCTAAAACACTATGGGAAAGCGCTCTCTGGTCATCCTTACAAAGGTCACTAACAACAAAGGATTTAAAGTCTTTTTGGAAATGAGCAGCCTATTGGCTCAACGGTAGAAAGACTAAATTGGAGTTCACAGTTCTACCCGAAGAGTGGGTGACCCACTTTGGGTGTCTCTATGACCTAGGTAGTGATGAGGCCAAGAGCGAAACTGAATCATGGGGGGAAATTTTGTGTGATGCCAAGGAGAACTTGGAGTTCTCTCTGGAAGAAACCCAGGTGGCGATTGGTTCTAGTATTCCAGCCAGAGCCCCTGGCCGAATTCCAAGTGAGTTGTATAGAGAGGACCCAATTGTTTGGGCTCCATATATAAATATGTTAACAAATGCTATCTTATCGGATTTGAACATTGACCGCCTCGTGGAACATAGCGGAAATAATCTCTATTTATTAGAAGGGCGATAGAGCAAATCCCGCCAGCTATAGACCTATAAGCTAACTGATTAACTGCAGAAAATTTTCTGCAAGCAGGTGTTGTCTAGGGTCCAGGACTGTATTTCAGAGCATCACATCCTGAGTGACCTCCAAGCAGGATTTCGTGCAAATATTAGCACACTTGACCAGGTTTTCCGCCTTTTGTGTATCTACTGGAGGGAGGTTAGTAATACAGGTGGTAAGTTATATGTTGCCTTTGTGGACTTGCGTACCGCTTTGATTTAGTACCGCAAGCTAAGTTATGGGAAGTGGTAGCAGAGATGGGCCTACCACATAATCTAGTAGAGATTTTAATTCGACTGAATTCACTAAATACAGCCCAAGTTAGGTGGGGGGAAAATAACCAACTCACCCAGCAGTTTTTTATTAAACGTAGAGTAAGACAGGGATGTGTTTTAGCTCCCACCTTATTTTATCTTTTCATCAATGGGGTGGTAGATTACCTGGATAGGGATGGGTCTGACGTCTTGAAAGTAGATGGGAGAAGAGTTCCTGCACTACTTTTTGCAGATGACACTATTAATCTCAAAATCCCCCCCCAAGGGCTCCAACAACTGTTGAATGATTTTATTGGGTTCTGTAAGATGCGGGGCCTGGGCTGAACGAGTCCAAAACGAAATATATGATCTTTTCCAAAGGTAACACTAAATCATCTAATAGAACCATGTATGCAGGAAGTAGACCCCTAGAGCGAGTATCTGCCTTTGATTATTTGGGTATCCGTTTAACATCTAAGCTAAATTGGGCCCCCCACATTGAAAAAGTTCAATTGTCGTTAATCTAGCAGACTGCTCATATACGGAAAATCCATAAACAGTTTCCAGGAAAGTAGCCCCAGCACTGGAAATTTATAATATAAAAGCGCTGAGGGGGCCCTCTACGTGGCAGAATTGTGGGGTACTGGGAATACAAACTCCCTTACGCCAAGAGAAAATCACTTTCTAAGATCACTTTTAAACCTGTCCATCGGTACCCCCTTGGTTCCTATGTTCTTGGATTTAGGCCATAAACAGCTGGTGCATAAGTTAGACTACAAGCTGCTAATGTTTTGGCATCGCCTGTGGTCTGTTACAGAGCTCGCTCCTTATCGAGTGGCGACGATTGATCTGCTGAAGCAACCACAGGTAAATTCTATTCCATGGTTTAGCTCCCTCAAAAAACTACTCAAGAAACTTGGGATGGAGGAGTACTGGTCCACTCCTGAAAGACTGTCCCTTATACCGAAGTGCAGGGTTAAAAGTTTATATTGGAAAACTGTGTTGGAGAAGGAGATAGCTAAACATGTGGGCTCATTGACCCAGGATTTTATGAGTTTAAAAACTGGCCCATTTTATGAGGAAACTATTGATGAAATTGTTCCACCCATAGCGCGTAAATTATTTATTCAATTCTGTTACAAGAGTCTCCCCACTAAACTGTTTTGTAAAAAGTGGTGTTGTGAGGCCTCCTCTGATGACCAGTGCCCAGTATGTAAGGCTAGTCCTGAATATACAGTCCACTTGTTATTTCTTTGCCCCGATTACAGAGGCCTGAAGGCCAAGTGGCTTGTTCCGCTTTGCAAACTAGTTGCAGTACAGTAGAAAATTGGTCACAGTAGCGACAATTTCAAAGCAAACAAGCATTTGCAATGCAATAGGTCTCGCATTTACGCGAGTTTGAGCTATTGACATTGCAAATAATGCCTTTTATTTTTGCTTTCATTTTAAAAACAAATAAAAGGCATTGTCATTTACAATGCAAATAGCTTAAACTTGCGTAACTGCGAGACCTATTGCATTGCAAATGCTTGTTTGCAATTTGGGACCACGAGTTTTCCACAACGATTTGCAGTGGCCAGAAGGTAATGGGTGCAGCTTTATAAAACTCATAATAAATTAAAGATTTTTCAGCCAACAGCACTAGGTATGCATGGACTTGTAGTTTCACTTTTCCAATGATAAATATGCGTCATATTTGGGCCTACAAATCCCAGCATGCCTAGTGCAGGTGGGTTAAAAACCAGGCTTGGCCTATAGTCACCCTCATGATATGATACCTGTAACTTAGCTTAAGTTGTCTCTAAGTTACACCTAAAAAATGGAAACTGGAAATCATTTCCTTAGGCTTATACCTAGATCCGCAGACAAGCCCACCACACAAGACAGTAAGCCATTCCATTTGGAATCCAAGCCAGTCCGTGCTTTATCTTTGACTGGGAGGGTTCCTTCACCAACTCAAACACTGGGCATTCTTTGACAGGCATTCAAAGTCCCGGCTTCCTTTCAAAAACTCTTCTAGTCCGTTCAATCATGCTTAAACAAACGTCCCACTGCTCATTAATATAATATTTAATAATTTAGGAGGAAGGGAAAACAATGCAGCACCTACTGACAAAAGTCAATAGTGCATGCTGAATTCTAGTGTACACACACACACACACACACACACACACACACACACACACCCCTTACCGCCTTCGTTGGTCCCCAGCTTTCCCCTCTCGGGGCATGAAGGACACGCACAAACTCTTACCAAGGCACGTGAGACAGCAACACGCACACGCATCCAGCCAGCACTGCATAGCTCTGTCCTATAAGTGGACAGCCTCGGGCCATACATACCAGTCTCAACATCCAGCAGTAAAGCTCAGACAGAACATTGCACAAGCGTCTACAACAGCACCAATGTACCACGTGCTGGGCATCTCTCGTGCTCACAACAGCACGCTCCGCCAGGACACACCATGCAGGACCCTACAACGGGGCACCTTAGGACAGAACTTTATACAAAATTCCACAGTACCTCTTTCTTCTCACGGGCACTTCACGGTTTCCATCAGCGAAGGAAAACAAGTTTTATCTCCCACAAAAGAAGGAGTAAGCACCTTTCCAATCACAAGGCAGGAGAATCCACTGCAGAGACCCAATTCCTTAATCTTCTTCTAGCTGGTCTGAAATCCAACACATACGTGCCTGAGCCCCTCTGGGGCCTGTAACTCACAGCTTTAAATAAAACACCCTCTCTGCATAAATAGGGAAAGCGTCGTCTCAAAGAAATCTCGTCAGAGGTTGGCTGCCCCTGCCGCTGCATTGTACCGTCGGCGCCAGTAGAGGCGTCGCAGACCAAAGGCTCGCGCGCACGTGCAGGCGCGTTAACTGCGCATTGTGTGGATATATGGTGAATGAACGTGCACGAGGTGACCTCGGCGGCATTTATAGCCTCGCTGCAGGCTACCTCACAGCAGGTCTCAGACTAGACACGAGAGATTGTTACCGGCAATGGAGCACCCGCAGGTCACGGCGTCCTGGAAGGAAGGGGTGTGGAGGGAGCTAAACAAGACACGAGCTGCATGGTTTATGGCCCCACTCTTCAGATGATTTACTAAGCCTCTCATCCTATAGCTGTGTTTGTTTTCTATTTAAAGGCAGCGGTGGGAGCGCGCGAGACGCCGTGAGCGTTTTGTGCGGTTCCCTTCATGTCAGCGGCGCGTAGCTGTTGGGCTTCCCCTGAGGTGAGATTTATCACAGCGCGAGCCTGACACCAGGGCTCCTCTGTCTGCGCCATATCCTGACATCGCCAGAGAAAAGACGGCGTGGAGCGCGCGAAAGTGAAAGCGCGGTGGGAGCTTGCGAGACGCTGTGAGCGTGCACATCTGCTGTCCGGCCGCAAGCTGACATCACCAGACAAGAGACGGCGTGAGCGTGCACATCGGCTGTCTGGGCAAGTGCACATCTCCTGTCCCCCTTCGGCAACCAAGTCGACGACAATAGATCTCGCATAGCGAGCAGCGCTTTGCGCTGCGTTGCTAGGCGAGACCTAAAAAGGTGAAAGCATTCACGGCATCGCATTCACGTGTCTGCAATAGATGCAATTTATTCTCAAAACATCAATTGATTATTGAAGAAATCACAATCGTTTATACACACGAGAGAACGGTGCTCAGAATGAGGGGAGAAAATGCAGTGCTCAGGGGAAAAAGTGCGTTTGTGAGGGTTGTAAAGGAGGGAGAGGTAATGTGCCATATATACATTATATTTACATGATGAAACCTGTCCAGCCTATAACAGGCAAACTACTACACAAAAACACATAGCATTGTGCCGACGCCGATAACAAATCTGCCGGGAACACTTGCCTGATCCTAATAAGTCTGTGCGGCGTATCCACTGGCGGTCGTCTTCAGGAAGTGCTCAGTAAGCAGTGACGGGTTCTACAGCTATTTAAAATAAAGTCTACGTCAAAACGTGACGTGATCACGTGATGTGCGGTGCGTGCTACAGAAAGCAGCCACTAGACCACCCATGTCTATCGCGCAAAGGCTCGATTTTTGGAAAAGCGAGAAATCGATAATGACTTAACGGGCTCTGGTGGCAATGTATTAAGATGTATATTCTATGAGGAAAGAATAGCGAAAAACGTACATGGTAAAAACCGGGAAATAAAGTTGCAATTGGCAAATAATGCAGATTGCCCTCAATAGGTGCATCTCAATGTAGTTGTGTATAGTCAGTATAGCGGACCCCACAAGCGAGGCAAGGTAGGGAATATGAAATGACCTTCCATTATGGTCAAAGCAAATGGAAGAAAATAAAAATATGCACTAATAAAAAAGCAAGAGAAAAAAAAAATTAGAAAAGTCACTCTCAGTTCAGAGTAGGTATCTATAGATAAAGAGTATTTGATTGTAAAGAACTTACAAAAGGTCGAAGATCACTCTCAGTTCAGAATAAGTATCTATAGATAGAGTATCTGGTTGTGAATATGTATAGATCGAGTATTATCCAACCCTGCGTAAGCTAGTCTCCACTCCTGCTAGACATGGTATATCCATGCCTTTATCACAACTAAGGCAGTCCTCTATAATGTCTCTTGTAAGAGAGGCCGCTTTGTTTTTCTATACAGTTAGCCAAAACAAGGGAGACAGGCTCTAGTGTAATCTTCTACATAAGACGGATTCAGTTCACTATGGCAAATATTTTGGGGTGACAAAATATGGACCCCCAAAAGCTTGCGGCAGAGTTGTGACAATTGGTGATACCCCAAATTTCAGTCCTATAGGGGTACACTGTGTCTTAAAAATTTGTAGAATAGGTAAAATAGCCCCGTCCCTCCTAGGTTGCGGGAAACTAAACATTGCGTCAATAGACTTAGAAAACTTGATCCTGCAATGGGCAATGTGATCCGTGCAAGAACCATTAGCAGAAAAACCATTCCCAAATAAGAAAAAAGTACTGGTGCATTGTAAACAATTATTACCAATAGGAAGAGAATTTATTTTGTACTTCCTGGGTCCACAGGCCATAATGTAAGATTTTGTAAAATTGGTGCATAAATCTAACGAAGCCATAAAATCCACAAATCCCTGTACTAAAAGACGCAAGGCTCTGGGAGTATGACCCATCAAAGCAGCATCATCAGCATACAATAAGGAAGGTAAAACGGAACTTTTGATTCTTGGGACATCCTGGGTTAGTTATCAGAAAATCGTAGAGATTATTAATCTATAAAATAAAAAATAATGAAGTTGGGGGCGTGGCCAAGTAAGATGGCTGAGCGGACGTGAGCCGCTTCAGCTCCGGACCCCGACGACTGCCACACGACCTTCTGGGGCGAATGGTGAGCCCCACGCTGCTTCTCCACGACTCGCGGTGACCAGGGAACCGCCGGGACTCCTGTGGCTCCGATGGCGAAACGGCGACGAGACATAGTGGGCTGTATTCCCGAGACACCGGACCACGAGGCCGCCCGCAAGATGGCGTAGCGGCGCGTCTCGGTTCCCCCTGCGGGCCCTTTGGTCATCGAAGTGGATGGGCGCCGACTCTGCACCCGGAGCCGCGCTTCGCTTTCCCCTGACCCGGTGGAAGTACTAGGGGACGCGGATGCCACTTACCGCGTCCCGGGATGTTGCTGATCTAGCGGGAGCATACAGAGGAGGGCCGAGAGCTGATCGTGGCTGGTCCTCGGAAACAGTGGTGACAGTTTGGAAGCGGGGGACCGGCGCAGAACACCCTTGACAGGTCAGTCTCTTCCCGGCTGGCTCCGTATCGGCGGGCCGGGAGAATGTCGGCCTAGAAGCTTGCAGCCTGACCTCAAGATGGCGGCGATGCGGCGGAGCCGTCGATAGCTGGTCCCACAATGAGAGCTGCGGCCGTGCGGAGGGGGCGCCATCCTTGAGTCATTTCCCCGCGGGGTGGGACTCGCGGCGCTGACTGCGGAGACTTCGGGGGGCTGCTGGTCCCACTCGGGGGCGCTGCCCGCTTTGCCTGACCCCTTCAGGGCACCTTGCCCCGCTGACATCTGGGAGCTGCTGGTCCCACCCGGGGGCACTACACGCTCTGCCTGGCCCCATCAGGGTGCCTTGACCCCGCTGGCTATTAAGGAGCTGCGGCTAGCGTGGGGAGGGCGCAAGGGATCTACGTGCGCTTTAGGGGGTCAGTCAGCTTGCGCCGCCCTGATCCGGTGCTTCGGACCTTATGCTGTGCAGGACTCTACCCTTATGCCGCCTAAGAAAAGTGCCAACAAGGTTTCTCGCTACTTTACCGCACCTGATAAGGCCTCCCTCTCAACGGACACCTCCCAGCAACAGGCCATGTCCCTTACAAAAGAAGAGTTGGTGGCCTCTCTACGGGACTTCAAGGCAGAACTATGCCAAGAATTCAAGCGAGACTTACGGTCCTCTCTGGACCAGCTGAAGGCCGACCTCACGGAGCAAATGTCGACTCTCCGCCAGGATGTGGATGCAGTGGGCACTAGGGTGCTCGAGGTAGAGGAGCAGACCCAGGACCTCCCGACCCGGGTCACCAAACGGCAGGATTCCCAGCAGTCCTTCCAGAACCAACTTCAGCAGATTACTCTGAAGGCGGAAGACTTTGAGAACAGGACCCGGCGGGAGAACATAAGGATCCGGGACTTGGAGGAGGGAGCGGAGGGGCCTGACCTGGAGGCTTTCGTGACTGGCCTCTTCGCGGAGCTCCTATCCCCCCCAACAGCTGAAGCTTAAAATGGACCGGGTCCATCGAGTGGGCAATCAACAGACGGGAGGGCGAAGAAGGCCGCGGGACGTACTGGTTAAGATGCACTCGTTCACCACGAAGGAGGCCATCCTTCTTGCGGCGAGGAAGAAGAAAGAAGTGTCCTTCCAAGGCTTCAACTGCTCCCTCTATCAGGATCTAGCCCCCTCCACTTTGGCGCGCCGCCAAACGCTACGACCTGTCACCTCTAAGCTGCGGGATGAAGGGCTCCGCTACACGTTTCACTTTGGCATCTCGTTTGAATATCACAATAAACCACATCATGTCACAGAGCTCTCTGAGAGTCTCCGCATCCTGGGCCTCCCTTTTCCGGATGAAGCGAGCGCGGCTGGGGCCTCTGGGGGGGCGGGCGTGCCCGAGAGGGGCTCCAAGCCCTGGCAGACGGTTGCGAGGGCCCGAAGATCCCCGAGTACCGCTTCCGGCATCCAAAGGGCCTCCATGAACGTCTGGATCTTCGCCTGGGCAATGGACCGGGGGGATGCTCTCCGGGGTGATACTGCACAGCGGCGGGGCGGTCTCGGCCCTCTGGGGAGCTCGATGGCCGCCGTGGTCTCTACATCTGCTTCCTTTGGACACTGAGGTTTTTATTTTATTTCCTTTGGTCTCACACCCTGGATCCCGCAGGAGTGCGGATCGGGATCTGCTGGAGACCTGCATTGGGCAATCAGCCGAGTTGGGGCTGACTTGGGTCTACCATTCTATTGGATCTTCGAATGGCACGTGGCCCTGGCTGTGGGCGTGGTGGAGCGCCCTGCCGCATTTCGCCCACCTGCAGTGTCTGACAATCGAGGACTACCGGTGTTGACTGGCCCATCCTCCGTTCCTGGGCATGGGATGATACCGCTCGGCCAGCACGGACTATGAGGTTTTCTAGCTTGCAAGTTGTGTTTTCTCTGATTATGGTCATAGGCTCTACTATTCCTTAGCATTTGGCAGTCGGGGGGTGCGGGCCTTGTCCGGCCCTCCCGGAGTTATCCCTATTTTTCCTGGGGAATTCCTAGCCATAGGATGGATGGTCGTATGGCTTATTGTTTTTTGGGGTTTGTTTGGGGTTGTTGGGGGGGGATGGGGGGGGGAGGGTTCTCTGGTGGTGGTGCGTGTGAGCTGCTTTTTCTTAATCTCTATTAATATGCATGACAGACGAGGGGTGAGGAACGGTTTGCTTCGAAGTCCTGGGAGAGAACGCCGTTGTCGGGTGGGAGTGGAGTCAGGGGAGCGGGTGGGGGCGGGTAGGAGTTACATGGGGCGAGAGGAGGGAGCTCCCTACATATGGTGGCCATTGCATCCTGGAATGTCAAGGGATTGAAGTCCCCCCACAAGCGCAGGAAAATTTGGAAATATTTATTAGATCGTCGGTTTGAGGTGGTTGGCCTTCAGGAGACCCATCTTAAGAAATCAGAGGACTCCAGGCTGCGCCACAAGTCCTATCCGTTAATATACAAGTCGTCCTCTAGCTCCAAACATAACGGGGTGGCCTTACTCTTCCATAGCTCTACTAAATTTCTGCATGAGGCAACCAGAACAGATCGGGACGGCCGCTTATTGATGGTCAAGGGGCGACTCAAGGGCACCCTCTGTACATTCGCTACTCTTTATGCACCTAACACAGGCCAAACCACGTTCCTCACGCACGCACTTGACATGCTTGGCGGGTTTGCGGAGGGCCCAGTGGTCCTTCTGGGGGATTTCAACTTGACATGGCAGGGGTCCCTAGATAGCTCACAGTCCCATAGGGCAACCAACACCGTTTTTTCCAAAGGGCTTAAACAGCTGTCCACACTGGGCCTCTGCGATGCCTGGCGAACACTGCATCCCACCACTAAAGATTACACCTACTACTCGCATGTGCACCGAACCTATTCTAGGATCGACTATATCTTCATTAGTCAGCTGCTAAGGGGGCCTCTACAGGCGGCACAGATACTACCGATTGCTCTCTCCGATCACAGTTTGATTACTAAAGGTCTGGCGTGGGAGGGACCCCGCACAGGACAGTCGCGGTGGTTCTTCCCAGTTGCAATTACACGAGATGCACTCCTCTGCGAGGAACTGAGGACCACCATCAGCGAATACTTTACGCATAATACACCCCAAGCCACTAATTCTCAAAACAATTGGGACGCTTTCAAAGCAGTCCTGCGGGGCAAATGTATCCAACTTAATGCGACTCTTAATAGTAGGAGACGGGAGGAACGGGTTGCGCTGGAACGGGAGTTAGAGTCAGTTGAACGGGCGCACAAGGCTACCCCTACCCGAGTGCTGCAGCGCCAACTTACCGCAGTGCGAGGTAAACTACGCTCCATTTACGATAACAGGGCGGAGTACACATTGTTGAAACTTCGCCAGACGTCCTACACACAGGGGGACAATGTGGGACCACATTTAGCGCGCCAATTACGAGCGAAACGGGAACGGGAATATATTGGGGGCATCAGTGACCATGGGGACAGACCACACACACCGATACCGCTAATCTCTTCGGTGAGTTCTACGGGAACCTTTATCGGGGCTCATGCCCGGACGGGGCCCTACAGCAACGCTACTTAGACACGGTGACACTCCACAAGATCTCCCCCATAGCCGCGGAGATTTTGTCTCCCCTATCTCGGCCGAGGAGGTAGAAAAGGCCATCACTCGGCTAAAACTACACAAAGCCCCCGGACCCGATGGTCTAACGGCTCAATTTTACAAATGCTTCGCACAGGAGCCGACACCTCACCTGGTCGAGCTTTTCCAGGCGATCGCGGCAGATGCACAGGTCTCCACATTGATGGCTGAAGCCGTAATCACGGTTATACCTAAACCGGGCAAGGACCCCTCCTTGTGCTCCTCCTACCGGCCCATCGCCCTTCTAAATTTGAATACGAAGCTTTATTCTTCGATCCTCGCGGCTCGAATGGAGGACCTGATGCCCGACCTTGTCCATCCTGATCAATCTGGCTTCATCAAAGGGAGGCAAACACACGATAACATCCGCCGCACCATCCATCTTATTGAGAAAGCCTCTAAATTTAAAATCCCTGCGATCTTGGTCGGGCTTGATGCGGAAAAGGCCTTTGACAGGGTGGACTGGTCCTTCCTCTTTCTCGCGACGATTTGGCTTCGGGAACCCTTTCCTTAACATGATTAGAGCCAATTACTCGCTTCCTAGCTCCCGGGTAGTGGTCAATGGCTGCGCTTCTCTACCCTTTACTCTGAGCAGAGGCACGCGGCAGGGGTGCCCCCTTTCCCCTCTTCTATTTGCCCTCAGCATTGAACCTCTGGCGGCGCAGCTTCGAGCTAATGCAGGGATATGGGGTATTCGTTTTAGTGGCACTGACCACAAGGTGTCCCTGTTTGCGGACGATATCCTTCTTTCTCTCACGGAACCCTCCTCGTCCCTTATGGCAGTACAGGACGAATTGGCCGATTTCGAGAGCGTGGCGGGATTCCGGGTCAACCTCACTAAATCTTCCATACTCAACCTTATGCTTCCCGCTGGGGAAGTGGCGCAGTTGCTGGGTCAGTCTCCCCTCCAATGGGCAAAACACTCCCTTTTATACTTGGGGGTCCGTCTCACAGCCAAAGTGGGGGACCTCTACAGGGCAAACTTTCCCCCCCTAGTGACCCAGCTACAGCAGGACTTCAAGAGGTGGCAGCCCCTCTACATCTCCTGGTTGGGACGGATTAACGCGGTCAAAATGACGGTCCTTCCTAAGCTACTGTACCTCTTTCAGGCTTTACCTGTGCGCTGGACCGCGATCTTTTGCCGCGCCTTCGCTCATTCGTTACCAAATTCAAATCAAATCAAATAAAAAAAAAATGGCTTTATTCGATTTAGAACATAAATCATAAAAGCACAGCAATAAGTAAAAATCTCATGATAAAAGGAACATTTTACACAATATAAAATACACAATAAAAGAGAATTCATACATCGTCCATAATCATAAGCATTTCCTGTAATTCACAACACATTTTAAGAAAGAGGATACCCCATAAATAATTAAGTCATCGTCTAGGATTTGTAGCACTAATAAGGCAGGTCGGCATTGTCTAAGCCCCAGTTTTTTTAAAATCAGTTTTAAAAATCTATTTCTTGAATACATATAAAATTTGCAGAAGAAGATCACGTGTAATGTTGATTGGTTAGAGGTGCCATCACATGGACATGCAACTAGATTTCTTGACCAATCATTGATGTTTGGGAAAGTTACCAATCTATGGAAGATCCCCAAGCGAAATCGTGTCAAAAGCATCCTTTCATAAGATCCAGGTACACGTATTAAATACGGTTGGATAGCATAGCATGATAGCATCATTTGGTTCTCCATAACTGATTTTTTTGTAATCTCTGACGCGAGCCTAATTGCCTGGAGGTGTGCTAAACAGGTTGCTTTAAGAGACTTTCTACTCAATTTGGTAAGGCTATCTGGTTGCTCAAAATATTCTAAATGGCCAATATCAAACAAAGTTTTTAATGTAGTTTAGCCATGGGATGCTCAACATCCTAGTCAAACCCAAACAATCCTTGATGACCCCCGATTAAAAGTAGTCTCCTCTGTTACCCACACCTTATGCCATAATAAAATTGGCTCTATTTTAATCAGATCTGTTACATATTGTAACCCAAGTTCAGAGTGACAGACGAAATTTGCTACGCTAGTAGGAGCAGACAGTAGGTATTTTAAAAACGAATTTTCTATTATCTGGATGGGACTCACATCCTTATATCCCCAGATACCAGCTCCGTACATAGCTGTAGTTATACATTTAGCTTTATATATCACAATCAGTTCTGGGATTGGTTTTCTGCCTAGCCTCCTAGCAAAATTAGTAAGTGCACCAATCATCTTTATGAATAACAGTTTTCTTCCCATCACTGCTGAAGCCCAAGTACCTCGGTAATCAAATAGTATTCCAAGATAAGGGAAGCTGTCAATGCATTCTACTTTTGAATTTTCAATAAATATATTACGACATCTAGCACTATTTTTCCCGCATTTCATAATAAAAGTCTTCGAGATATTTACTTTCAAGCCCCTTTCACTCATGAAAAATATAAAATTCTTTAAAATCTTCTGCAAACTTAATTGGGTACGCGCCATTAAAACTGCATCATCAGCATACATCAGAGCAGGTACGGGTTGTTTATTAATAATAGGAAGATCCTGACACTGTTCAGCTAAAAAAGATCCTAGGTCATTTATATACAAATTAAAAAGTAAAGGGGCGAGCACACAGCCCTGTCTTACACCTTTACTAATGGGAAATTTGGCTGTGCACTCGCCCTGTTTTCCATAACGAACCCTGGCGCCAGCCTCACTATAAAATTGCATGATAAGGGTTATGAGGGAGGCAGCCATCCCCATCTCCTTCAATATATTCCATAATTTATTATGGTTCACGCAATCAAACGCGGAGCTGAGGTCGACAAATACTAGGAATAGTCTTCCTTGCTTAGCACGTGTGTATTTGTCGATCACTAAGTTTAAATTCAGCCCCTGTTGTGTGGTCCCTAGGCCCTTGCGGAAACCATACTGGAATTTAGAAAGAACCCCTTTCTCTTCCACCCATATTTGCAATTGATTTAAAATTATTCGACCCATAATTTTGAGAGTTGAATCCAGCAAGGAGATAGGACGGTAACAAGCCGGGTTATTACGATCACCCTTTTTGAATATTGGGACCACTATTGAATCTGACCAGGATGGGAGTGGTTCTGGCAACAAGCATTTAGTACTTGAGTTAAAAGAGGGCCCCAGAACACCAGGTTGGTTTTAAATATATCTACAGGAACACCATCTGGTCCTGGGGCTTTTCCAGCTAAACTCATTTATGGCACTTATTACTTCTTGCAGAGAGAAGCGCAAGTCCAACGGGAAGGCGTTGACACAATCATCAGGAACTAGCAATTCTTGCTCCATTAAAACTTCAGTTTCCTTTGTGTCATTATATAAGTTTGTGTAATGCTCTACCCAGGAACTTTCACTAATAGCAACCTCAATTGTGGGGGGTCTCTAGGGGTTAAAAAGGAGCATTAACCACTTTCCAAAAGCTGGTATTATCTTTCAGGGCACTGGCCTTGCACAGTGATTCCCAGGCCTGTTCCCTTAATCCGTTTTTGCGTTCTTTTAAAACATGTTTATATGTAGACCTTGCCATTTTTCTTTCGTTTTGGGTGCTATCTTTCTTATGTAAGACTGTCTTAAGATTTGTATGGGCCTTGGTACATTCTGTATCAAACCATCCTTTTTCCTTTCTCTAATTTTCACGGTCATTAACTCTTTGACCTTTTTGCTTATAATGCCATACGAGTTTAAAATTTCCATGTTGCTAGCCCCCTCATCCAGGCAAACACTTACTTCAGTCATACATTTGTGGATTAATTTATTAAATATCTCAGTGGGATCTATTTTTGCCCAACTCAGGGAATAGCCATTTAAAGTTTTTATCATGGGTTCGAAAGGAAATAGTTCCTTCTCATTTTCTCCTTCTAGGGTGGCACAGGGAGGGCAAATAGAAATACTTATTGGAAAGTGATCACTCAGAGATCGAATGAGTCGCAAAATCCTTCACCCAGTTAGAATGGAGTCTCGTTATCATAATATAATCAATAATAGACCCTAGCCCTCTACCATTAAAAGTATTCTCAAACTGTACAGGAGGAAAGCAGAGTTCATTTGCAAAAGCTAGGTCAAATTGATATATGAGCATATTATATTGTTCTCCGAGTGTGGTATGTGAAAAGTGTGTAGACTCCACGTCTTGTTCCATATTTGAGCCACAGATTCCCTTTACTGCATTAAGACACATTTTATCATTAAAATCACCACCCAAGATTATACATAAATCCTCCATTGAACTCTGACACGTTACATAGATCTTTCTTAAGTTCGCCCAGGATGTAGCATAACTGTTCTTTAGGAATATTATTATAAAAATTGACGAGTACCACTGTATGCGATCTGTCTAAATGTAACAATATGATTTGATAAAATTTTTTAGAAACTTTAAAATCTATCTTTTTGCGATTACAGTACTGGAAATATATGTACACAATCCCCCTTATTTCTACCAGAAATTGAACTCACCGCAGGAGTGTGATAGGTCTTATATCCATTTATATGAACCTCCTTCAATGCCCACGTTTCTTGTACACACACGATAGAAAAACTTCCAATAAAGGACAACCATTGAGGGTCTTCTACCTTTAGCCTCACCCCTGCGACATTCCAGAATAGTATATTTAATGGCCTTGAGTCTCTAAATACAGCCTCATTCTCCCTGGTTGAATTAATGGGGGAATTGATTATATTTTTATTGTGGCTATATTTCTTAATAAGGCAGAGTTCTTGATCAGCAGCAGCTTTAGTAACGGAACTAGGTTCTACAGCAGAGTATAGTGGCGAGGCATCCCTTATAATGGTTATGGTCCCCTTTCCCTTACCTACGACTAGTGGGTTAAGGGCTCTTCGTCAATCATTATCCTCTAGTGGAGACAAGGCATCGAAACGGTTAGTTACCGGTACGTTAGAAGAATGAGTAAATCCTCCCTGTGCTGGAGTAATCTGTCCTCTAAGCTGTAAGACTGAGTATGGTTGATAAAAAAACCTAGTGGCAAGATGTTAATGCCCAAATGCGATATGTTGGTATTACCAGCTCTTACCAGTACCTCATGAATCAAATGGGGATCACTAAATGTAAGGACTACACAGTCCCCTACTAGTTTTTTGTTGTTTCTGCCTTCCCAAGGGACCCTTCTTGCCATTTTGAATTTGGCAAATAAATCATCTGTAAGACCAGTTCGCCCACCCAACCAAAAGAGTGTTTTATTTCTTAAAGCCTCCCACGTTTCATTCTTCTGTGTAGTTAACACAGGGACATTAGCCAAAATAATAGTATAAGGGGTTGCGGCTGGGGGTAATTCAAGAGAAAAGGGTTCAACTAATGATGATTTTAATGAGGTTGTATTTGTCTCTATAGGGATTTCATTATCAAGCGTAGCGACAACGGTTTTCTGGGTCTTGTGTAAATGAGCTGTACCAGACCTGTTTGGTACAAGCGCTTGTAGGGGCCTATAATTAGAATCCAAAGTGCTACTTACATGTGCCATCTCATTAGAACTACCTATTTCATGCATAATACGCTGCTTATGCTGGACATCAGTTGAAATAATAGCCTCAGCGTGGGTAGTTGAATGGTCAGGGCACAATTTTTGCACAATGTAATCATCAAGAGACTTTACTCTATCAGTTAGTTTCATGATTACATCCATTAATCTGTTTTGCATGGTATCGATTTTTTTTATTATCACGCTAGAATCAGCCAACTGGCTATCTATCATGACGCCAGATGATACCTTTTTCCCAAAACCAGATTTGGCTTGTCTACCCTGTTTACCTACATTACTACTTTTTGACCGTTTGTCCCTACTAATTCTCTTATTTAATGTTATATGGGGGGATGGTGTATTATTAGATTCAATGTTTATAATTTCTGGATTCCTAGATTTCTTTGGGGGTGGCTGTGGCTCAGAGTCAAAATCACTTATGTAATTTTCAGAAGTATTTTGGGCACACTGGTTCTTAGGCTGCTTAGCAATCTCCTGCATATTAGTTTGTGAAGGATTTTCTTCAGCTTGATCCACAGGACTTTTGGCTACCAAACCCATTGTTTTCCCTTGGGTCAGTGTTTCTTCAACTGAACTGATTTGATCTTCTATCACCCCCATTGCACCTGTCAAATAGGTCAGTAATGATTTTTGACCTCCCCCCGCTAAATTAGTCATCGAGCCCACTTTCCTTTTACTCATCCTAAATGAAGAAATTCAATATAGTTTATGAAGAGGAACACAAAAACAAAAACCGAGCAGGGCAAAATGCAAGTGACCACAGCCCAGGATCGAAACTATACCATACAGGAGTAATATCAAGGTCAAAATCCAATGTTGGGCCACCAATAAGCAACAAAAACTGGACGCCACCTATTTTACCTAAATAGATACGGAGGAAAGTTCATCCGAATATCAGAGATATTCCCTCCGTTTATATTATTTGGCAGTTCCGAACCTCACAAACGGACTCACCCTTAGTACATACAAATGTCCCGTTACCAAACGTCCTCAGTACCACTTCTCAAGGGGGTGGCCCAGCCCAGGCTCCAACGGGCAAAGACGGGCTAAGACGGGCCCGGTCTTCGCCCGGGCCGCGTCCCGCGCAGCGGGTCCTCCGGTGCCTTTTCAGGCGTCTGGCAGCCCCTCCTCCTTGTCACTAGGGGTCAGGGATAAAGTGCGTCGTGCGTTGTGCAAGGGAAAGTGTCAGCTACTTCCCCCTCGCAGCCGGTCCTCCGGGGCCTTTTCAGGCGTCTGGCAGCCCCTCCTCCTTGTCACTAGGGTTCAGGGATAAAGTGCGTTGTGCAAGGGAAAGTGTCAGCTACTTCCCCCTCGCAGCCGGTCCTCCGGTGCCTTTTCAGGCGTCTGGCAGCCCCTCCTCCTTGTCACTAGGGGTCAGGGATAAAGTGCGTTGTGCGTTGTGCAAGGGAAAGTGTCAGCTACTTCCCCCTCGCAGCCGGTCCTCCGGTGCCTTTTCAGGCGTCTGGCAGCCCCTCCTCCTTGTCACTAGGGGTCAGGGATAAAGTGCGTCGTGCGTTGTGCAAGGGAAAGTGTCAGCTACTTCCCCCTCGCAGCCGGTCCTCCGGTGCCTTTTCAGGCGTCTGGCAGCCCCTCCTCCTTGTCACTAGGGGTCAGGGATAAAGTGCGTCGTGCGTTGTGCAAGGGAAAGTGTCAGCTACTTCCCGTTACCAAATTCATTTGGCAGGGGGGACGAGCAAGACTCCCTTTTCATGTATTGCGGCGGCCTAGAGATGTGGGAGGGGTAGCTTTGCCGGATTTTACGCTACATCACCAAGCAGCGCAGCTACGAGTGGTGACGGAGTGGTCGGCACGCGCGTCCGATAAGCATTGGCTACACATGGACCGCTCCATTGTAAGGCGCTCCATTTGGGATGTTCTGTGGAAACCTAAGTGTGACAGGCCCGCGAACGCTTATATAAGTACACCTACACGCAGCACCTTGTCCGTCTGGGATCAGGTCACGAGAAGGGAGGGTTGGACCACATTCCCCTCGCCCTACACGCCCATCCATTTTAACCCGGCCTTTCCGCCGGCCTTGCAGGAGGGACCTTTCGATTGCTGGAGAGAAGGGGGATGCTAAAAACTTGCTGACTTATTCCACAATCAGGATGTGCTGACGTTCGAGAGTTGCAAGCGCGAGTTCCTGATACCACACAGCGAACACTACCACCATCTCCAACTTAAGCACTGGGCCACACTACCCCACATAAGGGAGGCTGCCACTCGAGATTTAACGCCCATGGAGACACTGGCGATACGCAGGGCGGGCTCTATGAAAGGCGTCATATCCGCTCTCTACACATTGCTACTGAACCCACTACATGCTCCCCGGGCGCGTTACACGTATTTTTGGGAACAGATCCTAGGACGGGAGGTCACTGAAGAGAAATGGAAGCATTTATGGGGGGACATCACTAGGCACAATAAATCAATGGCACTGAGGGAAGCGCATTACAAAACTTTGTTCGATTGGTATCTCTATCCCACCAAATTAAAACGTATTTTCCCCGACTCTTCCGATCTCTGCTGGCGGGGATGCGGGCTACACGGGGACTTCCGTCACATATGGTGGGATTGTCCGAGTATTCGCCCTTTCTGGGAGGAGATTCTCTCCCACCTTAAAGAGATGTTGGGAAACCAAGTCCCGACGAGTATGGAGGGGATCCTACTGGGAATTAGGGACCCAGCGCTGGACCATATGCTATCCTCAGACAAAGCTATCCTGTGGATGTGTTTAGGGGCGGCAAAGCTTACAATAGCAGCGGCGTGGAAAAAGGCTGGTACACCGGCAACATCCCTCTGGCATGCCCGCTTATGGAAGCTCCTATCCATGGAAAGACTTGCAGTGATCTTAAAAGATGATTACCTGTCCTTCGAACTTCAGTGGGGTCCACTGGTTACATTCCTTTCACGAGGTCTTCCCTCGGCAGTTTGTCCCCCCTCAGTAAGGCATATGCACCTATTCCAGCTTTAAAGTGGACTGACGGGCGTCTGAATAGATGGCCTTGTGGGTCCCACATGACACGTCCCACCTCGTTGCATAGCACTTACAGTAGAATTGTTGTTCATTATTATCGCATTTTGTAATATCACCACCACCAGGGAGGGAGGAGGGTGGGGGGAGGGAGGAGGGTGGGGGGGGGGAGGATGGTGGGGGGGGGAGGAGAGTGGGGGGGAGGAGAGTGGGGGGGGAGGGCCTATGTTAGCTGTTATAGCAGTGGCATTCCCATGTTAGGGTTGCAATGATAACTAAGCATCCTCTATGGTCTCAGGGGGAGGAGTGTTGGGCTCTCTGGATGTTTGAAACTGAATTCTAATTGGCGGATTGTATAAGGCCCTGGAGTCGGCTCGTCCGCACTGTATCTCTACTTTTCCTGTGCTTTATGATGCTTAATAAAAAGATTTTTGACAAAAAAAAAAATAATGAAGTTAAAACGCACTCTTTTCTCACCTCCCTAAATACACCAATGTCATTGGATTCTCGAAGTGTTTATCCTTTTTTTTTTATATATCAATGTGTTTATTATTACAGTTTCTGAAAAGACAATACAGTGCATATTTTGCATTAGAAGCAAAGAGCATCGTAAATCAAGAAGACAGTGGATCAGGTCAGCAGTGATACAAATACAGTTCATAACCGGCCTAGCCATCACTAGACAACATCTCATGGTAATTACAAACACATGGTGTGTACTGGGAAGAAAGATTCCCCATCTCATTCTGGTCCCTATTCCACAGTCTGTGGCCGGGGTTCATCCGACCCACCCTCAATTTACAAGCCCATTGTATCTCAACCAGGAGCCTCAAAATTTAGAAAACTTCTTCGGGCTCCCTCTTGCCTTATATGTCACCCTCTCTGCACCCATGTACAGGTCCATGCCTGCCTTCCATTTGTTCACAGTAGGGAGCTTCAAGGCTCCCAAGTATCTGGCTATGTCCCTCTTGGCAACTACCAGCCCTAGGCTGCATAGCAGGAGTTTGTAGCGGGGGATATCCACCTCTGAAGGAATACTTAACAGGACGTATTTAGCATCTATTGGCAGCTATGTCCCCACTTCTTTACTCAGGTCCTCTCACATTTGAGTCCAATAGGACTTTATGTAGTGGCATTCCCATAACGTGTGTATGCAAGTCCCTCTGTCCATCTTACATCGGAAACAATCGGGTGTCTCCGCCTTCCCGAATTTATGTAAGCGTGCCCTATTGAAATAAACCCTGTGTAGGATCTTAAATTGTATCAGTCGCAGCCTTAATTTGATGGCCACTTCCCTTGGGTGCATTAGTGCAGTTTCCCAGTTAAGATCTTCCAATTCCCCCGTGGTAATTTCCCATTGGGCCCTAAGGGCCTTCAAATTGTCTAGGGTGTTATTAGTTTTGCATGTCCACGAGATAGCTTTCTCTAATATTTCTCTCTGAAGTAGTCTCCCCTCCAGGGGTGCGTATTCGGGGATATCGGATGTGTCTAGCCTCTCTGCCCTCCATGTATCCTGTAATTGCAGGTATTTATATCGTTGGGTGTCACTCAGCTGGTACTCGCGTTGGAGTAAGCTAAAGGAAATCAGGGAGCCCTCCTCCAGAAGGTCGCCCAGGTTGGATATCCCAACCATGTCCCAAGGTCCGGAACCCTTTAGCTTGCCCAGTTCTGGCAGACGAGTCCCCTTCAATAGTGGGGTTTCCCTCCTGTATCTCTTGTCCCACCTCATTTGTCGTTCCGCCCCCTTCCAAGCCTCTATCGTCCTCCGAGTCACCGACAGTAGTTTCTGAACTCCTATGCCCCCATAGATATAGAGGAGATAGGTACGAGTTTGGAACTGGAGCCGTTCCAGAGCGTATGTTGGATGGTCACCTGGTTGGTGTCCCCATTCATTAATGACAACCAGGTGAGCTGCCCAGTCATATGATCGTATATCTGGCAGCGCGATCCCTTTGTTGCATTGACTGCGTTGGAGTGTCTGGAGCGCCACCCTTGGATGACCCCCTTCCCATAGGAGCGTGTGTATCTCTTCATCAATTGTCCTAAAAATCTCCTCAGCTAGCTTATAGTATGTGTTTTGAAGGATGTAAAGCATCTTTGGCAGTGTGACCATTTTGTACATGGCGGCTCTGCCTAGTAACGTCAGGGGAAGCCGTCTCCACCTTTCCACATCTTCGTGAAATTCTGTCAGGACCCTCCTAATATTATGATTAAGACTCACCGTTCTGTTGGTGGTTATGTAAAGGCCTAGGTCTCGGAACCACTCTTTGTCTATAGGGAGATGTCTGGGAAGATCTTGCGTGTTCAGGCACCCCCCTCCGGACAGTGACTGAATTCATCCCAGTTTATTCTGTATCAAGCATGACTTCCATATTCCTCAAATGCCCGCCCGCTGTATAATGGGAAGGGTCGCATTGGGATTAGTGACCTATAGGAGGAGGTCATCTGCGTAAAGTGAAATCTGCTCATCCCTTAGTATCCCCATGTCATCTCTAAAGCCTCTTATGTTTAGGGGAGTGCGGACCAGGCATGCCAACTGCTCCAGTATTAGGGGAATAACAAAGGAGACAGCAGGCAGTCTTGCCTGGTGCCCCGGCACACAGGGAAGTCGGCCAACATAACTCCATTCCCCACACTTGCGCCCTCAGGTTGGTGTACAATAGATCTATCCATGCTAAGAAGACAGGTCCAAACCCCAATTTCAGTAGGACTTGCCTCATAAAAGGTCAGTGGACAGCATCAAATGCCTTCTCGGCATCCAGGAATAGAAACACATGAGGGTCAGCTCTATTTTTCAAAGTGTGTAGCCAGTTGGGAAGCCAAAGAAGGTTAAATCTCGTCAACCTTTTCGGCACGAACCTGGACTGGTCACAATGTATGAGGGAGGTGATCACCGGCAACAGGCGTGTGGCCAGAAAAATGGCCAATATTTCTGTTTCCACATTCAGTAATGAGATAGGTCGATAGGACACAGTCCATGGCAGGCTTTCCTGGTTTGCGGGAAGGTTCCCTCTGCCTGCGCCGTCAGGTACATCTTTAGCAGATGTGGACCCAGCAGACCGGATTAACCTTAAAAAATTCTGCTGTCAATTCATTGGGACCCGGGGTCTTCCCAGATTTTTGCCTACCAATTGCTGTTGTGACTTCTTCCAGAATAAGCTCTTTGTCGAGGGCTGCCCAGTCTTCTAAAGAGAGGGTGAGGGTATTGATTGTACTTAAGTAACTGCTAATTTGGTGGTCATCTGATAATGTCCTGGCATTATAAAAATCTGCATTATATCTCGCAAAGACGTCTGCTATGTTCTGGGCTGTCGTGTATGGTATGTCTTCTACATGAATTGTATCTAACCACCTTGATTCCCTCTCTTTCCTACCTAACCAGGCCAACAGTCTCCCAGCTCCATCTCCTGCCTCATACAAGCGATGTTGCGTCACCAGGAACTGGGCTTTCGCTTCCTGGCGCGCCAATGCCTGATATTCCCTGCGGGTGACTAATCTAGCGTAGTGAAAGCTGGTCGACGTCTAGGCCCAAGTGCCTTTCCAGGTCTAGAAACTTGCGCTCCATGCCTCAATCTCACGAGTTTCTTTTCTCTTCTAATGAGCTATGATATGTTGTGCCCTGTCTCAAAGTACGGTTTTGTAGGCCTCCCATAAGACATCTCTGAAGACACAGTACAGTCGGAGTCTACTCTAATTCCATGGGCCAACGTCATGTCCCGTAGGTGCCATGCGTTTAGCCGCCACTCTGACCGCTGCCCATGTGGTCTTCCACCCGCTGACAGCCGAAATGGTGAATGGTCTGATAGTCCCCTTGCCAGGTATTCTACCTTTTCAACCATCTCTATCTCCCCTGGCAGTGTGATGAGATAGCCCAGCCTGGAGAACACCTTGTGTGTGCCTGGAAAGTATAAATACACGTGGTCAGTAGGATGTTCTTGGCACCAAAGGTCAATCAGGCCTAATGTGTGTAGAAAACCAGCCAAGAGTGTTGTCCCGGTTCTACAAGTGTGCAGTCTATGTGCGGATCCACTACATCATTGAAATCCCCTCCAAATATGTGCTTTGAGGGCTCAGACTCCAGCAATATCTCAGCTACCTTGTCCAGTGTTTGTTTTTGCAATCTTGGTGGTGCATAGACACTGACCAAAGTAAATTCTTTTCGGCCCCATGTCCCCCCTGGAGTGCGACAAACGTACCGTTGGGGTCTGTCCAGAATTTGTTTGTACGGAAGTGGGGCATCTTTTTGATTAGTATAGTGACTCCCCTGGATCCCGATGAGAATCCAGCATTAGCGAGGGTGGTGTATACACCTCTCTCAAGAAAAGCGCATTCTGTGCCCCGGAGGTGTGTCTCTTGAAGGAGGATTATATCAGGCTTTGATCTCCTGAAATATTTGGCCACCAGCCCCCTCTTGATTTTATTTCTGAGTCCATTGACATTCCATGTCAATACAGAGTATCTCCCCTTAACCTGTGTGTGTGATAAATCTCCTTGTGGTGACTCGAGGCCGCTCGCTGCCGGAAATGTTGGCACCCCTCACTGCCCCAACTCAACTGTCTCTTTGTCTAGCCTTTGATAGTAAACAACCCTCCCCTTGTGTAACTCTACATCTCAGGTCCCCCCCAACAAGCCCCCACTCTCTCCCACTTCCCACGCAGGTTTTCCCAACAGTCCACATGACAACTGTGTAGTAGGTTAAGCCTGAGAGGTCTGTATACCCCCCAGCCCAAGTGAGTCCCCTAGCAACCCTACCCCAGAAGAAAAAAAAGAATGTGTTCCCAACACTAAACACCAGCTCGGTGTAATCTGTAAGCTTCAAGGGGCGCCTAGTGCGGTCTTACTGTCGTCCTGCTTCCTGTGCATCTCTTCCTTCTTTGCCTCCCTCTTGCACCTGTTGTTGTGGGAGCTCCTGGGCGACAGTGTCTGGACCAGGACCCTCCATGCAGATGATCTTCTGGAGGAGTGGATGGTCGCTGTCTGTTTCTGCTGAGTGTTCCTGTTCCGATGGGTCAGAGGTAGTTTATCCGCCTATTTGCAGTTTAAGGCCGTTCTTCCATATCTGTGGTGTGAGCTGCCTCCTCGGGGCGCAGCTCCAGGCGAAAGGGTGTCCCCACGTGTTTCTTATTTCTCAAGTCAAGTCGGCGGCTCCTCTTCTCTCTCCGTTGTCTGGACCTCGTGTCCTTCAGAGTACCGAAGCGGGAAACGTCCGTTAATTCATGGCTGCGTCTCAGAGACGGGTGCTCCTCTATCCAGATCCATGCCTTCTCCGTCGTGTAGAAAAAAAGTGATTTAACCTGAAAGATAACCTTAGGTTTTGCCGGGAAGAGCAGCATGTATTGGATGCGGAGAGCCTTCAGTCTTGCTTTGACGAGTCGACGGTTCACCATTGTTTTCTGTACTTCCTGGAAGTAGTCCGGGAAGACCAGTATTTAAGCATTTGCATGCTTGACCTCTCCAATTTGTCTCATCTCCCAGAGTATCAGGTCCCGGTCCTGAAAGTTTCGGAAGCAGGCAATTAAAGACCGTGGTGGTGCTCCCGCGGGTGGTCCGAAACTGGGCATTCCATGAGCCCATTCGATTACAAAGCAGGATGAAAACTGTGCCGTCGGAAGGGAGTCTTAAAGTCATTTGGCCAGGAACGATCCAGTGTCTGCTCCCTCTTTCCCCTCTGGGAAGCCTATGAAGCGTAGACTGTTCCTGCATGCTTGATTATCGGCATCGTCCACAATCCAGGCGACATCCTTCAGGGAGGCAGCAAGACCTGTGACTTCCTTGTGGAGGGTATGAGATATGTCCTCCACCTCCAATAGGCGATGTTCCGCCTGAGTCACTCTCTCAGATACATTGCGTAGGTCCTGGCGTAGTAGGGTTACTTCAGTACGAACTTCAGCTATTCTTGCTTCCAGAGCCTGTATGGAAGACAGTATGGCCTGCAGGAAGGTCACATTATCTGGCAGGGGCAGAGTCTCTCCTTCTGCGCCGAGGCCATGACCTTTGCGTACCTGTCTATCTTCCCTTG
Organism: Calotriton arnoldi; assembly: GCA_963921515.1. NCBI lineage: Eukaryota > Metazoa > Chordata > Amphibia > Caudata > Salamandridae > Calotriton > Calotriton arnoldi. The sequence continues at coordinate 1,127,089 of CAWUFW010000694.1, read as the reverse complement.
TTTCAAAGGTTTTAGCTTCTCATCTCTGGCCATTGTAGGCGATTAGTATCTCTTTGTAAAAGTAGCGCACCTCAATGTTGTGCTGCACAGGGGCTTGATTCCGATCGTCTGCCTACCTATTCGGTTACCTAAGCAGTTGCATGTGTGAGAACTGGACGTTTTATCAACTGGCAGGTTAGAACTGGAGTGTCTATTGTATTTAATCTTCTGGGCTGACCATAGAGGGGGCCCGCCGGACACAATGCGCCAATAGGTATCGGCGGGACATGTCTTCTTTAACAGCAGTCACATCCAGTACCAGAGCCCTGCTGATCGGCTCCCTGCTTGGGGCAGCTCTATGTTCACCAGTAAGTCACCCAGGGGCTCAGGAGTCCCCCCCGCTACTTTCCACTTATCAAGGTGGGTTTCACTTGCGTCCCAAATTCTGCCTTCAGCAGAGGTCACACTATGATGTAGTAGCCCATGGAGCTCCCCATGGGCATCAGTTATATCGGGGCCTCAAGCTGCAGCCATGGTTACGGCGGGGACACCCCCACCGCCGTGTTACCGCCCCATGTCGTTTGCGCCTTCTCCCTGCCGGCTCTCTAGGCCTCCCTCAGGGTGTCACCATCCCCCTCGTACCCCATGACCATTCTGCATGTATGAGAGGGGTTTGCATGGGGAAATCGCCGGGGTCCACCACGTCCAAAGACTTCCTGCGTGTCCCTGGGTTAACTAACTTGACCCTGCAAAACAGCCTCCGGCACAGCCAAACATCGGGAGGCCCCCAGGGCTCCACACTCCTCAAGGCCGGGGTAGGCCCATCGTCTTCTCCCCTGGGGCCCGACGCTCCCGACAAGTTCACTTCTTCCCGGGTTGTGGGCCGCCTCCTCTGTGCGGCTGGGGAGCTCAACGGCCTCTTCGGTAGCATGGCCCTGGCCACCCATCGCATCCTATCCCGTCAGGGGTGCCAGTGCTCCATCGCCCATATGAGTCACCTGTGGCCGTGCAGCCCCTATCGCCCGCGCTTACGCACCACTCTCTCTGGTATGGCAGCAAGGAGCAACAGAGGGCAAATGGGGCGCAGGCCAGCCCAGACAAAGGGCCCGGCCCCTGTCCCTCCGCCAGGCCAGGGGTGCCGCCCAGACATCCGCCTCACCCGCTCACCTCTTAATTACGGGTAACATCAGCAGCGGGGCACCACCATTTTGGACGTCGGAGCTCCATCTCGGAGCCGCCCCCACTGCATTGTAGGGGGTCACCTGTATTCCTTTCGGCATTCCGCTGGTCTCGCCAGCTCCAGTAGGCCCCCCCTTGCAAAGGGTGTTGGTTTCCTGTTTGGATGGCAACACAAAGGCAGGATTAGACTCAGAATTATGTTAGGCTACCGGAGCCTCCGGCCATGTTGCTGGCCACGCCCGAGTGTTTATTCTAATCCTGGCCTTCATGTCTCTATGTATATAAGCTAATCAATGCACCAATGCCTCATCCATTTCAATCTCTAAAAGGATTAACCACAGCTTTGATGAGTTGACACAGTGGAAAGCGGAGGTCAAGTCCATGAATGCCAGGTAGATCGGGGAGTGTTGGGCAACAGTATATTTCCCAATAATCAAAATCAAATTGAGGCACTGTTCTACTGTGCCCACATTATTTCCAAATTCCATATTGGCAGGGGCCCAATCCTTAATCCTATTATACAAAACCCTACCCAAGATTTTCAATGGGGTAACTATCAGGGAGATGGGCCTATAAGTAATTCTTTATTGTATATTACCTAAAATCATTTACAAATACAGTACATGTTACATCGTAAATAAATACATTTGGTTCATTAAAAGGTCAAAAAAAAATTAAGAACGTCTAAAAGAAAGAAAAGTGCAGCAGAAAAAAGGAGGGACATCACCGAGCAAGACTAAAAGGCATGGGAGCATGGACGTGCAATAAGATATCATGCAGGCATAAGTGTAATTACTTTGTGCGTAGGCAGGCGTATGGGATGGAACATATGTGAGCCGTAGAAGAACAGTGAAAGAACGTAAAAGGAAAGCGGAGCGACGTCACCGGATAGAACTGAGAGGCATAAGTGCGTGAGCATGCAGATGAGTGTCGTAAAGGCATGCATGTGATTTTTATATGCGTGGGCAGGCATGTGGGACAAATTGAGGGACCGTGCTCCTCCCAAAATGAACTATACAATGTGAAATAATAAATAATAGTGCAAGTGGGCGAGATATAAAATCAGGATGTCAAGATTGCTGACACAGTTGATGATCTGTGGCTCATATTATTTTGCTGTCATTATCAGTTCTTGTGTTGATCATAGAGTCATTCCGGCTACCGCATAGAACTTCCCAATTCGTGCGAGCTCCATCGGCACCGTGGTAGTGTAGATGAACATTAGGGCCTCCTTGCATGATCTTACGCCATTTTGAATGAACATAGTTCTTAAATATAGGCGCCTCGGGCTCAACAGAACTGGACAGCAGCAGATAACGTGCTCAGCAGATTCTATATGGTATTGGCACAAAAGACATCCACTGCTTCTTAACGGTGTATTTTTCCAGTGAGCCCTGTAGTCCTGTATTGGTAATGTTAGGAGCCTAGTCCTCAGAACATTCTGTGGGGCTTGCCTTCCCAATCCTGCTTTCAGGTATGGTTGACTTGAGGTAGCTTCGTGTGAGTAGACAAGGCCCTCTGCGCCACGAATAGATCTAATCCGTTCGAGATCCTGTTGCCTTGAGGTGTTCTTTCCCTGCTTTTTTAGCAGGCCGGGCATTGTTAGTGGTATATCCGTTAGGAGATCAGCTGGCAGACCCAATGTCTTGTTGGCCGTCAAGAGATACCTTGCCCAGCGACTAGTGTTATCGGTGAAAACTATTTGTAATGCTTCCCTGATTGTACCAGGACCTGCCTTAATCATGTGATAAAATTTAACTATGTCTTTTTTACATTCTATATCCATTGCTGGAATGTTGAACTCTAGGCGAATCAGTGTGCGCCTTGTTGAGTATGGAAGCTTAAAAACCTTTCTAAAAGCCATGATGTGCAGGCGCTCCAATTTGTCGGTCAGCAGGCCAGGAAAAGCAAGATGGCCATAGCTCAGTGTTGGAATTAACTTAGCTTGCATTACTCGTCGAATGCCCTCCGTTGAGTGGCTTAGAAGCTTATGATTTAATTTACATAAGACGTGTGTAACCTTGGCCGCTTTAGCCTCAAGTGCTTTGGCCTGCAGTGTTGGTCTGCCGGTGTCTGAGAAATGTACTCCCAGATAAGTATACTTGTTAGCAGTAGCAATCCTTAACGGGCCAAGAGGCCAACCCAATAAAGATTTTTTTGGTTTGTGGCCAAAGACCAGCACCTTAGTTTTTGTTGCATTGGCTTGAAGTTTGTTTTCCATATTATAGAGATGTAATGTCTCCAGTGCCCTTTTCATGCCTATTCTAGTTTGATCCAATAGAACAAGGTCATCCGCATACTGCATGATCGGAAGTCTGAGATGGCCCAGTTTTGGCAGAAAGATGTTAGCTTTCAAAAGTGCCTCTCCCAGATCCGCAGTGTATAAGCTGAACAGTGTAGGTGCGATCACACAACCCTGTTTTAGCCCTTTTTTCGTGTAGATCTTGGCTGTTGCACATGTCTGTGTGAGCTTGGTGCGAACCCAAGTGCCGGTATGAAGTGGCCTATACTAACCTGGCTGTGAGCGGTCGCCCTTTTAAAAAATTGGAAAAATGACAGAAGTTGACCAGGTACTTGGTAGGGGGGAGCAAGCTAAACTATTATGCGGTCTATTGGTACCCCATCGGGGCCTTTCCACCCGCACTCTGATTTATAGCATCCTCCACCTCGACCAAAGACATTATTACTCTTTAGGGTCGAGCTCCGGCAATACTTTGCTATCTGGCAAGGTAGCAGCATATAGCCATGAAAAATGCTCCTCCCAAGCTTCACTAGTTATATTGCAACTAATAGGAGTTAACATCAGATTCATCGCGCTCATATCTTTGACAGCTGCCCAAAAAAAGTTTGCTATTCTTTTTATTTGCCACAACAGCTATTGAGTCCCACCATTTGTCCCATACCTCATTCTTCCTCAAAGAGGTGACCACCTTGTATTTGTTCATTAAAAATGCCACCTCCTGCGGGTTCCTAGGTTTAGACGTAAGTGCCTGTCGCTACTGACGATTTACAGTAGAACAATCATGATTAAACCATCTAGGTCTGTTGGTGGGCGCATAGTTTTCATTAGTTCCCTTTTCATTTTAAGACAGAGCTGAGAAAATACAGTAACAAGTTCAGAGTCAGCATCATTTACAGTTAAACAGGTCATAACCAGTTCAAAGTTCTCCCTAACCACTCTATGAAATAAGTGGGTTGGGTTGACTGTTTTCCAGACTAGCCTTAGGTTGTCCGTAGATGGTTCTAAATTTCTAGCACCACATTCAGTTCTAAACGTAGGCTTGGAGGACAGTTTAAATGCAACTTCAATGGGGTTGTGGTCCCCATAATGTGTCGATAAGACTTTACCATACAATAAAAGATCCTCCAGATTAGATTAAATAAAAAAGTAATCGATTGTGGAGATTCAGCCACTGCCTCTATAGGTAGGTAGCGCTAAATTTTGATCATTATGGGCCGCAATATCCATGACATTACCCAAATCCTGAGATGCCAAATATACCAGCAGCTCTTCGCCCCTGGTGCAAACACTTGCCATACTAACACTACTAAGAAAAGGCTTCTGCATGGCCAACTTTGCATTAAAAGCACCTCCCAGGCATATACCAACTGAATTGCTTTGCTCAGCAAATGAGTCACTTGTAGTAATATAATCAAATAAGATTGGAAATTTAGAGTTGGGCGTAAAGTAAAAAATCATTATTATAAAAGTTAATTAAATATAAGGTCATTATACCTTACAACCTGAAAATTGTCATTGTGAGTTGCTATAGCCTTAGCACCCCCTGCTTTAATATTCACCCATATAGCCGGGGCACATCCAATTCTGGATGGGAATGCCAAGATATTAGGACACTCAAAACCATCAATACGTATATCACTAGTGGCCCAGGTTTCCGGAGACATTAAATATCGTATTGCCTGATAAAACATATCCAGTCAGCTATTGCATTCCTTGATGGTAGATCGGCCAAATTCCAACAAAGTATTTTCAAAACCTGATCATCCTGCGCGAGAGCACTTTCTGCACCCAAAAGGTCATCCCTCTGGGGCTTACTCATTAAGCATAAAAGTGACAGTGCAGCCCCATCTAGTGTGGTTGGCCTCAGTCAATCCAGATCCTCAAGGTCACTCAATTCAACAAATCTATTATGTTGTACAAGAGGAAATGAACCTGGCAAATCTTCCCTTAAAGATGGTTTGTAGAAGTAACCTAGATGGAGGCACCAGTTTTTAGTACTGCTACAGCCAATAATCTCACCAATGTCTTTAGCTGAACAGCCGACGCACCCCACCCTTTGTACCATGAGGACATAATTTATGTTTATAATGTTGAAATGTTTGTTCTTACATAGCCAATCAATGCATTTATATAGCAGCTCTCCCCCAGATGTTATAATGTTCTTTAAGCGATGGTACTCCTGCTAATACTAGAACATAGGGGCAGGCTGCTGGGGGCAAATCCAAAACGTCCTTATTGGGTTTGGGGCAGGTACTATGCAAGGGCAGCACTAGCGTTCTCACCAAGAGACTTGGGCAAGGGTTTTAAGGAGGCAGCCAGGCCGTTACATGATGTTATTGGCTGTTCTCCACTACCTGCAGAAATATTCTGTGCAGGAATAACAGAACGCTGGGGGACGGACTGGTGTGTGCTGCTGATAGAGGGAGATCTTTTATCCTTCGTAATGATTTTCCCTGCGGACAAGTTCCCAATAGATGAGCTAAATGGAGCTGAGCCAACAGTCGATTGATCATTGCCCCACTAGTAACGCAGATGTCTGCAGGCACTGCATGATTTCAAATTCTCCCCATAAGGTTCTCACAATGATTTGAACGTCCAACAGAGGTTTACGTTTTTCATCCAAAATATTTCCAACTCTGGTACATAGAGCATCAATAAAAGTTGGGTCAGTATAAGATGTATCACCAGTTTGGGAGTAAGAATAAAGAGTAGGATGAACTTTGAAAGGTTGAGGTGCCGGCTGCTACTGTACCCAGGAAGTTAAATCATTGAAGTGCACCATGCCTGAAGGCTGCTTCCTCTTGGCACCGAGGAGCTTTCCCAATGTTCTTTTACGCTTAACAGCCAAGGCAGGAGTGGGGGCAGGCTGCAGTCCCGACAAAGAACCACATACAGGAACATCAGTAGCGGCTATGACAGTGGTGATGTTGGGGTTAACAGAAATGTGCAGGTGGTTTACCCCGCCAGCCGTCTTAGAAGTAGTGTCACCACTGTCATACAGAGCTTGCAACACCCCACACTCCAGTGACAGCCTATGCTCAAATAGTTCAATTTTATTTGTGACAATGCCAACCACACTTTCCAGCATGCTGGCAATAGAGACTGAAGGGCGCATGGCGGCTGCAACTCCAGTACGCTTCCCCATATTTTAACAAACAGAATTCTCACCTCAAATTTATTGGCAGAGATAGTAGGAAAAACAAGGTACTCCAGCGAGCCCAGATTAAAGAATGGGGCCCAGCCCAGCCTTGTTCTGCCGTAGACGGGCCCGGTCTTCGCCCTGACACTCCCCGGGCGCATTCTGCCAGCAGGAGCCCCACCTGATTTTGAAGAGCACCCCCAGGCGCAAACAGGCAACGTCAGCGGCTTCCTGCTGCAACGTCAACTGGGGCTTTGTAGTAATGAATGCGGAGTCCATTCCATGTAGACTCATTGGTATATTTATTCAGGTAAGATGGTACAAAGTAGGTAGAAGGGAGAACAATCCTTTTTAAGAAAGTAGTAGAAGAATGCAGAGGACAGTTCATCATTTGTACGCAAGTAGTAAATGAAAGGAGGCAGGCAAGTACTTCTAGGAAACTGCATTATGGGGTAGGGAACTGTCCCAAAATCGCAGGAATTGGACGCTACTCCTTGGTTCTGGGATGGGAAGAAGGTAATGTAGAAAACTGGCACTTACTTGTAGGGCGACCGGTGGATTGGTCACTGGTGGGGTTCTTAGTGCCAATTGAACAGGTACCTTGAATCTTTTCCTTGAGTTCATTTATCTTCTTACTTCTTTTCATTTTGAAGTGGCACGCGTAGATTTTCGTTCCTTAAATCGTCGCCAAGTGTAGTAATGAATGCGGAGTCCATTCCATGTAGATTCATTGGTATATTTATTCAGGTAAGATGGTACAAAGTAGGTAGAAGGGAGAACCCCACCAGGAGCAGCCTTACTGCTGCTCAGCCCCTCATCCAACTGACCTCACACACGAACATTCCAATCACCAGCATTCTCACACACAGTCACCCAGGCTGAGCAGCAGCAGTATAACAGGCTTGTAGTCCAGCCCTCACACCACCAGCAGCATGGTCCTGTCTTTAATTTGGACTTTAGAGGACAAACCAGCCATGTTCCAACTGAGGAAGTTAATATGTGGGCAACATTTGTCTCCATCAGCTTCGGACGCTCCCACCTCCAGCCCTTCACAGGACTTTGAAGACCAATCTTGAACATGTTCCACAACCAAATGACCAGGACTTATAATCAGTGGGAGAGTAGTCAAGTAAGTCATGGATCTATCCCCACTGGGGGCTTCACAGTTCTCTCACAGCTCAAACACAACCACTCTCCCTACCGTACTGTCAATCAAAACCCCAAGTGGCAGAATCTTCACCGGACTAACTTTGACCAGTCCAGCCCTGGCTAGACCCAGAATTTCATTCCTAACCAGGGGATTTTGGAAATTTATAACTATGACATCTCCCTTATATTGCCTGGCCATGCCACCAATGCCCCCACCCATCTAGCAATAACAATCTCTAGAGAAATCCCAATGGCACACACATTTATATTCAACCAATGTATGACTTTGTTCATAGGTCCCCTTGTGGATTCTGGACAGTCAACTGTGGGCTAGGAGCATTTGCTAGCACACTTACTGAAGGGCATGATGCTGCAGGAAGGTCGATCACAGGAAGAGGGGCCGAACTGTGATATCTGCTTTCAACCCGCTTAACAATGGGGCTTGACCCAAATCGCTCCGTGGCACCCTGCTCAAAGCTGATCCAGTAATGGTAGCCTGGGCTGGCCGTTGACGTCCACTCTATCCCAGAGGTTAGAGGCCTGGCATGACGTGGTTGGTGGTGCAGTATTGGGTGGAAAGTCAGGCTCAGCAACTATATCGCGCTGAGAGTTCTGCGGGCAAACAGGGACCCTGCTATCGGCCAGCTTTACCAGTTTGGCTTCCATGGAAATAAGACAGCTGTAAACTGGGCGTAATTAGGCATCCAATAGTTCACTTAAGTGTTTGCTCATACTATCCCAGGAGTTGGCAGGTGGAGAGGGCAAGTGGGCAGGCACAGTCTCTGCAGCAGCCCTCCTACGAGTCACAGGTATGAGCTTGGGCTCAGTGGATTTAGATTTCAGGGATTTTTCCTGCGTTTGGCAGTTGGCCCAATATCTAGGTCAGGGTTGAGAGAACAAACAATATTGATAGATCCATATTCTGGTACTTCTCAGCCCTCCCCACCCAACAAGTCACTGCAAGTATGCCCCTTATCAGGTGCACACGCATTAACAATCTCCCCCGCAGGTGATTTAAACACCAAAGTTGGAAGTGCCCCCAAGGAGAGAGGCTCAGGACTGCACGGAGAAGTAGGGCAAGTGTCCCAGGAGAGGGGTGGGAGTGAAACAAATTCCTCGGAAGTGAGCGAAAGGCAACGCACTGACAGTTTAATTTAATTGGATATTAAGTCCACTGCCAGCGTCAGAAAACTGTCTATGGTGGTGCGTGAGTGCGGGGGGGAGGGGCAGCGGGAACCCCAGAAGCAACCTTCCTTTTGCCCATGTTGATGTAAACAATAAAGCCTGAGAAAAAAGAACACCATGCACCAAGAAAAGAGAATTTTTCGAGTACGGAGTCGAAAAACCAAGAGGGTTTGCCCAGCCTATGCCAGTCTTGGGCGCAAGCCTGGGCCCGTCCCACAGGAGGTGTGGGGCGCTTTTGAGCGTGTTGTGCTAGGGGACGTAGTCCCACCCCAGCTGGGCAGAGAAACAGTTGAAATGTGGGCAAAAGCAGGCTCGCAGACCTGGCTGGAAAGGCATCCCCAAAATCTGGTTGCAAAACATTAATACTCTACCAACAACAAACATGCAGTGATAACTCATTTACAAAAGGGAAAGTGTTCCCACGGTGACCCATTTGTGAATGTTGACAAAAACATTTTCTACGAGTAGTCAGTGGTTCCACTGCATTAAAAAATTGATTTATTTAAAATCATATATATGGTGGTCTGCGGACCTCAGCAAGCCATCATACCTGTGTTGGCTGCGATTCACATTGGGTGGTACTTTGCAACCTACCTCATTAATATTCATGAGGTAGGTCAAATAGCGACCCACTAGGAATCGGTATTTTGCGAACCGACTTATTAGTAGATAGGTCGGTTTGTAATATAGCACACTGGTGGCAAAAATACCGGTCACATATTACAAAGAGTAATTTGCAACCAGCGCCACATAATCAAGCCCGAAGTTCTTGAAACGCAAGTAGTGGAAGCAGCGAAGGCATCCTATCAAAGTAAATATTAAGAGGCAATGCTCCATGGCAAGGAAAAACACAAGATTGACAAGCTGGGTCACAAATGAGAACCAGGCAAATGAGACAATGAAAGATAACCAATGGTAATCAGTGGATGGACTCCATGTACCTGTATGTGCTGGATGAGCCACAATATGTCTTGAAAGAGACAGAGCATGCACTGTCTAGTAGGCTTTGCCCTCAAAATCTATGCTTTGTCTGTCCTACGGTGAAGGTAGGAAAGGAGAGGGTAGTACGCAGATTACCGCTGTCTTAACAAAACTAAAGTACTAAAAAAGCCCTTTCAATATCTCTTGGTTCTTCAGATATTCTGTGCCTGCTCGAAACTACTTAAAGAAGGTTACAATGGGGTGTGCAATTATAATGTGTTTTTATTTCTTTTAATTTTATCTTTGCCTACTAACCTTATTGTGGGGAATTTTTTTAGGGATGTCACTAAAATATTGTTTCTTCCTATTGCTTTTTTCAGTTTTGTGGTCTTTGATCTAAAGACGCAGGGGTTAGAAGCATGTTTTAGGTCTTATTTAATTATTTTATAAACTGTTGCGAATCAGGATTTATCAAAATCATATTTGATATTTTGGCTATGTTTGATTCTTTCACTGATATGTAAAATGTCTGGTTTCATAAGAATCTTTTCCAATATGTACCATCACATTTACCCACAGACACAGAATGGGTGAAACCCTTTGATGCACCAGCCCCCTTTTCTAGCAGGTCAGTATCGATAGTAGGTGAATTGCCAAATACCCCAGGCTTTAAACATTCAATGCAAGGTGTAGTGACAGGTATATGTGAAAAGAGTGCTGTTAACAAGCATCTGGGATAGAGGTGAAAACATGACACCAGACTTTTGGAAAATATGGAACGCTGTGTCACTTGGAATGCTGCTGCAGAAAGTTCTTAACAAGTTCAACAAAGACTGGTGTGATATTGTTGGTAGTTGCAGTGATTCAACAACGTATACGAAAAAGTTGTGTGATGACCTGTCAAAATCGATACCTGAGCTGAAGTGCCTCCTTGAAAGAGATCCTTAGCACTTACTAGATGGTATGCTGAAAGTATCTTTACAATCTTCAGAGTTAATGAAGAATGCTGTTGAATTTGTAGTCCATTCTGGTCCACTGTTTCGTTATGTGCTGGAACTAAAACACAAAAGTTCTCATTTTGTGCTTTCTGTGGCATCAAAGAAAGAGTCATCCCCACTGTGTCATTTAGCTAGTGGTTCTCAGTCCTAGAGGCCTTGAATGATATATTATCCATGTGGCTACCGTTTACAGAATATTTGCTTAGTGATGATGTCAAAGGCAAGAAATGTGAGACTCTTTGGCCGCATATTGATAGTGATGTGAAAAAAAGTACACTCTACTGCATTCTTAGATTTTTTCAGGAAAACATGATTGCTGTAGTGGACATTATCAGAAAACTAGAGCCTGAAAACACCCTTGTCTACCAAGTGTTCAGCATTTTAGTGACTTTGGCACTGCAACATGTTTCATTTTAGAATGCCTGCCACTTGGTAAGCAAAGAAATGTTGGAGAGCAATTCAGGAAATTTTATTTTACAATGTTTGAGAAATGGTTTGCAATGATGCATAGAAACGTCCCTTCACCAACCATGACATTTTGAAGTCAATGAAGCCTTACTGTGGTACTATGCACAAGCTCTAGATCCCTTCCGTATAGGGAAATTTTCTCCAGACTTTGAAAAGTACTGCTTCATTCTTTACCACTTCAATAACTGTGAGGGCATATGCGCCCATTCAATGCATATGTTGCAAAACCTGTCCCAGAGAATCGCATTCTTCCGGTGCACCGGTATTGGCATGGAACGCAAATTGTTAGCAAAATATGTAATGGCTGTTTTGGCGTTGCACGCCTCAAGTGCCAATGTTGAGAGGGCCTTTTCACAGATAAAAGTTTACATGGGAAGGAAAGAGTGAGCGCATGACCAAAGACTCACTGAAGAAGTATTGTATGGTGTACTACAATAAGTTTGATTTGTAAAAATGTATTTGGACCTCATATACAATGTAGGTATACTGTTTATATACCATGCACTATCAGTGCAGAAAGAAAGCAATAATAATAGCAAAACGTTCCAGACACCGGAAAAACAGTTTGTTTTTAATGGCGCGAAAATGTGTAACTACTGATACCCACTTTTTTAAAGGTACTGAAATCATTGGAAAACACTGGAAAAACACCACCAGAATGTACCAAAAATAGAAACTGAAAACCAGAAAGCCAAATTAAATGGTACTAGTAGGCAGCAGCATTCATTGTGCCACCCACTAAAGTAGCACAGCAAGCTTTGTTCTCAGGCCTACCACTGCAGCCTATAGTGAAGTTTTAAAATGCTATTTCGACCTGGCAAAATACATCTTTTGCCAGGCCGAAACCTTCTTTTTTAATACTTGTAAGTTACCCTAAAGTAGTCCCGGACAGCTAATAGGGCAGGGTGCAAGGTATTTAAAAAGTGGGGCATGTGTGTTAACGGTTTACATGTCCAAACAAGGAAAAACTCCTAAAGTGGTTTCTCACTATTGTAAGGCTATCTCTCCCATAGACTAACACTGGGTACCTTATTACACTTTAGTGATAACTTCAGTTTGAGTGGAATAGGTAGGGAAATGCGTCTTCCACTCAAATGAATGGTAAATTAAAATCCTTTAATGGTAAAGTCAGATTTAAAGTTACTATTCTCCTCGACCAAGGCCACACGGCGACCCTCCTCCTATTGGACCTCTCAGCAGCCTTCGACACCGTCTCCCACCACACACTCACTGCCAGACTCCATGACACCGGCATACAGGGAACTGCCCTAGACTGGATTCGCTCATTCCTCACCAGCTGAACCCAAAGAATCAGACACCCGCCCCTCCTCTCCGAACCCACAAAGATCAGCTGCGGAGTACCCCAAGGATCATCGCTCATCCCCACGCTCTTCAACATCTACATGGCCCCCCTCGCTACCATCGTCAGAAAGCATGGACTCAGCATAGTATCCTACGCCGACGGCACCCAGCTCATCTTCTCCCTCACCAAGGAACCCGACATCACCAGACAGCTTCCAGGAAGGAATGAAAGACGTCGCATCCTGGATGAGCAGCAGCTGCCTGAAGCTCAACCCGTCACCCACGCCCTGGCAGAAATCCCACGCATCTGCAGAACCAGAGCAGGTGGAAGAGCCTTCTCCTACGTCGCAGCAAAGACCTGGAACGAGTTCCCAGTCAACATCAGATGCTCCACCACTCTGCACACCTTCAGGAAGAACCTCAAGACCTGGCTCTTCGACTGACCCAGAGCTTCACCTCCCAACTCCCCCCTCCCCAGCGCCTTGAGACCCTCACGGGTCAGTAGCGCGCTTTATAAACTCCTGATTGATTGATAACCATACGCCCTCTACACGGGATCAACAAATCGCTACTCCGCAAACTCCAGACCATCCAGAACACTGCAGCCAGACTCGTCCTCGGCATCCCACGACAAGACCACATCACCCAGCACCTGCGAGACCTCCACTGGCTCCTCGTCGAAAAGAGAGTGACCTTCAAGCTGCTCACTCACGCCTACAAATCCCTCCACAACACCGGACCCCAATATCCCAACAAAAGAGTCTCCTCCTACGCACCCAAGAGAAGCCTCCGCTCCGCCGATCTCGCCCTGGCCGAAATCACACACATCCGCAGAGCCAGAACGGGAGGAAGAGCCTACTCCTACATCGGGGCTAAGACCTGGAACGAACACCCCCTCAGCATCAGAGGGTCTCCCACCCTGCAAGCATTCAGGAAGAGCCTCAAGACCTGGGTCTTTGGATGAGACGGAACTGCACGAACCCCACCCCCTTACCCCAGCGCCTTGAGACCCTCAAGGGTGAGTAGCATGCTTCACAAATCCCTGATTGATGGCTTTTTTTGTCGTAAACCATATGTGCTTTTCTGCCAGTGTCCAGGGTCACATGACTATGAATGTCTCCTGTAGTGGTGTGCATTCCTTCCAGACACTGGGACAAATGGGCCTTGGGTGTGGGGCAGGATGTTCCTCTCCTGAGCAGGATGTCCTGGGGGTGTACGCAGCCTTCATGGGCTTCAAAGTGTACCCTCAGGACTTGGCCCACCCCCTTACTGACTTCAAAGGTCTCTCCTGTCATTGACTAATGCAGCTCACATACTATCTTTTGTTACCCTAGATAGTTTGGAGCCAAATCCAGGAAAGGGGGAAGGTTAGACAAAGGGGGAATCTACCATCCACAGGTTGGCACTGGGGATAAAAGTGGCACCTTCAGAACCTCTCATCAGAACACTCCTGGACCTGTGTAAGGTTCAGAATAAGGTCTGCCCTGCTGTCTGAAAAAGTAAGACTTGACCGGCTTGCCTTGTACCCAAGCTCCCCACAAGTGACTCCAAAGGTCAGTTGGCTGACCTGTTTGAGCTAAAGACACACAAATAGCTTCCAAAGGCCTCCCACCACCAACTGGATCTACCTAAGCCCTGCCGCTGGCCTCTACTAGAGTGAATCCTGATGCTCAAGGAATGCTGTCCAAGTCCTGGACCTTTGGCATGTATCAGAGTGTATCCCTTCCAAACTAAAGTTCAACCTCTGCACTGAAGAACGCCACAGACACCTCATCGTAGAAAAGGCAGAAACATTTCAACCTTTACTAGTGGGTAGAACTATTCCCCGCTTTTCTTTTAACTCTGCCACAGGGGAATCCAAAAGAATAGTTTACTCCACCCAGGATGCTGTTTTGAAATTCACAATACCAATCCTCTCTGCACATAACCCTCACACTTAGGAATATCAGTAGCCTAGCAATATACAGAAGAGAGAAACACCCTAAATCCTCATAATAGTAAATGGGTAGTAGCTTGCACCGAATTCCATAAGAAAGTTGCCAGGAGGAGCTCGATGAGGAATCGTGCCACCCACTAGGTGGGTAAGGGCTTTCATCCTTAAACTGTAAGATATTGGTGTTCAGATAATCACAGTTTTTGTGTTCCTATGGCAACATCTTGTTGATACAGTTGGCTATAAGAAATCTTAGCCTCGAGTGCCTCTAGTGAATATTTAAAAGTTCTCTCCCCACCAAGCACCAACTCCCCCAGTGAGCTACCATTTGCTAGCCCTGGTTACAGGTAGCATGGGCAGCTACAATCAGACTAATATGCAGTACAGATAACCACAATTTCCTGGACACTGTCATCCAGGCAGCCCAAGGTACCCAAAGCAAGGAGGCGGTGAGAACTCTGATATTACATGGGCCCCAGCCACGGAGAACACAATCACCAAGCGTCAGAGTGGGATGCATGCGAATAGGGATAAAAGAGGTAAGCAACCATATCCTCTCTTTTCATCAACTTTCCTGGCCCTAAAGGATGTCCCCAAACCTGTGCAGAACTCCTTTCTCAGCGATAAACCCTTGCCCCGCTAACCTATTCAGGGACTAAGCTAAGGAGAAGAAAAGACAGTGTGTCCCCGGGTGAGTGTGTATGTTTTGACATTTAAGCATAATTTAGTTTCAGATTAGGACTCAGAGGATGTGCCTATTGGCGGTGTAGCAGGAGGGACAGCAGGTAATGTGTCAAGTGTCTCCGTAGATGATGAGGATGTGTGTCAGGTGTGTCTTCAGATGTATATAGGACAGAGAATGTCTGTGAAGGGTACTCATATGGGTCGTAGGTATGTCAGGGAGGAAATTCACGGTACTATGAGCATAGTAGGAGAGGGATGAATACAGAGACAGGAATCTCTGTTTTGAGGAGTGTATAGTACAATAAAAGGTGCTCCTTGGCATCATAAAGAAGACTGGTACAGCCAAAGTAGCCGCTGCAAAAACGACAAATCGTGTTTAAGGTTATCCTGGCACAGATGTCGTCAGTGGAGACTGTGCAAAGTTGAAGAGGATAGTGTTCTCTGCACATTGGTAATGCGACCTGGCAAAGTTGCAGGGTGTGAACACAGGTCCACAACTCAAACGTTCAATAGCAGTAACATTTGATTGTCCAGTCACATACTTGCTTTTATGAAAAACTGCGTATTTATGTATCAAAAAGTGAAATAAGGCCTTTACAATTATTACACAGATATCCTCTGAGGTCAGTACTGTAGTGTTAGAGCAGCAGGTACTTAAGTCCCACTTCCCTCTCTATAAGTAGTGGTTATTCCCCATGCCCGATAGACAACATTCAGGTTAGGCCCCACTAGCAGTCATAGCCTCAGAAGTCCCACTCTGATTCTTCCAAAGTCACAGTGTTCCTGCGCCTATAACGCTATGACGCGGAACAAGTTACCTTGGGCCATTCAGCCCTCCGATTAGTCTTACCCTCTCCTGTAGAGGTTACTCTACCGGAGACCCTGGGATCGTTCCACAATCAAATGTTGCATAAGTCTACAGCGCTGCCAGCGGCGAGTAGCATTCTCAGGTTTGCATGGGCTGCAGCTGGTCGTCCACGTTGATCCCTCAGGTGTTCCGGTAAGCTCCTATGATCCCTCTTGCAGGTAAGGGGCGATCGCATGGATTCAGATGCTTGAGTTGGGAGAACAGGCACTCGCAGGTCACCATGGCAGCATTTCCTCTCAGTAAACAAAATCAGGTCATGATCCTGGCTCTTCAGGGTGTCCCCCTCTGGCATACAGCATCGCTGGTGGCACCTAGGCCCCTCTAGGACAAGTGGACTGGTCTCTACCCTATCCTTGAAAGGAAAGGTGAGGTCACCTATCTTGTAGACCTAGGCACTTGCAGGAGCCCTCACAGGGACCTCCACGTCAACCGCCTGAAGCCTTTCTGCGACAGGGCTGATGTGACTATGCCCATGGCCACTAATGAGGACCAGGAAGCAGAGAGTCAACCAGAACCTGACCTCCTCTCCTATAGCCCAAAAGATTGGTCAGTGGATGGAGTTGTCTTCTCAGACACCCTCTCTGCCCAACAGCAAGCTGACTGCAGGCAAGTCCTGGAGCGGTATGTTGCGTTCTTCTCACTAACCCCTGGTCAGGCAACCTGGTGTACACATGTCACTGGGGACATTTTGTCAAAAACAAAATATATAGACAGTCTGAACCAGTTAAGGAGAGCATCAGAGTTAAAGTCAGCAAGATGCTGGAATTAGGATTCACTGAACTCTGACAGCCCCTGGGCCAGCTCAGTTGTGTTATTCCCAAAACCTCATTCCAAGGGTGGAAAACCAGAGCTGAGGTTTTGTATGGATTATAGGGGCCTCAATGCAGTACCAAGATGGATGCACACCCAATCCCAAGAGCTGATGAGCTAATTGACAGGTTGGTGGCATCCAGATTTCTCAGTACCTTTGATTTGACACCAGGGTGCTTACTGGCAGACTGGTCTGACCCCAGGAGCAAAGGAAAAGCCAGCATTCTCGACCCCAGATGGGCATTATCAGTTCACTGTTACACCCTTTGGATTAAATAATGCCCCTGCCACCTTCCAGAGGTTGGTGAATAAAGACCTTGCTGGGTTGAAGACTTATAGTGCAGCTTATCTAGACGATATTGCTGTCTATAGTTCCACTTGACATTTTTTAATGCTTAGAATATATATGAGGAGCACCTAAGCAGCCTATGCCAAACCCAGGATCCGTCCTCCAGTAAGAAATCGCTAAGTCATTATAAAGAGATACAGCCGCCTCATCAAAAAGACACCCTCTAATGGTGGTTTGAACACAATCAATGGATATAATTTGAAACCAGCAGCAATGGAGCAGAATGTGCAGCAGAGCCACCTTAAAGAGGGTGGTCACAACGTCACCGGTTTCACGAGGAGCTCTGCTGGCAGTTGGAAACGCTCAGCCTCAAGGATTTGCCGCAAATTATATCCCTTATGAAGAGCTCCAGCAGTGAAGTCTCGAATAACGAAGCAAATGCTGGAAACAATTTCATCGACATGGAAGATGGTGAAGAATCTATAACAGCTCCTAACTCACAGGTCTATAAAAATATGGGGTTTCTGGAGGAATTGGCTCCGGAGGCTATTGTCGTTCAACAGCTGCGCGCAAACTCCCACACCGGTTATGCCTCGATGGACCTCAGCGACTCAAGATTTCAGAGCCACTGTCGAGTCCCACGAAAATGACGAGCTTAGTAAAAATCGTTATAGACACACTGTATATACAGCTATATTTTATTTTTAAATAGTCTGTCTTTCTATCTTTTTTGAACTGTAGAAAGCATCAGTAAAAAGAGCCGTGGTAGAGGGGATGTCACCAAAGGTTAACGCTGTAAATGTTTACTACTTAAGCTGTTCAAAAAGACGGAAAGTTCCACAATCCAAAACAAAGAGCCATGTAAGAAATGTGTTTGTACCTATATTGCAGATTTTGATAAAGAAGCTCCAGGAATACCCTATGACGCCATATGGTCTATTAAAGGTTTTGCTGCAATTGTTGTGAGCGCGTGTCAAATATGACTATTATAACGTCTGTTACGGCCATAAAATGAATGATCCACAGCAGGAGACTCAAGTGTCTATATGACTCAGACACTTCAAGTTAAATCCGTCATGTATGTAGCTTGCTGGACCCGAACAAAGTATACAAACTGTAAAGGTTGGTGCATGGTTTGTCCGAGGAAAAGAAAAAGGTCCACTATGATATGATTAAGGTTTTGTTGTCCACGCTCAAAGAGATCCGATGTTCGAGTGAGCCAAGCTCAAAACTCTGTTGTATGCAAGGTTTGTGCTCGTATTTTGTTAGAAGGATGGCAGAAAGGGCTGTTGAAAGACTTAAGTGCAATATTTATTCTAAAAATAGACGAGTTGCCTCTTTAGCTCCGCGAAAACGGTTTAAAAAAAATGATGAGTCCCCCAGTATCCTGTTCTAATTGTATTATTTAATGTTACATACTTACTCACGGTTAGGCCAAGCATCAGAATGTCAGTGCGCAAGGTGCTTCTGAATTACGTCCAGGATACATATGCAGTGCCATATTGGTATAGGAGTTGCTTAACCCCTTCGCTGCTAGGCCTTTTCCCCCGTGCTAAGCCTTTTTTTGGCTATTTAGGGTAGTTCGCGCTTAGGCCCCTGTAAATTTTTGACCACATAAGGTATCCACGCCAAATTTGCGTCCTTTTTTCCAACATCATGGGGATTCTAAAGGTACCCAGAGTTTGTGGATTCCCCTGGAGGGAACCCAGAAATTAGCCAAAATACAGGTAAATTTTGTTTTTTGGGGGAAAAATGAGAAAAAAGGGCTACAGATTAAAGCGTCTTGTTTTTCCCCTGCAAATGGTATCAAAAAAGGGGTTGTGGTGCTGAAATCACCATCTTCCCAGCTTTCAGGGACAAGCAGACTTTTGTCAGAAAACCAAAAATTTTTTACACAGTTTTGGCATTTTTCTGGGACATAACCTATTTTTGCTATTTTTTTCTGCTTTTAACCTCTTTCCAGTTAATGATAGAAATGGGTATGAAAGCAATAATGGATCCTGGAAAGCTATACATTTTAGAAAAGTAGACAACATTCTAAATTCAGCAAGGGGTCATTTGTATAGATCCTTCAAGGTTTCTTTATAGAAACTAGCCATTGAATATATGAAAAATTGAAAATTAGTTGAAAAATACAGCCATTTGTGTCAATGTTTTCACCTGTAACTTCTTCTAATTATGACAGCTGTTTGAAAGCAATATACCGTTACATCCGCTGGACCTTTCTGGTTGTGGGGATATATAGGACTTGTAGGTTCACCAAGAACCCGACGAACCCAGAGCCAATAACTGAGCAGCGTCTTGCAATGGTTTTTTATTATGTACCGGGTATATAGCAATTAATTTGGGGAAATATATACATGGAAAAATCGGTATGAAAGACACCTATGTATTTCTGAAATTGGAACAAAATATAGAGTTTAGAAACAGTAGATATTTGCACATTTCCGAAATTGTGAGTAACCATACTAGCATGAGAATTATAGGTCATTTTTCAAAATGACTTTTTTATACATTGTCTTTTATTTGGAAGGCAGAAATGCATCAAAAGTCAATAGGTAATAACAGTTGCTCTACAATTCTGTGTTACCCTAAGTCTCCCGATAAAAATGGTACCTCACTTGCGTGGGTAGGCCTAGTGCCCGCGACAGGAAGCTGCTCAAAACGCAACGTGGACACACTATTTTTACAGTGAAAACTGACCCTTTTTTTGTAAAGTGCCTAGCTGTAGATTTTGAACCCTAGGTCTGCCGGCACCTAGGGAAACCTAGCAAACCTATACATTTTTCAAAACTAGACACCCAGGGAAATCCAGGATGGGGTGACTTGACTGGCTCTCACCAGGTTCTGTTACCCAGAATCCCTTGCACACCAAAAAATGTGTCAACAAAAACACATTTTCCTCACATTTCTGTGGTGGAAAGTTCTGGAATCTGCGTGGATCCACAAAATTCCACCCACCCCGCGTTCCCCAAAGTCTTCCAAGAAAAATGGTACCTCACTTGTGTGGGTAGGCCTAGGGCCCGCGACAGGAAACGGCCCAAAACGCAATGTGGACACACCACATTTTCACAGTGAAAACGGACCCTTTTTTTGCAAAGTGCCTAGCTGCAGATTTTGAACCCTAGCTCTGCCGGCACCTAGGGAAACCTAGCAAACCTATACATTTTTGAAAACTAGACACAGGGGAATCCAGGATGGGGTGACTTGACTGGCTCTCACCAGGTTCTGTTACCCAGAATCCCTTGCAAACCTAAACATTTGTAAAAAAAAAGAAAAAAAAAAAAAAAAAACATTTTCCTCACATTTCTGTGCTGGAAAGTTCTGGAATCTGCGTGGATCCACAAATTTCCTTCTACACAGCATTCCCCCAGGTCTCCCGATAAAAATGGTACCTCACTCGCGTAGGTGGGTGAAGTACCTGCGACAGGCAAGGGCCCAAAACCTATTGAGGCGACATCAAAATTACCTATCACAAAACAACCTGGTTTTGCAAGGGGGGTCCCATGAGTTTTTGGCCCCGGGCTCGGTGGCCACCTAGGGAAACCTACCAAACCCACACATTTCTGAAAACTAGACACCCGGGGGAGTCCAGCAAGGTATGACTTGCGTGGGTCCCCCAACATTTCCCTACCCAGAATCCCCTGCAAACCTCAAATTTTGTTGAAAAAAATCTATTTTTTCTCACATTTCTGTGTGGGAAAGTTGTAGGATCACCGGGCTGACACAAATTTCCTACCACCCAGCGTTCCCCCAGGTCTCCCGATAAAAATGGTACCTCACTTGTGTGGGTAGGCATAGTGGCTGCAACAGGAAATGGCCCAAATCGTACTGTGGAGACTTCAAAATTACCTATAACAAAACTACCTGGTTTTGGGGGGGGGGCACCTGGGGTTTTGGCACTGGGCTCGCTGCCATCTAGGGAAACCTACCAAACCCACACATTTCTGAAAACTAGACACCCTGGGGAGTCCAATGAGGTATGGCTTGCATGGATCTCCCAACGTTTCCCTACCCAGAATCCCCTGCAAACCTCAAATTTAGCTGAAAAAACCAAATTTTCCACATATTTTTGTGTGGAATCAGCGTGGCGGCACAAATGTCCTACCCCACAGCGTTCTCCTTAGTGTCCCGAGTAAAATGATACCTCACTTGTGTGGGTGTCCAATGCAGAATTGGCTAACGTATTTTTAAAAAAATGCAGCGCTTAAAATTCTCGGTGCTATACCCTTATTCCCTATGTTTTGGGCTCTTCCCAGTCACAGGCCCTTGTCCCACCCACACAACTGAGGTATCATTTTACTCGGGAGACTGAGGGGAATGCTGTAGGGTAGGACATTTGTGCCGGCCCGGTGATTCCACCTAAAAATGTGGAAAATGTGTTTTTTCAGCTACATTTGAGGTTTGCAGGGCATTCTAGGTAGGAAAACGCTGGGGGATCCACGCAAGCCATACCTCGCTGGACTCCCCCGGGTGTCTAGTTTTCAGAAATGTGTGGGTTTGGAAGGTTTCCAAGATGGCCGCCGAGCCCAGGGCCAAAAACCCAGGTGACCCCCCCCCTTGCAAAACCAGGTTGTTTTGTGATGGGTCATTTTGATGTACGTATTGGGCCCTTGCCTGTCGCGGGTACTTGACCCACCCACGCGAGTGAGGTACCATTTTTATCGGGAGACCTGGGGGAACGCTGGGTGGTAGGAAATTTGTGGATCCACATAGATTCCAGAACATACCCACACAGAAATTTGGGATTCTGGGTAGGGAAATGTTGGGGGACCCACGCAAGCCATACCTTGCTGGCCTCCCCTGGGTGTCTAGTTTTCAGAAATGTGTGGGTTTGGTAGGTTTCCCTAGGTGGCCGCCGAGCCCGGGGCCAAAAACTCATGGGACCCTCCTTGCAAAACCAGGTTGTTTTGTGATAGGTCATTTTGATGTCGCCTCAATAGGTTTTGGGCCCTTGCCTGTCGTGGGTACTTGACCCACCCACGCGAGTGAGGTACCATTTTTATCGGGAGACCTGGGGGAATGCTGTGTAGAAGGAAATTTGTGGATCCACCTAGATTCCAGAACTTTCCCACACAGAAATTTGAGAAAAAAGTGGTTTTTTCAGCTAAATTTGAGGTTTGCAGGGGATTCTCGGTAGGGAAATGTTGGGGGACCCACGCAAGCCATACCTTGCTGGACTCCCCAGGGGGTCTAGTTTTCAGAAATGTGTGGGTTTGGTAGGTTTCCCTAGATGGTCGCCGAGCCCGGGGCCAAAAACTCATGGGACCCCCCCCTTGCAAAACCAGGTTGTTTTGTGATAGGTAATTTTGAAGTCGCCTCAATAGGTTTTGGGCCCTTGCCTGTCGTGGGTACTTGACCCACTCACACAAGTGAGGTACCATTTTTCTCGGAAGACTGAGGAAAGCGGGCTGGGTGGAATTTTGTGGATCCACACAGATTCCAGAACTTTCCACCACAGAAATGTGACAAAAATGTGTTTTTTTAAACAAATTTGAGGTTTGCAAGGGATTCTGGGTAACAGAACCTGGTGAGAGCCAGACAAGTCACCCCATCCTGGATTCCCCTGTGTGTCTAGTTTTCAAAAATGTATAGGTTTGCTAGGTTTCCCTAGGTGCCGGCAGAGCTAGGGTTCAAAATCTACAGCTAGGCACTTTGCAAAAAAAGGGTCCGTTTTCACTGTAAAATGTGGTGTGTCCATGTTGTGTTTTGGGCCGTTTCCTGTTGCGGGCACTAGGCCTACCCACACAAGTGAGGTACCATTTTTCTCAGAAGACTTTGGGGAATGCGGGGTGGGTGGAATTTTGTGGATCCACGCAGTTTGCAGAACTTGCCACCACAGAAATGTGAGGAAAATGTGTTTTTTTTAACTAAGTTTGAGGTTTGCAAGGGATTCTGGGTAACAGAACCTGGTGAGAGGCACACAAGTCACCCTATCCTGGATTCCCCTTGGTGTCTAGTTTAAAAAAATGTACAGGTTTGCTAGGTTTTCCTATGTGCCGGCTGCGCTAGGGACCAAAATCCACAGGTAGGCACATTGCTAAAAACAAGTCTGTGCCTAGTGGGCTTTCTGCCGCCCTGGGGGGGGAAATCGGGGGGGGGGGGGGGGTTGCCCAGATATGCCCCCAAGGGGGGCAGAAAGACTGTGGCTATGTTTTTGGGGAGTGGGGGCATTGGTATGCCCATACTGGGCAGCCCCCACGCATAAAAAAAGCCAGAGTAATCTCTGGCGCCTAGTGGGCTTTCTGCCCCCCCCCCCGGGGGCAGATCAGGGGCCACTGCCCCCATCCGCCCCTCGGGGGGCAGAAAGACTGGCATTTTTTTGGGGAGGTGTGGGCACTGGCATGCCCATTCTGGGCTGACCTCAACCCTGAATAAAAAAAAAGAAATCCTGAGGCCTAGAGGGCTTTCTGCCCCCCCCCCGGGGAGCAGATAAGGGGCTATTGCGCCAATATGCCTCCGGGGAGGGGCAGAAAGACTGTGGTAATTGTTTTTGGGGTGGGGGCATTATCATGCCCATTCTGGGCAGCCCCCACCCCTACATTATATATATTAAAAAAAAAATCCCTGGTGCCTAGTGGGCTCTCTGCCCCTGGGGGGAGCAGAAAGACTGTTGCATTTTTTTGGGGGGGTGGGGGCATTGGCCTGCCCATCTTGGGCAGCCCCCACCGCTACATAAAAAAAAAAATCCCTGATTTCTAATGGGCTTTCTGCCCCCCCAGGGGGCAGATTGGGGGCTACTGCCCCCATATGCCCCCCGGGGAGGCATAAAGACTGGAATTTCACTGGGGGTGGGGGCATTGTCATGCCCATTTTGGGCAGCCCCCACCCCAACATCAATAAAAAAATAAATCCCTGGTTTCTAGTGGGCTTTCTGCCCCCCCCGGGGGGGCAGATTGGCGGCTACTGCCCCCCTCTGCCACCTGGGGGGGCAGAAAGACTGACATTTCTCGGGAGGGGGCATTGCCATGACCTTTTTGGGCAGCCCCCACCCCAACGTCAATAAAAAAAAATCCCTGGTTTCTAGTGGGCTTTCTGCCCCCCCGGGGGGCAGATTGGGGGCTACTGCCCCCATATGCCCCCCGGGGGGGCATAAAGACTGGAATTTCACTGGGGGTGGGGGCATTGTCATGCCCATTTTGGGCAGCCCCCACCCCAACATCAATAAAAAAATAAATCCCTGGTTTCTAGTGGGCTTTCTGCCCCCCCGGGGGGGCAGATTGGCGGCTACTGCCCCCATCTGCCCCTGGGGGGCAGAAAGACTGACATTTCTCTGGAGGGGTGGGGGCATTGCCATGCCCTTTTTGGGAAGCCCCCACCCCAACGTCAATAAAAAAACAAAACCCTGGTTTCGAGTGGGCTTTCTGCCCCCCCCGGGGGGCAGATTGGGGGCTACTGCCCCCATATGCCCCCCGGGGGGGCAGAAAGACTGGAATTTCACTGGGGGTGGGGGCATTGTCATGCCCATTTTGGGCAGCCCCCACCCCAACATCAATAAAAAAATAAATCCCTGGTTTCTAGTGGGCTTTCTGCCCCCCCGGGGGGCAGATTGGCGGCTACTGCCCCCATCTGCCCCTGGGGGGCAGAAAGACTGACATTTCTCTGGGGGGGGTGGGGGCATTGCCATGCCCTTTTTGGGAAGCCCCCACCCCAACGTCAATAAAAAAACAAAACCCTGGTTTCGAGTGGGCTTTCTGCCCCCCCGGGGGGGCAGAAAGACTGACATTTCTCGGGGGGGGCATTGCCATGCCCTTTTTGGGCAGCCCCCACCGCAACGTCAATAAAAATAAATAATCCTAGTTTCTAGTGGGCTTTCCGCCCCCCCTGGGGGAGATTGGGGGCTACTGCCCCCATCTGCCCCCCAGGGGGGGGCAGAAAGACTGTTGCGACCAAACAAATATGGGGGGAGCAAAGGCCCTTGCCCAAGGGGCCGCTTCCCCCTCCCTGGTGCTAGTGGGTGGATCCCTGCTTGGGGATCGCCCTCCTGGGGTGATCCCCAAGCAGGGATCCAGTAGGGAAGGGTACCATTGGAAAGGGGAGATTCTCCCCTTTCCAACGATACCTCTCCCATCTTTTTCGGTGCTCGGGGGGCTGAGATAGCCCCACAAGCACCGAAACTGAGAAACAAAGTAAGTTTCAGTTTCGATTTTGTTGCAATGACGATGGCGCGCCATGCGCGCGATCGTCATTGCAATGAAATTCAAAAATAGGCCTGGGGAGGTTGGGGAAGCTCTTCCTCACCTCCCCAGGCAAAAAAAAAAAAAAAAGGGGAAATCCCTCTGCTGTCTGCAGCAGAGGGATTTCCTGAGCATGTGCTCATGACGTAATGGTTCCGTCATGAGCCCACTAGAACTTGTGCTCATGACGGAACCATTCCGTCATGAGCATGGAAGGGGTTAAAGAAAGAATAGCTGAAATACAACCTGTAACTCTGCGCTATCTGAAGCTTGATGAGCCATCCACGGCAATGCAGTCTGACAACCCTACGTGCATAGCTAACTGATGTATCAATGAGTGGCTACCTATGACAGATGAATATTGGAGCGCATACAAAAGCCGTATTGAGGGAGTTAATACTATCATTGACGACCAACTTACATATCGTTTTGGAGCTTCTGACAGAAGATTATTTCAGAAATAAAGGTTTTTTATTGTATGACAGAGAACTGTACGATCTTTTGAATGCCGTCAGTATCCTGTGTGCGCAAAGTTCTAGGAGGGGTGAGCAAGAAGTCCTGTCTAGAGCCGTTGAGTTTATAGCTGTAAAAATATCAAAAGTTGTGACGAGGAGGCAAATTATCTGCCGGGCCCCTAGTAATCTATGTAGCATGTGTCGTATTATGTATACATAGTGAAAAGTTAGCAAACTGTCCAACAACAACAAAACATGTACCACAAATCTGTAAAGTATGCCCTGTTTATGTGTTGCTAACATTCTTTATTTTTAATAAAATGGCCTTGCACTAAACCATCGTCTTTCATTTCATGGGGAAGATAACATGCCGGGGGACGGGTTAAGGAAGCTATATTATGATAAAAGTGACCCGCACAACACCGGCACCACCAGCAACTTCCTGACGGGGGGAGACTACAGCTCCCAGACTGCTCCCTGGGCTGCCGCAGCTGTGTCCAACACGCGCCAGGAGGCGCATAAAGCTCCTCGCGGCTCCCCCTTCGCGGGACCCGCACAACACCGGCACCACCAGCAACTTCCTGACGGGGGGAGACTACAGCTCCCAGACTGCTCCCTGGGCTGCCGCAGCTGTGTCCAACAGGCGCCAGGAGTTGCATAAAGCTCCTTGCGGCTCCCGCTTTGCGGGACCCGCACAACATCGGCACCACCAGCAACTTCCTGACGGGGGGAGACTACAGCTCCCAGACTGCTCCCTGGGCTGCCGCAGCTGTGTCCAACACGCGACAGGAGGCGCATAAAGCTCCTCGCGGCTCCCGCTTCGCAGGACGCGCGCGGGCGCGCCTGGGCCAAGCCCGGTCCAAGGGCCGGCCCGTCACTGACCGGAAGAGGCCGGGCTGGGCCACCCCTCTAACGTCAACAATGGGTAAGCGAAAACAATTCTGCAGTCAAGATCAGGGGGGGGTAAAAGCAAAAATCCCAAGAAAGTCGGCATCTATTATATCATATTTAACCTCGACGGTGGGAGCCCTAAACAAGGAAACCGCTAACGCAGAAAAAGAGCTGGGTTTGGGCAAGAGCCAGACGAGGGGAATGCTACACCCGACCTTGTGACAATAATTCCCGTTCCCTTGGAACCCACGGTACTGATAACAACACCGTCAGTCGCGCAGGGCACTCTAACATGCAATGTTGTTCAGACTGGGGGCATGGATGACGTCACTAAAGAACCTTTGCCTGTGTTGGAAAATGCACCAAAAGGGATGTCCCTGGGGCCCGCTGGGAAAAGGAGATTCACTAGAAAAACCTGCAAACGGGATATATGCTTAAAAAAAAGTAACTCTACCCAAGGGAATGTTGTGAGCGAAAATATCGACCTGATAGTTCGGAATATGGTGGAAGAGATCTTTACCTCACGGCTGGAATCTGCTCTTACTAGCATAGCTAAAGACATTATTGACACTTTGAACACTTGTGTTGCTGGGATTTTGAAAAAATGTGAGCGTATTGATTCTTTTTTAACTGCTCCGAAACCTCTGCACGTTTCTCCTAGTTCAATTATGCTCCCTAAAGCCCAGCTAGAGACCAGGCTACGCACTGGTGTAGACAACTCGGGTGGTCAACCACTTTCTCCATCACGGGTAAGGCCAGAATCCGGATTCATGGAGAGAGTTGGGGCACACCAGGGCCGCCCTGAGAGGTGGGGGAATTCCAGCCGTCGCGACAGGAACCCTGTGGACATGACAGCTAATGCCCAGACCTTGGTTACTAGGGAGCCCCCACCCTCACATGAGGCTTGTAAAATCCAATTGCTGTAGTCTTAATCTCCCCCCAGAAGCGACCCCACTGGTTGCGGTCCTTGTAAGGGTACCACCACTGGTGCTGATGATAATGAATCCACCCCGGCCCTCCTACTAAAAGCCAAAAAATGGTGTGAACAATATTGTACTGGAAATACCGAGATCTCTTCTAGCATTATAATGGCCAGACGGGTGGGGTGGGTGGGTAATCGCCCGAAACAAGTTGACGGCGATTGTATTATTGTTAATTTTAACACACGAAATGCAGTTGATAGACTGTTTTGGGATGCCTCGGACCTGGACCTGGAGAAGGGGAAGGGGGGTATCAGAGCCCTGCCATTGGGTTATTTTTATCCCCCAGCAAGACGATCGAATGTACTTGTTAAAACCCACTCTGAGGTATACTCGAGGAGGCCCTATCAGTCTCCTCAACGCCTTGTTGAAATTAAAAATTTGGAGCTCCAGCCACAAAGTTTTAGTGTTAGAGACAGAATAGTCCCGCAAACTCTTCCTACGCAAATAGGCCGCGGAGTGGGCATAGCCCTATCAAATAGATTTTCTCCACTGTCTCAGCTAGACGAGAATGATTGACTAGAGTTACCCCATGATTGTTTATCTGACTCCAGTCATAATCTCAAGCCTATTGACTTAGAAGTTGCCCCCAATTGCAAGATCATTAGCTGGAACATTGCGGGGCTCAGATCTAAAAGGGATGATCCTAGCTGGCTTGAGTTTATAAAAAAATACGACATTATTGCTCTCCAGGAAACATGGGAGAGGGAGAGCAACTTTTGGCTGGATGGGTTTAAAACTTACTGCTCACCTGCACGTCCTACTCCGGCAGGTAGAGCCAAGGGGGCTTAGTGCTCCTTTTTGTTTAAAGTTAAAAGGGTCCATAAAGATGATGGAGGTAAGCTCCCATAATTGTCTGATAATAGAACTATGCACCCCAATTGCCCTAAAACATTATTAATTAATTTTTATAACTCTGGGGAATGCAACTTTATGAATGAACACCTATCTTATTTGAAATGTTTTTTAGAAGTTTATAGATCGAAGCAATCCACTTATTATATCATACTTATGGGCGATTTTAATATTCATCTGTGCGATCTGAATTGTTATGTTGATGATCATTTGGGCCCTGATTATTCGGTGTCACCCCACTTTGAGCATACGCAAAAGGGGGAGGCTCTGGAGGACCTCCTGGCAGGAGCTGACCTCTTCGAACCTGGTTTCAATGATTTATCTGAGCGGGTTCCGACATTTAAGGCCAAGGGAAGGGATACCATTATTGATTACATATTCTTGTCCCCCTCAATGCTAGCTAATGTAGTGCTCTATAACGCTAGGTTGTCCCCCTTTAGCGATCATAACCCAGTAATTCTTGAATTAAACAAAGACTTGGGTCTTCTGTGCTCACTGGGCAGGAACACGGGAGTTAATCACGTGGCAACAAGTGACCAGGGGAGGAGGCTCAAATGGTCTAAGGTAATTCCTGAATCTTTCTTTGTTAATTTATGCATGAAAGCTAAAAATGATATCGCAAAATGCGCGGATTATTCCACCCCAAAGGCTGAGGTCATTAGAGCCTTTGAAGGTATCTGTGGCCAGGTAGCAACTGACTTGACTGTTAAAACTAAACCCAGATCTAACCCAGGTGAAAGATGGTTTGATGCAAATTGCTCTAGGGCCCATCGAAATTTAGTACAAGCCCTGAAAAATAAATCAAGAGACAGGGAGCAGATAGCTAGTCTCAGGAAGCACTATAAGCTAGCGGTATATACCCGTAAAAGTGAGATTAAATCAGAGGCCTGGAACGCTCTAATGTCTGTTGAAGTCCTAAAGGATAGCTCGAAATTTTGGGCTATTGTTAACACACCTTTCTTCTCGGGTTCAGAGAATGACATCCTGGAAACTAATATTTCAGAAGAGCAGTGGCTAGCGCACTTTAAGATTATTTATGGATCAAGTGAGGTTCAGGATCCCTTTCCAGCTTCAGATACACATGGTGATTTACCTTTGTTGGTTTTTAAAGAGGCGGACATTGAAAAGGCAATAATAGAGACATCCAGCAATAAGGCACCTGGCCCGGATTGTGTCCCTGAAGACCTGTATAAAGGTGAACCTAAATTTTGGGCCAAGATTTTGGCAAATGTGTTTAATGCCTCAGTTGTGCAGGGGTTTCCTGCATCCTGGTCCCTGTCTACAATTATACCAGTTTTTAAAAAAGGACAGAGAGGAGATCCACGGTGCTACAGACCTATATCATTGATTGATTCTGCCGTCAAAATTTTAGGTAAAGTGATCTTGGCTAAAGTCACTGATTGGGTAAATGATAATGGGGTTTTATCCAATCTCCAGTATGGTTTTAGACAAGGCAGAAGCACCATGGATCAGTGCCTTAATTTATATTTATTAATAGGCAAATACACCGTAGCCAAAAAAGGTTCCTTGCAAATGGCTTTTATGGACCTCACCTCCGCATTCGATCTGGTAAACAGATCGAAGCTTTGGCCTATTTTACTTGATATGGGTATTGATCCCTGTTTGGTTCACTTTTTAGCAGATTTACATCGGGATCTTTCAGCAGCTGTCAGGGTCACTCAGGACGGCAAATGCACTAGACACTTTAAATCAGGCAGAGGTGTCCGCCAGGGTTGTATATTGGCGCCATTACTTTTTACCCTTTATATCAATGCCCTAGATAAAACCCTGGATCAGGCCAGTTTGGATATTCCGCGTGTAGGCACTAGGACTATTCCGGTCCTCCTATACGCGGACGATGCAGTTTTATTATCCCGAACTGCCATAGGTCTTCAGAGACTGTTGGATGCATTTGGGGCTTACATGAAATCCCTGGATCTGGTTGTGAATATGTCGAAATCACATGTCATGATAATGGGCCAAAGAAATAGAAAAGATAAAACTTTCTCATGCAATGGAGCTGAGGTGTCCAGAGTGACCTCTTTTACATATCTGGGGGTTTTATTTGATGACAGATGTTCTTGGGTCCCCCAACATAAAGCTAAAAAAAACGCAGTAGTTAGATCGTCAGCTTTATTGGGGTTCTCACAGCGATTGGGAGCCAGGCCTTTTGAAGCTATTCTTTCCATCTATAGATCTAAATGTCTGGCTATTGCTACATATGGTTCTGCCATTTGGGGCTACAAACAGTTGGCAGGGATGCAGTTGGCTGAAAATAAATTTTTACGTACCCTCCTGTCTGTGCCCCTGATTACCCCAACTTTTGCCATTCATCAGGAATTGGGGCTGGGATATGTGACTGACTCGCTGAGACTGGCCCCCTTGGTTTGCTGGATTAAAACCTGGCTCAATCCAGAGATAACTTTGAACCACCAGATCTTACGGGACTGTGTTGCCCTGGATAAAGCCAGCAGCATTCCGTGGCTGTCTTACGTTAAGTGCATGTTTCTTAAACTAAGGCGACCCGATATTTATAACGTCCCAGAAGGGATCAAAAAAGATTATGTAAATGGGTGAAATCACAATTTTTTAATATACTGATGTTGGAACAGGAGGAACGGGAGATACAAAAACCTTTGGTTAGGGCTCATTATCTAATTAATTCTTCCCCATTAATTGAGCCCTACCTGAGAATTGTGTCCAAGCCTTATCATCGTTGGCTCCTGACTAGGTTCCGCTTCAATTTGATTCATTTTTCGCTGGGTAACCTTCCTGGATGGTGTAAATCAGAGGATATAGGCCCGTGTCAGTGCAACAATTTCTCACCACAGGATACAATGCACTTTATCATGTTTTGTGATTTTTACAATGACATACGGAGGAGGTTTCTAGCCCCTCTATTGAGGGGGGAAAGGGCTTCCTACAGGTTAGACCAGCCTTAATGTATCTTCAATTGCTAGATGATACACAGAATATTTTTAATATTGCTAGTTTCCTTGTTGCTGCTGTCCGCCTTAGGAAAAGGAGATTTCCTATGATTAATGACGTATGAATTTTTCAATTTTTATTCTAATGTAATTGTTTTTACCTGATAATTTTTAAGTCCTGATGAATTATAGATCTCTTGTAGGAATTTTATACCTTTTACATCGCTCATTTGTATTGAATGATAATACTTGTGTTTTGTGTATTGTACTTTTATGATTTTAATTAATCGAATAAAGTGGTTTGACTGACTGATAAAAGTGGGATCAGAAACTTCGGAAGCGCCGAAGCTCTGTTTAGAAGGGCTCTAGTTGAAAATGAGCGGGTAAACAGAGTGCAGGTGAAGACCTGTTATCTGGGGAAGAGGCGTATTCACTCCACAAGCCAGCCAGGAGGCCTTTTAAGAGGATACCAACCATTGTTAATGTGCAGCTAGATTATCAATGCAGGCAGACATAATCAGTCTTCAAGATCTAGCCAAGCATAATAACGGAGCTCAATATATATTAATGGTAATAGAAGTACTGTCCACGTACGGCTTTGCAGAAGCGTTAAGCGATAAAAGTGGTACTAGCGTCACCACGGCCTTTAAAGCTATCTTCAGGAAAGGGCGAAACAGGATGCTGCTCATCATTTTGTAACGCACACAGAGGTAAAAGCTGTAGTTATACAGCTTTTTAACAGAACTTTAAAGTCCAAGATGTGGAGATTTTTCACGGCCTACAACACCTACTGATATGTGGATGTTCTACAGGCGTTTATATAGGTTTATAATGGCAGTTATCACAGAACCATCAAAACGTCTACTGTAGAGGTAACCACAATTCCTTATCGGTGTGGAGAACGATGTACTGGGAGCCGTTTCATTGCCAAGGTAAAGAAGCCTCTTTTATGGTTTAAATCTTTATTAAGTTTTCAAGCAATAAAAAACAAGGCCCCCAGCTCCATGTAAACAGTGCGATACAAACAACAAGTGTCTTAGATAGTAGCATTACCAAGGTAAGATGAGCGGAGCGGGTCAATGATAAACAGGAAAAGGAAGGGGAAAAAGAAAAACAAATAACAAAACCAACATTGCCTCCCCCCTCCCCCCACCCCCCCTCATCCACCCAAAAAAAAAAAGGGGGGGGGGAGGAATAATATGGAAGTCAGCGTGGCCGCTTATGCTGTTGTGAGGCATCATGATGTAAGGAGTTGTGTATCCGAGAGGCGGAGGAGCCTGAGATATCTGGGACATGTCAGTTCACGGAACTCCGATGTGAGGAGGGTCAGAAAGGGCTGCCAAAGTTCTTTGAAGTCGGATCCCTTGCCAGCTAGTGTAAGGGTTAGTTTCTCCATACCCAATACCTGCCAAAGCCGTTGTAGCCATCCCGTAAATGTGGGAGGCTGGGGAGTGCGCCAATGAGTCAGGATGTTCTGCATGGCTGTGCCCAATGCAATGGCAATCAATCGGCCTCTCCGGGATTTAAGCGGATATGTTAAGGGGTTGGGTAGTCCCAGGAGGATGTATGCAGGAAATCTTGGAAGCTGTGTCTCCAAGTGGGTGTCTACTTCATCGAGCACCTGTGACCAGTATGATTGGATATAGTCGCAGTCCCATAAGAGATGTACCAGGGTGCCCACCTTCCCACAGCCCCTCCAGCAGTCGGCGCTCTGCCGTGGGTCAAAGTGATGCAGGCGTTCCGGTGTGTAATACCAATATGTGGCTATTTTAGTCAGCGTCTCAGTGAGTCCCATGTGGTATGCTGAGTGTCGGGCCCTGTGATATATACCCTCCCATTCTTTGTGGCTAAGTGTCCTGCCTAAGTCTCGCTCCCACCGTGCTCGACTGGCGTTGTATGTGTGTGTGTTCGTTGCCAATAACATTTTATAAAGGCCGGAGATGATTTTTTTATCGGATGTGCGGGTGATGAGCCATTTTTCGTAAGGAGTCAAGAAGCGTTGGGCCTCAGGCTTGGTGTGTGGTTGGAGTGCCCAGTGACGAAGCTGTAGATAAGGCAGGCGTTCAGATTCGGCAAGGCTATAATCCGCCTTGAGTTGCGGGAATTGAATAATCCCTTCTAAGTCGAAGAGGTGGCCTAGTGACCGACATGCGGTGAGGCGCCAAGCGGGAAAGGTCTTCACACCCATGCCTGGTTGGAATTCTGGGTTATCAAATAGCGGGGTAAGGGGTGAGGGAAAGGTGGTCAGGTTATGGGTTATGTTAGTGCGGTCCCAGGCTTCCAAAGTCGTACTCGTGATATATGATGCGTAGAGATTGGGCGGTCTGTGCGATTTACGAAGGAATGGTATGCCTTGAAGAGGTGTGGCAGCTACGGCCTGATCTTGAAACAGCCAGTGTTTCTCCGATTCCAGACTGCGCCATTCCACTAAATATCTTAACTGTGAGGCGTAGAAATATAGTTGGAGATCAGGCACCCCTAGACCCCCCTTCTCCGGTGGGAGGATTGCTATCGCATGTTTGAACCGGGGCTTGCGGCCCTGCCAGATAAATTGTGCAAGGTCCGATTGGGTCTGTTGAATCCAGCCTGAGGGGGGGCGGAGGGGCAAGGTCTGAAATAAGTATAAGATCTGAGGGAGAATGGTCATCTTAGTTGTCGCGATCCTACCAAGCCAGGAGAGGGTATGGTGTTTACACTGGCCCAACTCCTTGCGTATATGTGAGCGGAGTAGAGAATAGTTAATTTCAGCTGTGGCCTGTAAGGAGGGAGCTAGTTGGATCCCTAGGTACGGGATCGAAGAAGCTGACCATTGTATGGGGTGCTCTTCTTGGAGGTGAGTTAAGGTGTGCGGAGAGAGAGAGATGTTAAGTGCTACTGATTTGTCCATATTAATCTTAAACCCCGAAGCTTGCGCAAAGCTATGCATTTCAATGAAGAGGGATCGTAACGCAGGGATCGGGTTTGAGAGGGAGAGCAAGATGTCATCCGCGTGTGTATGTCTCCACCAAACTTAATCCCGGATATGAGGGGGTGACGCCTAACCCGTAACGCCAGGGGTTCCATGTAGAGTGCAAATAGAAGGGGTGAAAGGGGGCACCCGTCTAGTGCCCCTACCAATGGAGAAGCGAGAGGACGTGTAGCCGTTAACCCGGACCGTCGCCTTGGGGAAACGATAACAGTTGAGGATCTGAGTGCGCAATTTCTCACCAATGCCTACTTGTGCGAGGACTTGTTCCAGGTAGGGCCAGTGCACCCTGTCAAAGGCCTTCTCCGCGTCAATGGCCAGCAGCATGTATTCTCCTTGGGTGCGAGACGCCTTTTCGATTAAGTGGAGGACCCGTTTAGTGTTATCGCTCGTTTGTCTCTGTGGTGTTGTATTCCTCTTAGGGTGTCCATAAACTGGCTTTCCAGTATCATGTCCTTATATAGGCACAATTCGCCCTGCCCTTATATAGGCATAAAATCCCAGCCCTTATTTAGGCATTAAACCGTGCACTCCAAATACAGGCATGGTTTCTGACATCCGTCCACCCTAACGTCACAACGAGTTCATGAAGAACAGACCCTTAGGCTGCGGGAGTTTCCCTGGCCCAGGACTATTGATTTCTTCAAGGACTCATATATTATGCATGAACCATTATTCCTTAGGGGTTCATTCATGACGTCTTCCGCTGTCCGATCCACGTCAATGCTAACATTCTGAGGTACCTCTCCGGTATAAATATACCTTCCCTAGCCCTTGTAAACTAGAGGAGACCTCGACTTCAGAGGAGCCCGTTTCCCGGCCTGACGCACTGAGAAGACGCTGTCATCCCTGCACGCAGAGAGTCCAGCTTCCAGTGATCTGACTTCCCTTGCGGGGTGTTGGAGTTCGAGTCTGGCAAAGAGATTCCTACCTCTCTCATTCTTCAGGTATGGAGCTGACAAGAACCTAGAGGGACTCTCTGGCATACTAGGCTTAACATACTCTTAGTATACCATAGTAAGGAATACTTCACCTACTTCATACCTCTCCCTACACCTAGGTTAGGTTAGGTACATTGGGGTAGAACTAGATTAGAAACGCATCGTATGAGTACTCGCATTTTTAGTCTGTGTTATTTATGTAAAGGCATATGTACTAAAAGATAATGCTATTGCAGTATTATTTATTTCTACTGCTCACACTGTACATTATTTATCTCGCATACTGTCTTGTGATCGTAACAGCACATTTTACTTACACCAGAAACAAGACTGTTCAATAAATCTTTTATTGAAACGCCCGTCTGTTCTTTCTGTGTAACTTGGAGAAAACTAAGCATGCACGATTGAGCTGAGTGAAATAGTTATCTATTGTTTCCACGACTCTGGGACACGTTCTGATTCTAAATGGAAACAAAGTGGTCATGTTTTGCGGCTGCCAGAAACTACTCCCTTCTTGTTTGTCCAAGGAGTTTCTAGTGGCCTCTGAGCTAGCTGGCACAAGTAATTAAGTTTAATATACTCGATAGGGACATACTGACCTTAGTCCTATGTCAAACCTATAGGATATATTATTCCAATGCGCAGAGCCTATTAGGGAAATAGGAGCTACACTACATGGCGCCCAACGGTTTGGTAAGGCGGTAATTCAACGTTAGATACTGAGTAACTCAGCCGTGCTTTTTCTCTCAAGAGACCCCTACCCATATACTCCAAAAGACGTCTGGAGTGGGCAGGGTTAAGTATCCACCACGACTACATAGGGAAACACCCTATATATTAGCTGTTTGGTTTGCTCAACGTTGAAGGATACAGTGTTCCAAAATATTGTGCACCTTATCTTTGTTTCCTTGAAACTTGTTCTACATTTTTCAAAAAACAAAATGACTGAAACCGGAACGGTGAAGCTGCGGCTGACCCAGCCCAAGCAGCAGTTTTTAACATTACAGGTTTAAATGAAACCGAGGAGGGTGTTATAGACATCCACTCCAAACTTAAGAAGAGCCATCACTCTAAAACTTATAAAACATGGCCTACCACCAAGAGGCGGTAGAGCAGTTTTCGTGATAGAGGCACATGAATCCTTTCAGACAGAGGTATTCTATTCATGGGTAATATTTCCTGAATCCAATTCAGTAACACACATGTTTCACTTCTACAAAGAAGATGATCCACCAGAGGAATACATTCCTTTCGAGGATATTGAAATTCCATTAACATACCAGGAGCATCAGCTCTGGTTTAAAGGCGCCCTAAAACATCACAAAAACATTACTAGGCTCGGTCCACTAGGTAGACCAGGAGCAACATGGCCGATTCTAGCTGGCTACACACCTCATCCTGACATTGAAGAGATGTCAGACGAGGATTTACTTACTCAACTCACAGAGTTAATAAAAATCTACAGACAATTGGTCCAATATGTCATGCGGACTTTTACAGTCCAGCAACCATTAACAATTCCAAATCCAACTCCCCAACAGGGGAATACACTAAAAATTACACCACAGACTCTATACGCAGTCACGGGTAAAATGCCCACAAAACGTGAGCAAATTCCATTCTGGATAGCTCAAAAAATTACTCAAATCGAAGCAGTATTTCCAAATACCAGCCCGTATGAGAAAAACAGAATACTGACAATCAGTTTACCAATGGGGATCACACCACAACTGGAAGACTGCACCACATGGGGCTCAGTCTTTGCTGCCATCTATACTAAAACACATGGCATTCCGTCAATTGCGGTAATACCTGATGTCCTGAAACAAATTCGAAACGAATACGGGGCAGAGCCTGCTCTAAATTTAGGTATGAAGTTACTGAAAAATTTCGACCAGGTCTCAACAATAATATTATCTAATATTAAAGGGGAGCAGCAGCAGTGGCGATCCGCCAAAAATTAAGGGAATTTGATGTTACAGAACATCAAACTGAGCTACCCAGAATAATTGAACAATCTTATGCAGAATTAGGCAGAGATAGTTTGGGTGGAAGACCAGTGAAGCCGAAGCTATCTGAAAGTCCTGAGAAGGACTCAATTAAACAAACTCCTACATCTTCTAAAAAGAAGTGGGAAACTAATAAACAAAATTCAAACGAGAAACATTCTCAATCCCGAGGTAGGTCTCCTCAAAAGGAGCCCTCTGAAAGGAGGTATAACCTCAGGAATAGAGATAATTTGAGAAAACCTGACAGGTATCAAGATACTGATACACGTTCCTCTCGTCCCTTTCAGATCTCATCACAGACTTCGGAAAGAAGAGGACGATCGGAACATAGAGAAGAACGCGTGAAATCGAAAGACGACAAACACGCTCCAAAAACTAAAGCAAAACCTCAATTCTCCAAAAAGAAAGTAGCAGGTCTGAAAATCAGACATGCCGAGAATACTGAGAACACAACTCAAGAACGGAGAATGGGCTCAGACAATGCTGGACAGTGCAGCAGAAGTCACAATAGTTCGCCAGAACCTGAAGGAACTTCTGGAGATAGTGGACTTGAATGAGTACATTAAAGTAGAGACTGTAGACACCAGGGTTAGTACTCCACAAAAGTTATATGAAATAACTCTCCGGATGGAGGGAGACAAACCTAGACAGGTGAAAGCACTTTTTTGGGAAAGACTATCAAAGGGCTATGACATACTTCTAGCAGAAAAGGACTGGCCACCACAATTTGTCAGGGAGTGCCCAGACGGCGAGGACATTATTATGCCTGCCTTCTCCAACCATATTCCAATTCACCTAAAATATACATATGCCAGGAAATGGGCAGTGGCCCAGGCCCCAGCATTATATAAAAATCATGTAGGATGGGATGAGGACTCACCTCACCATAAAATACATCTGAAACATGAACCAACTGCACAACGGCAGTACCCAATAAAGCAAGAAGCTAAAAAACAGGTCAGGGAGATCTTAGATCAACTTGAATATCAAGGGGTGATTGAAACATGCACCTCCTCAATGAACAATCCTTTGTTTCCTGTCTCCAAACCAGACAATACATATCGTCTAGTTTTGGATTACAGACACCTAAACACTTGTTCTAAAACTTTTGCAGTGCAAAATGCACATAGCACAGCATTAATGAATAACATTGTGCGTAAAAAATATAAAACAACATTAGACATCTCAAATGGTTTCTTTTGTCAAAACATAGCACCTGAAAGCAGGTACTTAACAGCATTCTCCATAATGGGGACCCAGCATCACTTTTGTCGACTCCCACAAGGGTTCAAGAACAGCCCAGGTTTATTCTCAGCGAGGGTAACGGAGTTACTACAAATTTATGACAATGAGGCATTGTCCTTATGTCGATGACATCTATCTGACAGACGATGACCTGGAAAAACACTTGAACAGGGTGAGCACCATTATACTAGGTTTCGCCTCTGAGGGCTACAAATTCAACTTTAAAAAGTCCTAGAATTGCCCATCTCAATGTCCTATTTCTAGGATATGAGCTTTCAAGTGAAGGCAAGAGCTTGGCAGCTAACTTTTTAGAAAAGTGTGCGCTGCTCCAACCTCCAAAAACGCTAGAAAACTTACAATCCATCCTGGGTTTCCTAAACTTTGGAAGAACATACATTCTAAATTACGCAGAAAGGGTTAAACCTCTCTACGCATTAATCAAACCTGATTTTTCAATCAGAAACTGGACACAGGAACACACAGAAATCTTGCGTTCACTCCAGGCTAACATGTTAGCAACAAATCACTTACAAACACGCGTAAGTCAACGCAATTTGGTGATCCGAATAATTTCGGGTCAATGCGGATTCACCTACTTAACCTTCAATGAGGGTGAGAAAGTACCAATCGCGTACAAATCTCATTTGTACACACAAGCGGAAATGCGCTTCAGTTCAACTGAAAAAATTCTAACAGCAGTTCAAACCGCTGTAGCAAAAGAAAGAGCCTTAGCCCAAGGGAAACGCATTATCGTCGTAACCCCGGTACCAGCTTTAGAAGCGGTCACAAAAGCAAGCATTCCAAATGCTAAAGCATTACATCCAAGATGGATACAATGGGTTAATTCTCTTGCTGCAACAGATGTTGAATATGTTTTTGATCCAGATTTAAAAACACAAGCATTCCTGCAATATGAACAAGAATGTCCTCTGCCTACTGAAATTCTGCCTCTCGATCAGTACGAATTTATAATTTACACTGACGGATCCGCACAACCCGCAACAGGGAGTAAGCAAGCTTACAGTGCAGCGTGTGCAATCGTTAAAGGTTGCATGCGAAATGGCATCTTCAGACCTATGGTCACAAAAACTCAGTCTCTAGGAGATTGTACAGCTCAACGAGCTGAACTACAAGCATTCAAACTGGCACTTGAAAGTACAGATCGAGAATTCCCCACACTAATAGTGTGCGATTCCTTTTACTGTGTTCAGTCGTATAATGAATATATACAAAACTGGCTTGAAAATGGTTTCAAAGATGCGAAAGGTGGCAAAATAAAGCACAAAACGCTTTGGGAACAAGTAGTTCAGTTGAAAAACGAACTACCAAAGGCTCACGTGATCCACACACTGAGTCATCAACGTGATGGCGTTCACGTTGCAGGGAATTCATTGGCTGATGAAGCCGCAAAGGGGGCTGTGCAGACGGCTTCCGTAGCTGCGATCACTCGTTCAAAAACAAAAATAGACGGTGAGATAATGTTGGCTGTCAATGCTTCAAGCAAAGGCAGCAGTGCAGCGTTACCAAAAATGTTTCCACTCAAGTACTCTTATGTAATTGATGCGAACAACGTTCCTTTTGCTCGAATCCCTGGAGTGGGGGATAGGGTAATCCCAAACATGGAACGTAGAGCAGCCTTGATTTATGAAACACATTTGGGGGAGGGTCTGTCACATCAAGGGATCTCTAAAACAATTTTGACGTTAAAAGAGATGTACTGGTGGCCTGGAATGAATACAGAAATTCACATATTCATCAACAACTGCTTAGACTGTAAATTACAGCGAGAGAGCCACCAGACACCATGCTGCGAATGCGGCAACCCAGTACAGACACCATTGTTAGACAGCATTAGACTATCTACGTGCCTGCGTCCTACTGGACAAAGGCATTCCCACAAATAATGAATCTAGGTTCCTATGGATATGGCCTCAGCGCTCGGCTGACGCTCGAACTGTTATAAAAGATTTGCGAGTCTTTATCGGCACATACGCAATAGGCACGCTACATTCTGACCAGGGTCCTGCGTTTAGCTCTCGGGCTTACAAAGAAGCCATGGCCAGTCTGGGCGTTGCATTGCGGTACTCCTCTCCATTCCATCCTGAGGGAAATTCGGTTGTGGAAAGGAAAAACCGGGACATAAAGCAGTCTATAACAGCTAGGGTATTAGGTTCGGGTGATGGGTGGGTCAAACACCTTAATGGGGTCCAACGCTCATTGAACAATCTGCCAAGAAGTTCTCTAGGGGGGGGTCATTCCATATGAGGTCCTATTTGGGACAAGAATGTGGGTACCAGACCTTGAACACGTAGGCACAGTGGTGGAAAATAAACCGTTTGATATCAAAGATCGTTTGGCTGTTTTACAGGAACTGAATGAGTTAAGAACAAAACAAAGCAACGTATTCCTACAGCCAACCACCACTGGGGAAAAATTGGCGGTCCCAGCAAGGCCTGTCTGGATTCCAAAAGTTGGGGATCTAGTCAGAGAAAAGATTGCGGACAAGAAGGAATTTGGACCTTCTTACAGACAACCAGTACCTGTCCTAGCCGTCCACGGAACAAGAACTGTACTTCTGCCGCCCCTTGCTGGAAGAAAGGAGAAAAGATTTGTGTCC
The DNA here is from genome assembly GCA_963921515.1 of Calotriton arnoldi. Classification (NCBI taxonomy): domain Eukaryota; kingdom Metazoa; phylum Chordata; class Amphibia; order Caudata; family Salamandridae; genus Calotriton; species Calotriton arnoldi. The sequence continues at coordinate 1,085,881 of CAWUFW010000694.1, read as the reverse complement.
ATCGACCTCATCAAACCACAGTATGTGGCCAATACTAAATAGTAGGCCTCGTGGACTCCGACCTAGTAGCAGACACACTCCTCTCGCTACTATCCAAGAGGTTCAGACTGAAAGACTGATAACAATCGAGAATTCAGCTGTAACAGATGGAGGACTAAGCAACAACGCTATGGAACTCATCCCTCTTGAACACCAAGTAACAGTTCGTCCAAATACACCTGTCTACACCAATGTAGCAAGTGATGAACTGGTTCCAGTGATTTCTACAAATCCTGATGCAATTCCAACAATTGACAGAACTGCTTCTGGCTATTTCATTAACTTTGATACGTTCTCAGAAGATCCGAGTGAACCTGAAACGACGCCAGCATCATTCAAATTCAAGCAGCAAGTACAAGACTTTCTTCACTTTCTGAAAAAGACTTATTTGGTTTCTCCATGGATTGAACTCTGGATTAGCATCTGGACTTTTTGTTTTCCTGCTCTGGCTAGCTTTGGTTACAACTGTGAGCGTGCTTATAAGTGGCAGATACATCCATGTGAATACTGAAAGAAAAGGCGTGAACGTACTTTTGAAACCTCATAAATCCTCCCATCGTGAAGCAAGAGACTTGTCATCAGTGAACATCACAGCTGTTCCTATACAGGATGGTATAGTGTGGGACAAAACAGATTTTGACATCTTCGGCCCGACGGAACAATTGAACATTCCACATTTGTTTAAAATTTCACTAAGTGATCTAATTTCGTCCAGTACCTATTCTGATGATTGGGACTTTGAGACTGTTAACGACATAATGTTTGACCTAGAAAAATCTGCTGCATTTTCTAAAAATGAATATTTAGAGGGTTCATCAGACTATGAACAACTGTATTGTTATAACCACTATGGTCATCATTATTTGCATAAATCTGCATATCCAAGAAATGTGTTTATGTTTAACCAATGGGAACATTGTCCTACACCACCTAAAGGTAGTTCAAAAACATTTGCTAACAAGTTTCCATATTTTTCAGGATACAATACATCTAATCCAGAAATGTTTTACTATAAAAATGTAAACAAAACAGGACTGAAAATTATGTTAACAAATACAAAACAGATTTATTCTGCAGCATTTATTGCCCAACTGTCTAGACAGGGTTTTGACTTTTGGAAAGAAACAATAGACACAAAAACTGTCTGGGGTACTAAAGATTGGCAAGTGCAGGGGATAGAAGCTTTATTTAGAGCCTGTATCATCCCTGAACAAATAATGTTTTTGAATGAAACCATCCAACAAACATCTTGTCTTGGATTAGCCAAGATCAAAGAGATGAACACACCTTCTGTACCAACACCTGCCACTGATAATAATACACAGGCAGTGGTGACAGTTGACAATATACTACAACTCAACAGATCTAATCCTGATTGGAAAAAATGGTTGATCTGGCCCACAGACACGAATAACTGTCAGGAAAGATTCCTGAATAAAACTCAGGGCTTTACTATTAATAGGCCAGACCCAAGATACGTCCAAAGACAACATCCGGGGGTAGTAACAACATACAGTGTAGGAAAATTATGCCTCGATTGGCTGCATAAGTCTACACTACAGGATGTGAAACAACACTTAACCTTACTTAAAAAGGACTCAGACCTTAGGGAATTCTTGCTTGGAGCAAGAAAACCGCGTCAAAAACGTTTCATATATGCCGGCATTTATGCTGCCTATAATGAAGCATGGAAAGTATCACAAATGGAGGTCGCAGAACGAATACGTGAACTTGATCGTATTAATTTAGAGAAAACACTCTCGGTGGTCGACAATGGGTTAACAACTTTGTCCTCCAGAATATATTCATTGGATGGCATTGTATCCTCTGCTATCGACATACTAGAACAAGATTTGGCGATGTTACAGCAAGGCCAGTCTCAATTACGTTCGATTGTGTTATTAAGCTGGACACTGCAATCTTTGCGAGCGGGCTATGTGCCTTGGCGTTTTATCAACACAACGGCTCTGTTTGCAAAATACAATCTGACTGATAAACAGATCGAGTTGGCACAAAGAGGAGCAAGGTATACAGTGCTGAGCATTGAAAAACTGGAAAAATTACCATTCACAGTGGCAGAAAAACCAGCTACAGAATGGCTCATTCATGGCAAAATAACATTACCTGTGACTACTTTTCAGTTTCAGTATTGCCTCAGACAAATGCAAGCAGGCAAATATGAAAGGTTGGGTAAGGAATACATTAAGACATCTTGGGATTTACCGTATACATGTAGATGTTGGAGTGGGGATCGTGAAGTGTTTTTGAGCGGTACACACTGTAAACGTGCACTGAGCGGTTCGCTTATATGTCAGGACGTTTCTTTACACGGGGCTTGTAATGGTTCTGTGGCAAATTTGTCTTGCCATCAGCATGGTACACCAGCTGCTGTGATTAATCCAACGTTTGGACAACTTTCTAATGGGAGTTACCTCATGTTGAATGATCAGAGTTGCTGCGGCATGCTGCCAGGCATCCCATATCTAGTAACGGTCAACTCCAGGGTCACTTGCTGTATGCAAGTATTGTTTGCCCCAATAGACACAGTCAGGGAGTCGCCTCTATGGCCTTCGCTGAACGTCTCTTTTATAAGATTTGATACTTTGAGCAGAATGAAAGCCATGCTTTTACAGCAAACAGTGCCTTTGACCTCGGCCAAAGAAACCTATGATCTACAAGTAGCAAGGACTTCGGCTGAGATACAGACTTTAATACGTACAAACTGCCCTATACATTTCGTAGAAATGATAGGACGTATCTTCAATATGTCTGATACAACCGGAATTGTACATGTATTTAAGAGCATCTGCTCCGGTCTGTTAGCACCTTTCCAGGCAATACTCTGAATCATCCCGAACTTTGCACATTCGGTGTTTGGTGGCATACCATTAATTCTAGCACTTGTTGCCGGAATTCTATTTCTCTTCCTGCTATTGCGCTATGGCCAGCCTATTCGCAGACATCACTCCGAGCGAAATGGAGAAAGCTCTCCTTGAGCGAAAGTGCCGTGAGCGAATAGTACAGCTTTTGGGCATGACTCGTCTACGGGAACTTAATACCACGTGGTTCCTGTCATTCAGACCAATCTGGCAAGATTGCATCTTACCTGTTCTACGATGCCTGCTATGCGGTGAAGCATGCGTGTTGGACACCTGTCTAACATTTCCATCAGCTACGCCAACGGATGTCGATACTCTGCTGGTCCCGATAACGGCCCATGCTCCGTGTTGTCCCCAGAGGCTACCAATCCTGATGTCAGCATTCATTGAGATCTCACAGACGCTTCCGGCTGCTGCGGAGGTACGAGAAAGATCTACAGGCACACAGGTAACAACGGACGCGAACATTGCTGCAGCAACCTATGCTGGAAGCGATGCTTCTCATCTCTGTGCAATTAATCTACTACACGAGGTGTTCCAACTGACACCAACTACAGTGGATGATGTTTTGTCTATAGAAATAGATGATCTCATGTTTACACCAGACCCGTAAACTGACTCTGATTCAGCATACAGTGTTCCAGAGATACAGTAACAATTTGGCCTTCATTTTCAAAAAAACTTGGAACTCTACCAAAATTGAACTGTTTCCCATTTTTCGAACAAAAATGGCACTACAATCTGCTTAAAGTAGAACTAGCCTTATAATACAGACTTCACGGTACTTCCACGGACACTTAGTCATCTTGTGTGTCTAAAACAGTTCATTAATTTTCATGACATGAAAGGACTTTGATTTTTGAACAACTTATCGATCATTTTCTGTCACATGTAAATATTACTGCTTATTTCATTCCAATTGCATTTATTTCCGAACTTTATGCCTGAAATGAAAAGCATTTGCTTCAAATGTACATTACCTTTTGCATTTTTTACTATGTTTTTAATGCTTTTAAGAAATATTTTTAAATATGCGGTACTCTATTTAATGTTTAGCATTTTAAATGTTTAGCATTTTAGTATTATCGTACACACGAAAGTGGAGTGGGGAGTTGTATTCCTCTTAGGGTGTCCATAAACGGGCTTTCCAGTATCATGTCCTTATATAGGCACAATTCGCCCTGCCCTTATATAGGCATAAAATCCCAGCCCTTATTTTGCACTCCAAATACAGGCATGGTTTCTGACATCCGTCCACCCTAACGTCACAACGAGTTCATGAAGAACAGACCCTTAGGCTGCGGGAGTTTCCCTAGCCAAGGACTATTGATTTCTTCAAGGACTCATATTATGCATGAACCATTATTCCTTAGGGGTTCATTCATGACGTCTTCCGCTGTCCGATCCACGTCAATGCTAACATTCTGAGGTACCGCTCAGGTATAAATATACCTTCCCTAGCCCTTGTAAACTAGAGGAGACCTCGACTTCAGAGGAGCCCGTTTCCCGGCCTGACGCACTGAGAAGACGCTGTCATCCCTGCACGCAGAGAGTCCAGCTTCCAGTGATCTGACTTCCCTTGCGGGGTGTTGGAGGTCGAGTCTGGCAAAGAGATTCCTACCTCTCTCATTCTTCAGGTATGGAGCTGACAAGAACCTAGAGGGACTCTTGGCATACTAGGCATACTAGGCTTAACATACTCTTAGTATACCATAGTAAGGAATACTTCACCTACTTCATACCTCTCCCTATACCTAGGTTAGGTTAGGTACATTGGGGTAGAACTAGATTAGAAACGCATCGTATGAGTACTCGCATTTTTAGTCTGTGTTATTTATGTAAAGGTATATGTACTAAAAGATAATGCTATCGCAGTATTATTTATTTCTACTGCTCACACTGTACATTATTTATCTCGCATACTGTCTTGTGATCGTAACACCACATTTTACTTACACCAGAAACAAGACTGTTCAATAAATCTTTTATTGAAACGCCCGTCTGTTCTTTCTGTGTAACTTGGAGAAAACTAAGCATGCACGATTGAGCTGAGTGAAATAGTTATCTATTGTTTCCACGAGACTGGGACACGTTCTGATTCTAAAGGGAAACAAAGTGGTCATGTTTTGCGGCTGCCAGAAACTACTCCCTTCTTGTTATCTAAGGAGTTTCTAGTGGCCTCTGAGCTAGCTGGCACAAGTAATTAAGTTTAATATACTCGATCGGGACATACTGACCGTAGTCCTATGTCAAACCTATAGGATATATTATTCCAATGCGCAGAGCCTATTAGGGAAATAGGAGCTACACTACAGTGGGATAAATCCCGCCTGATCCGGCTCGACTAACTGGGACATGTATGGTGCTAGGCGAGATGCTAATATACTGGTATAAAGTTTAATATCTATATTCAGTAGGGAAATTGGCCTGTATGCGCCGCAGGATGTTCGGTCTTTACCGGGCTTCGGAATAACTACTATGGACGCTTCAAGCATCTCTTCTGGAATAGCCCCGGACTGTGCAAAGGAGTTGAATAAGCCTGTCAATAGGGGAGCCACCAGGGTGCAGAAGGTCTTATAGAAGGCTGCCGAGTAGCCGTCCGGCCCTGGTGACTTGCCCAATTTGAGGCGTGAAATGGCTGCAATTACTTCTTCTGTCCTAATGTCCCTGTCTAAGTGATCGGCTTGCGCCTGGGTGAGAGAGGGCATGTGTGCGGCTGCTATATAATCTGCGCTAAGGGAGTTGTCCAAAAGTTGACTAGAATACAGCCCAGCGTAGAAGTCTCGAAAGACTTCAGCTATTGCAGAGTCCTCTGTAATGAGTTCGTCCCTGACAGAGCGGATGGCCTGGACTCCCTGCTTTTGCCTGGCTTCTCGTAGTTTGTGAGCTAGTAGGCGGCCACACCTGTTGCTGCCTGTGTAGTATGAGTGACGGAGACGGAGAGCTGCAAATTCAGCCCTGTCCGGATCTAGTGCTGCGAGCTGTTTCCGTTCTGTGCACAGTTGGCGCCAGACCCGGGAAGCACCAGTCCGTTGGTGCATTTGCTCAAGTTCTGAAACCCGTTGAGTGAGCTCAGCCCGCTTGAGGTTGCGCTCAAGGTTATTGGCTGTGGAGATGGCTATGAATTCCCCCCGTATGACCGCCTTGAGCGCCGCCCACTGCGTCGCTAGAGAAGTATCGGTGTTGGCGTTGAGGGTAAGGTAGTTCTTAATGGCTTTCTGAATTTGGTCTACTACGGTGGTTTGGTGGAGGAGAGTGTCGCGCAAACGCCAGTGTCGGTTGGGCTGTTGTGTTGGTGGGAGCTGGAAAGTGGCTATAACTGGGGAATGGTCTGATAGAGAGGCCGTCAAGATCTGAGTGTCAATCGCGAGTGTGTGTAGCGGGGCGGAGCTAAGAAGGTAGTCCAACCTGGCGTATGTTTTGTGCGCGCCTGAGTAAAAAGTATATGCGCGGCTGTGAGGGTGAAAGTGTCGCCAAAGATCTATAAGCCCCAGTTCTTGTAGTCGGGACCTTCCAGCAGGTGAGAGCGCGCCAGTCTGGCCCGTCCTCTGGCAGGAACGGTCGGTGATGTTGTCAAAGACAAGGTTTAAGTCGCCCCCCAGGAGTAGGCGTCGTTCTGATGTGGCTGTTGCGTCTGTGAGAACGTCATGGAGGAATTTGTCTTGCCCCTCGTTGGGTGCATACACCGACCCCGCTATGAATGTCATCCCACCCGCTAGGAACTGATATGTGAGCAGTCGGCCTCTGATCTCGGCTTCCTTCTGTAACACCCTACCCTGAAAGGATCGGGAAACCAATATGGCAACACCAGCGGACTTGGTGGTGTTAGACGAGAACATCTGGGTTGGAAACATGCGGGATTTCATCCTATGGTGGTATTTGGGGAGGAGGTGGGTCTCCTGCAGGAGGCATATGTCAGCTTTGGAGTGCTCCAAGTAGTGAAGAACTGCCCTGCGTTTGATAGGATTATTCAATCCTCGCACATTTAGGGTGAGAATTTTGAGAGAGTTATGTGGCATCTAGAAGTGGGGGGAGATGGATGCGATGACATGGGCTGTATGTTTCCACAGAGTAATGGGTCGCGGCAAGAGGAGGACCATAATCGTGTATCAAAAAACATCGAAAGCACATTGGGGAAAGGTGGACGAGGGGACCCAAACCCAAAAAACCCAAAGACCCCCCAAGAACAAGGCTCCATATTAGAGCTAAAACTATAACGTTTAGAAAAAACAGCTTCAGGAGAAATAGTCCGTCATCTCGGGATGAGCAGAAGAACATTGAGATGGGGTCCATGTTGTGGTATGGAGGTCCCAGCCCCACCCGCCGCCCGCCCATGGTAAAGAGAAGAAAGTGCGAGTAAGTCGGGCACCCCTGTCCATTCACTTGTCACCAGATCCTGCTCCCGCCAGGGCGTCCGCAGCGGAGGCAAGAGCTGCCTGTTGACTCCTAGTTATTTCTGCCTTGTTCGGTTTCTGGAGGGGTCTCCGCCGGCCCTGTCGCTGCCATCCCGACAGGGAGATCTCGGGTCCAGAGGCTGTGCTACGTTGCTCGTCTTCATCGCATGGTGGGGTAAGGCCAAGGAGCCGGCAGGTTTCCGTAAGTGAGCGGAGTTGGTGAAGTTTGCCATTATTACGGAATATAAGTCTGAAGGGGTGTCCCCAAGAATATGGGATTCCTTGATGGCGAAGGTGTTCTGCTACAGGACGGAATTGCCGACGTCGCTGGAGAGTAATCCGAGCCAAGTCTTGGAATAACACTGGAGATTGCCCCTGGAAAGAGATGGGATGCATTGATCTCGCCTTGGTGAGGATGGCTTCCTTGGTCCTAAAATCCTGGACACACACGAGGATGTCTGCTGGGGGGGCGTTGTTCGCTCGAGGCGGTCCGACTGTGTGCCCGGTCCAGTTTGATCTCAGCATCAAAGGAGTCGCCCAGGATATGATGGAATAGTCCCCTGGCAAATGTGAACAGATCACTGGTAACCCCCGTAGATATCAACCCTCGGATCCGGATATTGTGTCTGCGTGACCGGTTCTCCAAGTCCTCCAGATGGGTTTGTAAGTCGACATGTTGATCCTGTAGTCTAATCACCTCTTGTTGGAGGACAGTTGACTCAGACACTGCATTGTCGCTCTTTTCCTCTAATGCAGCCATCCGCTCTCCGATATCGTCCATGTCCCTGCGGATGTCTTTGATCTCGGCAGTAAGGTCTTTTTTCACTGTCTGCAGATCCTCTCTGAGAGTGAGAAAGAGGGACTCCAAGAAAGCTTTCGTGATGGGTTCATCCCCGGCAGAGACAGTCTGAGTGGAGACCGTGACTTCAGAAGCGGTACTCGACATATTGGGGTTGGATTGTGCGCGTCCAAAGATGTCCTTCAGGGGCTTGACCTTCTTCGTCCTGGAAGTGGACATAGTCGGATGTCTCCCCCAGATGAATCGTTGACCAGGCCCGAGACACCGGTGAGGCAGCGATCGTGGGGGACACAGGCAGGGGTTTGCTGGCGCGCAGGTCCGCAGGTTACGCTAGGCGAAGGGAGTGAGGCGGGGGCTTCCCCCCGGGTGTGTAGTATTCGCACCGTCCTTGGGGACCAGCGTGTTGGCCGCACGACCGGATGCTATGGAAGCCCCATGTAGGCAGGGGCCCTCAGGCGCGCCAGGCCTACAGAGGAGATTGCAGGGTGGCTTTGCCGCTCTCGGCGACCGGGTGGAGGCCTTCACCGGCGGCCGCTGCAGCTGGGCAGTATACAGTGTGGAAGGGGCACAGTTCTAGGGCACGTGCTCTACCAGTGATCAGGCCGGTCCTTCACGGTGAGGGCATACTGGTCAGGGTCTCCCAGGTGGGCTGTGGGCCCCCCCCCCCAAGTGCATCTCGCGAGGTTCAGGCTCCTCGCACCCCAACCGCAGCGTTTCTAGTGCTCTCTGCCAAGGAAAAGCGCTCCGCCCTCCAAATCCTACAGCACCCCCCCTACCCCCCCAGTCGCGGGATTTGTTCTTACCGGGTGCTCACGGGGGGGTGAGAGTCCCTCAGGAGCAGGTCTCGCTGTTGTGTGCGCTCCGGCGGGAATCTGTGGCCCGGGCATGGGAGGAGCGCCGGTCCGGCAGGCAGCTCAGGAATTGAGGCCGGGGATGCGAGCGGCCCTCTGGTTCCCGGCTCCCCCCGGGCCCGTCCGGATCCGGTGGCTCCAGGCAGGCGGGCGATGTGCCAGGCAACTCGCGAATCTTCCGGGCTGTCTGGCAGGCGGCTGGGCTTAATGCTACCGGCCTCAGTGGTTTGTGTAGGCAGTGCAGAAATTGAGGCCGGGGATCCGTGCGGCCTAGTGAGTCCCGGTCCCTCTCGGGCTTATGTGCATCCGGTGGCTCCGGGCAGGCGGGCGGTGTTCTAGGCAACCCGCGGGTTGTCCGGGTTGTCTGGTAGGCAGCTGGGCTTGGCTCTGTTGGCCCCGCTGGTCTGTGTAGGCAGCTCAAAAATTTAGGCCGGGGATGCGTGCGGCCTTCCGGTCCCGGTCCCTCCCGGGCCGGACCGCTTCTGGTGGCTCCGGGCAGGCGGGCGGTGTGCTAGGCAACCCGCGGGTCTTCCGGGTTGTCCGGCAGGCGGCTGTGTATAATGCTGCTGGCCTCGGTGGTCTGTAAGTTAGAACCACCACGTTGCCAAAGCCGCCAAGTGGTGTAGACGGGGGAGGTGCGGACGGGGGAGGGGCAGGCCCGCCACCCTCGCGGTCCTTGCGATGCAACCTCGAGCGATGCAGGCGCCGGCTACTTGCAGCGGCTGCAGGCAGGATCCCCTCGGGGAAGCATTCCGGAGGGACCCCCGACCATTTCGTGTTTCATGGGGGCCCAGGAGCGCCAGGTAGGGCAGACAGCGGGCAGGAGCTCAGTTCAATGCTTCCTACCTCGCCGCCATCTTGGCACGCCCCCCCAAGAAGCCTCTTTTAAAAGAAGGTCAGGGCTCGAAAAATGTACTCGACCGCTCGCAAATGCGAGTGAATTTCTTCAAGGGCGAGCCAGTTTTCAGGCCTACTTGACCGGCCTGGCGAGTGATATCTGCCGCTGCAGTGCCAGGTGAAGGCTATAGGGGGCAGCATGCTACGACGTGAAAATGCGGGAAAAGCACAGGCAGTCAAGTGCACGCACCACCTAGCATAGTGGTGTGGTGCGTATCGTCTATGTGGGTCCCAGGGCCGTCAATCTTGTAGCGCGCGAAAGCGCTACCAATGACGGCCCTGGACATCATTTTTGGCCAGCCCCCGCGCTGTGCTGCTAAAATGCAGCAGTGACGCAGCACGCCACCACGCGCTGTCTTCAGTGGAGTCGGGAGTGCAGGGCGATTTGGCTTGCAGTCTACACAGAAGAGGTGAGTCGAGCTAAAACAGGTGATCATATCTGCCCATGTGGCTTGTTTTACGACTAAATTCATGTTGATTAGTCACCATCCTGAAGGGTGGGCATCAAAATGTGACGAGGGCATCCTGAGATTCTGGTATTACAAAAAAATGTAGGCCTTAAGGTGAATGGGGCTAGGTTTGTTTACTTTACCCCCTCTCTTACACTTTAGAAGCACTTTAATTTTTCCTTTTTTTATTTCTTCCCACAAAGAGATCGGTGCTTATTCACGGTGCGAAATACCGACGCACTTCGCACATCACCGGTGTTAGAACTGGGGGTCTCTAGTTGGCAGAGGTAAGTACCTTTGACCAAATAGGGACCCTTGCTTCTACGTTAGGGCAAGGGAGTTACACTACTGGATAACCCCTGCTCACCCCCTTGGTAGCTTGGCACGAGCAGGCAGGCTTATCTCAGAGGCAGTGTGTTAAGCATTTGTGAACACATACAGTAATACAGTGAAAACACTACAGATGGACACCACACAGGTTTTATAAAAATAAGTATTCTTTATATAGACTTAACACAAGACCATAAACGACAAAAATCCACAATACTGTAATCAATAATAATTCTTCAAGATGGTAGAAAATAGTTCAAAAATACGTTATTCACTTAAAAGCAGCCTTTAGCAACAGATAACCCCAACTGGAGTTATCACGACGTCGAGGTCAAAGAAATCCCAAAGTACGGCGCCGACCGCGAGGTGCGCGGCGTCGGGCCCGGAGTCAAAACAGACCCACAAAGAACAGTACCTTGGAAAAGCGAAAACAAAGACAGCTCACGGCGTCGGGGAGGTGCGGCGTCGTTGGCGCTGCGCCGTCGGTTCCTTGCTTCGGGGGAGATGATACGTCGGGACAAGGATGCTTGCGCAGGCAGGGGAGGCATCGGTTCCTGACCGGAAAGGAGGTGACGTCGCGATGGCGCCGAAACCACGGTTCCGTACGATGTCACGATGTCGATGAATTCTTGACCACCCACGTCGACGATCGGCTCCGCGATGATGTCGGCTTCGGAGTAGATGCGGCACAGCAGCAGGCGTCGGGCCGGCGTCGAAAGTCAGAGCAGCGCTCACGGCTATGGCAGGCTTACGATGTCGTTCGCTGGCGTCGATGTGGCATGGCGGCCGGCGTCGGGTCTACGTTGCAAGTCGGAGCAGCGCTCACGGCTTCGGTGCAGATGACGGCGTCATTCGCCGGCGTCGGGGTTGCAAAATTCCCTCTGTAGCAACTAGAACAGCAAGTTCCAGATGCAGGCAAACAGAAGGGGTGAAGTCTGGTATCCCTGAGACTTCAGTCAGGAGGCAAGCTCAAATCAAGCCCTTGGAGTAATATTCTGCAAGATGAGGAAAGTTCTTTAAAAGTTCCTTCTCCTCTCCTTGGCACTGAAGACACCACTGCAGGCCAACCCAGCAACACAGCACACTGGCAGGGGGGCAGTACAACTCCTACAGCTTCCTTTGGTTCTTCTCCTTGGCAGAGGTTCGTCTTGTTCTTCCAGAAGTGATCTAAAGTCTGGGTCCGCATATTTATACTGCAAAATCCTTTGTCCTCTGAGGGCAGAGGGGCCTTTACCTGGTCCAAACCAGTTCTGTGCAGTCCTGGAGCACTTTGTTTACAGGACTCCTTCTTTCCTTTGACAGTGTGGGCCAGGGACATTAGACGCACCACAGGAGGTGGAGCCAGCATTGTGGAAGGCAGGCACAGCCCTATTCAGACCCAGGTGCAACTCCTCCCACCACTCTACATGCAGGTAGGTCTATTCAGCCCTGGGCTGACTCACCCTGTCTCCTGGAATCCCCCAGCCCCTGTCAATCACAAAACCAGACACACAATACACAACCTAGCAGAGGCAGGCTTGGACAGTTAGGCAAGAAAATACCTACTTTCTAAAAGTGGTATTTTCAAACACAGAAGGTTAAAACCAACTTTACTAAAATATGTATTTTATCATTCTGAGTTCAGGCATACTAAACTCGAATTTCTACCATGTTCCCTGGGTCAGTTAGGATTATAAGATGTTATAATCAAACTGCCCTTTCTGGCCTATGGGGACTGGTAGCCTTGTAATAGTGAAAAACGAAAATGGCTGTAATTCACTATTAGGACATGCCACACACACCAGGTCATGTCCTACCTTATACTTACAATGCACCCTGCCCTTGGGCCTAACTTAGGGGTGTCTGATATGAAGATAAGGGAAGGTTTAGGGACTGGCAAGTGGGTGCACTGGCCAAGTCGACATGGCAGTCACAGACTGCACACAGGCTCTGCAATGGCAGGCCTGAGACACACTTTACAAGCTGCTTCTGTGGGTGGCACAACCAGTGCTGCAAGTCCACCAGCAGCATTTGATTTACAGGCCCTGGGCACACCTGGTGCACTATACTAGGGTCTGACAAGTAAATCAAATGATCCAATCATGGAGTCACTAATCAATACATCAATTTACAATAGGGAGAGAATATGCACTTTAGCACTGATCAGCAGTGGTAAAGTGCCCAGAGTCATAAAACCAACAAAAACAGGTCAGAGAAAATACAGTAAGAAGGCAAAAAGTTCAGGGATGACCCTGCAAAAAGGGCCAAGTCCAACAAGTGGGAACTTAATTTCGACAGCCGACTCCGTCTCGGTGACGCTAACCCTCCCAGGCCACGAGTAAACTTCAACTTAACGCGTACGTTATTCACCTGCCTGACTTGTGATCCTCAGTAGATCACAGAAAATACAGTGCAGGTTAGGATCTGCTGACAGTTGGGCAGCGCTTATTCAAGAAGTTACTTCTTGGAGCAGAAATCTATTATAAACCCTCCCTTCCCTATCCCCCGCCCCCACCTCAATACCCTTGACTTCTATCCCTGCCAGCCTCCATTCCTGTTTTTACAACTTCATGGCCTGCTGGAAGTGCAGTAAACCTTTGTAAATATTTTCTCCCCTTTTTCGTCCTGCGACTCCGGAGTGGCCGAGATTTTCTTATTTGCACGTTTCAAACCGATTTTTTAATCTTTTTTTTGGTGCATTTTTCCAGTACTTGTTTTTCTCCAGTAAAGTAAACAAACCTAGGCCTGTAAATAATGTGAGCAAAGATGAGATGGGTGACTTGACAATCACATGATGTGGGTTTGCATTCTGGACGGGTTTGCAGACTGGTCGTAGTTAAAAGATTTAATAAGGAGCTTGTGGATTGTATTTGAAGTCCTTATTGTCGCACACGAGATGTGGGATGAAGCTGTTCGGTGCATTTTCTTGGCATATCAGTTAATGCCTCATGTTTCTTCTAGCAAATAATTCCCGGGTTGAATAGCTGGCAAATAAATGCCTGTTTGAATTGATGTGGTGTGAGGGAAAAAGGCAAGTTCCGAGATTGGTCTCAGTTGAATGATTACTTCATGTCCCAAAGATAAGTCACCTGCATCTGGGAAATGGGCATCTGAAAAGTGCAAATCTAACACAAGGTTGGAAAAATCCGGGGAAGCTCTTAGTCGCATTGAGAACATTACAGAAATTTGCAAGGTCAAAGCCTATTGTTAGGAAAGGTTTGTTAACGCTTTGTGACCTAATCTGCAGCCTGAAAATCAGGGGAAATGTTGTGAGAGTAGTAGGACAATGGTGTCATGTCAGAATGTTGGTAAGAGTTCCTGGAGACACTTCATTGATGAAGTCTACAAGTGATGATGAAAAGGTTGTTTCATCAAACAGTTCCATCGTGAAGGAACCCCATCGCAGCACTTCCTTTGTTGGAAGACTTGTTTTTAGTACCCTTGGATTCAACCCCTCCAAAGAAAGTATAATGTCTACTCTGCTTTTGTTCGTTAGTTTGTTCTTTGTTGCTTTTTTTGCGGAAGACATATGGTGACTGTTCTCTGATGGCCTTTGTGTAATAGAACATACCTATGCCATTTTCAGAATGTTTTAATGTTTGTTGCGTTTGTAATAAGTGCAGCAGATAGAGTTCATCTGTGCTCTGTCCTTCTGGAAGCCATTTAAGTTTAAGCCTCAGTGGATTTCTTTTCAGTTCTGACTTTAGTTAAAAGCGTTAGGCAAGACCTTTTAATTTTACTGAAATTACAGGTATAATATATAGAGACCCTGCCCCCATCTGCAATACATATAATAGGAGAGTACCGGCACTTCTCAAGAGCAGACCGGTACTCTCGATAGTGAGTACCAGTACCTATATTTCAGTTGAAAGCAGTGGTTGTGTTACTGGAATTTGCACATCGTTCAGTACCATTATTTTGGCTTAGAAGCGCATTCCAAATTGGGGTGCTTTCGTGCGAACCTGAGAGTGCCAGTTTACAGATCATGTTTTCCAGTGTAGGGAAGGGTAAGTGGTTCAATTGAAGTGAATTAAGATTATAGCTCCTAGAATGCAGTGCACTGTGGCGCTTTGCGAAATGCCGAGAGCGTGAGTGGATCCTGGTGTGTACCTCTGGCCAGGGCCTTCTGTTCCAGTACAGTTGAAAGTGACGCGCTTGGCTGTTTTGTTTCGATGTTTTAACCTTTTAAACTCCTATCTAAGTTTGTTGGTTCAGAAAAAAAGAGTTTATAATTTATGGTCACGTGTTCAAAATACAAATATGATTCAATTTATCACTTAAACCCATAGGCGTCTGCATTAGTCACAGACACAGCTTTTGTCATTAATGAAGTGCCACGTAATATTTGCTTCAGAGCACTTTGCACATTCATGTAACTGAATTTGACAATCATAAATGATAAATATTTGGGAGCATAGCATTAAAAGTCAAGATTCTTACTTTGAATGGAACACCGAATCTCATGACCTGTGACGGGTAAGCCATACCTAAGTCACATACATCTTTGCAGTAAGTAATTGGAGCCATGATCTTAATTAATTATGGAAAGCAAAATTGTTAAGCCTTTAAAGTTAGTAGTTTGTACACAGTTCCTGTTATTTTAAATTAGTTACAGTTATTGTTTTTTCTTTTGCAAGATTCTAGCTCAGAGCGGACAGAAGCAGTGCTGGCTATTTAGTGAGGAGAAGGCAGACAACAGGCAGAGAGTGCAGCCGCAATGGCAGACATCAGGTTGTGGTTGGGAAAAACCACTGGAGCTAAAACTCCACTGAATAATGCAGGAGAGAGTTCAGCAGTTGGGAAAAGGAAGTCATTAGAAGAAATCCACCAAAAGCAAAGGGAGTATGATCAAACAAAAAGACAGAGTTGTACAACAGAAATGGCTGGAAGATTTCAAGTGGGCAGTGATTGAAGAAAAGGAAAGTAACGGAGCTGTCCTAGAGACCAGTTTTAAAAATTCTCAAGTTTTGTATTGAGGAGTTTGCAGGAAATTTCCTCATCTCGCAGATACTAAGTCTTCCCTATATGTTGGTGTGACAGAAAAATTCAAAAGGGAGACTTTGGAATGGCACAACAAGAGCAAATCACATGAAAAATGCATATTACATGAAGCTGCAATTCAAAACCCACAGGAGACCTGCATAGCCAAATCGATCACAAAAATGCATGAAAAAATATCGGGCACTTAAACATTTTATTTAATACAGCCTATTATCTTGCAAAAGAAGGTGAGGCTTTTATTAAGTTTCCAAAACTCTGCACACTGCAGAAAAAGAACAATCCTGACTGGAATTTGGAAAATTATACCAATGATCATGCATGCCACAACTTTGTAATAGCAATTTCAGAGACCATAAAAATGACAATTCGATCCCAGATAGAAAATGCTAGGTTCTTCAGTGTTCTGTCAGATGGTTCAACTGACAAAGGAATTCAGGAACAGGAACTGATTTATGTACGATTCGTTTGTGAAGGCACCCTTGTTACCCATCTGTGTGACATTGTCAGCATGAAAAACTCCACTGCATCCGGAGTGAAAAATGCTATAATAGTTGGCCTGCAAAGCATGGGCATATCTCTGGATATTCTGAGCCAGAAATGCATTGGTCTGAATACAGATGGAGCTGCTGTGAACCTTGGTAGTAAATCTGGTGCTGTGAAGCAGCTACTGGACGAAGTCTCCACACATCAAGGATGGGACAATTGCGATCACATTGCAGTTGTGCACTGTGTAGCTCACAATCTAGAGCTTGCTGTGTGTGATGTTAAAAAAAAAAAAAGTTCATACATATCCAAATTTGAAGAGGTGCTCAAAGGATGTTTCAAACTAGATTATTATTCACCTAAGCGGAGAAGGGAACTTAAAGAGATAGCTGATAATCTGGAAGAGCACTTAAAACATTTTGGTGGCTTGCAGCAAATCAGATGGGTAGCAAGTCAGCACAGGGCAGTAACAGCGCTTAAGACAAACTGGGAATCTACAGTACTTCATCTTGAGCACCTTGCTACTGGTAGTGATGAATATTCAAACAAAGCCAAAGGATTGCTTCATGACATGAAATCAGAGAAGTTTCTTTATTTCTTGCACTTCATGATAGACTTCACAGAGCTGCTTCATCAAGTGTCTAAGGCATTTCAACAAGAAGACAGTCTTATTTCTGAAGTTGCAAGAAGGATTGAGGTGCTTCAACAGAAGCTAATACAGCTGAAAACAAAGCCAGGAAAAGCACTAACACAATTTCAATTGATTTTTAAAGATAATAATTTTGCAGGCGTCCCGTTACTAACACAGGCAAAGCCTGCTAGAAAAGGCAGCTCTAATGAAAATAGTGTCATCAAGGAAGACACAAGTGAGTTAATAGAGAGTGCTGTTTCTTTTATAAATGACCGGTTTCTGAAGCACATCTCTGGCAAGCCGCATTCTTTGTTTAACATTTTTGATTTTACTTTGTGGCCAGACTCTGTTGAAAAGATTAGAGGTTTTGGGGATCAAGAATTTGAGGAGTTTGTTACGTACTACAAAAAGGTACTTACTGATGAAGAAATTCAGTCTGCCCCTGGAGAGTGGCTAGATTTTAAACTGTACGTCTTTCATCGGATGACGTCGCATAAGCCTGTATCCCTCTTCACTCAGCTATTGAAAAAACGCCCAGAAGTTAAACATGTCCTTCCAATTTTAGAAATCATGCTTTCCATCAGTCCAACAACAGCAATATGTGAACGGGGGTTTAGCAGCATGAACCGAATAAAAAATGAGCTCCGTACGTCCCTCAAAAGTGGCACCATGTCTGCTTTAATGCGAATCCAAGTAGATGGGCCGGAGTTAGACACTTTTGATCCAACCCCAGCCGTTTTGCATTGGCTTTCAGCAAATCCAGGAAAGACATTATGGGCCACAAACATCCTTGTCAAAAACAAGTGTTACTGAGTCAGAAGATAGCGACTAAGTTTATTGCTATACTCTCTTTGTTCAAATCAGCACCATTTTCCTTAACAAGCTAGTAAATGCTGGTGCGTTGTGTTATTTTACCATTCACTATTTGGTGTGTCATGATACTTCTGACAATTTGCCATGGTGGAGCAGCTGTTTGTCTACTTTGGAGACACTCACCCCCAGTCACAGATCTGGGTTGAATCCATCATCGTTCTTTAGCTCACTTCGCCACCCCAGTTCAGGACTGGCTATATGCAAATCAGTCTTGACCCTGTGCCTCATGGGAACAGTCCAGCCCGAACTGTCAAGCCAATGGACTCCTGACAAGGGCCCAGGGACTTTTTTTTAATACAAATTAAGCACTGCCACAGCTACAGCAATATAAACGAAAACTTTGAGGACTTGGCAGCACAAACTGATTAAAAAATGAGCTACATCCTGCCTCAAAGCTGACGGAGCGTAATGCAAATACAAGTGGACAGCTCGAAAGTTGACACTTTCATCCAACCCGAGCAGTAGTGCTTTCGCTGAGAGCAAACCAAGGACAATGACAATGACACATTACTGGACACAGCCTTCCAGGTCCAATATGCAAAACTGTCCCTATTTTGAAAGAACAAGCACTTGATCTCTGGCTATAAATACTGATGGCTCAGTCTGTTTCAACCTCGATTGATACAAGTGCATTGGTCCTGTTGCACAAAGTTATTTCAAGACAGAAAGCATTCCAAGGACAGAAGGCAGCGTTGCATCTTAAGAACGCAACCCTTACATCTATGGTTAGCTCAGAGCATCAGCATCTTCACTAACAAGTAAGTGCCTGATATGTTGTCATGGATGTTATTTCAGTGACATGTTAAAGTTTATGGGGTATTTTTTGCCATGTATGTTCGCAAACGTTCACCATGGCACTCTGATACACACATCTTAGGGAGGTACTTGGGTGATAAATTAAAATTTGCTGTTTACAATTTGGTTGGCCACCGTTTTCTTGGGTTGTTGGCGCTGCAAATGTTTTGAAAAAAATTCATATGCAACCAATTTGTGGGTCGAGTGCATTGATGTTAGGTCGAGTAGAAAAATCTACTCACTCGACCTGCAGGTCAAGTAAGATTTTTTAGATTTGTCGAGCCCTGAAGGTGATCATGATAGGGTTTCAGAGTTGAAAGGGGTCTTTACAAAGGGATACCAGCAGACTTTTTGCAACAAAATATTTATAGTGGAGAGTGTGGAGCTTAAAGAAGGTATATATATTTATAGGTTAAAGGACCACGATGGTGAAACAGTGTCAGGTGCCTTTTTACAACGAAGAGTTACAAATGGTACGAGACAATCCACACAAGGTATACAGGGTTGAAAAGATTCTGAAACGAAAAGGTCGTGGGGCTAACAGACAGGAGCAGACAGGCCTTTGTCAAATGGAGGGGGTGGCACGAGAATCAAATGGAGGGGTGGCACGAGAGAATTAACAGTTAGGTTTGCCATCCAAAGCCTTGAAGGAAATGTTCCCAGACAATCAAATTTCCAATTATACTGTAAAACCTGGTTAAACCTGTGGACCGGAGTGGGAACTGGAGGTAGCCCTAATCGAAACCCAATACCCAAGAGCATGGGATACATTGACAATGCTTGAGGCCAAATTTACTATAAAGCGTGATCAGGACCCCTTGAGCATCCACGCTGGCTATAGAGAACTGGCTATAAAATTGCAAAACCCCATGTTAATGAGGTGGCCTCAAACACTACCCAGGATGTGGTCGGATCTGTGACTTCTGCTGTCGCGAACACATGAACAACCAACCCCAATAAGGAGCGGGACTTTTGTACAGGCAAAGCACAAGTATTAAAAGGAAGCAAAGGTCTTCGAGGCATAGGGGTCGGCCGGCTCCCAATAAAAAAAAGGAGGCGCTCTTCAAAAAGCGCTCATAAAAGATCCACATGGTGGAAGGGAGCCTCGAAGAACAAGAGAACACCTGCAAGTATAAGTATTTTTAAACGCAACAACCTGAAACATCGCCTTTGTACAGTGTGCATCAGGAGAATCATGGTTAGTTTTGTTTTCTCTAAAGCACCACTCAGACCAGTATCGAAAACAGTTTTTTCATGGAAGTATTGCCTCTAGCTGCTTTGATGCAGATAGGGTTTTTGTGTCGGGGTCCACGGATATGTATCTGGATCGCAACAATACTCTGCTGCAACTTCTTTGTAAAATCGTAAAAGAGGACGGTGCCAACAAACGTGTCGCCACTAAAGTGGGACAATCACTTACCCCATCGCGACCATGTTTAATCAGGTGGACATTACCCTCGGCAATCAACTCATCACGCAAAGTGATAACATGTATGCCTACAGAGCCTACATCGAGTTTTCTAAATTACAGCTGTGATGCTCTGGACACACAGCTTCCAGCAGCCTTTCAACTAGAGGAGTAAACGAGTCTGATGGTGAAAGTGCTTGTGGTGGCCCGGTCAGCCTCTTGCAGCGTGGGCCCGGCCCCAGGTGCACAAGCTCTCCCTTAATGTCCCACAGGGGGCGGATTGAACCTTCACCACATTTCTGGCAGATTTGCACACCTCCGGAGTACCTAGATTCCTGCTGCGACTGGTCCCTGAATTTGTGGTCAACTGCGCAATAGTGGGCTTGTCTATCTCCCAATACCGCCAGGACAGACATGCCACGTTCCAAAGCGGCGAGGGATAATCCGGTGACCTTCTTTTGGTCCAAGACACCTCTTCCTGAGTCTGAGTGGATGGCTTCCCCCAGTGCACCGACAATGGAGCCCCCATCCGCTGTCCCGGTCACCCAGGCCTACATGGACTACTTCCTACAGGAGAATCGTACAGAAATCGGCTCCCTCAAAGAAGAGTTCAAATCCAGCTTAAAGGATATGCGGAAAGAAGTCACAGAAATAGGGGAGATGGTGGATGACCTGGAGCGCACAGTCGATGCTCGCTCGGAAGACCAAGAGCTGTTGTGGAGACGAGTGGCAGCCCTGGGGGAGCAGAACAGGATTCAATCCAAGCAAGAAGACCTTGAAAACACGAGTCGTCAAAATAATATATGCATCTGGGGAGTCCCCAAAGGGGCAGAAGGCAATGACATCCTGTCCTACACAGGCGACCTTCTCCATGAGATCACGGGGGATGATGAACCTCCCACCGACTCTTGACAGAGCTCATCGGGTAGCTGTGGGCCCGGGACGCAAAGAGTCAATTCCAGATATTTTAACTTGTGTTCCCTTCTTTGTGGAGAAAGAAGCCATCCTCCTGGCCGCCAGAGGCAAAGCAGAGCTGACGTTTTGTGGTCATACGGTGCAACTCTTCCAAGACCTCTTCCCCAGTCATGCTACGAAAACGACAGGAATTCAAACCGATCACTGACAAGCTTTGCAAACTGGGGAAACGCTATCAATGGGGCCATCCTTTCACCCTACTGTTCCAATAGGAGGGCAGACGCCCTTCGCTCAGATCGCTCTCAGAGGCCAAGCATCTGGTGGGCCTTTCCGAAGACGCCGGCGACCTAACCGATCCACCACCCAGAGAGACTGCTGTGAAAAACCTACAACCAACTTGGACCAAAGTCTGGTCGCAACGCCCCAACAAACGCCAGGCTGCAGAAACCAGGTAGGAAACCGAACAAGCCTCTCCGGAACCTTGGAGGAACCCAGTCACCGGCACGGTCCACAGCCAGCTCCCTGCGATCTAACCCTTGCCTCCAGCTGCGGCTTGTGAACACTCCACGCATCACCACATCCTGAAACCCACTGCTTGCACAGCGGCGGCGGTGGGCCCAGAGGCCTGGAGAAGTAACACAACCCACCCCCTCATGGAGTATCTGGTTGGCTCCCAAATGGCCATCCCCGATGACCACCACTCCAGGAGGATGACCCCTCTTGCAAGTCCGGCGCTACGTGTGCTGGCCTGTTGGGCCTGGTTGGCCCATTGTTCACTTCGACTGTCTTCGGTTCTTTTGCTTTTCTGTTTTTACAGGTCAATCTCTCTCAAGGGTGGGCACTCACAACACACACTAAGGACACAGGAGGGATTTGGACTCATGGGCATGCTAGGCAATGCACAGTCCTCCCGAAGCCCCCCCCATAGACACCCGGGCAGATGGCGGGAGACATTAAATTGTTATCTCTGAATGATCGGGGTTTAAACTCTCCCAATGAACACAAACAGGTTTGGCGATACATATTACAACATGACCCAGATGTTCTCCTTCTGCAGGAGACCCACTTACTCCAGACAGGCTGCCACCACATGGCACTTTTGGGCTTACACGACCTCGAAGACCCTAGGTGTGGGTATTCTATGCAAGGCGGGTTTCCACTCTTACAATTAAACGCAGGAAAAACCGAGATAATGCTCTTCGGAGATGCCCCTCTACTCTGGTCTCCGAATTGGTGGCCGGTCGCTCTTGGCCCTCCCCCCATTCCCAAAACCTTAGTTAAGAATCTGGGCATCCATCTTGATCAGGCACTTACACTGAAGGAGCATGTTGCCCGAACTGTAAGCAATTGCTACCATGTGTTGGGCATGCTACGTCGAGTCTTCCCCTTTTTGCCAGACTGCACACAGAAAACTCTAATTCAGACTATGATTCTGGGCCGCCTTGATTACTGTAATGCTCTTCAGCTTTCTGCAAACGAGTCTTCCTTAAACAGGCTTCAGGTGGTCCACAACACTGCTGCACGGCTCATTTCGAACTCCACACCTGGAACTCCATCTTTGCCGCTGTTACGCAGACTCCACTGGTTACCGGTCCGTAAGCGGATAAAGTTTAAGGTTGGCTGTATAGTCTACAGAGCTATCCATAATAAGGGTCCCTCCTACATCGCAAGCAAACTCAAGCCTTATTCTCCGTATAGGACCCTGAGATCTAGCGGTAAACTTCTTCTGCAGGTACCAAGGGTCAGGAAAGCTAGACTTGGTGGGAAATCCTTCTCCCTCCTCGCCCCCCTTTTCTGGAATGAGCTCCCCCATCAGCTCCGACAATGCCCGGACTATCTTCGTTTTAGGAAACTGCTTAAAGCCTCCCTGTTCTAATCTGTCCCCAGCCCGCTCGTAGGCCCGCTTCAGCGCAGAGATACCCCTTCGGGAGTGATTCAGGCCCCCTACAAAACCCTTAAATAAATAAATAATAAATAATACAAGGGTGGTGCGGGACAGGGAAGTACGATATCTAATGTTTCATCTCCTTAAGGGGAAACAGAAACTTACCCTCCTCAATATATATGCCCCTAACAACGCCCAGGACATTTACCTTAGACGTGTCCTGAGTTGACAGCTGGATTGGGAAGATGGGGACATTTTGGTAGGAGGGGATTTTAACTTGGTGTGGCATCCCGCCCTCGACTGTAGCAGCACTACATTCCAAAACACAGGGGCTATGTCACTACAACTCAAGCATGAGGTGGGGAACCTGGGTCTTGTCAATGCCTGGCGCTACAAGCACCCCGACACTAGGGATTATTCCTTCTTTTCTCATGTCCGCTCCTCCTTCTCCCGCGTAGACCATATCTTTGTCATGCACTCCCTCCTCTGCCGCGTTCGCACTGCGGACATGTCGATATCTCTATCTCGGACCATGCACATGTAGAATTGGCGTGGGAGGGCAACAGTCACCCCCCCTCCCCAACGCTTTGCCTCCCTGGCGTCTTCTGCTGTTCTTCTTACGGGACCCTGTCCATGTAGCCAAAATCCAGAAAAGCATTACAGAACACTTCTCTCTCAATGATATCCCTGGCCAGTCGCTGCACTCTTTCTGGGATGGCTTCAAAGCTACCGTTCGAGGCACAAACACGTCCATCGCAATCGTGCGGAGGAGAGAATCTAGACTAGTTGAGTCCAACCTCACCACTGACATTAAATGAGCAGAACAGCAAGATGAGGCTAACCCATTCTGCCGCATCAAACGGCAACTGGCTGTGCTGCGAGGCCAACTTCGTGCACTCAGAACGGGGAAGGCGGAGAGGGGGCTTCTGGCCCTAAAACAGCGCTATTATGAGGGAGACATGGTGGGTAGACTCCTGGTCCGCAGACTCCACCAGCTGCACGTTAGGATGCACATTGCTAAACTGAGAGCAGAGGATGGCAGCCGGATGACAGGAAGACCAGCGTCGGAGCTTCTATGAATATTCCCCAAAACTTTATTACCGGGAGAAACCTGCCCCGAAGACGATTCGGTCTTACCTGGATGCCTGCGAATTGGAGCCACTGCCCCCTTGCCACGCTGCGTTGCTTGATGAACAGATCACTATCTAGGAACTGTAGACGGCGGTGGGTGCTCTTCCCATGGATAAGGCACCTGGCCCTGACTGCCTACCCGTCGCCTTTTATCAGCTATTCATGCCTCAACTGCAAGACCACCTGGTCCGCTTGTTTAACTCCTTCTCTTGCACTTTGGGACTTACGCCCACGTGGCCTCTGCCGAAATCTCTCTCATTCACAAAACTGGCAAGACGCTGAGCCATTTACCAAAATACTAGCACAATGTCTAGAGGTCTACCTCCCAGGCCTTATCAAGCCGGGCCAGGTGGGCTTCATCCGCCATAGACAGGGCGCGGACAACGTCCGCCGAATAGCGCACTTGGTGGAAAAAGCAAATTGCCATAGCTTTCCCGCATGCCTTTTCTCTCTAGACGCAGAGAAGGCCTTTGATTAGGTTAACTGGTCCTTCTTACGTGCAGTCATTGAAAAGATCGGCCTAGGCCCAGGAATGATATTGAAGATAATGGCCTCATACAAGGCCCCGGTGGCCAGAATCCGGGTCAATAGGCAGTTAACAGATACTCTAATGCGAGGAACGCATGCTGGGATGTCCTCAGTCCCTCAGTTGCTTGCGCTGGCAGTGGAACCTTTAGCCATAAGAATCCGCAGCTCGGAGGCAGTTAGAGGCGTTCCCTTCGGGGGACAGCAACACAAGATTAGCTTATTCGCGGACAACCATCTCCTCACACTGACCCAGCCCAAAACCTCCCTCCCCGGAGTAGTGGACTGCCTCCGAGCCTAGGGGGAAACATCTGGCTTCCGGGTAAATATTTCAAAATCATCTGTGCTCAATTTGACTATAGCCCCTCAAGAGCTCCCGACGCTACAGCGCCTAGTCCCATTTCAGTGGTCCCCTGACTCGATCACATCTTTGGGCCTTCATGATACCCCCATGCTCTCGACCTGGTCACAGGCTAATTGCCCCCCCCCCACCCCGCTCCATCCTATCTGATCTCCAGAGATGGAAATCTACATGTGCCTTGGCTCAGATGTGTAAACGTCGTTAAAATGAATATACTACCGCAAGTCCTCTATCTCTTTCAAATGCTACCAACACCCATCCCTCAGGACTCTATTTTGCGGCTGCAACGGGATGTGCGTACCTGTATATGGAATGGCAAACGACCCCGTATATCCAATGCACTGCTAATGCTTCCACGGGAGATGGGGGGACTGGCATGCACTAATCTACTAGACTACTACCAAGCTGCCCACCTGCGATATTTTTCAGGGTGGGTGGTTCGGGAGAACGATAAACACTGGTTCCACATGGATAGAGCAGTGGCATGCAGCCCTTTGTGGAACCTAGCATGGCTCCCCAAATACGCCCAACTCCAAAGTGCGTACATTGCCACCCCCACCCGCACAGTACTCGATATCTGGGACAGCGTGGCACTTAAGAGGGGCCTGACCTCCTTCCCCTCCCCGAACACGCTGATCGCATGCAACCCTGACTTCCCTCCGGCGCTCCCCCTGCAGCGTTTAACAAGTGGAGTGAGAGGGAATATCGGACACTTAGCGATCTATTCGTGGGAGTTAAGATGAAATCTTTCACACACTGCAAGGCAGACTTTCAACTCACTGACACTTCCCGGCTCCAATATTGCCAGCTGTGACACTGGGCTCTACATCCCTCAGTGTACCCTGCTGCGGTCCGGCCATACACACCCTTCAAAACACACATCCATGCCTTCGCAGGGTCCAAAGGTCTCATATCTAGCACCTAGCAGGATTTCCAGCGCTAGACACCCCTGCGCACGCACCCCTATCAGTCGGCATGGCAGTCTTCTGAGCCGGCGGAGATTACGGCTAAACAATGGGAGACACTGTGGCGGGATACGCATAAGACATATCGCAGCCTTTCACTCAGGGAAACAGGTTAAAAACTAATGTTCCAATGGTACCTCACCCCATCACGTCTTGCTGCCATCTTTCCGGGCACCTCCCCTCAGTGCTGGCGCTGTAGGGATGAAGGGGGGGGGGGGGACGACTTCCAACACATATGGTGGTCCTGTACGGTTATCACAACCTACTGGAAACAGATCTTGGGCCATACTAAGGAGGTTGTGGGATTCCCTATCCCGTCCTCATACTCAATAGTCATTCTTGGCATTCGTCCCTCAGACCTTCATGCAATGACTCACGCTGACTGGAAACTCATCAGCTATCTTCTTCTTGCGGCACGTCAGCTCATTGCGCTAAGATGGAAACAGAAAAAACCCTCCTCCCATGTCACAATGGTTTGCCTGCACCTGGCATATCTTGGCCATGGAGTGTATTTCACACACCCTGACACACAATTTCAACGCATCTGGAAGCCTCTCATTCAGTACCTAACGAACATAGAATTCATTTGCTTTAACACTGTTCGACTTAGTTTACTCCTACTCTTTAACTAATCCAACACTTGTAAGACACATCCGTGCCTTTCATCACCCCTACATACACGATTAAGGGAGACCCGTCATTCTGCGACACGTGGGAGCGATCCCCCTGCCCTTCCCCCGCCCTTCTGATTGCTGACTTTGACCTGTCTTCTGTTCTTGAAATTTGTTGTTTAGAAATATGAGAAGATGCAGGGCCCCCTCTTTCCTGCACACATGGACATAGTCATCGGTAGGATGAACTACCTCTGACCTGTCTGCAACTGTTATAAACTGCCAAACTTTTTTTAACCTACCAGCCGCTTGCATAGGCTAACACAGACATTACACGTGATGTGCACTGTGATTTACAAGATGCTTGTCTAGCGGGAGGGGGAGCGATGGTCTTGCATGCTGCTGTGCTTCTGTTAGTTCTATTATTATAGCCTGCAACACGGTTAAAATATATTGCAACACTGTTTGACCTTCTTCCCTTCTCTCACTATCCGCACTGTAATGGCTACGATA
The DNA here is from genome assembly GCA_963921515.1 of Calotriton arnoldi. NCBI lineage: Eukaryota > Metazoa > Chordata > Amphibia > Caudata > Salamandridae > Calotriton > Calotriton arnoldi. Next base: position 1,059,167 of record CAWUFW010000694.1, on the reverse strand, counting down.
AATGCTCTTGTATGATAACATGGGCTGGATTAGAGACCTACTGTAACTAAGATGAACCAATGATGCACTGGGGTCCGATTGCCTGTTATCTACTCCTTGTATGTTGAAAATAATAAACAGATTGAGTAAAAATATTGTAAAAGGACATTTTCAGATTCAGGATTTCTTAAGCCTTCATAAATACGCTAAGGAATACTGTTAAGGTGTTTTCAAGCGACACTCTACCTGGTAAAATATGGTCCAAAAGACACCGCATGAACATCTGCCTTCCTTCTAACAAAATACGTACACAAAACTTTCATATGACAGAGTTTTGACGTTTAGAATATTTTTAAATCTATATTCGAACTACCTAGTTAACAATGACAGTATTGTTATGAAATATGTGAAAGAAAACTAGAGAACAGAATACGCAGTTTTCAAAAGTGTAAGGCTGTCTAACACCTCTTATGTGTAAGGCCGAAAGCAAGATGGTGGCCGCTTGAGCACGGCTGTTTCTGTCCTCCCGTATGTCCAGCCCACTGTTGTAAATGCTGTTTCCCCAAAACGTATCAGAGGCGGGGGATGAGGCAAGACAGTAGCCCTTTGTCAAAGGATTTACTTGTGGCGTACCGCGTTTAGACACAGCCCGGCTTGCGAGTAACCCGCTGGGCGGCTGCAGCTAATCTATATTGTACGAAGAGGACGATGCCTCTGCCGAAGACAAAAGCAGTAAAGAGCTGCTGCGGTGCTTCACGATCGGAGGGTACAATCGGTAAACCTGAGCAGCCTGAAAAGCAAATGGTGGTGGAGAAGAGCCCGGACCCGATTAGGAGGGCGCCGGTAATAGAGCCTGGGACGGCAGGATGCTGGGCGAACATATTTAAGGAGCCCCAACAAATTGTGGCCATTTAAGAGGTGGTATCTCCTGCGAGCGCTTGTGAAGCTGTGGCGGCCTCGACCCTCCAGGGGAGAGAGAATTTGAGCAGACTGGAGAATGCGGAGAAGGTCCTCCCAGAGGGGGGGAACTGAGCAGAGAATGGCGACTGGTGGCTCTGAGGAGCAAACGGAACTCTCCCATATTCAAGGTACAATGTTCACTATAGCAACTGGGGGAGATGTCTCTGTTTTAGTGGAAAGGGAGGAGGTATCTCGAGCCGCGATGGCAGAATTAACCGCTTAGGGGCGATGCAAGAGGATAATGTACAATTTCAAGTGCAGCATAGCCCCATTGGTGCTAGTGTCAAACTTTGTTGGGATATCGACTCAGGGCAAGTTTGTTTTCATTATCAGACCACTCTGATTGGTCAGATGAGAGCCACAAGAGACAGTGTATTGAAAGATGTAAGCAGCCTAGACGAAAATAGGGTAGATATCGCCACTGTCAGAAGGAAGAAGGCAATCCAATGGGAGAAGCCTAAGATGGAATCAAAGGAACTTCTTTGGGACTATTCGGCCTCACCATCCTTAGGAGGTCAGAGGCGTGAGTGTGGTGAATCAGCATTAGGAAGCAGTTGGAGGCTATATACAAGAGTATGACGACACAGGAAAAAGACCCACACTGAGAGTCGTAGAACTCAATCAGCTTGTCAGAAGATGCAGGGGGCTATCCGAAGGGTTGCTAAAACATGCATGGAATTTGCAACAAGAATGGGGGAAGTTGAAGAAAGGGTTGTGACTCTGGAGAGTGGGGCACTGATTCATAAAAAGACAACTGAGACTCTGGAAGCCCAAATGGCAGATACCCAATGGAAATTGGAAGAATTTGAGAATAGGTTAAGATGAAATAACCTGAGGGTTTTGGGTATTCCAGAGGGGAAAGAGGGTGATGATGCTCGTAAATATGTGGCTGGCCTTTTTAAGGAAGCTTTTCCAGAGCTAGCAAGCTGGGATTGGGATCAGGAGTTGCAATGTGCCCATAGGTTTCTCTTTAAAGAGGATGCACGGTCGTCTCAAGAACGGGCTAAATTCAGAGTGATGTTGATTTATGTGGGAACTTTATGGCGTCAGGCAATCTCAGATCTGGTTCGCCCTGATCGGAAATGCACACAAGAGGGCTGCACATTTTTTGTCAGGCCTGATTTTCGCCATTTTACAGTTGAGCATCACTTGCGGTTGCATCAGGTAATGCAACCCTTTCAAGCAAAAGGAGCCCAGGTTTACCTATTCAACCTGGTAAACTGAAGGTGATCTGGCGGGAACCATTTTTAGGTCGAGCATTCGAGACCTATTGTAATTTCTTATGTTGGGTTAAAGCCATCCCCCAGCTTTTGATTTGTTTGTGTCAGTGTCCTTCAAAAATCCTTGCTTGCCAGTGGCCAGTCCTGCCTTTTTGTGTCTCCTTTCTTTCTTCCGTTCCTCCCATGCAGCATGGACTAAGTACTGTCTCATCACACTACAGTTCTTTGTCTGTTCTCTGAGGGACTACTTTTTTTCTTGGTTTTCTGCTCTGTTTCTGTTTGTCTGTGTGTAGTTTCAGCACCATAGTTCTTTACATTTAAATATAGTTTTCCTCTCCCCCACCTCCTCTTAATCCCACAGTTGTATTGGGGGTACATCTTGCGCCATGCCTCCTGCTTCGTTTGTTATATTTTTTAAGCTTTTAGCAATTTTCCATGTTGAACGTTGTTTGGGCTTTTTTTTGGTAGGATGTTTGGTTTTGGGCTTTGTTTTAAGGAGGATTGGGCTTGTTTAATGTTTGTTTTACAGCCAATGTGCATCGTAGCTTTGCGCTTGTTGGGCTTTTTTTTAAGGGGGATTGGGCTTGTTAATGTTCCAAGTGCATGGAGGAGCTGTTCAGATTCAATTTCTTGGCACTACACCACTTCGCAGATCCTGTCCGAGGTGGTCTCCCAGCCGTCTCATTTATGCGGAAGCATGGTCTCGCGGTTGTGGGGCGCTGGGGTAGTTCAGCAGCACACCCTTCATTTGTGCAAGAGCGGGGAGTCTGACTGGCGCAACTTGCAGTCTGAGCGCGTCCTGCCTGCCCCTGCCTCCCTGCCTGCGTGCTGCGCTTCCAGGCAGGCCTCCTGGTTGCTATGGTGCTGCATACAATGGCATGAGAGAGCAGTGTTTCCCTCTCCCCGCGCTAGAATGTCGGCTCCGTTAAACGGATATTCAATTACTTACTGTACTGTGTACATTAATTGCTCTGTTTTGGAAGCATGCAAATGAGGGTGCGTGAAAGACTGGCTCTGACGTCAGAGCTCATTCCCGTCACTGGGCTGCAGTCTCGTTTTTCCACCCCGTCTTCGCACCCGGCGAGTGAGGTGCTCGGGCTGAAGGGGCTGTGAGAGACAGGGGGAGTTCCCCGTGAATCACGACTAGCCAGTGCCAGCCCTCTCCTACGGCTGCCGGTACGTGTGCCACGTCCTGCTGATGATGTACTTTCACACTCTCCTAAAATAAGGTCACAAAATTACCCACACGTGCCAGACAAATAAGGAAATCGCAACTATTCTTACATTGTGCTTTTTCAGTTGCGCTGGCTACGTTGTGATCACTTTTAACTCTACAATGTCAACTTGAGGTATCAGTAACGTTGTTTCCTTGCAATGGTGGGTTTGTGTGTGCGTGGATGTGCGTTGGTTTGTGTGTGGAAGTCTGTTTTAGTGGTGTTTAGTTGATATGTGTCTGTACCTGCAAAATATACGCGTTAGGTATGCCAGCTTGTGTGTGTGAATTCGAAGATGTGTGTGTTTGTGGGACGGAGGAAGCACGCCCTGAGGTTACAAACAAGAGGAAACAGAGAGCGTGGTCAGGCGCAGTCTGTCTTGACGCGGATATCAGTCTCTTATGGCCATATTTACAGGAATTGTGGCACTGGGCAGTGCAGGAAAGCTAGGGGCGTACTTTGGTTTGTTGATGCATGTCTGTGTTTCTCGGTGCCTGCTTATGTGTTTGTGGTATGCTTGTGTTTATGCGCGTTTGGGCAGGGACAGGAGTGTGTAAACACGCACGTTCCCATGTTTAATTTAACGTATTCATTTCTATTGCACACCATTTAAGGTTAACATTTGACGAGTCCTGTGAGGGTCTGAGTAAGACAGGGCGTGAAAGTGATTGCGCAGGAAGTTACCCCGCTTTTCTGTACACTCTTTACCCTGTGACGGAGATATAACATCATTTGAAAGGGGATGGAATTCTTTGCAAGAGTATGGACTATTCGTCTGCGATCGGGCAGAATATGTATGCTTTGTTAGTGGCATTAGTTATTCTATTCAAAAGGAAGTCTTTGGTTGAGAACAAAACTTGTAAGCGATCAGGGCTGCTCTAAGTATGCAATGCTGGATTTTAATTTAGGCCTTCTTTTCTAAGTAATGACAGTTTTGATTGATGATTGTTCTATTTGAGAAAACCAACTGGGGTTTGTGGAGCCATGTTTTTTTTGTCTGGAGAAAAAATTATCTTGCAAGTGTGAAGTGGAGAGATTGCAGGGGGAGTTTGCTGAGAAATCACAAAGGCTGTAACGAAGGACATTTACGAAAAGTGAAACAGGTGGGGCTAAGGTCTAATGAGTAATTTGTTTTGTGTGGGAGGTGAGAGGGTTTAGCCATTGGATTTAGAATGTGCAACGCTCTTTGTCATAGCCATAAATTTGGCATAGTGTCCACTGTCCAGTAGGAAGATGGAGGTGTGCCTTAGAGTGGGCCTTCCAGGCAATGCCCTTTTATGTTAGAGAGGCTGTATGTTACGATACTATCTCAAATTTATTGTTTAGCGTGAGAGTTTGGTAAGTATAAGTTCTCAAGGGGGAAAACTATATTGGCTGAAGTAGTACAGCCTACAGCCTCCTAAAGCATCTGAAATAGTCCAGAAAGGTGCATTAGGTGGACGATAGTAGAGCACACTTTTAAGGCATGACAGAAAACAGATAAATATATTTTGCAATAGTTTGGAGCCTGATGGGGGAGGGCTGGTAAGTGGAATAGAGATATTGATCAAACTTGTCTGCAGTAGTGATGGCTCTGTAATTTCCTCCTGGTCTGTTGATAACTTTGACAAGCATTTGCAATGCAATAGGTCTCGCATTTACACGAGTTTGAGCTATTAACATTGTAAATGACATTGCCTTTATTTTCGTTTTTAAAACATAAATAAAAGGCATTGTCATTTACAATGCCAATAGCAAGCTCGCCTAAATGCGAGACCTATTGCATTGCAAATGCTTGTTACTTTTTGACATCCGAGATCAAAGCAAAATAATTTTTATATAGCGTAAGTTGAAGTTAGTAATGTTGGCCGAATTAAGGGGAGTATCATTTCTGGGGGTGGGGTCTCCTTTACCCTTATCTCTAAGATGGCAATGTTAAGGTAAACCAAGCTGTGTAAGTAGGCTCTCCCACAATTTTCATTTGTATATTGAGATTGGTCTGAGGGGGCAAGGGGGGTCTTCTTTTCTGGGATAAGGTACAGAGTGTGGTATTTTCTATAATTTCTTTATTGATTGGGATATAGGACATGTTAGAAATGGGGGTCTCTATTTGCCAATCGTTTGCACCTTTGTCCAAATAGGGACCCTTCTTCCTAGTCAGGGTAAGGTGGGTACACTTCTTAAATAACCCCTGCTCACCCCCTTGGTAGCTTGGCACGAGCAGACAGGCGTATCTCAGAGGCAGTGTGTAAAACATTTGTGCATGCATACAGTAACAGTGAAAACCCTACAAATGGACAGCACACCACTTTAGAAGAATAAGCAAAACTTTATCTAAACCAACAGGACCAAATACGACAAAAATCCAACATACAATACTGTAAAAAGAATTTACTTTGGAAGATGACCTTTAAATTGCAGAAATAGCTGAAAAACACAGTTCTTCCGAGTCGGTAGCTCTATCTGGGGCTACCGCAATGCTGAAAACAGAGTCTAACAGTTCAAGCCGACCGCGTCGGTGCAGGCCAGCTAAAGCGTCGACAGATTCGTGAACAGTACCTTTCTCGTTGCGGCCGACACGTTGGTGCGAGTCGGTCGGGACAACCATCGCAGTTGTGTTGCAAAACAGAAGCGGTGCAGGGTGCGATGCCCTCACGATGCGGTGCAGACAGCGACTTAGTGACGATCGTCCAGACGGCGTCGTGAGACCAAGGCTTACGGTGCAGGGTGAGGAGGTGCTCAATGCGGTGCTGGCAGGTTACGGTGCAGGCGACGGAGCCGGTCGATGTTCGGGTCGTGCAGCGACGTTGTCGGTGACGTCCAGGCAGGGTGAGGCGAGGCAGTGCGGAATGCGGTGCCCACAGGACACGGTGCACGCAACAACTTGCTGACGATCGTCCAGACGGTGTCGTTGAGACCAAGGATGGGGTGCGAAGTGTGGCGGGGCTTTCTGCGGTGCCTTCACAACACGGAACCCTGTGACAGAGTCGGCTGCTCCTTTCTTCTGTGGCAGCTGAAACCAGCGGTTCCAGAGACGGTGCCCAGAAGGATGGTGAGGTCTTTGCTGGTCCTGAGACCTCTTGAACGGGGGGCAAACTCCACTTCCAAGCCCTTGGAGATACTTTCTCATGCAGGATACACACACAGTCCTCCTCCTTGGCAGAAACAGCTACTACAGGCCAACCCTAGACAGCACACAGCAAAGGGGCAGTACTCCTCCAGTTTCTTCTAGCTCTTCTCCTTGGCAGAGGTTCTTTCTTGAAGTCTAAAAGTGATCTAAAAGTCTGGGGTCTGGGCCCCACTTTTTATAGCACATAATCCTTTGTTCTCTGGAGGCAGAGTGTGTCTTTGCCCAGACAGAACCAGTTCTGTCCTCTCTGGTGCAGCTTCCTGGCAGGAGGTGGAGACAGCATTGTCTAAGGCAGACCAGGCCCATTCAGGTGTGAAAGAAATCTCCCCCTACTCTGAATGCAACCCAGGTCTATTCAGCCCAGCCCCGACTCACCCTGGAAAGGTAGGACACACCTCATCCCCCCAAGTGGCTGTCTGAACAGAATGCACATCCCCACCCCCTTTCACTCTACAGCTAGACAGTCAAAACACAAACTTAGCAGAGGCACACTGTAAGGAAGTGGGTTTCTGTTGCAGTAACCCCCCCACTTTGCCAGACCACTGATGCACTTTGACTTGATGTGCCCTGGGTCCCTGCCAATCAGGTTCCCAGGACCTGTGTTCTTTCCCCAAAACTGTACCCAATTGGCATCTCTGGCCACAGGTCAGCCCCTGGTAAATGGTACCACAGGTACCCAGGGCACTGCGACCAGGGAAGACCTCCAAGGGCTGCAGCACTTATTGTGCCACCCTTAGAGGCCCTGTACCTTTACACACACACACTGCCTTTGCAGGCTGCGTGTTTTGGTGCAGAACAAAGTGAAGAGTCGACATGGCACACACCTCTGTGGGCCATGCCTACAACCCACTGCCCTGGCATAGGTCAGTCACCCCTCTAGCTGGGTGCACTAAACCAGTGGTGAGGGTACAGGTGCATGAGCCCTGTACCCCTACAGTGTCTAAGTCCATTCTTAGACATTGTAAGTGCAGTGCTGCCATTAAGAGTATATGGTGCTGGGAGTTTGTCATTACGAACTCCACATCACCATAATGGCTGCACTGAAAACTGAGAAGTTTGGTATCAAACTTCTCAGCACATTAAACCCACACTGATGCCAGTGTGGGATTTAATGAAAAATGCACACAGAAGGCATCTTTGAGATGCCCCTTGAAAAACGACCAGCCTCTGGTGGGTTCCCTGACTGGTACACACCAGCCTGCCACCACGAGACATGTTTCTGAACCCCTAGGGTGGGAGCCTTTGCTCCCTGAGCCCAGAAACAAAGCCTTTCCTGGGCGGAGGTGTACACACCTCCCTCAGGCCAGGAAGAGCCATATGTGGCAGGGGAGCTTCAAAGGCCTGGCAGCCTTTGTAATGCGACCCCCCAGCCTCTCCTGCCATCAGGAGCAGGCCCCCTTCCTGTCTCCCCTCCCTTTCGGCGGGAAGACAGGCGGGAAAAACTAGCCAGCCCAGGAGGTGTGCCCACCTCTGCCAACTCCACCCCTCAGGTGGGGGAGGCGAGGTGAAGCCCACTCTCCAGTGCTCGCCATCTTGCAGATGGCAGGCACTCCCCAATCAGGACTAGGGATTGTGCCCACTCCCCACGTGGGGTGAGCACACCAAGGGTGTAGTCACCCTAAGGTCAGTAGCCCATTGGCTACTGACCTCAAGACCCTAAAACGCCCTAAATACAGTATTTGGGGGCAGCCCTGAACCAGGAAGGCAGTTCCAGCAACTACAAGAAAAAGAAGAGAAGAAGGACGACGAGAAGCCGTGCAGAGCTAACAAGAGGACGACGCCCACTGACTTGGCCCCAGCCCTACAGGCCTGTCTCCCCTCGAACCTGCTCCTGCAAAACCCCGGCGTGTCCAGCGGCCAGCAATCTCAAAAACCCCGGAGGACCTGCCTGCCTTCACTTTCCAAGCTGTTTCTCCCGTGAACACCGGACGTGTTTTAACTGCAGCTTCTGGTGCCAACCAGGAACCGCGAATCCCGCACACTCTGCACCCGCCGAATCTGGCCCGAGCCCGAGTTGACAAATACCCCAAGGAGGTCCCCCCGGCGATCCTGACCCCAGATCCGGCGACCCCTGACCTGCCTCAAGCCTCCCGATGACGCCTGCAGCCTCAATCCAGAGGACCCCCCCTACCGCGACCAGAGCGGGTAAGAAAATCCGACGTCCCAAGGCACCCCTGCACCCGACGCCCCACGGCCTTGTGTGCCCAACCCAGCGGTGCCTAACCAACCCTCTACATCCCAACTTACCCCTCGAAGTGGTGATAGCTCCTGGAAGATCCTCGTCCCCGAACCTGCAGTGTTTTTGTCCCGGAGAATCTCCATTGAAATCAACAGGGCACCCGACCTCAAAACAGCACCCTGCACCCGGCCGCCCTAGAGCCGCTGAGGGTGCCCCTTTTGTGCTAACTTGGACCCCAACTTGCCCTGAGCTTAACCCTAGGAGCTTTGCTCCCACAACCCTGTGGCCTGCTTGCCAGCAGCCACCAACCGGAGTCCCCCTATCCTCCATTGGGCCTCAACACTCTGCACCCGGCCGCCCGAGTGCCGCTGAGGGTGCAACAACAGTGCATCACTGACCCTGGGGGACCCCTGAGTCTAACCCCAGAACCCTAACTCAAAAGACCGATTACTTACCTCGAAACCGATAACCTGTTTTTCCTCATAGAATAACATTGACACTTTTTCTTCCAAAAAGTTTCTAAGTGTCGACTTTTGAAAACTAAGAATATTCCTTAAAAATCACACAAATAACCAAAACGCATTTTCTCAACTGTTTTCAGGAAATGTCCCAGTGCTGAATCTAGGTATCCAGCACTGAGTAAGAAAAGTAACGTTAAAGTAACTTACCTGTGAATTGAATTTCCTTCCATAGGATAACATTGGTGGTTCTAGGTGAAAAAGTTTCTAAGTGTCAACTTTTGAAATACAAGAATATTCTTTAAAAATCGTACAAACTAGAAAAACGTAATTACTTACCTGTTTTAAGTAAATGTCCCAGTGCTGAATCTAGGAGTCCAGCACTGGATTAAAAAGTAACATAAAAGTAATTTTACCTGCATTTACCTTAAAAAGCCATTCATTTCAATGTACTGCATTTACTAAGTATTGCAACCTACTGCATCCCCTGTAAATCAAATCAAGTACAATCTTCATTGCTTTTTAAAACCGTGTACAACAAGTAACTTATTACTGAAAAGAATTGAATGCTTACCTGTATCAGGCTTGCTTGGTTCTAAAATAAAATAACAATATATTTTTATACCAAAAACAATTGGCCTAGAGTTCAGTTCTTGAGTGTGTGAATTCATTTGCTGACTGAGTGTGTACATCAAATGCTTAACACTGTCCTCTGATACTGCCTTACTGCTCGACCAAGCTACCACTTTAGAGAGTAAGGTTCTATCTAACTTTAACCTCTGCCTACCTCTGGAGACCCTTGGACTCTATACACACTGAACCTCACTTTGGTGCAGTATATATAGAGCCAGTTTCTTACACACACTGGATGGCTAAGCAAGAAAATGCCTACTTTCTACAAGTGGTATTTTCAAACCCAGAATATTAAAATCATCCTTACTAAAAGATGCGTCTATATATTCTGAGTTCAGGCATACTAAACTCCATTTTCCAATCTTGTCCCAATGGGAAGTTATATTTATGTGTTATAAATAAACTCTTATTCTATCCTATGGGACAGATAGCCTTTCAATAGTGAAAAACGAAATTTGGCAGTATTTCACTATCAGAACATGCCACACACATCAGGGCATGTCCTACCTTTCACATACACTGCACCCTGTCCACAGAGGTACCTAGGGCCTACCTTAGGGGTGACTCACATGTAAGGAAAGGGAAGGTTAGGGCCTGGCAAGTGGGGGCACTAGCCAGGTCAACATGGCAGTACCAAACTGCGCACAGACACTGCAGTGGCAGGTCTGAGTTACATTTACAGGCTGTTCATGTGGGTGGTACAATCAGTGCTGCAGGTCCACTAGCAGCATTTGATTTACAGGGGGTAGGAGGATAGTACTCCACCACAGGACCCAGTTGGTCCCATTGCTTTCATGAAGAAGCAGGGGGAAAGGGGGTTGCGGGAGGGATGCTGACTGTCTGGGGGAATGGGGGAGGTGAGGGGGGACTTTGGGGGAATAAGGGTTCTTTTTGATCTCGATAAATCACAGCAGACCAGTTTTGTTATGTAGAACATTTCAGGTTTCAATTGATGAGATTCTGTGTAGCAGCAGTTACTGGCAAATGCGTCTTTCTGTTCGGAATGACGGAGGTAAAATACGTATAAACACAATTAATATATGTGGCCTAAATGATAGGAATAAGAGAAGGAATGCCCTGGGTTTAAGGTTTATGAAGGCAGATCTCGTATGTCTACAAGAGACTCAGATCACATGGGATAAGCGGGAATGGCTGAAAGATTTGGGTCTGTCATTATTGGCGTGCACTCGTCAAGGGGTAACATCAAGGGGAGTCGCGCCATCAACTAATAAAACTATTGGTTCTTGTAAACTGATCAAGGAAGACAAATTTGGCCGGTGGGCTATTGTCGAGTGTATGGCTGGGAATATCCAGTTTATGGTGTGTTCAATATATGAATCTAATATTGATGAGGCTGGGGTGTTTGATTATTTAAATACAGAGTTAGCTTTATGGCTTCATCCCCTCATCTTTTGTAGGGATCTGAATATCCATGTGGATAAAAACTACCTCAGAGGGAATCAACCCTATTCAAGGAGGAAACCAATTGTTTATAAGGCTTTAAAATGGATACTGCAAGATCAAGGCTTGGTGGACGTCTGGGCTAAACGCAGAGCTCCAAATCCAGGATTCACTTTCTGTTCCACTCCACACAATGTTAGTTCGTCTACATTACTTTTTTGTTTCTACTGTTTTGTTGAAAAGGAGGGGATCGAACGTTATCCTAGGGTAATGTTGGATCATAATCCCCTTGTGCTGGAGGTCTCAGCTGCAGGCATTGTGAACAAGAAGTAGTCCTGGACCTTTGAGCGGAAGCTCTTGCAAGATCCGTTATATAGGGATCATATGGCTAAATGTATTGCAGAGTTTTTGGCCATTAATAGGGAGATGGCTTTGGTTGGTTCAATCTGGGACTTTTTCAAAGCCTGAGTCAGGGGGTAAACTCTTAGTTTTTCTCTTTATCAGCAAAAAAAGAAATGGGGTATGATTAGGGGGCTGTATGATCAGCTGGCTTTGGTAGAAGTTGAGCTCATATAAAATATTAATAGAGGGCTGAACGCTCCGGACTCCCAGCAGCAAATAGCAATTCTAAAATCTAAGATCAATAGGCATTTTGGGTCTGAAGTAGCTGCCAAATTTCAGCAATATAAGTCAGAATGTTATGAATTTGGGGAAAATACAGGACAGCTCTTGGCTAAGCGAATTCGACAGAAAGAAGTTGCTAATCAAATATTGGCCATAGACGATCAGGCAGGGCAGGTGTTCGAGTCCCCACTGGATGTTCTCAGGATTTTCAAGGAATTCTATGAGCTATTATCTACTAAAAAGGCAGACCCTCCGGAGGATGAGTGTAGGGAATTTTCTCGGGATTTGGATACGTTCAAGGTTAAGGCGGAAGAAGCCATGTTGGAAGCCACAATAACAAGAGAAGAGTTGTGAGAGGCAATGTGCTCTTTAGCAGCAGGGAAGGCCCCATGTCCTAATATTTCAGTGAAAATTTTTTTTTTTTTGATAGTCAATTTTATTGATTTTACAAAGAGAGTGATACAAACTTGAATACAAACAGTACAGCATGGTAGGCAGCACCACAACATGCGACTTCCGGCGAATAGTACAATTACAGCAAAATACATTATTATTCCCCCTCCTCCAGGGGGCATATAGAGCTAGACCCAAGGAAGCAGGGGAGCCAATCAATCTAACATTCCCAACCATTTGCCCCAGAATTTCCGGCGTTTGGCTGGGCAACCTCTGGCTTCATATAAAGGTAGTTCCTGTGCAGAACACCAGTCCACTCCTCGGCGACACTTAGTTATTAGTGGGCGGGGTGGGGTTCTTCCACGCTGCTGCGATGTCGCTTTTGGCTACTACAAGAGCGGTTCCCAGGAATGCCTTATCTGCCCTGGATCCATCTAACCCGTCAGTGATACCCAGTAATATGTTCAGGGGGTTGTGTGGGACTTCCCATCCCAGTACCTCTGTGAGCTCTGCTTCTAAGGCGGCCCAGTAAGGGGTTATGCGTGGGCATGACCATACCATATGAAAGAAATCTGTAGGTTCGGTATCGCATCTTGTGCATGTTGGATGTGGAATTAAGCCTGCTCTGTGCAGGCGGCTGGGGGCAAGGTAGGAGGTGTGCAGGTACTAGAGCTGGACCAGGCGAAGTTTAGCTGAGACAGAGATCGTTTTGGCCGCCATCAGTGCTTCCCTCCAATCCTCATCTTCCAACGGACCCAGCCATGATTTCAGTGGAATTTTATTGACTCTTTTTTAAAGAAATCCAACAAGATATGCTATTGACTTTTTTGCAGGCCCAAGCGGTTTCAATTTTTGGGAACTTAATAGCATTATGTAGTATCTTCATGTTAGGTTTATAGTGTTCAACTTTACCTTGTAACTAGCTGCTCAGCCAGTGTGAGTGTTCTGTGTGGAATGTTGGTATGATTGACATGAGTGGAATGTTTGGGTGTCTTGTGTGAGTGTTGTCAGTTGGAAGATGGGCTGAGCAGCTAGCAGGCTGCTTCTGGTGGGGCTGTTACTATGGATCTTAACATCGCAATAAATATCTTAAAGATGTCACCTAACTGCGTGAAATTCATCTTATTACATTTGGTGACGACTGGAAATGGACACGAGCATCTTAAAGGATTTAGAAGCTGTATACAACTGGACATGAAACAAAAGGAACTACAGAAATAAAGAGGAACTAAAAGAAACTACAGCAACTACAAGAAGCAAGTTTGGAGTTACTACAGGCAAGTCAGCCCCACCAGTGTCCTGGTCAACGGACGGCCCCAACCACCATTGCCCAGCCTGGACATGCTCCATTGATCTTTCGTAAGGAATTGTGAGTTGGAGGTGTAAGGTACACATGGCCACATGTGAGTGATCCAGCCACATCATTTTTCTGTGGACTACAAAGAGTGTAACCACAGTGTCCGTCAGTCTTAGTGAATGGTTTTCACAAGCGCCACACAGGAGCGGTGTGGTTTTGCAAAAACTAGTGCTCTGGTGATTCATGGAAAGCACAAATAAGGACTTTTATCCAAGTTCATTTAAGAAATCTTTATGCTTATTTTGGAAGTGCTCCTTCATCGTCAGTGCCACTGCCCCGGATCATCAGGATGTGCCATTGCCCCGGATCAGTATGTTTATACAATTTTCAAGGTGTGGCTGCACAGATGGAGAATTCTTGTATGCCTTACTGACATCTTCAGTTGCCGGTCTGTTCTGTGGGCCATATGTTCTGCAAGTTACACCTTCAAGTGTTTCATGTTTGCGGTGCCGGTGGGAGTAGTGAAACATGAGCTGTGTGAATACTTCGCTCATATATACTAGTGATGCTTTTGGACACAGAGGCAAACTTTCCAATTCTCTCTATGGTGGACTTGTGATGAGCCAATTCTTTCCTTTTAATCTATATTGGCAGCCTTTTACTTTTTTCAGGTCAACTGCAGCGCAGCGGTTTGAAAATGATAGCGCGTGCAGTCCAATGTCCGCGCGCAGTCTTACCTGCATATTGTGTCCTCTGGTGTCTCCATGGATCCCCAGTGACGTTCCTCGATGTTCGCAATGCTATGCTGCTTTTAGACGCTGCATGCAGAGACGCGTCGTGAGCCATTCGGCACGACGTTCACAACGTGCTGCCATCTTGTGTTTGGCCGCAACTAACAAGGACTTGAGCCATTAAGCATTATACTTTTTGAGCATTTGCCAATCACGTCGTTCTCAATAAAGTTTGTAGTTAACATGATGGAGTTCGGGGACGTCGTGGTGTCAAGATCGTCTCTTCGGGTTGCTTGGTGTGTTCTATGATTTCGACGATCTACAAGTTACTACAGGTACTTTCTTTGCTTTTCGTGCGCATGTGTTTGGCTGAACAGAGTGCACAGTCGTGGGTGCCGAGTATGCTTTTGAAATCAAAACAAATTTTGTGTCGGCTCGCCACAGCATGTTTGGGTTTTCCTAGTTTTGACCTGTGGACACCGGAGATTCGTTGCTGGTGTAGGCTTTGTGTCAAGTGCCAGCGAGGACACCCTGTGGTCACCGGAGATTTATTTGTTTGCAGGTGCAGTGTTAGCATGGTTCCAAAATATAGGAATATCAACAAGACTACGGTCATTATTTCAGACTGTTTTTTTTTTTTTTATCAACTCCATTTACTATCTTGCTTCACGGTGTATTACATGTCTAATGGTCTCAACATTTAATGTACACATATATCAATTGCTTCTGAACGTATGATGTTTATTCTCTAGGCTAAATGTGAACTTTAGACGTTACAGGATCGAGTACTTCCTTATGCCAAGGTTTTATGTGTGCTGTTAGCCCGAAACCGGTCCCAGGATGCTGGATTCCGGTCCAGGGAATACAAGGCTTGGCAGTTCGGTCTGGACTGTTCCCATGAGGCACAGGGTCAAGACTGATTTGCATATAGCTGTGTCTGAACTGGGGTGGCAAAGTGAGCTAAAGAATGATGATGGATTCAACCCAGATCTGTGACTGGGGGTGAGTGTTTGAAAAGTTTCAGCACTCCGTCCATCATCTCCTTGTGTTTGCTTTGTTCGCCTAAGTTGGCAGGGTATGCCCAGACGTGGGTCCCTTGCTCACTTTGCCACTGGATTCAAGCTAGCCTGGCTGATGAGGGCTGTTAGCCCGAAACCTGTCCCAGGATGCTTGATTCCGGTCCAGAGAAGACATGGCTTGGCAGTTCGGTCTGGACTGTTCCCATGAGGCACAGGGTCAAGACTGATTTGCATATAGCTGTGTCTGAACTGGGGTGGCAAAGTGAGCTAAAGAATGATGATGGATTCAACCCAGATCTGTGACTGGGGGTGAGTGTTTGAAAAGTTTCAGCACTCCGTCCATCATCTCCTTGTGTTTGCTTTGTTCGCCCTAAGTTGGCAGGGTATGCCCAGACGTGGGTCCCTTGCTCACTTTGCCACTGGATTCAAGCTAGCCTGGCTGATGAGGGCTGTTAGCCCGAAACCGGTCCCAGGATGCTTGATTCCGGTCCAGGGAAGACATGGCTTGGCAGTTCGGTCTGGACCGTTCCCATGAGGCACAGGGTCAAGACTGATTTGCATATAGCGGTGTCTGAACTGGGGTGGCAAAGTGAGCTAAAGAATGATGATGGATTCAACCCAGATCTGTGACTGGGGGTGAGTGTTTGAAAAGTTTCAGCACTTTGTCCATCATCTCCTTGTGTTTGCTTTGTTCGCCCAAAGTTGGCAGGGTATGCCCAGACGTGGGTCCCTTGCTCACTTTGCCACTGGATTCAAGCTAGCCTGGCTGATGAAGGGTGACATACCCCGAAACCGGTCCCAGGATGCTTGATTCCGGTCCAGGGAAGACCTGGCTTGGCAGTTCGGTCTGGACTGTTCCCATGAGGCACAGGGTCAAGACTGATTTGCATATAGCTGTGTCTGAACTGGGGTGGCAAAGTGAGCTAAAGAATGATGATGGATTCAACCCAGATCTGTGACTGGGGGTGAGTGTTTGAAAAGTTTCAGCACTCCGTCCATCATCTCCTTGTGTTTGCTTTGCCCCATTATTACTTAAACATTTTACTTGGGGTGTTCGGCACTTGAGTGTCGGTGCCCAGTGTAGTTCAACTCGGGTGAGAGGTCGCTCACCGGCATGGGGCACAGTTTAGTATTGTTCTACAGTTATTGGTATTGTATTTGTATTAACTGTGCAACATTTTCGTATTTTGTGATGCCACATATTTACGCTTTTCTTTGGATGGGTGGTCCATGTGTTTTGTGGGTGGTCATCACAGTTTTATCCCTTACATCAGGGATGGGTTTGGGTCATAGTCCCATTCTTACATTTCGTGACCTCTACATAGAGGTAGGCTCATGGGTTAGTTCCCATTCACACGTGTTTATTGTCGTGAACCCTTACACAGGGTTGGGTTATGGATGCTAGCTCCATTAAATGTACCCGGGTACATCCCTACATAGGGTGTGTAGTTATGGGTGTTGTTCCATTTCCACTTTGTGTGTAAGTCGCCCTGCGCCTCACATGTTTGTCTGGTGTGTCTAAGTCGCCCTGCGCATCACGTCTTTCACTTTGTGTGCAAGTCGCCCTGCGCCTCACATGTTTCTGTCTGGTGTGTGTAAGCCGCCCTGCGCCTCACGTCTTTCTGTGTTGTGTGTAAGCCGCCCTGCGCCTCACGTGTTGTTGGGTGTAAGTCGCCCTGCGCTTCATGTGGTTTTGTTGTGTGTAAGTCGCCCTGCGCCACACGTGTTTCTCTGTGTAAGTTGCCCTGCGCTTCATGTGTTTCTTTTGTGTAAGTCGCCCTGCGCTTCATGATTATTTTTTTTATTTAAGGAGGAGGATGGTGTTAGGTTGTGTTGATCTTTTCACCCTTCTCTCATCCTTAGTCTAGTCTGTTCCCTCTCGTGGTGTGGTTTTTACCATTTACCCCTGGGTTTTAGACTATTGTTTATCTGTATATTTTGTGTATAGTTGTTGTTCATTTTCAGTATGGTTTTATTAATTTTAAATTTGTAAAGAGAGAAGATAATGTAGTATCTTCATGTTAGGTTTATAGTGTTCAACTTTACCTTGTAACTAGCTGCTCAGCCAGTGTGAGTGTTCTGTGTGGAATGTTGGTATGATTGACATGAGTGGAATGTTTGGGTGCCTGGTGTGAGTGTTGTCAGTTGGAAGATGGGCTGAGCAGCTAGCAGGCTGCTCCTGGTGGGGCTGTTACTATGGATCTTAACATCTCAATAAATATCTTAAAGACGTCACCTATCTGCGTGAAATTCATCTTATTACTCGTTATTGTCTTTAAGAAAAAGAGGAAACCAGCTGTGATACCAGGATCATATAGGCCAATTTCCCTATATTTCTATAATTAAAAACTTTATTTTTCAATTTTTAATTGTTAAAAAAACAATCAACATTACAGCATACAATAGATCGGCATCTTGTGCATAACCCCAAGATTGACCAGGACACCATCCCAAATTAAGGCTGTGGTATACTTGACAATGAGAAATACATTATAGGCATCATCAAAATTCACTATAAACAATGGGGGGGGGGGGCAATCATTGCACTTAAGCCCCCGAGTCCTCCCGAGCCCGGTCGACTCCTACATCTGAACCGGTCCCGCTGAGCACTGCATCACTATGGTCACTCTCCTCCACCCCTGAGTTGAAGGCCAAGCTACACAGCTCACGCCGCTCCATGAGATCTGCCTGTAGATCATCATTAGGGCTCCCGGTTTTATGATTTTTTTTTTTTTTTACATTTCCGTCTATTTATCCATATTTATTTTTTGCTAATTTTGTCTGTATTTATCCGGGATTTTTTGTGTTTTCTGTATAAATGAAGCTGCAATGGGTATTTTTCCACATTTATTTGAATGATAAATGTATATTCGCATTTGAATGTCCAAAAGGTTTCAGCAGTATACAGTGCAATAGCGTTATCTGAAAACACTTGCATTGTAGAATAGCATAAATAACTGTAGATCTGCACTTAATTAAGCTTAATTAGGAAACCTATTGTCTTTTTCCATCTCCCCTACCTCTCAACCTGTACACCTACTGACCTGGCACTCATGATTGACAGTGGAAAAAAAACATCCAAACAGGACCTATTTTCCGTATTTTTCTGTATTTTGAAATAAATACAGACAGGAAAAAAATTGTCTGTATTTATCTGTAAAAATCTGCAAAAAAGGAACACTGGGAGCCCTAATTATCATCCTTTCGAGTTAATTTCATGTGTGTTTCTTCCGCTAGGGTCCATTCCCTAACATTTCGCAGCCATGAAGGTATATCCATGCTTCTGTGCCCCATTCAATTTATAGCTATTCTATGTCTGCCCAGGACCACCATGAGTTGCTGCAACTTGTATGGCATTTTTCGTTTTTTTATGCTCGCGTACATGGGCTAGCAAACATTGGATTGGCTCTTCTCGTATGGGAAGACCCGTGCTCGTTCGCACCTTTTCCACCACCTGTGCCCAGAACTGTCTCCTCTCAGGGCACGCCCACGCCAGATGCAGAAAGTCTGCCTCCTCTACGCCACATCTGGGGCACCTGCCATCATTGTTTTGTGAGATACGTCGTAGCTTTGCTGGGTTAATTTAGGTGCGGTGTAGGAAGTTATAATGGATCAATTTCAACCTGGCGTTGCAGGAGACTGTGTGTGTAAGTTCGCAGATCGCAGTCCAAGTACCGTCCTCTATTTGCATATTCAGGTCCCTCACCCATGCTGCTCGTGACGACGGGGGCTGGCCCGCCGAGTCCCGTCTCATAGCCTTGTATAGATCGATATCAGTCTCTGGCCAGAACCACAGGTAAGCCAATTTCCCTAATTAATTGCGATGGTAAAATTTATGCTAAGTGTTAGTTAATAGATGAGGTAAAGTCAATGCTACCTTAGTTTCACCTCGCCAACGTGGTTTTATTCCAGTAAGAAGTACAGAGGATCATATTCGGAGGGTTATCATGCTATTCAATATTGTCCAACCACAGGATCACAACTTGGTCTTGCCCTTTTAAATTCCAAGAAGGCGTTTGACTGTGTGTCTTGGCAGTTTTTGTGGGCGGTTCTACAGTGGAAGGGATTAGGGAATACATTTATCCAGGCTATTAGGGCTTGTCTAAAATACCTAGTGCTATTATTCGGATAATGGGACTGAAGTCTGAAAGTATTACCAACTCAAGGAGTACTAGACGAGGGTATCCATGCTCCCCGCTTTTATTTGCTCTTTATGTAGATCCCTTTTTAGAAAAATTAGAGTATAACGCGCATATTAAATCTGTGATCGCTAATCACGTGGAATATAGGGCCCTTGCTTATGCACACGATATAGCGGTCCTCACGACTGATCCATCTACTGCATTTCCCGAGGCTGAGACTTTAGCTAGGCAGTTTGGGATATGTTCTGGGTACAAGCTAAATGAAAGTAAAACGCAAATTGTTTGTACAGAGGGAACAGGATTTGATGATCTGCGTGTGGTCTCGGAGGCAGTGTACCTTGGGGTGAGAATTACAGCAACCGTAGACTGGACAGCAGAACTGAATTTGACACCGCTATTGGGTAATATTTAGTGTAATTTGGACAGAATGGATCATCTACATTTATCTTTGTGTGGTAGAAATAACGTATTTAAAATGACCATCTTACCAAAGGTATGATATATTTTTAGGATGGTCCCATTAGACATTAACAAAGTATGGCTATCTAGGCTACAGAGAATGTGCTCCAGATTTCTATGGGGGAATCGGAATCACAGAAGAACAGTGAAACAGATGATCTTGCCAAAGATGCAGGGCGGTCAGTCCGTAGCTTTACTTTTTATTACTGGGCTTGTATGATACAACATATGGGTATTTTGCTCAATGATAACCAGGGAGGGACGAATCTTGCAGAGACCCCTTCTATTTATGAATTGATTTTTGAGATTTAGTTAAAGGTTTTCTAGCCAAGAATATTGAACCAAACTATTATTAAAAAAAGACGAGGTTTAATGTTTTAAAGTCTGCATATAAGGTTTGGCTACAGGTTAAACGTATAGCCGGTATTCCAAAACTGACAATGTACACTCCTATAATGGCTTCAGTAGTGGCACGAGTAGTGTTCCAAGATCAAGTAACATCTAGATGGGTACTAAACGGTGTGACATGCCTGAGGAATCTGTATATAAAATGGACAACTTTGTTCATTTGCTGAATTACAGGAACAATATGGTTTGACCAGGGGCCATTTTTTTAAAAGTATTTACAGCTTCAGGATTTTCTTCTTAAACACATGAAGGATTTAAACGCGGCAATTCAGATCCCTCTGGTGGAAGCTATAAAACGGAAAGCTAAGATTGGTTTAATATATCAGCTTGTTACTGGAGCTACCAGATGATTTAGAGGAACAAAATCGTAAGTGGGAGACTAGATTAGGGGTGGAGGGGCCTTACATTAATGAATCTTTGGAGTTAGGGAATAAGGTCCTTTTAACATCCAGTTTGAAGAGCCAACATTTTGTTAAGTTTTCAGCTTATACTATATACCAACAAAAAATGCGAAATGGGGAGGCAGTTTTGGGGCCAAATGTAATAGGGGTGGGGCTCAGTTGGCGGATAGCCTCCACATGTTTTTTTTCATGCCTCAAATTGGATATTTTTTTCTTACAGGAGATTGAGAGATTTTTGGGATCAATTTTCGGCGCACAGTTTCAAATAACTCCTGTATTGATGATTTTGGGGGTCAATGATCATACAGGCAACAATTAAATGGAGACGCAGTGGGCATATTTATTATTTCTGGCTATGGCAATCTCCCGGTTATGAATCACATCTAAGTGGAGTGGTTAAGCCCGGACGCCCCTACCTTTGCAGTGTGGAGAGCCAGGCTGTTGGCAATCTACAACATGGAAGTCTCTTTTTATGATCTCAAAGGGTCTAGGAAAAGAGGCTGGGGATGCAGGATTTGGGCCCCGGTTACCACCTGGATGGAGGGGGCAGGAGGATAAAGCCTGGAGGGGTATGTTAGTCCGGGGGGTTTGTTCTGGGACCCTATGTCTGTTTAATAACTTTTAGGTATTTTAAGTTTAGGTTTTTGTTCTGGATGCATTTGCACTTTGTGAGGAGTTGGTTTACGTATTTCTTAATCGATGCTGCTAATCCAAATATGGCTGGGGTGTAAGGAAAGTTTATGCTGCTATACATATATGACATTGTATTATATGATATTGACAGTTTAGATTATGAATGTAATGAATTTTGCAGACTTGGCTGTGTATAGATCTATATATAATATTAATCTGTACGATTAAAAGCAATACATTTAAAAAAGTAATGGTGACTGTCTAAAATAAAAGAATAAAAACTTGAATGCAGACTCAGTATCTTTATTCTGATGCCAGGACACACATTTATAATGTTTTTAAAAGATGATAGAAACACTTTGAAAATGTAGACGGTTTATTTACAGTACAGTTTTTATGTAGTACAAGCATTACACTGATAAACTTACTGAAGAAATAAAAGAAGAAAAATATCAAAAATGTTAACTATGGCAAAACTATAGACACAAACATAGGCATACATAGGTGCAAAAGTCAGAAGAAAAACATTTAACCACTTTTTTCATTTTGGATAGCGTCTTTTTTTTTAGGTTCCAGAGGCAGAGCCTCGGTGCTCCAAGAGAGGGATAGACGGGGAAAGAAAGGAGATCTTAGGGAGGGGGTTAAAAACAACAGGTGTCAGATCTTTCAAACTTTCAAGCAGCCGCCTGTGTTCAGTATAACTGACGAATGTCGAAGGAATGTTGAGTTCTGCAGAGGCTCGCAGAAACTGTTCCCAACCTCTAGGCGCTTTCTGGAGCGATAGTGTTTTGGGGTGTGTAAGACAGTTGAGATCATACATGTGGGATCCAACAACGGGTTGACCTTTGTAGAGGAATTCATTTCTCTCATTCCATGAGGACAGGTCTTTAGAAGCTGACATTTTACTTAGCAACATTTGCCCGGCACCTCTGTACCTTTGAATTTATAATATTTTTTTTTAATTCTTCAACAATGATGGCTGAGGATGGTGGTGGTTCTTGGGGCGTTCAAGGGGGTGGTGGAGGCTGTTCAGAGTCTGGGGCATATAGAGTCAACCTGTTTTTTCAGCATGTCATGGCCTGTAATATTTTAAAAAGTTGTAAAGAGCGCTGAAGTAAAGACCTGCTTTGTTGTGAGGTTTTAAATCGGTACGGTTCAAAATATCTTTAATCTAATAAGCCAGGCGCTACGTCTCCTTTTTCCAGATATTCCAGGCATCGCCCATAGATGTCTACAACTGTTTCAGCTGCAGCCATGATACCAAGTACATCTTTTGGGCATAATCCATCAGTTATCGGTTAGGAAGCTGATAATTAGCGGTACAGCTATGACCAACAAAGAACCTATAAAACCTCCTGTTTTACCAGTTTCTACTTATGAGAGAAGCCTTTTTATTACTGAGCCTCTTGGCAAGTTGGCGCTTCTTCAAAACATGGAACTGGCGCTCTGATATAGAGACATTACCTTTTAGGGTGTTTAGGGAGGTTTCTGAAATGGGAGCCGCTAAATCGTCCAAAGCCGCACACAGGATGGCCTTTCTTTGTTGGGGGCTAGCTGTGACTAGCATTTATTAGGAGGGCTAGATTACGGAGTAGATGCGCCAACAGAGTCAATACAGGGTATGATATGGTCTGGAGTGTAAATGTTACGGGAGACCCTTTAACAATTGTTTTTTAGGCGTTGGGCTTGGTTTTAGGTGTGTAAGGGGATAGGGAGATTGGGTAGGAAGATACCAGCACGCAGTCTGTAGTCTTGGGTTTTAAGTCTACTAGTAAGTAGCCGTGGGGTTTCTCAGTAGCGTCGTTAAAGGCTTCCAAGAAACACTGGGTGTTTCCAGGGTACATCTGTTTTGCTATAATGGATATCTGTTGTTTGTCTCGGGGACTTTTAAATAAAACCAGGTATGAGGCGTTAAGAGCTATAAAACGACTGCTTACCCTTGTAAAACAAGTTCTGCACAATGTAACATATGCTTAGATTGCGATGGTGGGATTATTGAGTAAAAGCTCTCTCTATCTTATGGGTGATCCCCATCATCGCTCTTAAGGTCGACTACAATCACCATGTTTACAAGGCTTGTAGGTAACAATACATCATTGTTTAGATTATTCAGTATGCCTTCTATAAATTTGAGGTGTGGGAACCTTAGAGATAAATCCGTATAAATATTTTGCCAGCACAAATAAAGTCAAACAATATTGTTAGGGGTTTGGGATAAAACACTGGGAGCATTTTCTAATAGTTTCTTTATAAAATAGCTTTTACCGCAATTTGGGGGGCCTGCTAAAACACAGGAGAATGGGTGCTGCAACCTGGTGTCCATAGTTGGGGTTGTGAGACTAATGCACCTTCAATAACTGTACGGTAGGGTTTTGTAGTCTTCAGTCAGGACCCTTTTATCAAACACTACGAGCAAGGTTTTATGCAATGGCTGGGTTGTAATTTCCCACCGTTTTTTGGACTGGACTAAGCTAGGTTGTTTCACAACAAATTTTTTTTTTTTATAAACATATTTTAATTGTTTTCGGTACATTTAAAAAAAGTTGCATTGCAACCAATACAATGCACCAGATGGGGTTAAAAGTAATTACAGGCATGAAAATGACAGTACGAAGAGCCCCATACAGTAATATAAACACATTCCTCTTGGGAGTATTGTTAAATTTCGTCCATATCCCCCCTCTTCAAACCACTTACTCCATATTTTGGCATGCTTAGCTGGACAACCCAGTGCCAGACCCAAACTTCTCTTGTTGGGTGCACCAGTCCACCCCCCCTTCTCCAAAGTGCCAGCGTAGGGGGCTGGAAGACTTCTATTGAGCTGCAATGTCCTGCTTGGCCACCAGCAAGGCTGTCCCCCATAATGCCTGGTCCCCCCCAACTCCCTCCAGCACCCCCAGTAATGTCTCTAATGGGGTGAGCTCGAGCTCTAGACCCAAAACCATGGAGAGTTCAGCAGTTACTCTCCTCCAGTACCGCTGTATAAGATCACAAGACCATGTCATGTGGAAAAAATCAGCGGGTGCTTGGGAGCAACGAAAGCATGAGGGGCTGGGTAGCAATTTTGCCCAATGGAGTCTGTTGGGGGGACAGGTATGCACAGTGTAAATATTAGGTCTACACCAAAAGCAGTCTGTTGACATGGTCAGTACCCTAGGGGCCATCAAGGCGTCCCTCCAATCTGCATCGTCTATTTGATCAAGCCACTCCTCCCACCATGTTTTGAGTGTTGTTAATGTGTCTGGGGCGTTAATGACAAGTGTGAGCTATATCTGGGCCACTCCCCCTTTGCCCAGCACTCTCATCATGATCTTTGTTTCCAGTGGACTCAATTCTGGAATCAGTGTGTCCGGGGGAACATGTACCTGTAACGATGCCATAATTGTAGATATATGTAAAATTGTGTTCCAGATAGGGAATAGGTTTGCTGAAGGTCTTGAAAGGAGGCCATGTGGAAGCCCTTCCAGATATCCCCTAGAAGTGTGATGCTGATGGCATCCCAGTGGGAGAATCCTTCTAGAGACACCTTCTCTTTCAGCCACTTGCCTTGACATAAGGGAGTTTGAAGCGCAAGTTTGGACCACCACCCGTGTGTTTGCGGGCTGCACTTCACCCTCCAAATACGAACCGGGTTACCTCGATGAGCTTAGAGGGTACCGTGTCTCCATATAGCATAGCGAGGTTTCCGGTGAAGTCCATCCCATTCAATTCTAGTTTGTAAGCTGGATCAGACCAACCTCTACACAGCCACTCTTTGACTACTAGTGAGACGCCAGGCAATAAAGGTAGAGATTGGATGCCCCAAAACCACCGTCATAGAGGGCGCACTGGAAGCTCCCCAACACCAGTCTTGGTCATGATTTTGTGCCATAGAAATGTTAATGTCACTGAGTCCATCTCGTGAAACCAGCGGCAAGGAATCAGGTGGGGAAAATGTGAAAGGAGATAAAGGAAGTGAAGCAGTATTATCATTTTATTCAATACTATCCTCCCCATCACATTCAATGGGAGCATCTGCCATCCCTCAAGATCTTCCCTTCTTTTACGAACAAGTGGGGTAATATTGAGGGACCACATTAAGTGGGGATTCAGGGCCACCATGATGCCCAGGTACCTAAAGCTGAGGTGGCAGATAGGAATGTTCGTCTGCCAATCCACACATTCCTGTGGGACCAGCACCAATTTGGCTGGATTGACAATTAATCCTGAGGCCTCCACAAAGAGTTGTAGGATCCGGAGACAGCGAGGGCCACTGGAGGCCGGGTCAGCCAAGTATAATAGAACAACATAGGCATATAGGGCAATGCAGTGTTCGTGCCCTCGGCTCCAATCCCATCCCCGAATCTGAGCAACGTATGAGTCTCGCCAGGAGTTCAATTGCTAGAGCAAATAGGAGGGGGGACAGGGGACAAACCTGCCGGGGCCCTTGCCGTATGGGAAACTCATCGGAAACCGCAACATTGACCTGAACTCTGGCAGTGGGATCAGAATAAAGAATCACAATCAGATTTTGGAACCGGGATCCAAAACCCGCACGTTCGAGCACCTTAGTCAAATACCCCCAAGATCGAGAGCATTTTCGAAATCTATTGAAAGCAAAGCCAGAGATGCGGTGGGGGTGGCGCTGCGCAAGCGCCACATGATGACGCGGAAGACAGTGCTTCGTGCTCCTCGAGGACACAAAGCCACACTGACCAGGGTAAATGAGGGACCAAAGGACTTGTCGCATAGCATGAATTGTGGCAAAGATTTTGATAAGGAGGATAGGGTGGGAATCAGCATTGGAAACCAAAGGAGGCGTGTGATTTGGGTATAACAGAAATCATAGCCCGATCCAGCTCCTTGGGAAAGGAGTGCATCCGTTACTTCTTTGTACACGTCGTGGAGGCGGGGGGGAGGCAAGGACGTCCCGATATTTGGCATAAAATTCAGTAGGGTACCCATCCAGCCCGGGTGTTTTGCCCCCCACCCCCTCCTCCAATGTAATGGGCTCATCTAGTGCACAACGTTCAGCCTCCGAAAGGCGGGGCAATGGCACTTCCTCAAGGAGAGGCGCCTCATCTCACCCGCTGATTGTGGAGTAGCCACGTAAAGGGACAAATAGCTATCTGCAAATGCTTGAGCAATGTGAGGGGAGGCACGATAGGTGCTGCCTGCACCGCTGATGATTTCTGGGATAACCCTGCTTGCTAAGGGTCGGGATGCCAGCCAGTGGAGTAGCTTCACATTTTTGTCCCCCCATCCACAGACCCGCGCAGTGGACACCCGCCAAAGTTGTTTTGCCACCTCTAAGGAGTCTAATCTCCTCCCAAATCAACGCCAGCTGTCTACTGATGCTATCGACCGAACCTCTGGCAAGCCGCGCCTCTAAGCGAAGTGCCTGAGTCTCCAGTCGCGTCACTCAAAGGTGGCGCTTTCATTCAGATTTTCTAAGGATATTTGGCATGGCCCCGAACAGTGGCCTTGCATGCCTTCCAAAGGATACCTGGTGATCGCACTGACCCATCGTTGACCTGAAATACTGCCAGATTTCCCTTCCCACTGCCTGAGCGTACATCTCATTCTGGAGATACCAGGCATTAAGCCTCCACAATGGTTGGTGTAGCAGTGTCACGATTTGAAGCAGTAATGGATAATGATCAGAAATTCCACGAGGGAGTATCTGAATGTGTGAAACTAGGAGAGTGTCTGGAGCCGGCATAAAAATCATGTCAATACATGCATGCGTGTGGTGAGTGGCTGACTTATGTGACAAGTGTCATTGCCGTGGGTTCAAGACAATCTTTACATCGCACATACCCCAAGTAGTTACCCATTTTTGCAGTGATCGGGCTCAGGTGTTTTTGTGTTCAGAAATGGTGCCTGTAGAGTCCAATCAACGATCGCAGGTTTGCAGACATCTAGAGGAACCTAAAAAACCCCAGATGTTTCTGAAAACTAGACACCCATGGGAGTCCAGGGAGGTGTGGCTTGCGTCGATTCTCCAACATTTTCCTTCCCAGAATCCGCTGCAAACCTCACATTTAGCTAAAAAGTCACATTTACCTCTAATACCTGTCGGGGGATGTTGTGGGATCACCACCCGGCACAAATTTCCTACCACCGAGTGTTCCCCTCAGTCTCCTGATAAAAATGATACCTTACTTGTGACATGGAAGGGACAAAAACGTGTAAAGATTGAGGAGGCCCAAAGCGGGTACAAAAGGGCAGTTTGTTTATATGTTTTTAGGCTGACACTACTTTGGGCACCCACACAAGTGAGGTATAATTTTTCTTGGGAAACCAAGGGGAACGCTGGGTGGTAGGAAATTGGTGCCTGCACGGTGATCCTACAACTTTCCCACACAGAAATGTGAGGAAAATATGACTTTCTAAGTAAATTTGAGGTTTGCTGCGGATTCTGAGTAAGAAAATGCTGGGGGAATCCATGCAAGCCACACTGCCAGCCAAGAGTCAGTCCACACACACACCACCATTAACGCACACCACCAGCCAAGCACCATCCACGCACACCGCCAGCCAAGCGGCATCCACGTATACCGCCAGTCAAGCGGCATCCACGTATACCGCCAGTCAAGCGCCATCCATGCACACAGTCAGCCAAGTACTATCCGTGCACACCGCCAGCCAAGTGCCACCCATGAACTCCGCCAGCCAAGCACCATCCATGCACACAGTCAGCCAAGCGCCAGTCCACATACACCACCAGGCAAGCGCCACTCCACACACACCACCAGGCAAGCGTCAATCTACTCACACCGTCACACACCATTAGCCAAGTGCAAGTCCACACACACCACCAGCAAAATGCCAGCCAAAGGTCAGAACACGCAGACCTTCAGCCAAACTCCAGTTCACACACACCCAAACCTTCCCTGGTTTCTAGTGGTTTTCTGCCCCCGCTTGGTGGCAGATGAGACTAAAAATATCACTGAAACAGCCAAAATGTGTGCCTAAGAAAAGGGGGGCCAGCCTTGCCTATGGGGCTTCTACCTGACATGCCCATAAACACATCCCTGGTGCGTAGTGGGCTGTCTGCCCCCTGGGGGCACAGATAGGGCGCTATTGCCCGATCTGCCTCCTGGGAGGGTAGAAAGACTTATTTGGGGGTAGGGGTATTAGCATGCCCATTCTGGGCAGCCCCCACCCCTACACATAAAAAAAAAAACTTAATCTCTGGTGCCTCGAGGGTTTTCGATCCCCGGGGGGGCAGATCAGGGGCTATGCCCCCATCTGCCTACAGTGGGAGCAGAAAGACTGGCAAATATTTTTTGGGGGATGGGGGCATTGGTATGCCCATTCTGGGCAGTCCCGACCCCTGCTTATAAAAAAAAGCATGATCCCTGGTGCCTAGTGGGATTTCTGCCCCCCCGGAGGCAGATAAGGGACTATTGCCCCCATCTACCTACCGGGGGGGCAGCAAGACTGTCACATATTGTGGGGGTAGGGGCATTGGCATGCCCACTCTGGGCAGCCACCACACCTATGTATAATAAAACAACATAATCCCTGGTGACTAGTGGGCTTTTGTCCCCCCGGGTGCGCAAATCAGGTGCTATTGCCCCCATCTGCCTCTCAGGTGAGGCAGAAAGACTGTGCCAATTTTTTTTTTGGGGGGGGGCACATTGGCATGCCTATTTTGGGCTGCCCTCACCCCTACGTATAAAAAAAAAAAACAATCCCTGGTGCCTAGTGAGCTTTCTGGCCCTCCCCCGGGAGGCAGGACAGGGGTTATTGCCCCCTCAAAGCCTGTGGAATCTTTTTTGGGGGGTGGTGGCATTGGCATGCCCATTTCGGGAAACCCCCACTCAGATACATAAAAGAAAAAATCCCTGGTTCCTAGTGTGCTTTCTGCCCCCCATCTGCCTCCCAGGGGGAGCAGAAAGACTGAATTTTGGGGAAACAGTTGGGGGGAGCAAAAGCCCTTGCCCAAGGGGCCGCTCCCCCCTCCCTGGTGCCTAGTGGGTGGATCCCTGCTTGGGGATCGCCCTCCTGCGTCGATCCCCAAGCAGGGATCCACTAGGGAGGGGTACCATTGGAAAGGGGAGATTCTCCACTTTCCAATGATACCTCTCCTGTCTGCCTCGGTTCTCAGGGGGCTGATAGCACCCTGAGCACCGAGGCAGTGAAACTGAAACGAGCCGATCGGCTCATTTCAGTTTGTGTGACGTGCGCGCTGATCGTCATTTTAGTGAAAGAATCAGAACAGCCTCTCTCAGGAGCTGGGGAAGAATTCCCGAGGCTGTTTGGAGGGAAAGGAAATCCCTCTGGTGCCCGCACCAGAGAGATTTTCTGTGCCATGTGGTTGGACTCACGAGAGCCAACCGATGCATATGAGCACTTTGCCGGACAGCTCTTGCGCGTCTGATGCATGAAAGGAGTTAAAGATGTTTATATTGTTACACTTGTGGGGTACTCTTTTGTGTATTTCCAACACAGTGCTGCAGTTTTGTCATCGATAAACTCGCAGCTGGATACCGCCTAACACGGCGCAAAAAGATATTTCAATAGTTCGTCAGGATCTGTGATGATGGTCATGTTTGACAAGTTTACACGCTGTGCAAATTTTTCCCATAAGGAAATGAAGCACAGCTTGGCTAGCTGTCGTCTGGCGGTGTTGACTTCGATGAACTTGGCTCTCAAGCATACGCCCTCGTGAGCGTAATATTCTGATGTATTTTTGATTTGAGGCCTCGTTAATGCACCATTCCAGATGACTCCTGCTTGTCTCTGAGGAATAAGTTAATATACTCAGAAAACAGGTGGGTTGTGGTCCTCTCAAAATGCTACATTTCATGTATTTTTCCAAGTTGGCATCCTTTCTCTAGGACCGCCTGTACCTCAATGCTACACCAGTTGAGCATCCTTTGCTCATCAGTGTGTCTGCACTCTCTCGTCTCTACTTTCAGCGCATGTTCGACACAGGGGGAACATTAGCTTACCTTCGACTCTGTACAGTAGCACGTGGAAGTAAAGCCTCCGGGGTAGGTATACTTGACATTTAACACAAAGTATTCGTCTATGGCTTTAAAGTCCCTATATGTGATGCTGGGATGACCTAAGGGGTATAACTTAATTTTGTTCACAAATGAATATAGACTCTGGAAATCATAGTAATGTATTTTCTCACCCTCTCCCACAGCCCTGTACAACTGTAAAGCATTTATACGACCCCTAAATAAGGCATTGCGGGGCTCCAAAGGTTCAGGTAACTCATTGCTCTTAATTAAGAAGCAGAATTACACATCTGATGTTACCATGTCTAGCCACTCA
Organism: Calotriton arnoldi; assembly: GCA_963921515.1. NCBI lineage: Eukaryota > Metazoa > Chordata > Amphibia > Caudata > Salamandridae > Calotriton > Calotriton arnoldi. Next base: position 1,028,634 of record CAWUFW010000694.1, on the reverse strand, counting down.
TGCTCTCAGAGGGACCTCAGAGCAAAACCACTGTTTTCAACATACTGCACCTTTAACAGAGTACGCCTGTGCAAGTGTTCAAATTTGGTACTCACACCTTATTATACTCGTGGAGTTTGTAGCAGTGGGGACAACCGTGGTAAAAGCAACCTTTGTATTCAAAGGCCGTTGGCAAGTTGTTAATTACAGTGCACCTTTCTGGGAAATATGGGCCCACACTGTATTCAGCACCCTGCAAAGCGTGTTGGGTGAACATGTTTTCCTGGTCAGAGATGTACATGAGGCATTGAATAGAGGAGGTAGAATAACGCTTCTGTTTACCGTTATAGAGGTCGGGCGGCACTAGAGCTATGCTTTCAGGTTGTAAAAACATGTGCTTGCAGATAGACATAAAATGGAAGCCAGAGTGACGTGTTGAAAAGGGTCGATGTACTCTATGGATGTCATCTTGGCAGAACCTTTTCCTGTTTTGTCATCTCTACAACGTCTCTTAAGAGATTAAAAGCTTTTCTCAAGATCATTACATCTGACAGTAAGCTTTCAACTCGGTTTGAAAATTAAACTTCTTTTTTGCGTTTTTCACCATATCAATGTAGAAAACTCTTTCTCCTCAGGCATCATATACTCAACACCGTAGCTGTCGGGCGGAGGCATGAGACCCTCAATTCTGATTCGCCCAGGTGTTAAAAAAGTGGGGGAAATAACCTTTAAAACCAAAGCTTTTGGCAACTTGATTAATTTCATGGGCAGAAAATTCAAAGTATCTATGAACTTTATATGTAATGTCAGTCTGGAGCCCTGGTGATGAGTTCTATAGGCATCTTTTCACGAATCATATTTTGCAAAATAAAGAACGAGTCATATGCTTTTGAGTTATGGGCCATCAGGGTATACCCTTTGAATTTTGTCTGCATGAATGTGCTAAGGACGTCGTTCACGCAAGGAGGAAATTCAAACTCCCAGTTTTCATCGAAAGTTAGATGGTGCACGAAAATATAATTAGGCTAGTGCACTGCAGTCTCTTGGGTATACTCTATATCGAACACCATGTAGTCTTCTGTTTAGGTCTGGGGCCAGCCTTTAGTCATAATACATGTGTTCTGTTCCCAGAGGAAAAATGCCTTACACTAGGGGCATTTCATACCTTTGCGTTCGTGATCTGTGGCTGTGTAGCGTCTGCAACCGCACAGTCTGTTTTAGGGATGCACTGAATAACCCCACGCTGTATGCTCAAGCAGTTTTGCAAGCAACAGAATAGATTACATCTTGGACGTCTCACCTTCTAATCTGCGACTACGATGCAACCATCCCTTTGACACATTTTACAATGCATTTCACACTGATGAGCTGTCTCTGTATTATAGATGTGATCACAATGGGTGAACACATACTTGGCTTCTAAAAACCCTTCAGGTTCAAGATACCGTAAAAGTGATTTTTATGATGGAGAATGTTAACCACCTTACTTTTCATAGGCTCTCCGGATGTGAAGTACTTCCATGATCCGCTGTAGTAAAGAACTTTTACAGTGACTGCAAAATAGTTCTCAAAAAGACCCAGTTCAAAGTCTACCAGTCTGACAGAAGGTATTTCAAGCGCAGCATGGGCTTCAACCACGGCCTGTTTTTTTTCCCAATAACTTTACTGTAAAAGATACTCCTTGAAGGTATGGAAAGGCACCCCCCCCCCCCCACGACTGCGAACAACAAGGGTTACTATTCTGAAGGTCCCAAATGCAGCTATTTCTACTTTACTCTGTAAAAGTTTAGAGAGGTTTTCTAAAAATTCCACAGGGTCAAATACATTGTGGGGCATTTGTCTGGTGAACAAGTGGCTGTCAATACCCTGCCTGTAAAAAACATTCGACCCCACGTCGTGTAACAACGGCTCTTTGAGTGTTTGTATGGCCTGGTGAACAGCTAAAAGCCCATGATCAGATGAGTTTATACATTTTAAGTTCACAAACCTGAATTCTTCATAATACTCTGTAGTGTTAAATCTCTCTACATTTCGTCGGTACCTTCTAACGCTCTCTAAAAACACCATCTCTGAATCCTAAGATTGGGGACTTGTGTTGGATGTAGAGCTCTCCGGCGAATCATTTTGGGGGGGGCTGACTGATTCAGAGGCAGTGTATTTTTAAGCCTCCTTGTAGCACAAATTCTGGCTTCCTTTAACTTACTGATTAAAAGCCTATGCGGTATTAGCCCACTTTTTTTCTTACCAGCACACCATTTTTTAGGGAGCCCCCAGAGCCGATTTGAATGGTCTCAGGAGTATTTGCTGAAGGTGCTCGCCCTGATTCCCTAGCTACAGCCTTTACCTTGAGACAGTCTTTGTGTTCAGTGTATCCGGGTCCCTCAGCTTTGTTTTTACCTGCAGCAGAAGTTTTCCTGTATCGCCCGGTTGCTCCCCGCAGCACAAGTTACTACTTGTGTAACGATATATCTGTAAGAGACATTAGTTAGTGATAGATTCCTTACCTTAGAATATCCCCAGGCGTCAGACTGGATCCGGAAAGTTTTTCGTCAGCAGTACCCCTGCACGTCAGTAGGTGGCGTCGTGCGGCTCCGCGTTCGTCGCTGGCATCGTAAGCGCCGAGATGACATCACGGAGACTACTTAGGCGCCACCCATGCGCGCTGACGTCAGTTCTGTACACGACTTTCCGCGTCAGGAACGCAGAGTCATGCAAGAAACTGACCACTGGTGCCATGAAACTAGGGCCCTGAAAGGGATGACCTTAACCCTAGAATCAGTTCGCAGAACGGGGAGGATGGAGTGGGCGATAAGGAATCTATCACTAACTAATGTCTCTTACAGATATATCGTTACACAAGTAGTAACTTGTGCATCTGAAAGAGACACGTTAGTGATAGATTCCTTACCTTAGAATAGATACCCCAGCAATACCAACCCCGGTGGTGGGTCTGCGAATAGATTACACCAGAAAGTCACGGAGAACAGAACGGCCAAAGAAGCCGTCTCTCCGGACTTGACTGTCAAGACAGTAATGCTTGGTAAATGTGTGCAGCGAGGCCCACGTAGCTGCCTGACAAATATCCTGCAAGGGAACGCCGCGTCCCAAGGCAGTAGTTGCTGCTGTGGCCCTGGTAGAATGGGCACGCAGCCCCACAGGAGGCTCCTTCTTAGCCAACGAGTAACACGCTTTGATGCACAAACGACCCACCGAGAGATGGTACGTTTGTGCACGGCTCGACCTTTTTTGGCGCCCACGTAGCCAACAAAGAGCTGGTCATCCACCCGGAACTGTTGTGTGCGCTTCAGATAGAACGAGAGCGCACGTTTTGGGTCCAGACGGTGGAGCCTCTCTTCCTCTTTTGAAGGATGCGGAAAGAAGGTGGGCAAAGTGATGGTCTGCCCGATGTGGAAGGGCGTGACAACCTTTGGCAAGAAAGAAGGACTGGTCCTTAAAACCACCTTGTCCGGATGAACAGAAAGGAAAGGAGGTTTAGAAGAAAGAGCCTGGAGCTCACTCACTCTTCTGGCAGAGGTGATAGCTACCAGGAAAGCCGTCTTGAGAGTAAGAAGACGTAAAGGACAGTTATGAAGGGGCTCAAAAGGAGCGCACATAAGATAGGTCAAGACAAGATTTAAGTCCCATTGAGGCATTATGAAAGGCATGGGAGGAAACGTGTGTGTAATGCCTTTCAGGAAACGGTTTACAACCGGGGACTTAAAGAGAGAAGGCTGATCTGGAAGCCTGAGAAAGGCGGAGATGGCCGAAAGATAACCTTTGATAGTGCCCAGAGCAGAGCCCTGCTGGGCCAAGGATAGTAGGAACAGAAGGACCTCAGAAAGAGGGGCAGAAAGGGGATCCAGACTTTGCTGTGCACCATGCCACAAACTTGTTCCACCTGCAGGCGTAGACCGTCTTAGTGGAGGGACGCCTGGCTGCCAGAATGACATCACAGACTTCGGGAGGAAGATCCAAAGCTGTCAACTGTCGCCGCTCAATCTCCACGCATGGAGGTGGAGGCTGGACAGGTTCGGGTGGAGGACCGTCCCCTGCTGCTGCGACAGAAGATCCTACCGAAGAGTCAGTCGGATCGGGGGATCGATCGCCATGTTGAGTAGCTCGGGATACCAGTATCTTCGCGCCCAATCCGGAGCCACAAGGATGACTTGGGCCCGGTCGCGCCGAATCTTCTTCAGCACTCTGGGCAGAAGTGGTATAGGCGGAAAGGCGTACAACAGACCGCAGCTCCACTCGCGACGAAAAGCGTCGCCGAGCGAGTGCCGCCTTGGAAATTCCAACGCGCAGAACTGATGACATTGCGCGTTCTCTTCGGTGGCGAATAGATCTAACCAAGGCTCTCCCCACTGCAGAAAGAGACCTTGCGCCACGTCCGAGTTCAGACGCCATTCGTGATCCATCAAGCACCGGCGGCTGAGTTCGTCCGCCCTGGCGTTCAGAGAACCTGCCAGGTGTTGAACCACCAAGGTAATGCCTTGATGTTCCAGCCATGTCCAGAGGCGCAGAGCCACCTGACATAGGGTCCACGACCCCACCCCGCCCTGTTTGTTGCAATACCACATGGCGGTCGTGTTGTCCGTTAACACCTGCACTACACTGCCCCGGACAGAGGGAAGGAATGCCTTCAGTGCAAGTCGGATCGCCCGAAGCTCCAAAAGATTGATATGGAGCCGGGACTCCGCCGGAGACCAGAGGCCTCTGATCTCCGCCTCTCCCAAGTGGCCACCCCAGCCCTGGAGGGACACATCCGTCACCACTGTGTGCTCCGGTTGGGGAAGGGAGAGGGATCTGCCATTGACCCAATCGCGATTCGTGAGCCACCACCGCAATTGTCGTGCAGTGCCCTCCGAGATCTGGACATGATCGGACAGGTTGCCCTGGTGCTGTGCCCACTGGAACTTCAGGTCCCACTGCAGAGCCCGCATATGCCACCTAGCATGTTGCACTAGCAGAATGCAGGAGGCCATGAGGCCCAGGAGCCGAAGGGTCATCCTGACCGAAACCCAGGATAGAGGCTGAAAGATCGGAATCATAGCCTGAATATCCCGGACTCGCTGCTCGGGAGGATAAACCCGAAACCGCGTCGAATCCAGAACCGCTCCGATGAAGGGGAGCTTCCGAGAGGACTCAGGTGCGACTTCGGCACGATGATGGAGAACCCCAGCAATTGCAGGAGGTCGGCCGTAGTCTGAAGGTGGGTGACGACTGCCTGGGGCGAGCCCGCCTTCAACAACCAGTCGTCGAGGTAGGGGAAGACTGACACCCCTGACCTGCGCAGATGAGCTGCGACCACCGCCATCACTTTTGTGAACACCCGAGGGGCGCTTGTAAGGCCGAAAGGGAGCACGATAAACTGAAAATGCTCCTGGCCTACCGTGAACCGCAGGTGGGCCGGCAGGACGGGAATGTGAAAATATGCGTCCTGCAAGTCCAACGCTACCATCCAGTCTCCAGGGTCGAGGGCAGCCAAGACCTGAGCGAGAGTCAACATCTTGAACTTCTCCTTCCGGAGGAAGCGATTGACGTTCCGGAGGTCCAAGATGGGGCGCAAGCCCCCCTTGTCCTTCTTGGGGACCAGAAAGTAGTGGGAATAACAACCATGTCCTACTTCTGGCCCAGGAACGCGCTCAATGGCCCCCTTGGCCAAGAGGGCCGTGACTTCCTGTCGGAAAAGCGCCAAGTGATCCCCCGACATGCGGTGGAACTGAGGTGGCATGGACGGGGGGCAGACTCGAAGGGGAGGGAGTAGCCCCTTCGGACGATTTGCAGCACCCAGCTGTCCGAAGTGACAGAGCGCCAGTGGGGAAGGTGATGTTGAATCCTGCCGCCCACCGGCATGGGGTGCACCCCAAAGCGGGGACTAGGAAGGCTTAGAGGCGGATGCTGCGGGAGCGGAGGTGGGCTGACCCGCACGCTGGCCCCCTGTGCCGCCACGGCGGCCACCACGCCCTCGGCCGCGCTGAGGCTGGGTCTGCGCAGGCCGTTGGTTGAACAGACTTGTAGGGGCGCCCCTTCCGCGGCCACAAAAGGAACGAAAGGTAGACGTGGCCGGGCAGGTGGTGGAGAGACCCAAGGACTTGGCTGTAGCCCGAGAGTCCTTAAAACGCTCCAGCGCACTGTCTGCCTTATCGCCAAATAGGCGAGTACCATCAAAAGGCATGTCCATGAGGGAACTCTGGACATCCCCTGAAAACCCGGTGGTCCGCAGCCAGGCATGTCGCCGCAAGGCCACCGTTGTGGAGATGACTCGTCCCAAAGAGTCCGCAGTGTCCAACCCACACCGAATGGCGAACTTCGCGGCATCCTTCCCCTCTGCAACAGCTTGGGAAAGCACAGCCCGAACCTCCTCCGGGCACTGGGGCAGAATTTGCGCCACGGTGTCCCACACAGCGTGAGAATAGCGGCCCAAGAAGCAGGCGGTGTTGACCGACCTCAGCCCTAGGCTGGCAGAGGAAAACAACCGTTTGCCAAGCTGCTCCAGCTTTTTTGATTCCTTATCCGGCGGAGCGGTAGGGAATGCTGTTTGGGAAGTGGAAGCCTGAATGACCAGGCTCTCCGGTGTCGGATGAGACGTCAAAAAGGCAGGGTCACCTGGTGCCGGGCGGTGACGGCTGGCCACGTTTTTATCCACAGGAACCCCTGTGGCTGGCCTAGACCAGGTACCCATCAAAACATCCATTAAGGCCTCATTAAACGGAAGCAGAGGTTCTATAGAACTTGCCGCCGGCTGAAGCACTTCAGTAAGGAGGTTAGTCTGGAGGGTAACAGTAGGCAATTCAAGGCCAGGAGCCTCAGCTGCTCTACGGAGCACCACAGTGTATGTGGCGCCTTCCTCCATGACAGTGGGAGGAGACACAAACCCAGGCTCAGAGGAGAGGTCAAGGCCACTTGCATCCTCGGAGTCTTCTGCCCACTCCTGTTCGGACTCTCACTGCTGTGCAAGAGGGTCCTCTGACCCCTCCCAGTCCTCCCCTTCCACAACAGCCCGAGGCACAGGCTGCAGCGGCGAGGGAGGCACAGGGGAAAACAAATGCTCCACCGGCGCCGGTAACTGCGTCGAGAACGGCGTCGAGAACGGCGCCGGTCGATGCCGCTCCGGCTCCAGGGCCCAATCTGGGTCCCAAGATGGACACGTGGGCAAGGGTGGAGGTGGAACGAACGGCACCCAGGGCGGCGCCGGGAAGGGGGCCGCAGGGTGCGCCGGAGCCGCCGGCGGAGGACCCTGCGGGGCCGGAGCCGCCGGCGGAGGACATTGCGGCGCCGGGGCCGGAGCCGCCCGCGGCGGAGTTGGCGGCAACCAAGGTCCCCCAAGAGGGACCGCGGGGCCCGAAGGCGCACCGGCGGGAGCCCTAGGCCTGAAAAGGCGGTCCATGGCAGCAAGAAACTCTTGCACCTGGGCTGGAGTCGCCGACGGACCCGGGTATGGCGGGTAGGCCGCGGGACTAACAGGCTCCACTGGAGCCGCGGGGGAAAGACCCCGGGCCCCCTCGTCCGCGTCTGGAGACCGACGGGGGGAGGTCGGAGAGCGTACGCGCTTCTTCGACTTCTTTTTGTGACGTCGCTTACCCGAATCCGAGGGTGAAGACTTGGACCCTGAGGAGCGATGATGACGACTCCGCGGCCGGTCCCTCGAGCGACCCCTGGACCTGGAACGGCGCAGACACAACTGTCGGGCCTCCAGCAGCTTTCGGGACCCCAAAAAGCCCCAAAAACAACTAGTCAAAAAGTGACTAAGGTACGTGCTCTAACCGGATCTGCGCTTGCTGGCGCGGAAAAAGAAAGAACTGACGTCAGCGCGTATGGGTGGCGCCTAAGTAGTCTCCATGACGTCATCTCGGCGCCTACGACGCCAGCGACGAACGCGGAGCCGCACAACGCCACCTACCGACGCGCAGGGGTACTGCTGACGAAAAAATTTCCGGATCCAGTCTGACGCCTGGGGATATTCTAAGGTAAGGAATCTATCACTAACGTGTCTCTTTCAGATATTCAGCTCGAAGCATTTCAATGTTGCTCTGGCCCCTCTGTCCACAGACTTAAAATAAGTTTTCACGCTGCTTCTGATTGTGTGTGTGGCCTTGAGGCGGCATTTTATACTCAGTAGAGCTTGCTAATTCTGAATGGACTCACTTTGGGAAGGGGGGCCAGCCATCTGTGTTTCGGTTCAATTTCATAGCAGATGGCCGCTTCTGATTGTGTGTGTGGCCTTGGAACAACATTTTATACTTAGTAGAGCTTGTTAAATATGCGATGGCCCCACTTTGGGGAGGGTGAGTAGCAGCCATCTGTGTTTGGGTTTCATTTCATAGCATTCTAGATTCAATTATGAATTTGTCTAGACGTTTCTAACAAAATACCTTTTTAAGTCAAATATGCACCGTCCAAGATAAGATAGATGGCTTAGGGAGACAGTAGGGCTGGGGGATCCAGCTGTGTATTTCCAGAGGCTCTCGTTGAGGTGCCCTCCATCTGCCTCATCAAGGATTCATGACTGCCGCTGTCTGAATCTGCACTGGCTTGTTTTGTTAGAGACGCACATTCTGTGCCTCCCAAGAGTGTTGCAATTTTGCATGCGACACAGCCCTAGACACAGGGCAATGTGCCTGTACCTGTTATGACAGCACCCTAACCACGTGGTAGAACTAGGAGCACGAGACTAGCACGTGACTAGGGTGATGTCAAAACACACGTGACCAAACACGGTCACGTAATCCCCAAGAGTGATGGCACTTCCGAGGAGGGCCCCCAGGGACCCAGAAGTCCTGGTAACGGAAGTGACGTCACTTCCAGGGCGGGACAACTGTCGCTTTTTGCTTGATGTGGAAGGTATCCCTCATTACTACTTTCCCATCAGGCTACTTCCACCCCTTAGGTGGGCTACCTGATGTGAACACAAAACGTAGAATTCCACCATCTTGGTTTTGGTGGAATTAGGCTCTCTCGGTCAGGGGTATGCCCACCTTCCACAAGAAGGGGATCATTTAGGGAGTATAGTTGCCCTAAAGGTAATTAGCCCTTTAGCTACTACCCGTCACTCCCCTAACACCCCTAAATTGAGTATTTAGGAGGCACCCCTGATGCCAGGAACTTAGATTCAATGGGTCTAGAAAAAGACAAAGAAAAGCCTTGAGACAACGAGAACTGAACACTGTTGTAGACTTTTGGCACCAAACCCTGCCTGCACCAGTTTCAACAATCGTGACCGAATGACTGGTCCTGCAGCATGCAAGGTGTAGAAGTTCATATATTCGGCCCGGTGGCCACGGTGGTGATTCGGCGGCAGTTGAAGAGGTACTGAGCGGCGGTGCCTGCAGGGACTGGCTAGGCCTTTACAGGCAGACAGCAGTGACAATATCGGGCTGACCTCCACAAACCACATTTGTGTACCGGTTGGGGCCAAAAGTGACTGCTGCCCCGAGCCTACGGGGGAGAATTGGGACTGCTGCAGGAGGTCCAGGAGGTGACAACTGCAGTAAGGACACGGCTGCCCTCATATACTGTGCCTGCCTGGGTGAACAGGGGTGAATGGTGACTGGGAGGGTGATCACTCCCCCGGACAGCTGTGATTTGGAACGACACCGTACCTGGAGGCAGACTGGGCCCATATAAGATTCTCCCCACCCCGCCTATCGAGTCACTTAGTGCTCTGGGCGCCCCCCCAAGAAGGAGAATTGTGGTGGGGGAAGGCCCGGGTTCTAGGGCTGGGCTCGCCTGCGGAGGGGTCTGCTGCACCCTAGATGGGTGGGGAGCATACCTATATCCTCGGTCTGCTCGCTGGAGTGAAGAGGCCGCCACATCAGGCTCTGAGACAGAAAGATTGCGATGCGGAGCAGGATCCCACGTGCAGTCCAATGGAGCAAGCCGCGGGGGCGATCAAAGCCACCATCAAGTGGCCTACCTGGGACTGCCTGGGGACATGGTCAGGAACCGAGGCCCTAAACCCACACAACCCAACAAATTGCATCAGTACACAGTCATAATGGCAAAACACTCCTACAGGAGACCATGGTTGCAACCCAGGACCTGAACAGCATGACTGAACCTAAACTGAACACTATAACGGTGGACATTAATCTACTTCGAGCGGCCTTCCGGAGACAGTCACCAAGGCGGAGTCCCACATCAATGGTTTGCAATTAAAAACGAAACGCCTGTAGGAACAAGTCCAAATTCTCACAAAGCACAACGTGACCATCACTGCTCATTTGGAGGACCAGGAGGGACAAGCCAAACTCGACAACATTTGCGTGGTTGGGGTCCCGGAAGGGGTGGAGGGACCTAGCATTGACCTCTTGTCGGAAGACCTAATCCAGAATACTCTTCGCCCCAAGAGACTGTCCAACTTCTTCTCAACTGAGAAGTGCCACAGGGCACCAGGCCCCCCTCTGTGCCCAGGTATCCCTCCACATACTATAATTGCTCGAGTTTTCAACCACAGGGTTCGGGATGCGATCCTATAAATAGTTTGCACACATGGAGACCTCCCCTACGAGAACTCTATTATCCGATTCTTCTTAGACTTCACTCTTCAGGTACAACGGCAAAGGCGACGCTTTAAAGAAGTCAAAAGGGCGCTCCGTGCCAAGAATATCAGGTATATGATGCTCTATCCGGCCAGGCTCTGAGTGGTAGTGGAGGGCAAAACGTGGCACTTCACCAGCTCCGAGAAGGTGTGGGACTGGTTGGTAGGATGGCGAGTGGCTGGCCAGAAATGCAGTAAGGGCCAGAGGGCCCAAAGTTTTGACACTGATCCAAAGGCGAATGGTCCTGATCCCCCTGAGGAACAATGGCTACGGGCCTCTCCCGCTGACATGTGAGCTACTGCCCCCGGGGGGCATATGCAATTATCAATTATTCCTATGTCTAGATCAGTGAGAGGCGGCCGCATAACAAATTCTGACACCACTTTGGAGTAGGCGCTGCTTGGGGGGGTTTGGATCCCAGCCAGCCTGATGGGAGGGACAGAGCGAAACAGGACTCAATGTGTTTTTCTAACCTATGTAGAGGAGGGGGTCAACACGTTTGAAATGCTTATCCCGACATATTAGTTTGGCAGTGGTAGCACACCCATGCTGTTAGATGGTAAGCTTTCAGTGACAGGCACTCCCCCAGTTGGGGCTGTGGGTGGTTTTAGACTCACAAAGCCCGGAGAGGGGAGCTGAATCCAATGTTGTTGTTTCTATGTTTGTTGGCTCATCATGTACACCACACAGCAGCAAGAAGACTGGGTGGCGGAAGCAAGGGGCATGGAGAAAGTTTGCAAGAGGAAGATCTGCCCCCAGGGTGGGCAGGGCATTACCCACGCACTGACACTACACCAATGGCGGGACACACTGGACAGGGATGAGCCTATGCACGTGGAATGTAAATGGCCTAGGAAACAAAATCAAGAGCAGACTGGTACTGCAACACTTGCGGCGTCATGCCCCTGACTTGGTGCTACTGCAGGAGACACCTCTGGGGTACTCAGTATAAGGCTCTCGATATATTTGGTTACACACTACTGGCGCATGCAGGCTACACCACAGACTCACAAGGTGTGAGCATCCTTGCTTGGAAAACATTGCCATTTGTTCTTCATCGCATATGGACTGATCCCCATGGCAGATATGTCGCCCTGTACAGAACATGGGAGGGTATTATGCTGAACATATGCTGCCAATACATACCGCCAAGGCTCCATGCCACTACTCTCAGTGCCTTACTCTTGAAAATGTCAGCAGGGACACTTTTACTGGGAGGAGGGGATATGAACACTGGACTGGAGCCAGAGATTGATAAAATCAGTGATGCAGCCTCGCTGGGCAAGGTAGGACCCATGCGGACCTTTGTGTCAGCGCTGCGGCCAGTAGACTTATGGAGGGAACACAATCCTCTATAACGCCAATACACCTATTTTTCACCCATGTACATTAACTTTTCTCATCTTGACTACATGTTTACACAACATGCACGTGACTTTTGGGCAGCGATGCATAATGGTAGAAGTATCTCTGATCATTCCTCGGTGGTGGTCATAATGAGTGGGCCAACACATGACACCACAGTAACACTGAGAATAGACCCTGGTACCTTCGAAACGGGGCCATCAAGGAAAAGCTACAGGATAGTACAGACTTCTATTTTAAAGAAAACCAAGAGACAGTGGCCTCAGCCTGCACTCTGTGGGAGGTGTTCAAGACTTGTGCGGAGCCATGCCCAGGCTCTGATGGGGGGGGGGGGGGTGAGAAGGAAACTAAGCTGAAGTATGAGGCCATAGAGGGAGACATAGTGGCCCTAGAACTTAGGGCACAGAATGAGAGAATGGCAGACCTTTGCCACCAACTGCACCTGCATAAGCAAGACTTACGAACCCTGGCCGAAAACAGTGTGCCGAGTTATGCCTTGGCATCGCTACGTTGACTATGATATAGGAGAAAAAGCCAACAGGCTATTACCTTGGCTGGATAAAAGGGACATGGACTGCTCTTGGGTGCTTGAGATTTTAGATGGCGCAGAAGTCTTGCAACAGACCAATGCAGTCATAGCAGACAGCTTTGCTGCCTACTAAGAAGCGCTCTACACTCCTGCAGTGACCAGGACAGCCGTGGACTGTGTAGATCTATTAAAAGATATCGCCATCCAGACACTTACGGGAGAGGTGAAGGAGACCCTAGAGGTGGAGCTGATGGAGAGCAGACAGACGCTCTACATAGCCTCCAGTCTGGAAAGACGGTAGGGCCTAATGGCCTGCCTATAGAATTATGCAAGGGGAAGGCTGATACAGTTGTAAAGCCTATGCTGGCCATGTTCCAGGTGGTATGTGAGGAGGGCTACCTCACTGAGGATCCACGGATGGTCACCATTGTGGTTATACACAAAAAGGGGAAGACGCCGGCGGAGTGCAGCTCCTATAGGCCTATATCCTTACTTAATGTGGAGGCTAAGGCACATGCTAAGGTCCTGGTGAACCGGCTTCGTACGGTTATCACCTCCATCGTACACCCAGACTAGTCGGGTTTTATACCGCACAGAAGCACCCGCTTTAATTTACAACACCTATATGGGGAACTTTTTTTTGTAAACAGATTTTATTAGTTTTGTATACTTTGTAGCACGTCAGTACAATGAGGCCATACAGGTCAACTCCTCAGTCACTTCACTATACATATATAAGATCAAGGCATGACACTTGTTAGACCTGGCAGCCTTGGCATGGGTTTCCCCTGCATTTGTTTGCCTTTGCCTCATGTATTTTTACTGTGTGATGGATTTTGTTTTGCTGGTCTAGATGCTTTGGGCACTTTGCTACTGCTGATCAGTGCCAAAGTGCAAGTGCTCCCTTAGTAAATTGTTATTATGGATTGATGTTACCCTGATTGGTTTATTTGGGTTACTATTAAGTCCCTAGTACAGTGCACCATGTGTGCCCAGGGCCTGTAAACAGAATGCTGCTAGTGGGATTGCAGCACTGATTGTGCAACCCACACAAGCAGCTTTTCAACAAGGTCTCAGGCCTGCCATTGCAGTGCCTGTGTGCAGTCTAGTACTGCCATGTCGACCTGGCAAGTGCACCCACTTGCCAGGCCCTAACCTTCCCTTTTCTTACATGTGAATCACCCCTAAGGTAGGCCCAAGGTACCGCTGTGGGCAGGGTGCAGTGTATGGGAAAGGTAGGGCATGCCCTGATGTGTGTGGCATGTCCTGATAGTGAAATACTGCCAATTTTGTTTTTCACTATTGTAAGGCTATCTGTCCCATGAGATAGAATGGGGAGTTTGTTCATAACTAGGCCTGGGCGGAAAACTACGCTACGCTCGTGTAGTTTGCGAAGTTTGCGCTACTTCGCACTACGCGAATTGCACGTAGCACAGTGCAAACACGCGTAGCGTAGCGTAGGGTAATGCAGCGGTCATTTTTTGCTTGCTCGCGGTCCTCAACGTCAAGTTGGCGACCGCGAGCAAGCAAAATGTCATCCCGGCGAGACTTTTCCTCGTTCGCGATCAGCAACATCAAGTTGCCGATCGCGAGCGTGAAAATAAACCTCCCGGCGAGATTCTCAACGCGGGAGGTCAGGTTTCTCATTGCGAGTGGTCGCGTATGCTCGCGACCGCTCGCGATGAGAAACTACCAGTCCGCGTTGAAAGCTGCCGCTCGAGTAAAAATCTACTCGAGCGGCAGTAAAAGACAGCTCGCACTGTGCAAGATGCCGTTTTCAATGATTGCACAGTGCGGACAAGCATCCGGCACTGTGCAATCATTGCGAGCACGCACTACGCAGTTCGCGTAGTGCTACGCGTAGCTCGCGTAGTGCGAACTGCACTTTGCGTAGCTTCGCGAAGCGTTACTTCGCGAACTACGCCCAGGGTTATTCATAACATCTTATGAGCATTACTACTCATGGGAACAAGATAGGAAAATAAAGTTTGATATGCCTGAACTCAGAATGTTAAGATGCATCTTTTAGTAAGGGTGCTTTTTACATTCTGCGGTTGAAAATACCGCTTTTAGAAAGTAGGTATTTTCTTGCCTAACCATCCGGTGTGCCTCAGCTAGGTTGTGTATTGACTATCTGGTTTTGGAGTGGCTGGGGATGTGCAATCTGTTCAGACAGCCACTTGGGGGGTTGAGGTGTGACCTGCCTATCCAGGGTGAGTAAGAGCTGGGCTGAATATACCTGGGCTGCATTCAGAGTAGGGGGAGGAGATTTCCTTCACACCTGAATGGGCCTGGTCTGCCAAGGACAATGCTGTTTCCACCTCCTGCCAGGACGCTGCACCAGAAAAGATAGAACTGGTTTTGGCTGGGCAAAGAGCTTCTCTGCCACAGAAAACAAAAGAATTTGTGATATAAAAAGTGGGGCCCAGACCCCTGAACTTTAGATTACTTCTGGGAATCAAGAGGAACCTTTGCCAAGGAGAAGAGCTGGAGAAACTGAGGAAGAATACTGCCCGTGCTCTTTGCTGTCTGGGGTTGGCCTGCAGTGGCTACTTTCTGCCAAGGAAAGGAGAAGGACGTTGCTATGTGCTGTGTCCCCTGCTTGAGGAAGATCTCCAAGGGCTTGAAATAGAGCTTGCCTCCTTTCTGAAGTCTCAGGGACACAGACTTCACCCCCAGTCCCCCCCCCGAACTCCTTTGCTGGGAGTTCTGACCTGCTGAGCGGTGCCTGTCAGTGTTCTGGACCTCTGGAGGTTGTTTTGGGACTGGAAACTGCAAGAACTGTGAAAATTGGTGCATCGCCTGTTTCCGATGCATCACAGCGGTTTGAGAAGAATTTTCCAAAGCATCGCTTGGGCCGAAGAATCGATGCAGCACCTGCTCGCGGCTGAAGTGTCTGCCATGCGACGAATCCTGTGCACCGATCTCCGACATCCGAGATCACAGCACTGATTCTGATGCAGGCCCTGTTGTGGAAGAACCGACGCATCGAGGGGACGCGGCTGAAATTATCGCAGCGCATCCCAGGTCTTCACGCATCGCATTGAAGCGTCAAGTCTGTTGCATCATTGGGGGACGTAGTAAGAAACCGACGCATCACCTCCCCACGCAGTAAGAAACCAACGCATCAACTCCTCTCCTCTAAGGAACGGACGCATCACCACCCCTGCGCAGCAGTAAGGAACCAACGCAACACCTCCCCCAGAGCAAGGAACCTAGGCATCACCTTCCCTGAGTGTAAGGAACCGATGCATCTCCTTCCCTGCGACCCTTTTTGTTTGCATTTTTCGACGCATCCAAGGTACTTTGAGTAAAAGTGTTGCACCCAACATTTTCTTGGAACAGAACTGTTTCTACCTTTTAAGAATCATATTTTTAGTACTGTATTGTGGATTTTTGTTTTGGTCTTGTTTTGGCTTAGATAAAGATTACTTATTTTTCTAAACTGGTGTGGTGTCCATTTGTAGTGTTTTCACTGTATTACTGTATGTGTTCATGTTGGACTTGGCCCTTTTTGGCTAAAGTTCCTCGCAGCTGATCGGCTCCCGGCGCGACTCCGTTGATCTTGGGCAAAGGACCTCGGACCCACGATGGTGAAGGTTCACAGGTCTCTCCTTGGCAAAGGCAGGCTCGGGCCGGCGGTGATTTCTCACGGCTCCCCCTTGGGACGACGGTCCGGGCCGATGGCGAGAACGATCACAGCACTTCTTGTCACGCTGTCGATCGAAGCAGAGCGCAAGACTGCTCCGGGGCACACGGTCACGGGGCAATTCTCACGAAGGTCTCAGGCTGCAAAAAGCACACGCACACAGCGTTGAGACACACTTGGAAACTTTGATGTTCCTGAGTTTCCACAACAGGGAGCCAGCTCCTCTCGGGCCCTTGGAGACAAGTTACTTCAGGACACAGCACACAGCAAAGTCCTTTCAAGCAGGGGGACACAGCACACAGCAAAGTCCCTTGTCCTCTCCTTAGTCAAATCAGCAAACTGCAGGCCAGCCCCAGAACACACAGCAAGGGCCGTCCTTTTCTTCAGTCTCTTCAGCTGTTCTTCTTTGGCAGAGGTTCCTCTTGATCACAAAGTAGTTTCAATCCTTTTTCAGGCTTGAGTTCAGTCTTGAGTTCAGGGGTTTCAGCTCTCACATTTATACCCCTAAATGCCTTTGAAGTCTTTGTGTTCAGGGGGCTCTGAGCCCGGTCCAAACCAGTTCTGGGTGTCTTCCTGCCAGTGAACACCTTCTTTCTCTGATAGTGAGGGTCTGGGCCTCAGACACTCCGCAGGAGGTGGAGCCATTCCTTTGTGGCAGCAGCACAGGCCTCTTCGCATCAAAGGGGCTACTCCTCCCCCCACACCAAATGCAGGCCAGCCTGTGCTGTCTCACCTACTCCTCCCTGGTGTCAGGACACCTCCCCAGACCCGGTCACATCCAAACCCAGACAGTCAATACACAACCAGGGAGAGGCACGCAGGATGGTTAGGACAAGTAACCAGCCACTTCTAAAAGCGTGGTTTCTAAACACACAATATAAAAACCATCTTCACAAAAAGATGTGTTATTAAATTCTGAGTTCAGGCACACTAAACGCCATCTCTCCATCTTATGCCTTACACACTGTCTCTGAGATAAGCCTGTCTGGTCGTACCAAGCTATCAAGGGGGTGAGCAGGGGTTATTTTAGAAGTGTATCCCCCTTACCCTGACTAGGAAGAAGGGTCCCTACTTGGACAAAGGTGCAAACTGTTGCCAACTAGAGACACCCATTTCTAACACTGGTACAAACTTAAAATCAAACTGAGAACTGTTCTCTTCCCTCCCCCCATGAGTCAGTACCATACAGTATGAACAGGCTAATTTGTGGTATTATCTGCATATCTCCCTTATGTTTGAGAAGGGTTGGGCAAGCACAGACAAACTAATCTGCATCAGAGGCTTTAAAAGAGCTACATATCAGGTCTAGCTAGTAAGGTAGTACGCTCTCTAGGGGGTGTTCGCGGGGACCCTGTATGTGATATCTTAGGCGCGTCATGTTCGGGGCTGGTCAGGCCCTCCACCAACGCCTCCCAGGCACAGACCACCTATGTTCCCAACTCCCCTCTTAGCCTCCTGCACAATATTCGCCGCTCACAGCCTGCCCACTTCAGCATTTCCCTCCTCCAGACATGTAGGCGGGGACCCCCCAGCGGCTTCCAATTTCGCACTATCTTGCATTTAGCAAGGACAAACGCCAGGTCCTGAAATCTGCTCATAACTTTAGTCTTTGATGTGTGTGCAAACCACCCCAGTAAACAGTGGCCCAGGGTACGTGGAATCTCCCTCTCGATAGTTTTGATTGCTTGCAAGATACTTTCTCAAAACTCATGGAGTCTCGGGCAAGCCTAAAACATATGAAACATGTGCGCCCCTATCTCGCCGAAGCAAGGGCAGGCTGCATCAGCTATTAGAAACAATCTGCCTAGGTGCTCTGGGGTCAGGTGGGACCTATGCAGGACATAATTAATGAGTTTTAAGTGTGCACTTCTGGAAACTTTAGGAACGCTAGCTAATATGTTGTCCCAGTCCTTTATTGTGATCGGGGTGTCCAGATCCGCCTCCCACTGAGAGTGTAATGAGCGTTGCTGGTCCACATTCAGTGCTCTATACAGGCAAGAGACTGCTTTCACAGTGCCTGCAGAGACAGCCATGTAATAGCAGCTCTGCTGCGATGGGGGTTCAGCAGTCCCCGTACGCCAGTGCTTGCGTATTGCTGTTGTGAGAGCTCTATGTAGTAAGAAGTGCCCACGAGGTAGGCCAAACTCCTCACGAAATTCCTCGGAGAGTAATTCTGTATTACTGTAGAGATCACCTATCTTCGTCACCCCTGCCTCAACGCAGACATCCAGATCCCTTCAATTACCCCAATGTGGAAGTGCTCTTAACATATCCACCGGTAATTCAGGGGAATAAGGAGCTCTAACCCGCATTTTCTATAACCCTCAGGTCCAGCACCTAGCCTGTACTTAAAACTCACACGAATCCCCTCCAGTCAGTCTGCGCACCCCAAGAAATACCCGCAAAAGATCAAGCAGCGGCGGCACAAGCGGGCCCGGGCTCCATCTGGTCTCCACCTCTGCGCCATTCCCCGAACCATCCACTGCAACTGGGCCGCGATATAATAGGACTCAAAGTTGGGAACTGCCAGGCCGGCCGCGGAGACTGGTCGCTGTGTCACTGCCAGCGCTACTCTGCACCATCCCAACCCCCAGATAAATGTCCAGATCAGAGAGTCTAACTCCCTAAAAAACACCTTCGGAACCCACAGTGGGCGCATGCCAAACTAATACAAAAGCTGAGGAAGGGCCACCATTTTAAGGAGTGCTATCCTTCCAGCTACCGAAAGCGGCACGGTCTGCCAGAAGGCAATGGATGTTCTCAGAGACCGGACAGCTCGTCCCAGGTTTCCCCTCGAAGAGGTCCTTCCTGTCATGATACATTCAGACCCCTAGATAGGGTAAGCACCTAGGTTCCCATTGTAGCTGAGCCAGGCCAGGTGGGGGATGTCCAGTCTTCAATATGGGGAAGAGCCTGGTTATCTTAGTCCTAATCGTCTTACAGAAAGCCTGGTCTTCCAGTGACTCCGGCTTAAGCTGCTACGTAGGGATGGAGGGCCTGTGCTGGGACCATTGGAGCTGTAATAGAACAGGATTATGATCTGATATAGTGCGGCAGAGATACTCCACTGCATTTACTGCACCATGTACAACATTGGGGGTACAGAGAAAAAGGTCAAGTCGAGCATGCACCTCATAGAGCCCCGAGAAGAAGGAATAGTCCCGCTCCTGTGGGTGGAGTCTTCTCCAGAAGTCAATAAGTCCCCATTGTTGTTGCCAGTCCCTAAACATCTTAGCTGTGTGGACAGTCTGGGAGCTGCGCAGCGGAGCATGCGACCAGTCCAGCAGAGTGTCAGACACATAGTTAAGGTCTGCCCCGAAGTCCCCGTAGTTAAAAATGGTGCCAATTGTTGTGATAAGTTTGCAAAAAACCCACTCTGCTCTACATACGGAGCATATACCTACCCGCACCACCACAAATCTACCCTCAGTCCACTTGTTTGTCCACTGGCTGGAAGGGGACCCCAGCTTGGATCCAGATAAGGACTCCCCTGGCGCAAGCGGAATATGTAGTGTAATATGTCTGACCCCTCCAACGTCTCCTTAGCACCAATCCCTCCTTGTCCATTAGATGAGTCTCCTGTAGCACTATAGGCACACCCCTTCTGTTCAGATAAGAGAACACTTTGTATCATTTTGCCATGGAGTGCATACCTCGGATGTTCCATGTTAAACATTTATAAGCCAGGTGACCAGCCATATTTGCCTCCAGAGGGATAAAGGACTCCACTCATGGCCACCTGCAGCCTCATACCCTGTCCTTCTGACATGCCCAGTGTAAACACATTGGTTCAAATTGTTCGACTCAGCAAACACCAATACAAAAGACAATAACTAAAACCCAACTCCCCCACCCCAGGACAAGTAGAGTAATGCAACTCATCCATACAGTAATAGAAACTAGCAACAATTGTGGAAGTCGCCCACAGGTCTCAGTAGAGAGAGGGGGGTGGTATGCAAGTCCCCCAGTTAATCAAACCCCCATCCAGCTTATTGAAGTGATAAACGAGCTACCCATAATATAACCCTCCATGCGTGATGTAGGTGTCCCCCAGAAGAAACAGTATGGTAGGCAAATCCAACAGTCCTCCCTGCCCGTTACCAGTTTACCAAGTCACTCAAATTAGGTCATCAGCTGTTCTCGGGGTCAGCTTGGGCATCCAAGCCTAGACGCCTTCGGGCATTTGTGCGCTATATAAATGTTTAAATCAAATCAAGCCCTCTGAAACATTAGACCCGGGTTCTGAATCGGTCTCTTCGGTGGGAGAGCTCTGTCTCGGCGCCCGCAGGTTTAGATGTCGTCCGCTCAGTTGGTCCACGACTTTCGTCGCCCAAGCTGCGCCTCAGCCTGAGAGGAGGCGGCAAAACTCTGCCGCTGCTGCCTGCGCTGGGAACCAGATAGATGCTGGTGTCGCTGTCCAACCTCCTCTTCGGCTCTTGTTCTGCTCCGACACACCTCCTGAGGGTTGTGAAAAAATTGAGCACCCTCTGGGGCCACCACACACATTTTCACAGAGAACAGCATTGCATATTTAAATTTCAGTTGCCGTAGCTTCCTCTTAGCTTCTTGGTATAATGCCCTCCGTCATTGGACCTCTCAGGAAAAATCTGGGAAAATTTGTACCGTGACATTGTCAACTCGGAGTTTTTCCCTCTTTCGTGCTTGCATTAAAACACAATCATGGTCCTTATAATACAAGAGCCTCGCCACAACCGGTCTCGGGAGGGCGCCAGGAGGAGGGGGTCTCGCCAGGACTCGGTGAGCTCATTCCAGAGCAAAGAACGCAGAGAGGCCCTCAGGAACCACTTCTGTTCGCAGCCAGTTTTCCATATAGCTCACCATTTTAGCGCCCTCTATTTTATCAGGGAAACCCACAACTCGGATGTTGTTTCGGACAGAGCGATTTTCGGCATCCTCTGCCCTGATTTCTAATGTCCGAACCTTGGCCTCTACTGCTTTTAGCTGTTCCTGCATCACCTCTATGACTGGACGGAGGTCTCCCAGCGATCGCTCATTTGCAGTGACTCTCTCCGCTAGGCGCATATGCTCATCTCGCAGAAGTTTCAAATCCGTGCCAATGGTATCAATCTTCAATTTTAGCCCCTCGCGGGTGGCAGTTATGGCTTGGAGTATGCCTTTTAACGTGGGGTGTCTAGTGGTTTCCATCGACTGGTCTGCGTTCCTCTCGTCGGGCAGTAAGGCCTTCCCCTCATCCGGGTCATGCTCCTTTTTGCGGGAGGGCTTGCCCATCATTTACTGCGTCTTACCAGAGCTAGGGTCTCCCAGTACTAACCAGACCTGCTCTGAACCAGCATCCTCCACCTGTGGATCAGGGAGGCTATCAGCCTGTTCCTGCTGCTTCTCTAGGGTGGCAGGTAGTCAGAGCAGCAGGTACCAGCCAGTTTGGAAGCAACCTCGTCAGCCTACAGGGACCCCGACAGGCGGCCAGCAAGATTCAACAGTCGCAGAGTAATGAGGGCCACGGTCACAGATCCAGAGGGGCGAGCTCCTCTCGCCCGAGGTCCGCTCCTCACCCAGGATCAAAGGGGTTTAGGTAATGCCCTAGGTGCGGCTACTGAGCATCCCCTCCCTATGCAGGGCACAGTCAACTCTTCCACCACCCCTGGTGTACACAGGAGGTTGCAGTCTAGCCCAGCCAGGAGAGTGTCCTCCATGCGGGCTCATGGCCCGTCCCAGGTCCTTCCCCGGTGTGAGGATTTGGATTCAACCTAGCTCCGGTTCGCGGGCCTCCCTTTGGCATTACCTCGTCCGTTGGGCTCAAGGTGAGGGAGCACAAGTGCATGGTCCCCGTAGGTACTGCCGTCTCCGGGGGTCAGTGTTGCAGCAGTCTCCAGCAACCAGCTTCGGCTCTTTTCCGGCAGCCGCTGTCACCGAAGGTCAGCACCGGTCGTCTCTGCAGGTCTCTGGGTAGCCCAGGGCAAGGTCTCCAGTGCTCTGAATCGCATCGGTAGGTCAAGGTAACATCAGGGAGGGAAGTCTGTCCCTTATCTGCATCTGCCGCAGACGCATCACTCCTGCTATCACCGCAGCTAGTCGGCTGCGGACCAGGCCGGGCGCCGCCATCTTAGCTTCCAGGCTTGTGGTCATACCCCGCCTCCTTTCACAACCAGGCACGCCTCACTTTCGGGGCACTTCGCCGTATCTCCACAGCAGTGGGGTAAATTCTGCACAGGGTTAGGGCCCTCAAGCCATCTGCAGGGTCTCAGGATGGGGTTAGCTGAGAGGAGCTCGGAGCAACGCTGTCACTCCATCGGCATCAGGCCATGCCCCGACATCTCTATGGGGTACTTCATATGACTAAGTCACCCCAGACTGAGCAGATGGTGTTGATGGCCCGCGACACCAGAATGGCACTTGATAGCATTGAATGGGCCACGCTCAACAGAATGGGTATTGGCCTGAAATTCTGTGGATGGGTCAAGCTCCTCTACCAGGCCCCATTAGCGATGGTGCAAGTTAACAGGATGACATCCCATGTCTTTCCCCTCCAGAAGGGAACTTAACAGGGATGCCCCCCCTCACCCAAGATCTTTGCCCTGGCGCTTGAGCCACTTGCAGCCTAGATTCGCCAGGACTCACTGATACAGGGAGTGAGGGCTGCTGGAGGGTGGGAGGAACCTATATCCCTATGACATTCTGCTCTACGTCACCCAGCCATCCCATTCTATACCCAGAATACTGCAGGTCTTTGATCTCTTTGAAAGGTATTTGGGCTATTGAATCAACTGGAACAAGCCTGTAGTGTTCCCCCTGTCGTGGGCAGCTCCCAAGCTTCCTTCTGTTTGCACGGCACCAGAAGTATTGGAGGGATTAAAGTACCTGGGTATTTATATCACTTGTAACCCATAAAAACATTTCTGAATAGAAATCTGCACCCACATTTGACAGACTCCAGGGTGACTTAGCTCACTGGAGAAACCGGACGCTGTCCTTAATGAGCAGAGCAGCTCTAGACAAAATGTTGACTCTCCCACTGGAGTTCTTTAGGAAAATCGACCATGAAGTCAGATTATTGCTATGGAATATCAGCACCCCACGCATAGCGCTGGGTAAATTGCAGAGAGGGGTATATGAAAATGGCCAGGCAGTCCCAGACATCAGAAGGTACTACTGGATGCTGAAATTTCAGACTGAATAGCCCTGTATGCGGACGACGTACTTTTCTTCATGACAGACCCTCACAGGACAGGCCCCCGAATCCTCCAAATCATGTGGGTTTTTGGCGAGACGTCCGGTCTCTTCATAAAAGTGAATAAGTCCACACTGTGGCCTCTGCTTGGGTCTCCCGGCGACTATAGATGGGCTGCAGATCCCTCTCAGACTCAAGATGGTATGAAATATCTGGGGGTCTTCATTACGGACAGACAGGAGGTCTCCAGGGCACGCAATATAGATACGTTTCTCGCCAAGGTCAAAACCGAGCTGAGGTCATGGGCGGGTCTCCCCCTTTCCCTATACAGCCGTTCGGCAATTTATAAGATGATATCTCCCCCACGGCTCCTATATCAGCTACAGAATCATCCCTACCCCATTCCGCAGACATGGTTTAGGCAGATTAATTCCATGCTGAGTGCGTTTCAGGGGGGTGGTGGGGGGGGGGGAGACTGGTGGTCAGACTGGCGCTTCGCACCTGCTCTCTCTCCACCAACTGTGGGGGCATTGCGGCCACCGACATAGTCGTACTATGCGGCCTCTCACCTACAAGTCCTTAACTACTGGTGGTATGGCTCACGAGATGAACCTGCGTACGCCATGGAGAGATGGTTGTTAGGAGACCCCTCGCTATACAAATATCTATACGGCTGTCCGAACATTCAGGCTCTTCCCACGGCCACTAAAGTGGTGCTGACAACATGGCGACAGTCCCTTTGCCGTATAGGTTGGCAGAACCGTCTCACACGTGAAGGCCTGCTGTGGTGCAACCGCCTCCTTCCACACTTGCAACACCTACAGGGCTTCCAAGGGTGGGACCGGATTGGGATCGCCTCTCTGGGCGACGTCCTCCAGGGACTTATTCTTAAATCCTTTTCAGAACTACAAGAAGAATTTTCCATGCCGCACACCAAATTTTACAGATAATTACAATTCCGTCCTGACCTAGCGCCTTATCTCAGAAACCTCACGTCCCTCTCAGAGTTTAGCCCATTGGAAGGGAAACTCCTCATGGGAGATCTAGAGGACCATAAAATCTCCAAAATATACCAGCCACTAGTCACACATAGCGCCCCTACATTAGAGACTGTGAGAGAGACCTGGAAAGTCGACATAGGTCCCATTGACAACAAGGATTGGTGAGAGGCCCTGGAGTCCCCCAGGGAGGCCGCAGTCTCCTCATGCTTGCGGTTGATCCAGCTAAAATACCTACACAGAACATATTACACACGTCTGAGACTGTGGAAGGTAGGTCTCATAGTATCCCTGGCATGCCCGCGCTGTGGCGCAGAACAAACCACATTCCTGCACACAGTTTGGACGTGTCCAACCTTAGACAGGTTCTGGAAGGGGGTATTCAGGTGCCTGGCTGAGGTGATTGGGTGGTCCCTGCATAGTATACCACGGCTCGCATTACTGCACATCTCTGAAGATGTCGGGGGTAATAGATACAAACGTCACCTGCGGTTTCTGAGTTTGACCTTGGCTAAACGAGACATAGCACGCTCTTGGAAAGCAGAAACCCCGCCCTTGCTGGGAGTTTGGAAGAGAGGATTAGACTTCTGCATGGGGCTGGAGGAGCCTGTGTTTGGGGCTAGGGGGTGCCCCCAGAAACATACACGCATATGGCAGAGCTGGGCAGACTATAGAGGTATTGTCTTGGCCCCATTGACACTACAGCCCATTGCATAAGATTTAGAGGTACTGCCCCACAGCGAATATATCGATTTTGCTTATTGTCAACAAAAAGATGACAGGGACTGATCACCAGGGTAGCGACACAGGGACATGGTCAACTCTCCGCGAGATTGCTTTTGTTTCTTTTTCTTCCAGCGCAGCATGTTTATTGTTATGTTATAAAATGCTATGTAGTATACTAATGCCAATGCTTTATCCTAACATGTGTATGTATAATACGGCTCTTCGAGCACGATATTAGCAAAAAACAATAAAATTTGTTCTTAAAAAAAAGGTAAGGCGGCAGCACTTCTCATCTCAAGACCCCTAGAGTGGCAGCCAGCCAAACCTATGGCAGTAACTCATACTAACACTCAAACACACTGTGTCAGCCTGTAGCGCCTGCCACATGACAGTCTGTTTCGAATCTCAATATAACTAAGCAACAAGGATACTGACCATGTTGTAGTCACTGCTTTATCAGTCACATGTGTGTGAACAGTGGACCATATAAGACGTATGGCAGAAGTAGCCTGAGCAGTAATCAGTGCTGACCCACCAAAGTGTGAGACTGCAGGAGTCAGAGTGAAAACATGTCAGTTGGGTGCATGATCAGCCCAAGACCTGAGGACAACATGGTATAATCCAGACCGGAGAAAATTAAGAGGCTAATTGTGTGCATCCATAATAATCACTATTGCTTCCTGAAAGCTACACCTGGTGTCAAGGACCACCAAATGTGTATGCTAGTCCCCATCATAAGGGTGTTATCTCTGGCATAATTGTGTCAGTTTCTGACGTAATAGTGCCAATGGCATAATAACGGTCATCCTTGACTATTTTGGGTATTCTTGGTCCAACTGTGGTATACTGGCAGCCATCATTGACATACTAAGAACATGACTGGCCTACCTTTACCTATTCCTGACATAATAATGGTCATGACTGATTTATGGCCTCTGCCCTGGCCCTTGTGGTTTCCAACCTTGACACAACTGTGGCCCTAGTATTATGCTCGGCATTACTGTCATAATGCAGGCATCCTTGGTGCTATGGTGAGCATCCATGGAATATGACTAATACCTGGACATTCAAAGTAGTCTGTCCATACGAGGCATTGGTACATAGGAGTACTTGATGAAAATGACAAGCTGATGTTTTGGGACTGTGCACTTCCTAAAAATAAAAACTGATATTTTAAAG
This sequence comes from Calotriton arnoldi, assembly GCA_963921515.1. NCBI lineage: Eukaryota > Metazoa > Chordata > Amphibia > Caudata > Salamandridae > Calotriton > Calotriton arnoldi. Next base: position 1,002,518 of record CAWUFW010000694.1, on the reverse strand, counting down.
GCAGTTTTTGATTTCAAAAATGGGTTTTCTTCTGGAAAATTTAGTTTGTTTGCCCATAATAGAAAGTGGCACTTGATAGAAAAATGTGCATTTACAGAAGCTGAAGAACACTAATACAAACGGAAGCTGGGGAGATCTACTGCTGTAGTTGTATCCTTAGTGCCACAGGGCATGTCAAGATTCAAATGTTACTTCATAAGTCAGATGGAGGTATTTAATAATTATGAACTATTCCCTGCATTCCTGCTGGTAACCATGCCTGGAATACTTGGGTGGTCACTACTGATAATCCTGCTTAGGCTAGTCATAGTGTAGTCACTATTTTACAAAATATTTTATAAAATTTGCTAGTAGCTTGTGAAGTCTTTCCTTGAGCAGAAATAGCTCTCACTACAGAAAATGTTGGAGACCCTTTTCCACCGATTTCTTAAACTTGCATTTATTTTTCATTTAAAGTGTGTATGTTCCACTTTAATATGTATTTACCTGAAGGTGAAACACCAACAAAATAGTTGTAGAATATTTTTTCTTTTTTAGCCACATCTCTGGCCTCGTCCACATTCCACTCAGGATCACAGCTGCCATAATTTGTATGCACTTAAGCCGCTGGATAACCTACAAAAAGTTTTGTATGAGGCTGTCTGAGGCCCCATCTCCAGCACAAATAAGAAGAAAGCTTGCCTCTCCTCAGAATAGTCAGATTGCTACACAGTCACTTTATAATCAAAAACTACCTCTTATCATAAACATGTTTCATTTGGAGTCAGCTGATGCGATCAAAACATATTAAGGCAAAATATCATTCTCAAATGAAACATCTTTCTATTACACACAATTCAATAATAGAATATGCAATTTATCACAATTGATTAAATCTCCAAAACCAACTTAATCAACTCCTTCCACATCACACACTGTCTTCCCCCTAACAAAACATAACCCAGTTCATTTTACACATACCCCATACATACTCCAACCTAAAAAAGAATTCATCAATAGACCTCCAACGTATATGAAAATACTCTTTTGTTCAAATTTAAATAATCTAATATCACATTCATTTCCTGTTGCTCAATATATATACACACATATAGTGTTTGGCCTATTGTTCCATATATTAATGTCCTTTTGAATTTTTGATTGTGGTTCCAATCAAGTGCTGACACGTTTGGATGAAACTCGGCAGACACCGTACACCTTCTTCGGGGCACCAACAACCATGCATTAGATTCTGTAAGTAGTTTGCAATAAGAAAACTCAGGCCACCATGGTTCAACATTGTATTGAATGTGACCATTTAGATAGTAGCCTCAAGTGGGTTATTCTGAAGAAGATCAGAACTATCACGGGGAAAGAGAATACCCCCTATTGGAGAAAGAGAGAAGTATACTGAATATTCGATTTGGACACGGACAAGCAATGTCCAAATGACAAAATACCATGGGAAAATTCCATACAGTATACCCAACGGCTGACCGATTAAATTTAGGAGCGTTGTTTCTTCATGTGGAGTCCTTGTTATTCTGTCAGCTAGAGATTCTACTAATCCAATTTGTAGGAATTTGACCCTGTTCTCTGATACATCATTGTTTTTGTTCTTTTTTCTGGGTTTTTTTCTTTTACATATTTTGGAAGATTAGTGGTATTTGACAGTTATGAGTCTAGTGTGAGATGGCAGCTAGAATGTTTGGCACAGGGGGAGCATTGGCCTCGCCTATTTTTCCCAATAGTGACATGATGCATACATACTCTTGGACGGTGTGATGGCAAAGATGCTAGATTGCAAATTTCAGTGATTTGGTTTTTTTAGGTCTTGCCTAGGCAGTTCATGTGCTGTCTCTTCGAGACATGGTATTCCTAGGGGTTGGACTTGGCCCTTTTTGCCGGGTCATCCCAGAACTTTTTGCCTTCCTCCTGTATTTTTTCTGACCTGTTGGTGGTTTTAGGACTCTGGGCACTTTATCACTGCCTTTCAGTGCTAAAGTGCATGTGCTCTCTATGGTAAACTTGGTAAGAATGGTCTACACCTGTTTGGCATATTTAATTTACCTGTCAGTCCCTTGTACAGTGGTATCTCATATACCCAGGGACAGTAAATTAAATGCTACTGGTGGGCTTGCAGCGCTGCTTGCGCCCCCCACCAAAGTAGCCTTTCAAACCGGTCTCAGGCCTCTGCCACTGCAGGGTCTGCATGCACAGTTTACTGCCGCTGTGATGTGGCACATAAAATAGTTGCCACGTCTGTGACTCCCCTTTTACTACATTTGTCACCCCTATGGTAGGCCCTAGCTAGCCCTATGGGTAGGGTGCGGTGTAGGCAAAAGGTAGGACATGTGCCTTAACTGTGTGGCATGTCCTGGTAGTGACAATTTGGTTTCTCACTGCTGAGAGGCTGCCCTCTCATAGGAATGTAGCAAAACCAAAGGGGATGTTGAACATTGCAAGCACTCACCCCCAGTCAACTGATCTGGGTTTAATCCATCATCATTCTTTAGCTCACTCCGCCACCCCAGTTCAGACATGGCCATATGCAAATCAGTCTGACCCTGTGCCTCATGGGAACAGTCCAGGCCGACCTGCCAAGCCATGTCTTCCCTGGACCGGAAACAAGCATCCTGGGACCAGTTTCTGGCTTACAGCCGTCATCAGCCAGGCTATCTTGAATCCAGTGGCAAAATGAGCAAGGGACCCACGTCTGGGCATACCCTGCCAACTTAGGGCGAACATAGCAAAACCAAAGGGGATGATGCACGGAGTGTTGAACATTGCATAGGGATGCACTGGGGATTCCCTGATATGTGCTTCAGTGGTAATTCCCGACATGAGGGGTAGCGTGCGTGATCAAGTTTGGTATGTTTGGAATAGTGGTGATAAATGCTGCATATTGGTGTTTGCGGGTTTATTATCACTATTTTCGAAATGCCACTTTTAGAAGAAGGCATTTCTGTGAGCTATGTGTCTTTGTGCCTGCCTGTTGTGTATTGACTGTCTGGCCTGGGAGTGACAGGAGCTGGGGAGGTGCAGTGGCTTCAGAGAGTCTGGATGAGTCAGAGCTAGGCTGAATAGGCCTGGTCTGCATTTGGAGTGGTGGGAGGAGTAGCACCTGCACCTGAATAGGGCTGTGCCTGCTTTCCACAATGATGGCTCCGCCCCCCTGTGGTGTGTCTGGAGCCAGGGCTTACACTTACAATGGGGAGTGTTGTTCACTTGCAAAGTGCCCCCCCAGAACTAACATTGATTTATGTGCTGATTAGGACAGTGGCCCGATTGGCCTGATGATTTCTGTAATTTCTGTAAATTTGTGACAAGTGCCCGGTGGCACAGTGTATATATGTGATTATGTTCTAATGTGTTTTCTGGATAATACAAAGGCTATTTTTATATAACCTTGTGTGGAGTTTCTTTTGTGGTGTGCCTAGTGTGTTGCGCAAACACTTTACACATTGCCTCTGGGATAAGCCTGACTTCTCTGCCAAGCTACCAAGGGGGTGAGCAGGGGTTATCTTCAGTGTGCAACTCCCTTGCCTGGACTAGAGTGGTGGGTTCTGCCTGGCTTAGGTACATACCCTAGCCAACCAGAAACCCCATTTCCAACACTAGGATATGGGCTTTAAGCACTGCCCATCTTTTAAATTAGCTCCTTTTACTGTCCTTTGTAAATGCTGGCTTTGGATAGGTGAATAGGCTTAATAGTCCCTTGTGAGAAGCTGGCCTGGTATATGCTGTCCACTAGTTATAGTGGGCACCTTGCAACAGTCCAAACAACCCCTTATTGATAGGTTTAAGACAACCTTATTTGAAAGCTATCCTAGTGGTAGCTATGGAGAGCAGCCTTCAGGCTAAGTCTTGAAGGAGTGTAAAGCAGTTTGTTTTACCAGTCTATAATCTCTTGAATGGCTAAATGAAAGGAGACCACACCAGGTATATATATATAAAATAAATGTATTTATTTCTAAACACACCCTACTAGTCTCTTTATGAGGCTAGAGGTCAAAGCACATATGTTACACTTCAAATATCGCAGTAAATTAGCACAATATACGATAGGCCCTAGGGGCGAACCAAACCATATATTAAGAAAGTGGTATAAGAACCACGACTTGTCTAGACACAAGGCCTAGAGCCGGTAGAATCGCTGGGACCCCAAGGAACCACCCAAGGTAGTGACACAGGGGACCCACGGGGGACGTGTGCAGTGTGTGAACACAGCCGCGAGCTCCGTTAGCTTCTATGGGGAAAGTCGCGGTTAGAGTTTTAAAGTTTAGGGACACTTCGGAGTGGACTAGGAACAAACTTTTTTGGACTTAGATGGTTCTAGGGCCAACACCCACGGGAGCACCGGAGTACTCGTGTTACCTCACCCAGGGAAGCCGGGTGCATAGGTGTCAAATGGTGTCGGGTCGCGTCGTCGTTTTCAATGGCAGCTTGCTGAAAAGTGCTGCTGCCGGGAAGATGAGAAGTGTCCGAAGAGATCCAAGCCTGGATCAAAGATGTGAATAACCTGAAAGCAGAGGGGACAGAGTCTGGGTCACTAGCCAGTGACCAGGGGCACGATAGTCGAATGCCCACCGATGTCGGGTGTTTCAGGTACAAAGAGGTGTAGCTTGACTCTTCAGCCACGAGGACCAGGAGGCGTCGACGACTACCAGGAGCTGGATTCGAGCTGTCCCACGAAGGATGTCGAGTGCTGCAGCGTCGGTGCCCGGATTGGACACAACAAGCCTTGGCAACAGCAACCCACGCAGGAAGAGGAAAGATGCTTCGGTGCGGACCAGCAAGGTCCTGGGGACTCCCCAAGCGATGGAGAGTCAGGGCACGTCTGGAGCAACCAGGAAAGCCCAATTAAAGTAAAGTTACCCTTCTCAGGGACCCACAAGTCGACGGACAAGGGATCGCGAAGGGACCTCGAGAGGAATCACAAAATGGCGGCCCACGGGTCACTCGGAGTGGGTAGGCCGGCAATCTTCGGTGGATTCACTGCTCAGGGTCAGGGCTATAAGTAACCCAAAGCACAGCCTCAAGGATCGACGAGAAGCATATGCACTTGCAAATGTGCACGGTGTCCAGGGGTTCCGGTTCCACGGTACCCACGAGGGCTACGGGTCTCAGCCTTTCTGGGGACTCGGGTCAGCCTCTGGGAAGTCTGGAAACCCACCTCCTGGGTTGCAAAGTTTTCGGCGTCCGGCGGGAGCTTCGGAGATGCAGACCGGTCAGATGCGTCTTTGGTGCCTGCCAAGCAGGGGAGTAACTCCTTTACTCCAAGGGAGATTCTTCAGTCATCTGGCGTTTTACAGATCGTCGAAGGTCCAGGATTCAGTATCAGAGTTTCGTCCAGGTAAATCTAAAGTCCTGTAGCCAGGGGTTCCTTTCTTATACCCAAGGAAGGGGTTGGACATACTCTGGGGACCCACCTATGGGAGGGTTTGGAAAGAGGGGGGGCTACACCCATTTCCTTTGTCCAGTTTCACGCCAGAGCAGGGGCTGGTAGCCCCTGCAACCGGTTTGAACTGGGCTATGCACAGGGACACCAAATGTGCCCCCAGTGCAGGACTTCAAAGCACTGAGAGTGCACCCACCCAGCCCCAATACACTAAAGCCTGTCTGGGAGGTGGTAACACCTCCCTGTGACAGGAAACCTATTGTCCAGGCCTCCCCTGCCGGAGTTTCGGTCAGCAGCAGGAGGCCAGACTCGGGTCTGTGGCTGCAGCATCCATTTTGTGATGCCAGGGCTCTGTTAGCTGGTACCGGGTATACCAGTGCTGTCATGTCTCTCCCTCTAGAAGGGTGGGATCATACTCCCACACCAGTTACTGGTGTGGGGTTATGATTCCAAGGTGTTTGACACCAAACACAACATGTTTCCGTGCAGCCATCCCAAAGTTAGCATTTACCGCTAGGTTATAATGCACTTAAGAGTATATGGTCAGGCTGCCTCACAGACAACCCCGGAGGATAGATTCCGAAGGATGCAGAGGGGCTCTGCTCATGCATGGGCACCCTCTCACACAAAACCAAGCACCCTGCCTTCAGGATTGTTAAGGCCTGCCATAAGGGTGACTGATAGGTTTATATGTGCAGTGATAGGGTGAGATATAGTGAACCTATATCTCAGTAAGGGGTGCATGCACCACCTCACTCAAGCTGCTGTAGCAGTCCTGTGGTGTCATCTTGGAAGGCTGCCCAGGGGTGGCATAATACATGCTTCAGCCCCTGGTAGGCCTCTGGGGTACCTATGCCCTGGGTACATAGTATACCATATACTAGGGACTTCTAAGGGCACCCCAGAATCCAATCTGTGGTGTACCTAAGGTACAGGGAATCTATTTTAAAGAGAAAGCAGATAAACTGGGGCCCTGAATAGCAGGGTCCCAGTCCAACTAAGTCGAAAACCAGCAAAACACCAGAAAAAAAGTGGGGGCAACCATGCAGTCAGATTCCACCTTCCTACATCCCTACTTTCAGAATTCTGTATCCTCCGATGAGGACTAACCCTGTTACATGTGCTCTTATTCTTAAGGTTATTTATACTTTGAGAGCACTCTTTTTTTGTTGGCCTGCCTCTGCTAAGTGTTCTGTTAACTCTGTGCATGGGCTTCATGAAACCCTTGCGGCCCGCTTCATTTGCCTGTCATGCTGTTTGCCAGTCTTCCCCCCACCCATCCAACCAATCCCCCTCACCCTCCCCACAACACAGCTTTTTAAAACAAATTGTAGTTTTATACAGCACGAACTCGACAGAAGGTATCAGAGCACTTTACATGACCACCAGTTGCATTACAGATAGACACATTCAATTAGCAGGCAGGGGAGATTAAGTGATTTGTGCTGAATCACAGAATGCTTGAACCCACGCCAATACTCAAACCCAGTTCCCCAGCTTCAAGGTCGGCTGCTCTGGCTGTTAGACTACATCCGACCGATGCTCCCTCCTCTTCTGTTTCGCCCTCCCCATGTGCTCACTCTTTCAAGGCATGCCTCCCCATTTCTCTTTCTAGTTTGACAATGTACATACAGGGGGTACTGTTGGGTTCGGGATCTATAGAGCGCATGGCTTTAGAAAGTCACTGCTAAGGGTCTCTTATTTCTATCACACGCATTAGGATATGCCCAGAGCCCTGGCAAATTCAGCACATGATACAGTGAGACCCACACCTTTCTCAGTGCTTTCTAGTGGTCCGGACACATGTAAGCTAGCCAATACAGGGGTCCTTCACTGAACCCTGCATGTCCCCAACATGATTCTGTTCAAAGGGGTGCTCGGAGCTGAACCCCTCGGCTTGTCAGCAGCCAGGAACACCACCATAAAGCAGCAGCTGGCATACCCCACCCCACGTTCGGTTGTGAAATGTAGTGTCTACGTAGTGTGAGGCCGAAACCAAAGTGTGTGTGGCTCTGTGAGCCTCACCTCTGATGTTCCCTGATGCAGAAACAACCACAACTGGATAACTGTTTGCTGGGGAAGACTGGTTATAAATGACAAGGTGTAGCCTTCACAATGAGGTACAGAGCCCTGCGGTCCAGCACCAAGTACCTTGTTCGGCGAGTAGCAGGTTCAGTGAGCTGTTCAGTGGTTTCACTGATATCGAACATCAAACTCTTTCTGTTTGTGCAGTGCAGCCATCTGAAAAGCATACACAAGTGTGTTCTCCAGGATGAGGCACTTGCAAGCACCCCCACCCCCGTGAGGCCTCTAGCTGCCAGAGAACACCGAATTACAGCCAGTGTAACAAGATATGTAGAGTTTCAATGCATGCTTCTTAAAAAAATGTTTTGCAGCGTTATATATCTCAAACTGGACCCGAAGGTATCATAGTGCTTTACATGGCCACCAGTTGCATTACAGATGGACAAATTCAATTTTCAGGCAGGGGGAGATTAAGTGATTTGCGCAGAATCACAGGATGCTTGAGCCGATGCCCAGACTCGAACCTGGTTCCCAAGCTTCAAGGTCAGCCGCTCTGGCCGTTCCACCACATCTAACTGCTGCTACCTCCCCATCCTGTTCCGCCCTCTTTACTCCCCCTCACGTGCTCACTTCTTCTAGGCATGCCTCGCCATCCCTCCTCCTAGTTTGACAATGTACAAATAGAGTGTACTGTTGGGTTCAGGATCTTTAGAGCGCACCTCCATGTTCGGCTGTGAAATGTAGTATTAGCGCAGTGTTAGGCTGAAACAAGCGAGTCCGGCTCTGTGAGCCTCACCTCTGATGCTCTCTGATGCAGAAACTACCAGTGCTTTAAATGGGCCGGTACTCACCGGTACTGAGTACCGGCACTTCTGAATTTTCTGGCCCTCAGTACCGGCACTTCTCATTAGTCAGGGAGAGTACCGGTACGCTAATAGATGGCACTGCAGGCTCCGGTTATTTATCTCCTCTAGCACAGGGTAGATGCCGCTCTGCTTCTCAGGAGCTTGTAAGCGCGCCAAGCCTCTTGCAGAGTCCCTGCTGGAGATTCCAGCAGCGCCCATGTGAATGGCCTGAGACTGCAGGGGTCTAAGAGGGCTTGCCTTGCGTCACGCTGTGATTAACAGTGCAGGGTCTAGACAGACCCTTCACTGTCGATCAGGTGCCCGACGACTATTCCGCTGAAAGTGCTTTAGCCCCACCCCGCCCCTCTCCATCAGGTGTGTAAATGGGTTGGGACGGGCAGTCAGTAAGTAATCCAGTCTTATTTAGGATCTTGATTGCACTGGCCGTTCTAAAGCGAGTGACTGCCCAACAAAATCCTCTGCCTTCGCCAAAGCCGTTTTTTTCCCATCTTTTTGTTCAGGATAGGAGCTGCTTCTCTTTGTGGAAGGAAGGAGTAGGGATGCATGTAAAGAAGTGAGGTGTCAGGTTAAGTTAGGATTGCCACTTATTTTCAGATAAAAATACCAGATATTTGAGTTTTGAAATCATGAATCGTCTTAGAAATGGTATTTTAACACACATTTCTGTAAAGTCATAAACCTGGTGCATTTCTTAACTTTAATTTTCCAGTTGGCAAATTTAGGGGGTGAGTACAGCATGGAGGGGAGCATTTTGGGGTGGGAGTCTGTTGCTGCAGCTTTTCGATACTTGACCGCTGGTGCTGAGTCAAGACATGAAAGAAAGACTTAACCATCGCTCCTGGGACACTTCCAGGCAATGGTGAATGAGGGCCGTACGGGGCATGGCCTCCTTCCCCACAGCCACAAAGCGGCAAACATGTTACTTTACCAACTTGTCCAAGAAGAATCAGGAAGTGCCAAGCGCATGAGTAATGTTGGCAATGAACTTTGTGGTTCAGCGGGAGCCGAGCCTACTATTCACCCCACTTCTCCATGGGTTTTTAACAGTGCATCCACATACTCCACCAAAGGTTGGGTGCAATCTTCCATCACATAAATAGGCCTGACATTTTGAAGGTAAACACCACATCACATGCTTGAACCTGCGATGAGGCGGGACTACATCCACGCAGGTTACATTAATCGATTCTAGACAAAACCTGAAAATCTTAGGATCTCCTCCCTAGGCGTATAATGCACAGTTTGATAGTCAAGGCTACACACGAGCAGGCTACAATTCATCTTTTGTGGACAGAATCTGAGAATATTAGGCTTACCATCACATCACATGATATGACCAGAAGTGCAAACTGAGGATGTCTTGAGGAACAGCTAGCCAAAACTACTTACATGCAGGTTACACTAATAATTTCCAGACAAATCCTGCAAATGTTAGATTCTCGCCTGGTGAAAGAGTACACAGTTGGCAAAGAAAACATGCACACAGGTTGCATTTATCTTTTTCTAGAAAAAAACTCCCCCCTTTCATGCCCCTAGGTTCAAACTCAAGGAGTGAAGAAGAGCTACCCAAAACGACATACTTACAGTTACACTAATGTTTTCTAGTCTAATCATGACAATTTTGGAGTAAAATCCTATCCCTAGCCCAGGCTTCAATGATGCACAGCTAACAAAAAGTTGAGGGTTGTATGCTGTGCGTGCAACAAATCTGTTCATGTAGCTTCAGAACATTGTTACTTAATAATAACTTTTGTGTGTGCCTGTTTCTGTGAGAGAAAAGGGAGAGAATCAGGAAACTCAGTAGATATTAGAGGGAATGTGTAATGTGTGTGTGTGTGTGTGTGTGTGTGTGTGTACGCTTGAGAGTATATAGTATTGTGCCAAACAAATAACAGTATGGCATTAAGAAGCAGCAAATATTACAAAACATATCATCCTTTTTGGGTTTCATTTTGTGTAATGAGTTAACCTGTTTCGTTTACATAAACACATTTCTCATGTGTTTTTCATAGTTGCTGCAACTGATATAGAAGTCATTATGTATCATCATATGTTGTCCTAAGCCACGCCCCTAGCCCCGCCCACTCGTCACGCCCCTAGCTCATATTAATGAGTACCTGCACTTATTTTTTCCCATTTAAAGCACTGGAAACTACCATAACTGGATGGTTGTTTGCTGGAGGCAGACTGGTTATAAGTGACGAGGTGAAGGCCTTAACAATGAGGTACAGAGGCCCGTGGTACAGAACCAAGCGCCTTGTTCGACGATTAGCAGTTTCAGTGAGCTGTTCAGTGATTTCACGAATATCGAACATCAAACTCTTTCTGTCTGTGCAGTGCAGCAGTCTGAAAAGCGGACACAAGTGTGTTCCAGTGCGAGACACTTGCAAGCACCCCCACCCCCTCCGATGCCCCTAGTTGCCGGAGAACACCGAATTACAGACAGCGTACTCTCACAAACAACAAGATATGTAGTTTTCATGCATGCTTCTTAAAAATCGAACTCAGAATGGATGACCCTGCGTGCACAGTGTGTGCTCGTGTCTAGAGTGTGAGGGTATGGAACACGAATAAGAAAACACAACAAACCGCATCATCGCACAGAATAAAGTGACGCCGCTTGCCTGGTGTTAATAATTGCCGGTGCCATTCTGGGCTCGCTAACTTTAATTGACACTAAAACACTAAGAACACCTTAATCACATCTTTGACACAGTGTTTAGACAGAAGCTCATTGTCTTAGTACATAAACAAGCCAGGGACCGCCGTAATAATTAGTATAACATTATCATTGCACACAATAAAGTTTCACGTCATTTTTGACGTGCCAACCCATACACAAACTTGCGTAATATGCGTTTATTATTTGTAGTAGCAATATTAGTATTATTATATAATAATGTTCTTGTTGCTTTGCTGTTGTGATTTCTATTATATCTTGAAGTCACATCAGTGGAAGATCGAACAATTAGCAACCCAAGGCTAGAGTGCCTCAGACATTAAAGAGCAAACAATATTAGCAGCTGTTAAAGAGAAGCCCAGAGATGGCTTTTAATATTCAACAGGCTTTTAGCAAGACCGTGCCTGTCAAGAGCCCTGCCTGGTGCCCGTTTTCAGTTTCATCTTAATTAGGAAAAAACGGATTACATAATTTTTCCAATTTCAAATTAGCTGGTCCGTTTTGTATGACATTGCGAAGCTTCATGCTGATATAGAACATTTTACTAGTCTGAAGAGGTATTAAGATTCAAAAATCTATGTTGGTATTAAACTAGTTGGAGCTGTTTTGGTTGCATGATATTCTTGTGTTCCCTGTGCAAAAAAGTTGGTAACTTACACAGCTACCACCAACTAATTTGTGGAGCTGATGTGTCCCACTAGCACACTGTAAATATATTGTAGGCACATGTCTAGTTTAGTTACCAAAAACGTTCTGACTTGTGTCCTTTACTGTATACTTTTCAGTGGGTTAATTCCCCTAAGAAACATACTGACTTCACATAAATCAAGCACACAAGATTGATCATTGTACTGGTCTTAACCATATTTAATTGTGAGAAAGTACCGCCACGTTTCTACAAAGCCCAAAGTAGGAACTGGGTTACCCTTGTTGTGAAGGCCCAAACCGCCAAGTTTTCCAATGGCTTGATGTGAATACCTACGTAACTAATCTCTGTTGATACAATTTGCTTGAAGTAATACTTGTGCAGCATTTTTAAAAAAAACACTCATTTTGAGATTTGGAGGATTGTTCTAAGGATCTGTGTCCCGCGGTGGTGTTTTTATGTATTTATTTGCATTTTCTTTTCTGCTTTGAGTGTAATAACACGCTTGTGGTGTATCTAGACTTGTGTGCCTTTCTGTATATTTATTATATACAAGGAGTGGTGGTTATGATTGCATGATAAGGATACCGAAGGTTTTCCCTTTAGTGTGGAATTTGGTACGCAGAGGGCTGCCATGTAGTTGCTATTTGATTTTCATGTGATACCATTGTGTTGCAGTCTTTAATTCTGGCGTTTGATGATTTTGCTTGTCAATCTCTGCAGGCACCAGCCTTTCTGTAGCAGCCTTCTTGCAGTACCTTCTCTCCTCGGATAGGATGGACCTTTTCCCTCTGTGGATACTCCATCCTGCCCATTAACATGATGACAAGGAGCCCTATAGAGGCTCCAGTTAGGTGTACTGAGATTAGTTTTTCATTTTGTTAACACTCAAAGGCACAGATCTGGAGCTTAGCTCCTACCTATTTGTTTTTATTTTTCACTAAAAAGGCAAACCTATCCATACAGTTCCATGCCACACAATTCAACTCCACACATTTCCAATCCACACCACATAATTCAACATCAAACCACATAATTCATCTCAACACAATTACACAACACACCACATACATCCAATCCATACCACAGTGTTATGTTCCCAGGTTAGGCCCATGTACTGAAGCTGCTCATTTCTTACATTGTCCTCTTTTCACAATAACATTTCTGCCGTGAACATTTGCACATATTTGCATGCACAATGTTGGATTCGTTTCTCTGAAACTACTTTGTTTACACATCTAGCTTCGTACAACATTATCACGATGCCTCGAACATCATGTACAAGTCCTCTTTACGCACTATGTACAAATGTTGGTCTATCTTGATCCACGTGTCGACAGAGCTATTTACATATCCATAACATTGCTAACCTACAATGTACATCACAAGGCTGCTTTCTATTATAAATAATGAGCATCCTGATAGATTAGCAGAAGAGGCACTTTAGCTGACACCGAGGGTCCCTGCATGCTTAGACTTCACCACGCAACGGTCTGACATCTCCGTGAGGGGTGTCCAGTTCGTGACCAGGACTGGATCCTTCATGGTCTCCCTCGAAGTAATGGGGTTGGATCGCCCATAGGGGAGATTCTTGGCTCTACAGCTACACACACTCTAGATACACTTAGAGTAGGGTTTTGCATAGTAGGAGTATGCATGATTACTGCCATGTTTATATGCCTGCATATATACACTGTTCTAGCACCATGGTAGAGCTGTACCTACTATTTACTCTTCTGGTGCTCATAATAGCATTTATCTGCTTCTGCCTACTGATTATTGCAGCACATGTATTCTATACAAGAATAACATTGGTTCAATAAATATATTGAAAAACGTCCCACTGTGTATTCTGTATACCTCTGAGCATCGATAAGCACGAGTGACTGAGCAAAAGGTGCTGATCGGTTTCCATGATCCCTGAGGGGTCAGGGTTGTCATGTTCAGTGGTTGCCAGAAACCATTCGCCCCCTGGTAAAGTTAGGAAGGTTGTGAACCAGCTGGTCTCTGGGCCAACATAGCCAACGGGAGTGCCCAAAATCAGTCTAGGCACCTCGCCCAAAGTTTGTTATCCAAACAAAACGTGCAGGTCCTACAGATTAGTGGAAACTACACAACAGAATTCCACATCATGACACAAAATTCAACAGCACACACATAATTAAACTCCACTACATACCACTCCACAACACAAAATACCATTCCACAATTACACTTCATAACACAATCCCACTCCACATAATTCCAGTACACTCAATATCATGAGGTAGGGAAAGATAGGATACATTATATCCAAACACACACAGATCTGAGGCCTGTAACTTCCATGCAAAGGTCAAGTTAGAAGCAGTTTTAGGCGCCAAGCTTCTGTGAGAAATAGTTCAAAAAGACCATGCCACAAAAGGCAATGTGTTTAGCTGAATTAATCAGGTCACACAGTTCGTTGAAATGTCACGAAAGTAGCCTGCAAGGTCAAGAAATAGCTTGCGGTTAGCAAATTGAGCTTCTGCATGAAGTGTAGATCATATCTTCCTTCCAACTTAGGACACCAGTAGCGCTTTAGCGTAGAAACTGCAAAAATAGGTTACCACAAGCTCCATCTGCTAGAGGGACGGGCCACAATGCACCAATCACATAAGAGCCTGCTTCCTCAGAAGCGCTGCGGTTTCTTACACCTTTAAGCTTGAACACGTACATAGGAAGAAATACCAGGTGCACATCCTGCCTTAGTACATACTGACGCACATGTGTACGCTTCTGCTGAGATCACACCTACAGGTCAGATAGCTGGTCACTCGCTTCTACAGAAACCACAGCTTCACACCTAACCGGCTAGATGGCTTAATGGAAGAAACCACATACAAAAGGTCAGACAAGCTTGGCCAATCAGTGTTGAGCAAGACATAACCATGTGCTGCGCAGTTAGATAAATATATCTTTGCTCCGCTTAGAATCCGAGAACCGAAACCCACAGGGGGGTTTCCACGCTCATCATGTGAAGCTAGGCCCACCTACATGCGCTTCTGTTTCTGAGAAATTGCTACATCTACTGATGCTATCTTGTATGTCCTGTGTGAACATTGCTTACGACAATGGTTAACTTGAGACCTTTTCCTCTGTGGTTTGGAAGAATAAATAGAGCTGATTCTGAGCTAAAATGAGAGCCATCAAGTTGTGGTGAGGTGGTTGAGGTGAACTGATCTCTCCTGTAGTGACTGATCCGCACTACAGTATTGTAATAAATCCATATTGTATTGTCAACTTGCTGTTCTTGGTGTTTTTTCAATAGATTTCCCTCTAACAATCACATCATTACTATCCACATATTTCCACTGCACACCATGCCACATAATTACCCTACACAAATCCACTCCACACCACATAATTCCACAACTAACAATTCCAACCAAACCGCATAATCCACTACACACCACGTACATGCACTCTAACACATGGGTAAAAGGCATTGTCATTTACAACGCCAATAGCTCTAACTCAACCAAATGCTAGACCTATTGCATTTCCAATGCTAGTCTATATTTCTTTCATCTACCACAAAAGTGGTAATAATCACAGTTCCTTTATTTAGTATAACCATTCTAAGACGGCCGCCAGAGTAGCACTATAAGCAGGAGGAGCCATAGGGCTCATTTTCGGTGATGTAAGAGCTGCGACAGATATTTAACTTCGGCCGATCAGAGAGGGAATTTTCTTGTCTGCCATCCACAGAGATCCTTGTGTGAAGATCCCATGTCAAACCTCATTTAGGTCATTATGTTATGGACTGTTTAGGGGAGGTCCTGGGTTCGGGGCTTCTGGCCCCTTCGATTTTTTTGCAATTACCTTGATTTAGGCATTTTTGGTATCCGTAGAAACTATTCAGAGCGCCTACTCTTTGTTAGTGGGATGGAGAGGCTTATGTTTACATCTGTATCTTCTCTTTTGTAGGAACACTATACAACTCATACGTAGCAGGGTCTTTTATTGAGCATGATCAAGTTGAGGTTTAGGAGCCCTGTTGGGCACCTCTTGCAATATATCCCTATGCCAGAAGGACCATTTCCTAGAGGTAACCTGACTATATTCAGCGGCTTGCCTTTAATTTCTTTTTCATCTGAGTTTTATATAGCGTGAACTTGACCCAAAGATATCGGGTATCAGAGCGCTTTACATGAGCACCAGTTGCGTTACACAAGAACACATTCATTTTTCTTTGTTAGGCATGGCGAGATTAAGTGATGTGCCCAGAATCGCAGGATGTTGAGCGTCGTTGCCGAGACTCGAGCCCGGTTCCCCAGATTTGAGATCGATTGCCCTAGCCGTTAGGCTACATCCTCAGTCCTGCCAAGTATCACGCATCATGGGTGATACTAACGCATTTTAGTGTGGTGGTCCACATCATCACACAAAAATGCTTAGTCACAGATTTATAGCGCCTTTTGACACCTGCGGTGCTGAGGCAAAGTAGCAAGACCGGAGTGCCACCCGAAGCACTCAAGTAAGCTGAGCAGCTGGACTGCACGCTGCAAGTCTGGCACTGTACTGACTGCACACTGATTGTGCAATGCTGCCGGCTGTTTTAGACTTGAAAAGTTTTACTTGAATGAGATCAATGGGTGGCGCCAGCCTGGGAGCTCAGCTGCAGTGCACTGGCAGCATATTGATCAGAGCTACTGTGGAGACTAAAATTCAAAGCAGTGGTCTCTGTGACCCTTTCTCTCACAAAGTACCTGGGTTTAGTAGCAAAACCAACAAAATGTCGCAAAGAAGTGGTAGCGATGATTCTCGGCACGCGAGGCCGGCGATGCGTTGAAATCCTTGCCGCAAGGGAGGATGATGCGCCGATCTGCGTGATGCGTGTGGAGACACTGCGACCAACTTCTGCACGCTAGGCCGCCGATGCGATGACTTTCTTGCCGCGAGGGAGAAGTCGATGCAACGATCCTATTGCGCTGTGCGATTGTGTTGCGATGCGAAGAGATGACGCTCCGCGAGGGAGCGACGAAATCCGGTGCGATGCGATGAAAATGGCGGACGCACGGCGTCCGCAAAGCGATATCTTGAAGCGATGATTTCTTTAGGGGTTGCGAGCGCTCGGCGACAGCAGCACGATGATTTTTCCAGCGCGTCTCAGCTGCAGCGGCTCGCAAAGGGGCGTTAGCGATGGTTTCGTGTTGCGAGCACCCAGTGGCAGCAGCGCGATGATTTTTCCAGCGCTCTCGGCTGCAGCGGCTCGCAAACGTGCGTTAGCGACGATTTCCAGCACTCTTTTCTCTGAAGCAAAACTAGAGGCCCTGGAACTCACAGGAGCCTCATCAGCAGATCGCAATCCTCGCAGGGAGGAAGCAGGAGGTTTGTGGTGGAGTCAGATGTGCCTGAGACTCCAGCAGGAGGCTAGCTCTTTTCCTAGCCCTTGGGTAATTGCTGTAACAAAAATTAAAGTTCTCTCAAAAGTTCCTTTTCCTTTTCTTCAAGGTCCAGTGGTCACTGCTGCAGGCCAGTGCAAGAAACAACACACAAGCACAAGGACAGTCACTTCCTGCAGATTCCTCCAGTGGCACGGACAGAGTTTCCTCTCCAGATTCAAAAGCAATACAAATTGGAGGGGTTTGAGCACAGATATTTATACCCCAAAAGTCTTTGTTCTCAGAAGCTACAAGTCACTGAACCTAGCCAGAACCAGTTCTGCTCAGGCCTGGAGCACTTTGTTTACCAGGCTGCATCCTTCCTTTCAGAAAGAGGGGTCTGCTAGCAGACACACAGTAGGAGGTGGAGCCAGCATTCACCTTGCCAGGCACAGCCCTATTCAGGTCAAGGAGCCACCCCTCCCCATACTCTAAATGCAGATCTCTCTATTCAACCCAGGTCTGACTCAGCCTGCCCTGCCCCTCTAAAACCAGACAGCCAATACACATAACAGCAGAGCACACTGGAAGGCTTAGGCAATAAAATACCTACTTTCTAAAAGTGGTATTTTCAAACACAGAATATAAAAATAAACTTCACTAAAAGATGTATTTTAATATTCTGAGCTCAGGCATACTAAATTCGTTTTTCTACCATGTTCCTGGGGTCAGTTAGGACTATAGAATGTAATAGTCAAACTGCCCATTCTAGCCTATGAGGAACAGGTAGCCTTACAGTAGTGAAAAACGAAATGGGGTGTACTTCACTACCAGGACATGCTACACATACCAAGGCATGTCCTACCTTACCACATACAATGCACCCTACCATAGGGGTGACTTACAAGATGCCAAGGGAAGGTTCAGGGGCTGGGAAGTGGGTGCACTTCACAGCCAAGATGGCAGTTCTGGACTGCACACAGACACTGCAGTGGCAGGTCTGAGACACACTTTACAAGCTGCTTCTGTGGGTGGCGCAAACCAGCGCTGCATGCCCACCAGCAGCATTTGGTTTACCAGCCCTGGGCACACACAGGCCACACTACTAGGGACTAACAGGTAAACCAAATAAGCCAATCAGGGATACACCAATTCACATAGACATATTTACAAAGAGAGAGCATATGCACTTTAGCACTGAACAGCAGTGGTAAAGTGCCCAAAGTCATAAAACCAACAGAAACAGGTCAGCAAAAATACAGGAGGCAGGCAAAAAGTTTAGGGGTGACCCTGCAAAAGGGCCATTTCCAACACAACCCCCTTCCAGCCAAAACGCAGGGTAGACCAATCACTACTTTGATGGGCTTCCCTGCTTCGGGCGATAGAACACGGAACTGGCCCGCAACTGCAGGGGCATATGCCAGCTCTACTCCAATCTGAACCCTGGTGGATCCCTCTGTCCACACTCCTAGGGCCCACTAAGATAACCAATGGGGAACTCTTCCCCTCACCTGGGGACACCACCTGTGCAGCATCTAACCTTAACTGGCCCCCAGGTGTGTCCCAACAGATAAACAACAAGCCCCAGTAATCACTGACAGTAGTCAGTGATGAAATCCAAGCCCTATACCTCTCAGGGCTCTCAAACGTTTGTGGCATCAGAGAGTGAGGGGCAGTAACCCCAGGTGCCTGGCACCTTTTGTACACTCTCCCTCCTGTCAGGTCAGGCAAAGCACCCGGACACTGACCCACCAGCCCTGGGCCTGTACCCAGCGGCTGGGCCAGAGACTGGGGTGGGCTCTCCCACACTCGGTCCTCCTCTTTGGGGCTCGGTACCCTCCCACCTGGAGCGATACCCCCTTCCAGAATTGTCAGGGCACCTGTGGCAGGGGCCCTGCACGACTCACCCACCAGTTCAGGGGTTCTATCCTGCAACTGGTATCCCAGCCTAGGGTCTGTACCCTTAGACTGGGCGGAGGTCAGGGGTGAGGCTGCCCTCTCCCCGCCCCCTTTACTGGGGCCTGGCACCCTCCCACCTGGAGAGGTGCCTCCATAACACAAACCGGGAGGGGCACTGTTAGCAGTTGCCCCTTCCTCCAGATCAGGGGGACACCCTGAACCTGGCCCCCAACCTAGGGTCTGTACCCTTGGGCTGGGCCTGTGCCTGGCAACCCAGGACTTCTAGGGGCGTACACCAAGTCCCCCGAGGAAAATACACTCCACTAGTTCAGGGCCTTGTCCCTGCAACTGATCCATCAACCTGGAAAAACCCTCCAGGTGGTACTGGGGTCAGAGGCGAGGACTTCCTCCCTCTGCACCCCCTTCCAGCATACTGCACCCTCCCACCTGGAGTGGTGCTTTTAGAAAAGAAAATGGTCGGGACACTGCTTACAGTTGTCCCTCCCTCCAGGTCAGACAACACCTGGACCTGACTTACCATCCCAGGGACCAACCCCTGTGGTTGAACAACTGCCTGGCCAACCAGGACTTCCTGGGGAGCACACAGGCCCCCTCAAGGGAAACACACCCCTCCACCAGTTCAGGGCCTGGACCCTGCAACTGACCTACCAACCTGAAAAAACCCTCAGGTTGCACCGGGGTCAGAGGCGAGGACTCCCTCCCTCTGCACTCCCTTCCAGCATACTGCACCCTCCCACCTGGAGGGGTGCTCTTAGAAAAAATGGTCGGGACACTGCTTACAGTTGTCCCTCCCTCCAGGGCAGACAACTCCTGGATCTGACTTACCAACCCAGGGACCAACCCCTGTGGCTGAACAACTGCCTGGCCAACCAGGACTGAAGTGGTGTCACCATGGTCACTCCTAGGGGGCTCAGCCCTTCTGACTGGCCCCTGACCCACTGGCTCTCCCACTGGGGACTCCTTCCCCCTTTCATCCCTCAGACTGGACTTCCGTACCCTCCCCTAGGAGTGGCACTGCCAGGCACAAGAACTGATGGAGGCCTGACTACAGGCACTCCCAGCTCACCTAACACTGGGGTACCCCCACAATGGACGGTCCATCCAGACAGACTAGGCTCCCCACCTGGTGTTCCCTCATGGAACCATCCAGTCCTGGGGACTGAGGCTGGGGCACTTCGGGACCTATCCCAGTCTCACTCCTGCTCCCACGAGACAGGATGCGAGGCCCTACAACCTCCTCACAACAAGGGGACCCAGCTGTAACACTCCTAACATTTCCCAGCACTCTGGGTTGGAAAACTTCTGAACCACTTCTCTTAGGGTCATTCCCTAATGCCTCTACAGAGCCTCTGGTACTCACCCAGAGGTCTGCCTCCTGCGCAAGTTCCCTAGGATCAGAGAACTCGCACTCTAACACATGTTGGTTTAGCTCTGGAAAATAGGAACTCACAATATGCTCTCCCACAATTGGATGACAGTTCCACGCAGGTGCTAACCTTTACCTCACAATCCAGTGTCTCACACACGTACCCCACACCACTCTCTTGAAATGGGCGAGACATTAACTGACTGTCTATCACTCAACCCACACTCTTCTGGGCGGTCCTCACACTCATACACCAGGACTTCAACCACGGGGGAACCCCTCTTCCTGCACCTCTCATCCAGAGTCGGTAGAGTATCCCTCCTTTCACTAGGACTATGGGCCCCTGCGCTAGTTCCCCAATCCACCTCAGGGACACTGCATATTAATGGAGCTACCTCATATCCTTGAATCCCTGGTGTAGATCAACCCCCTCCTTCAAGTCAGGTGCTACATCTCTGGGTGGGTGTACTACACTGACATCACTATATACTTCAATTATGCTGCCACCACTGGACCCCACCCTCTCTGGGGAATCCAGACAATTAAAACTGCGCTCCAGGGGTAACCTACCCTCTTGAGCTAACTTCTCCTTTTCTGCTATCTGCGCTAGGTGCGCCTCCAGCTGGGCAATCTCTATTTGGAGCCTCTCCAATTCCAGCTGGTACTCCCTCTCCCTCTGTCTGCCCAACTCCTATGGGGACCATGAAGGGGATTGGGTGCTACCCTGTGCACTAGATCCAGCAAGGGACTCCCTACCTATGGGACCTTCCCGCCTGTCCACCAACTCCTCTGGGGACCCTGAGGGGAATCTGGCACTACCATAGGCACTAGACTCATCAAGGAACTCCCCACCTATGAGATATTCCATAACACTTTCTTCCTCCTCTTCAGACTCTCCAGAGCCACCCTCAGACCAACTACCCTCTTGGTAGGTGTACTGGGACTCCAAGAATCTCCATCTGTCTTGTTGCCAAAGTCTCAGGGATGTCTGCAGGGATAGCTGAGTCTCCTTCCTACTCACTGCTAAGCCCCTCTCCTCACAGAACCCCCTTAGCTCCTCTAGACTGTAGGTTAACAGATCATCTATATAAAAGGTAGGTCTCATTTCAGTAAGACCCATTGTAGCAATAACTGGCAATATCAATAATAAAAAAATAGGCTTGCCCGTTGTAACAATCACAGGCAATATCAATAAAAGATAGAAGAAACTTCTCAAGAAAATGTATGCGGGTAAAAATCACCGGCAATATCAATAAAACATAGGCTTGCCCATTGTAACAATCACGGGCAATATCAATAAAAGATAGAAGAAAACTTCAAGAAAATGTATGCAGGTAAAAAATCACCGGCAATATCAATTACAATATAGGATCCAACAATTCTCAAAAATGTATGCGGGTACTATCACCTGGCAATATCAATAAAACATAGGCTTGCCCATTGTAACAATCACGGGCAATATCAATAAAAGATAGAAGAAAACTTCAAGAAAATGTATGCTGGTAAAAAATCACCGGCAATATCAATTACAATATAGGATCCAACAATTCTCAAAAATGTATGCGGGTACTATCACCGGCAATATCAATAAAAATAGGCTTGCCCATTGTACCAATCACCGGCAATATCAATCAAAAATAGAATTAAAAAAAAAAAACTTCAAAAATGTATGTGGTTGCGTTATGGCCTCCACTCACTAGTAGTGTACACTATAATTATTGTATGCGATCATAAATGCAAGTCCAGATCCTCACCGCTGACCACCAATGTTAGAAATGGGGGTCTCTAGTTGGCAAAGGCTGGGCACTGTCCAAGTAGACACCCTTCTTCCTAAGTCAGAGTAAGAGGGCTACCCTCCTTGATACCCCTGCTCAACCCTGTGGTAACGTAGCACGAGCAGGTAGGCTTATCTCAGAGGCAGTGTGTGAAGCATTTATGACCATACACAGTAACAGTGAGGAACACTACAGAGGGACACCACACAAGTAGTTATAAAAAATAAGTATCTTTATATAAAGGCAGATTTATCACAAGACCAATAACTGTAAAAGCCACAATACTGTCAAAAATAGGATAGCTGTTGAAGGGCTGTCAAAGATAGTTCAAAGGTTGCAAGAATAAGGTTCAAATTCAAGGCAGGGGTCTCTGCGCCCCTTTCTCGTTCAGAGGTTGCAAAAATAAGGTTCAAATTCAAGGCAGTGGTCTCTGCGACCCTTTCTCTCATAAGACTGTCAAAAATAGGATGGCTGTTGAAGGACTGTCAAAAAATAGTTCAAAGGTTGCAAAAATAAGGTTCAAATTCAAAGCAGTGGTCTCTGCGACCCTTTCTCTCACAAAGTACCTGGGTTTAGTAGCAAAACCAACAAAATGTCGCAAAGAAGTGGTAGCGATGATTCTCGGCACGCGAGGCCGGCGATGCGTTGAAATCCTTGCCGCAAGGGAGGATGATGCGCCGATCTGCGTGATGCGTGCGGAGACACTGCGACCAACTTCTGCACGCTAGGCCGCTGATGCGATGACTTTCTTGCCGCGAGGGAGAAGTCGATGCGACGATCCTGTTGCGCTGTGCGATTGTGTTGCGATGCGAAGAGATGACGCTCCATGAGGGAGCGACGAAATCCGGTGCGATGCGATGAAAATGGCGGACGCACAGCGTCCGCAAAGCGATGTCTTGAAGCGATGATTTCTTTAGGGGTTGCGGCGCTCGGCGACAGCAGCGCGATGATTTTTCCAGCGCGTCTCAGCTGCAGCAGCTCGCAAAGGGGCGTTAGCGATGGTTTCGTGTTGCGAGCACCCAGCGGCAGCAGCGCGATGATTTTTCCAGCGCTCTCGGCTGAAGCGGCTCGCAAACGTGCGTTAGCGACGATTTCCAGCACTCTTTTCTCTGAAGCAAAACTAGAGGCCCTGGAACTCACAGGAGCCTCATCAGCAGATGGCAATCCTCGCAGGGAGGAAGCAGGAGGTTGGTGGTGGAGTCAGATGTGCCTGAGACTCCAGCAGGAGGCTAGCTCTTTTCCTAGCCCTTGGGTAATTGCTGTAACAAAAATAAAAGTTCTCTCAAAAGTTCCTTTTCCTCTTCTTCAAGGTCCAGTGGTCACTGCTGCAGGCCAGTGCAAGAAACAACACACAAGCACAAGGACAGTCACTTCCTGCAGATTCCTCCAGTGGCACGGACAGAGTTTCCTATCCAGATCCAAAAGCAATACAAAATGTAGGGGTTTGAGCACAGATATTTATACCCCAAAAGTCTTTGTTCTCAGAAGCTACAAGTCACTGAACCTAGCCAGAACCAGTTCTGCTCAGGCCTGGAGCACTTTGTTTACCAGGCTGCATCCTTCCTTTCAGAAAGAGGGGGTCTGCTAGCAGACACACAGTAGGAGGTGGAGCCAGCATTCACCTTGCCAGGCACAGCCCTATTCAGGTCAAGGAGCCACCCCTCCCCCCACACTAAATGCAGATCTCTCTATTCAACCCAGGTCTGACTCGGCCTGCCCTGCCCCTCTAAAACCAGACAGCCAATACACATAGCAGAGCACACTGGAAGGCTTAGGCAAGAAAATACCTACTTTCTAAAAGTGGTATTTTCAAACACAGAATATAAAAATAAACTTCACTAAAAGATGTATTTTAATATTCTGAGCTCAGGCATACTAAATTCGTTTTTCTACCATGTTCCTGGGGTCAGTTAGGACTATAGAATGTAATAGTCAAACTGCCCATTCTAGCCTATGAGGAACAGGTAGCCTTACAGTAGTGAAAAACGAAATGGGGTGTACTTCACTACCAGGACATGCTACACATACCAAGGCATGTCCTACCTTACACATACAATGCACCCTACCATAGGGGTGACTTACAAGATGCCAAGGGAAGGTTCAGGGGCTGGGAAGTGGGTGCACTTCACAGCCAAGATGGCAGTTCTGGACTGCACACAGACACTGCAGTGGCAGGTCTGAGACACACTTTACAAGCTGCTTCTGTGGGTGGCGCAAACCAGCGCTGCATGCCCACCAGCAGCATTTGGTTTACCAGCCCTGGGCACACACAGGCCACACTACTAGGGACTAACAGGTAAACCAAATAAGCCAATCAGGGATACACCAATTCACATAGACATATTTACAAAGGAGAGCATATGCACTTTAGCACTGAACAGCAGTGGTAAAGTGCCCAGAGTCATAAAACCAACAGAAACAGGTCAGCAAAAATACAGGAGGCAGGCAAAAAGTTTAGGGGTGACCCTGCAAAAAGGGCCATTTCCAACAAGCACCATGGTAGAATTCTACCTTTTATTTATTCTGTTGGTGCTCGTAATCTTGTACATCTGTTTCTGTCTAATGATTGTCGCAGCAAGCATGTTTTATACTAGAATGACACTGGTTCAATAAATGCTTATTGAAAACGTCCCCATCGTTTATTCTGTGTATCTCTCCGAGACTAAGTGAGCACGAGTGACTGAGCGAAAAGTGCTGTACTGTTTCCACGATCCCTCAGAGGTCAGGGTTTTCATGTTCCATAACTGCCAGAAACTATTCGCTCCTTGGTAAGGTTGGGGGGGCTTATAGCGGCACTGTGAGCTAGCTGGTCTACGGGCTAGCATATCCTTTGTGGGTGTCTGGAATCATCCACATTAAGGAGCAAAAGAGGGAATACTACAATCAGGTCGCCCTCCACTCAAAAGCAAACAATATACTGAATACACCTGACTGCTTAGGACATACTACAACTCATTCAAATCTTGGGGGCAGGATACCAATGTCTCCGCCCAACCGCTGGCTTTTATCAATTGCCAGTCGTGTCCAATCCTAAATGTCCAAAAGATTTTTATATACGTTTATCAGTCCACCCCATTTGTACCCCCACTTGAAGATGTGTACAAAGAAAGAAAAAATGTGTGAAAAGGTCAGGAAGTACCTCACGTAAGCATCACCAAGGGAGCTGCTGGTAGGTACTCACCAGTTTGCTCACGTTTCTCATCATCGGTGACTTTCTTACCCGTGAAAGAAAAAATCCAGTGTCTAATATAAAATGAAAATAGGAAGTGAAGAAAAAATACAAGGAAAGTTTGCACAGAAAAGTGCTTGTGTCAAACTAGACCCCGTGGTATTGGAAAGCGTACCCACTTTTCTCCAAACTAAAAATGAGTTATGACTCACATGCACATGACCCTACTTTATTCAATGCTATGAGCCCACTCAAGATTAAAAGACAAACTGCATGTTACAGACCACTTTAGGATATGCAAACATGTTTCATTGCCTTGATTCCGTTGCGGCAATTTCATCAGGGCTCGGGGCCAAACTTCACCTCACTGGACTTCTAATTTAAGCCACGGGTGACTGATAAACAAAGAACAGATTAAAAGTACCAACCAGTCAGGACATCTTTCATAACGTCTACTGACTCATTTCATCCAAAGGTAATATATGTAACATAAAGGTCATAATATATTTACCAGGTGGTAGCCCTCAGAATTCATACCGGCTTCCCACCTTCTAGGGGGTATCCTTCAATCGTAAGTCCCCCAACTACACAGATTGCCATCCGTATACCTGTGAATATATGCAAATCTGCATCTTACTATTCTCCTCCCATAGTGATACAAACGATTAAAATCTGAATTCAAGCACCGACACTCAGGTCCCGCTGTTAGTATGGGCTAGCTTATGCGTAACGCTGTCAGCAATTACACCCATCTTGAGTCCTCATCCCCTCTGCACTGAGGTCCGCTCTCCTCTGTTTAAAATAGGTGTCTGGAATCAGTCTTGACACCAATCCCATAGTTTATGTTGTCTAAACGTGCAGATCCTATATAGATTTATAGGAACTACACGACATGGTGTCACGTGAATATGTCCATTTGCCGACAGGAACTTAAGTCACTAGTGAGGCAACGAGCAGCAGTTATGTTTCTTTGACTCACCAGTGCCTGTGTGCCGCTTGTTTGCTGCCTGTCCTCATGCGTGACCATTGTGAGAACAGACAAGATCACACAGTCATCTCTGGAGAGGCAGGATCTCAAAAGATTGTAATGCCTGCGGTGCCATGCTGAAAGAAGAGACCGCTCGTCGTGTTGGCCGCTCAGGTCTGATAATTCATGACTTTTTTGACATGATGTTAATTTACAACATTAATACTGGGCACCTAGGAACAATATCACATGCGTTTTACTAGGGTGTCTTTTTGGAGAATGGCGTTAGTGATTGAGTGGGTTTTGGAAAGGCTAAAACCTCTCATAACAGTTGCAGATTAAATAAAAGCAAACTATAGCAACTAAAGTATTTTTGAATCTCTAACTCCGGCTCAGACATTATTCAAAGAAAACACGCTTGCAGCAGTGCAATTAAAATAAAATTGCTCTGCCTGCATTAAGCGTTGATGAGATACCAAATTGAATGTGCAATGACAGCAAACTTTTCAGTGTTTTAAAATAGTCCAGCGTGAATTCCAAAGGAGAAGGGAGGATGCAACCAATAGAAAGAAGTGAGCCAGTTATAGGCTTCGCACTTGGCCACTTTCTACCGGCATGATCAATGTCCGGACTTGGTTAGTGCTCTTCCATTTCTTGTGCTTTGCAGCAGTTTTAAGATCTTCTTAGAATTTCTTGTTGCTCACATGGGTGTAATTTCTGATATTTATGTGTTTCTCTCGTCTTCATTGCTTGATTTTTGCTCGTGAGAAAGTGTCAGTCATGGTTGCTGAATGTCACTCAATTGCACTGAAATTTTGAAAATGTAACACATAAGCCATCAGAAACCTTGGCAGCTATGTATGATGACTGGATGCAAGTTACACTTTTTTTTGTTATTTTTTGCTTTAGCCATCCTGAGACGTAAGAGTGGTATATGTAAACCAGTCCTGAGATTTACAAACAATGAGTGGTGTAGCAAGGACTTGATGAAGGGAGACTTTTTATGATTAGCCAAGGTATTTTTGCACACTTTGAGGTTCTGGTTTGATGGGTATATCTAGTTTGATATAAACACTGGTAATGGTTTACTTAAGGATGTACACCTATTGATTGTGTGCAATTTCACTGTTGGGTTGATATTGTGAATTGATCTAATACAAAAGGGGTGTAAGGAGTTTGTTATTTTTGTGAACAGATAATGGAGTCTTCGGTGCTGTTCATTTTCAATTTATTATTTTTGTAGGTAACTTTGCCACCTCCCAGGTTACCCCGTTTAGGTGGGTGGTTCTTGGTGCCCTGAAGGAGTACAGTGGATGCCGGATTTCACCGAAACACGGGTCGGCACTTGATAGGAACCACAGCCGAAATTACAAAAGGACATTATTATATGGCCCATCAGGCCCAAACACTGTGCGTAAAGGAAAAATATGAGAGAGGTATGAGAACTGTGTGTATATCATGGTCAACAGGAAATGAATTTGATATGATGAGATCATTTCAATTTGGAAAACTTGAACAAAAGATTATATTCATAATTGTTGGTTGTCTGTTGATGCACTTTTTTTAGGTTGGGGTATATGTAGAATAATTTAGATTGCGTTTTATGAGGAGGATGACTATGATGAGGGAGGAGTTGATTAATTTGATCTTGGAGATTTAATCAATTGTGATGAATACATTATATATAATGATAACTATTGAATCATGTGTAATAGAAAGATGTTGCCTTTGAAAATATGATATTTTACCTCAATAAATATGTTTTGATAGCACCAGCTGACTCCAAATGAAACATTTTTATGATAAGAGGTAGTTCTTGAGTATGAAGTGACTGTATAGCAATGTTTAACTATTCTAAGGGGAGGTGGGCTTTCTTCTTGTTTGGTTTCTTCCCCCTGTTCAGCTCACTTTACTTGTTCCAGGGTCCCTCTGTGTTGGTTTACAGTCCATCTCCAGCGCAGCCCACCACACATCAGTGAAAGAGAGTGCATGTCCTTGAAGCCGCGCAGCCCGGGCTGTGTTACATGATCAGGGGGGCTAAAACCCTTTTAGCCCAATGGGCGTTGTGCACCTGGGTCACAATGCCTACGAATGACGTGCATTATTTTTTAACTTATTACAGATGCTTCCAGGACAATTCTGTTAGATTATGCTCGTTGATGCTCTTTAATGTCATGTATAAGTTAGCATCGCGATTCCATTTTCGTTGTCTTGCGCCATTTTATGTAATGTTCAAAACCAATCCCGTTTGATTCTGAGAAATGCCCCTTGCTAAGTTTCGTTTCTGCAACGAAGAACTGTCCATGCCAGTGCATAGCTTTCCCTCGGCAAAGGCCCTCTCCCACCTGTCTGGCAGTTTGATCGCAGCCCAGGGTGGAACGGCCTTGAAAGTGTTCTGAGCTGTGCATGATACGAGTAGAAGCAGTTTTTTTTTTTTACGCTGTTCATCCACATCTGTTTGGAAAATTCTATTGTGGGTGTGTTATTAGTTGACCATGCAATGCATATAATGTATCTTTATGCTTAGTTCCTCAGTTCCCTCTGTAGCACTCTCTCTAGACTGAAGGCAGGGCCCTGCTCGTATACAATAAATGATTATTGGTGTATATTCTCCACTATTTCTCTGACTCTTCATTTAGCATGGAAGGCTGAGAGGTGGTCAGTGGTGACCCGGGTGGCCCCGAATCGGGTCACTTCCTTCAGTTGCCGCCCGAACAGGGACTCCTTCGGGGCATGACCCATCCATTTTCCACAGACGGAGGGGAGGAGGAGGGCACCCTCAGGTCAGACTGACGGCTCTGGGATCCCTGCACGAAGAGATATGTTTCTCGCAGCTGCTGCTTTTGTCCCACAGGAGGGTGCTTCGCCCAGCGGTCATCCCGACTGGAGTCCTGAACGGCGAACTCGTGATTTGACTGTTTGGTCCGAAGAGTCGGCAGTGGAGAATTGGTCTATCGGTGCGCCTGACACCAGGCGAGTCTGTTTCAGTTTATGTGGTACCACCGTAAATGGGTTTTGTTTCAGCACTAGGACTGTTTTGGTAAAAAGTGTTTGCAAATACTTTGCCAGGTAAAATAAGGATTTTGTTTCTCTTTTCTTTGCAATGCCTGGTTTTAGTAAGATTCGGAGTTTGTGCTGTTATTGTTGTTCTAAAGATGCACAGTTGGAAGAATCCCAGCCTGCACTTCCTGAGGGTAGTTCTAATTTTGATATGTATGTAAAACATGGCCTTGGCCCTATTATGTTTAGTACGCTATGGCACAAATATACGAGGGACAATACAGAGTTAAAGTGGCCTTTGACAGGCTCTTTTGATGAACAGAAGATAGGATTTCTTCAGGAACAGTTGTTTAAAAGACGCGGTAGACTGTATGTTTGACTCCCTTCGTACTTGGCAGAAGGAGGCCAAACAGAGGCAATGAAAAATGGAGAAAGATATCAGAAAAAGAAATTTGCAGACCCTTTTACAAAAGGCTGTAGCTTACGATAAAGACAAGCAGGAGACAGGAATAGAACGCGAAGACAGAAGATTTCGGTTGCATATTGATAAGTCCT
The DNA here is from genome assembly GCA_963921515.1 of Calotriton arnoldi. Taxonomy (NCBI): domain Eukaryota; kingdom Metazoa; phylum Chordata; class Amphibia; order Caudata; family Salamandridae; genus Calotriton; species Calotriton arnoldi. The sequence goes on along the minus strand of CAWUFW010000694.1, from coordinate 972,824 downwards.
ATATGGCCCAGGAAGATGGTGATACTTTTATGGAGACCTTGTTGGATACCCGACCCCCTCCACCATATGCCCCAGAATGGGTATATCCCGTTGTTCCCCATCAGCAGCAACAACACACCAGGTGTATCAGTTTCTGAAGTTGCTACACCTACCGCCCGAGTTAACGTACCCCCTACTCCTTCCCTTCCATCACAACATATGACTGCAGCAACTTCTGTTACCCTCGTTACAGTCACCCATCCTTCATCGACACTACTTACTGACACACTAGCGTTCCGTCCGTACGATAGAGATATGACGGGATTCAGGGAAGGGTTAGGTCAGTTAATGCGATCTGGTGTGGGGAAGGAAGAGAAGAAGGTAATAGCGGAACAGGCAATACGGTGGGCTCGCAACACAATCTACAGTCTTGAGGACATATGGCAACTAATGCGAGACTTCGACCCTTTTATACAGCAACATGCTCTTAAACATATGTCCGCCACACTAATTGACCTCTGGCGCACACACATCGAAACGGAGGCACCCCAAATACTATTTGATATTAATGAAGGTGCTTATGTAATTAACATGGAGCCGGCCCAAGTGTTCAAGAATATATCCACTCTGGTTACTTATAGAGGAAGACTACATGATAAGAGTCCCACTAGAATAACTCAGTTCCCAATGCGAGAAGTTCACCCCATTTACCACCCGGAAATACCTGCAGTGACGGATCAACATGGGGTGATTACCAGACCAGCTGTTGAAGCCCGCTTTCAGGAACAATGGGTTTATACTCCGTGGAAAAGGAGTGAAGTTCTGGCCCTGAAGGCTACATTTCCCGATCCTAGAAAAAAATCCTACTGCTTACTATAAAGAATTGACAGAAACTGCCTCTTCTAGTGTAATGACTCTTGCGGATATTTAAATGTTTTTTGGGCTACTAGTCCCAGTTGATATTTGGCGACAGGTCCATACTAAAGACCATATTGCGGAGTTGGGCAGAACGTGGGACGCGATTAAGGGTTGCGACAGATATAGAAAGCCAGGAGACAAACCAGGTGCTGAGTTGCTTGCCTTAACCGGTCGCATAATAACATACATGCAAACACTCATCCCTCCCAAGAAAGTTAGTTGGGAGAGGCTGACTGCCTGCCAGCAGAAGAAAGACGAAAGTGTTTCTGATTTTTTCACCAGGTCCGAAGAGACGTTTTTGGATTTACAGTGGGCAGGATATGTCTACAGAGGGGGGAGTCCGTTTATTTGTTGATAGGTTTGTCACTAATCTTCTTCCCGAAATAATATCTAGACTTCAAGCATCTGAAAGCACCTCGCCTACGACTTCCCCTTCCGTGATTCTAAATATGGCCCAATATTACGAGCATAGGGATAATGAAGAGAAAGACAAAACTGATAAAAGAAATAAGGATCTGAAGACGAAGGTATTATTGCAACATGCATATCGAGGTAACACTCGAGGACGGGGATCCCAACGACAACTTCCACTCACTAGACAGCCACCCATGACACCTTTGGGACAGAATCAGTGTGCTTACTGTAAAGAAGGCCACTGGTGCAGCCAGTGCCCTGTACTTTTGCAAAATGTTTCGTCCAGAGGAAGGGGTTCTGGGAACAGGTGCCGTGGGACAAATAGACAACACACTACTGCCTCAGAAGGCCGTCCCGACAATTATTTCGACGACACCAGGGAAGGACAGTACTACAACAACGATTATAACGATGACGTGACAGGGATGTCTTTCAGCTAGACAGCCAGGGACAGGGTAAGGGACCAGTTCACATACCTGTAGATCAACGTGGCCCTTATGTCAAAGCGGATCTGCAAGGATCTACTAAAGAATTCTTGGTCGATACAGGTGCCACAAAGAGCTAAATTTCCTGACATCTCGTCTCTGGGGCGGCCCGTCTGGCCATAATAATGTTTTGGTGAGTTTTTCAGGAGTACTGGTTGTAAGCCCCATCTCGCGCCCTCTTGCTCTTACTGTTGGCCCTTTTACTGTGGATTCCCCATTCCTTTTAACATCTAATTGTGGTGAAAATTTAATGGGCTTGGACTTACTGAAGAAGTTGCAGGCTACCATATATTTTTCACCAGGTGGTGTTTACATTCCCATGGGTCCTGATGTGGGTACTAGACAATGCATATCTAATGATGTTCCCCTTCTACCTGAATTTGATCAAGTACCACCCACATTATGGGCCACTGGTGACACTGATGTAGGCCTATTGCACATACCCCTAGTTTCTATACGAGTGAAAGACATTGCCATACTACCACGCATTCCCCAGTATAAAATACAAAAGGCAGGAGAACAAGCTCTCCTTAATATTGTTCAGGACCTCATACATAAGGGAGTTGTCAAAGAGACCACCGGTAACATGCAATAGTCCTATTCTTCCGGTCCTAAAGAGGGCGCCTCTAGACTCTTCCAACAGTGCTGGTGATGTATATTGTTTTGTGATTGATTTGCGCGAGGTCAATAAAATAGGGGTCCCGCAATTCCCAGTGGTCCCTGATATCACCACACTTTTGACAATGATTCCATCTACCGCTAAGTTTTTCTGTCATTGATTTAAAAAAATGAATTTTTTAGCATTCCCATACACCCAGACAGCAGGCATTTGTTCAGATTTTCGCTGTCTGGCAAATGTTTCCGATTCTGTCGAGCTCCTCAAGGCTTTACTGAAAGTCCTAGCATTTATAATCAAGCATTGAAAGGTCAGTTGGATTCACTCTCACTTTCTCCAGGCAATGTATTGGTACAGTATGTCGATGATTTGTTAATTGCTTCTGATACTGAACAAGGTTGCAAGGATAGTATGGTGAAACTATTGTTACATCTGGCACACCATGGTCATAAAGTTTCAATTTCAAAGTTTCAGTACTGTCGACAGGAGGTCACCCCTAATTAGGTCACCTTCTGTCGAAGTAGGGTAGAAGGTTAACGCCAGAAAGCATCAGTACCATTAATAAAATGCCTTGTCCACAAACTAAAAAGGGCGTGTATGCTTTCATAGGTATCACTTCCTACTGTCAACAGTGGATCCCTAACTATTCCTTACTAATCAAACCCCTTCTTGCATTAACAAAGACGTCCATGAGCCTTTACCTTGGACGCCAGATTGTCAGCAATCTTTTGAAGAATTAAAAACTGCGCTTTGCTCTGCTCCAGTCCTAGGCACGCCTGACTATAACAAGCCTTTTGTGTTATACGTCCACGAGATGGCTGGTTGTGCTCTCTCGGTCTTGACTCAAAATTTTTACGATAGACAGAGACCTTGCGCTTATTTCTCTGCTTTGCTTGATCCTGCCATAAGGGCCCTCCTGAGTTGTCTGTGAGCGGTCTTGGCCACTTCTATCAGAAATTCGGCTGGCCTCGTACTCGATACTGACCTCACAGTTATGGTACCCCAAGCTGTGGACACACTTTTGAATAAAACAAGGACACAGCACCTCACCAGTGCACGCCTTACTGACTACGAATTGACATTGTTTGCCATACCTATTTCGATCAAAAGATGTGCCACTCTGAATCCAGCCACGTTACTACCCCTCCCTTTCGAGAATGATGCAGTTGACAAACATGATTGTATTTTCCGAACAGAGGAAGAGACGAAAGGACGGGTAGACCTGACTGATGTTCCCTTATCTGATCCCCAAGGAGAACTATATGTTGATGGCTCTTGTTTTAAATTATCAGATGGCACCACTACTGCAGCTTATGCTATCACTACATTGCGCACAGTCGTAGAGACATCATGAGTCCCCTACCAATCTCCCAGGCAGCAGAACTTGTTGCCCTTATACGAGCTTGTGAATTGAGTGAAGGATTAGTTGTCAATATTTACACAGACAGCCAGTATGCATTTGGGGTTGCGCATAATTTCGGGCAACTGTAGGCAGAGAGAGGGTTTCTTACCTCGCATGGTACTAAGATACAACATGGACACTTGATATCACGATTACTATCTGCACTAACACTTCCAAAGAAGATGGCTATTGTGAAGTGTAGTGCCCACAAGAAAGTGACAGATGATGTAGGTAGAGGGAATGCGTTTGCTGATCAGACAGCCAAAGAGACAGCTCAGAGTAAGATGAAGAGAATGTTGCAGGTCCAGCTAGATGGGTTCCCGAGAACATTATGTTTGAAAACACAGTTGAGAGTGTGAAAGAGATACCAAGCAAGGCCACAATAGAAGAATTAGCTGTGTGGCAAGAGAGTACATGCACGTTTAGATGAAGATGGATGTTGGATTGATTTATCGGGAAAGCAGAAATGGATGTTACCTGATGCATACGTACTCCCTGTGGTTACTATGGCTCTTGGCCCAGCTCATATCAGTGCAAAAGGTATTTGTAAATTATTGGCCCCAGTTTGGTGTAATGATAATATTTCCAAAACGGCTCCACACTTAGTGAAAAAGTGTATGATTTGTTTGATGCACAATCCTGGGAATGGTACCCCCACACCATCCGGTAACTTTGCACCACCTACATTCCCTTTTGAAGTCCTTCAAATGGATTTCATTGAGCTAGAACGTTGTAACAATCTCAAGTATATTCTATTATATGGAGTGACAATGGCTCTCATTTTAATGGGAAAGTGATTAGGTTAATATGTGAAGGCTTGCATATTAAACAAAAAATTCCACGCCGACAATCACCCGCAGTCAGAGGGCTTGGTCGAGAAGTATAATGGGAGGCTGAAATTGACATAAATTCAGGAGACGACAGGGTTGCAATGGCCAGATGCTCTTCCTTTGGCCCTTTTGTCCAGTACAACTACAGCACATTCTAGAACAGGCTTGTCCCCTTAAGAGGTTGTTTTGGCCGCCCAGCAAATGTCTGGGGGGTCCTTAGGCCAAAACAAATTTCCGATATTGAATATCCTGTATTGCTTGATTACCTTGGGCAATTGACGGAAAGTTTGCGTTCTATTCACCAACAGGTGCAAGACTCATTACCTCCTAAGCCAGAGGGTCCCGGCCACAGTATCCAGCCCGGAGACTTAATTCTCATCCGTAACTTTCAGAGGAAGAAAAATTTGGAGCCCAGATGGAAAGGTCCTGAGCAAGTCCTTCTGGCTACACAGACGGCTGTAAAGGTTGCTGGTCAAAAGAAGTGGGTCCACGCGACCCACTGCAAAAGAATACCTTTGCCATTGCCTTATGACCAGTGAGTAAAGGAAGGAATAGGAGACGTTGAATTTGAGCAGGTGCCCAGATTCGTGCCTTTCAGTGATGCAAAGTTGGTTTGGACCCAAACAGACAGAGAACGACGATATTTTGAACGAGGCTGTCCCACCAGAAATACGAGCGATCACACAGTGCCTGGAGCTTCCAGGTACAAATTACATCCTCGGCTGAGGACCACCGAGTCAAAGAAAAAGAAAGACTAGAGATGGACTGCACAAGGTAGGAAAGTACTGAGAAGCAGTACTAACGAGGGAGTGGAAAAAAAGAGAAAAAAAAAGAAAAAGGAGGCTGCATCTGCTTTGCTCTTGTTGTTTGAACATTACTAAGGAAAGTATACTTTGGAAAGTATACCACCTTTATCGACGTGGGATAGATTAGGAAAGAGCTTAGGACGGAGCAAGCTCTACCGCCGATGCTCAAAAGCGCCAACTGATGGGCTATAGAAGCCTGTACCAGTGAGGCTCTGACCGACACTGGGAACACATTCATAGCATTTTTGCGTTTCTTCCTTCGTTTCATTATGCATCCTTTTGGTAGGCAAATTAAGGAGGAAGATCAGCCAATAGCCCCTAGACAACGCAGTGTGATTTGGTCTATGCAAAGTAAGATTGCGTGTGTCATTGTTCTGGTAACAGTGGTAATAGTATCTGGGGTATCATGGTTCTTGGAAGATACACATAGTGTACCCACAATCCACATTAATGAACACCTTCCCATGAGACACAAAAGGAGGGCTGCCACGAATAATGTGTTTGTGAATACTCATAAGAGATTCTTTGGGAAGGGGACCGCCTGCTATCCTATCCGATCTGTCACTAGCCTTTGGACTGCATACCCATTGTCACTTGTTAACTACACACACTCAGCCACCACAATTTGTGGAGGTAAAGGGAATGTTCGGATCTGGTTACCCCGGACCATGTCTGTACCACCGAAAGCCACACGGTGAGGGTTACCCTGGCTGTAATAACACAATTTGTGATAATTTTTATGTGGAACAGAATATAACTCTCGTGGGTTGGCATTATGAAGAACGGACGGTACCCCGTGAGGCTGGTTATTATGCTGCCTGTTGCCCCATAGTGAACTTTACAGATACTTCTTTGTACATTAATTGTTCAGGGACGATTCCGTTTAAAAACACAGTTTCCCTAGTAAATAAATCAGATCCAAGTACTTCTGGAATGAATTCCAGATATGCTGCAGTGAACTATAAGGGGCCGATATATGCCCAACCAGGGTTTTTCTTTCTGTCCAATGAGACAATGTCTAAAATGGTACTGATGATGTGGGTCTCGGAATGGCACTGCCTTTAGGTGTACCATGTAAAATGTCAGACCTAAAACAAGATGGGTAAAAAGGACACTAACAAAAGAATTTTGTAAAGGGGTAACAGTTGGAAGTGAATAGCTATAGCAACGCTATAGGGTTTGGACTTCCTGTCCTCCATATTTACCCTGGGTGGCACTGCTCTGGGCAGGGGTGAGAAAGCCAGAGAGTATTTGGGATGTAAATTGCAGATTCTATCCAACTCTACAGTGGCGGCCGTGATATACATTACTACTCAGTTAGAAAGCATGCAGGTGTATTCGAAACTGACTAGATATGCAGTGGATTTTATGTTGGCCAAGAGCGGTGGTGTTTGCGCAATAATTGGCGACCAGTGTGTTATGGGTATAGAGAATTTGCAAAAGAACATAACAGCACATTAGGGGTATCATTGATAATATCAAAGGCATGGAAAGTGGAAATTGGAGTTAGTCTTTCCTAGGTAATTAGGGTTGGATCCTAAAGGAAATTATTTCATAGCAGTATTAATATTTTGTTGTATTCTCATTCAATGTGTCCAGTTTTGTTGTTCCTATTGTGCTACTGCTTTAACACTCCAACAGAAAATATCTGCTGCCGCCATGATGTTACAGAATAATATTGATGCTTTTATGAATATAGATGAGTGGATATTTGAAGACACATCCCTCCATGCTATGTCTCACTTTCGGATGTCACCTGTAAATAGTGCCCACAGCTCCACCTGGATTATGTTTACTTATGATGCTGTATCAACTAATGCAGATGTCACAGTTACCCCCTGAATATGTGCCAGTCTTATTTACATTCTAAATAGAAAATATCTTTAGCTCATGCTAAAAGGAGGGTTTGTTAGATTATGCTCGCCGATGCTCTTTAATGTCATGTATAAGTTAGCATTCGCTACGTCATTTTCTTTGTCTTGCGCCATTTTATGTAATGTTCAAAACCAATCCTGTTTGATTGCCAAGAAATGCCCCTTGCTAAGTTTTGTTTCTGCAATGAAGAATTGTCCGTGCCAGTGCATAGCTTTCTCTCGGCAAAGGCCCTCTCCCACCTGTCTGGCAGTTTGATCGCAGCCCAGGGTGGAACGGCCTTGGAAGTGTTCTGAGCTGTGCATGATACAAGAGTAGAAGCCGTTTTTTTTTTGTAACGCTGTTCATCCACATCTGTTTGGAAAATTCCATTGTGGGCGTGTTATTAGTTGACCATGCAATGCATATAATGTATCTTTATGCTTACAGTTCCTCAGTTCCCTCTATAGCACTCTCTCAAGACTGTGCAGACGGGGCCCTGCTCTGAGCGTATACAATAAATGATTATTGGTGTATATTCTCCACTGTTTCTCTGACTCTTCATTTAGCATGGAAGGCTGAGAGGTGGTCAGCGGTGACCTAGGTGGCCTGAATTGGGTCACTTCCTTCAGTCCTGCTTGATAAGTTAAGAAGGTTGGTGACCTGGTGCAGGCACTTTGAGTGCTGCAGTTATTTTAAGGCCATCTCTAGGCTAAGTTGCACAAAAAAGGCTAGTTTCTCAAGTAGATCTCATTACATGGACGCAGCTACTTAATTTACCTCATTAAGGTGTCATTCAAAGTGTCACACAAAGTACTGAAGTGTCACACAAAGTATTGAAGTATCACAAAGGAACACACTAAAAACTTGGCAGCTATGTACTTCTGTCCAACTCGGTCAGTGTAAATCACAGCCCCACCACCACCCTTTCCCCAAGACAAACCCAGCAAGGAAGCAGGCATCATTTTAGCATCTCTATATATCCTCTTGGGTACTATGTTGTACAAGTAGATGATCTCTGTACTTCTGCTGAAGTAGTATATTCCCATGTGTCAACATAAGAACAGCAATTAAAGTTGGTTGCAACTCACATTCACCCATTTTCAAAGTCGTATTCTTACATTTAAAATAAGCAGCCTTATTCTTTTAACACAAGCTGAACGGTCCTGCATTTTTTAAGGTGCATTTCATTAAATCGGTTTCTGAACTTTTTCCTAAATTCCCAGATGAATGGAAAGCCTTTCTGAAAGGGAAAACCTTATTTACAAGTAAGTACACTCTCCAGGGGCATTTACTCCCGCAGGGTTGATTTTTGAGGCTTGGTCAGTTTCTTAAAGACCACATGTTGCATTTGCCGCTTTCTGCGGGGTCATGCCCAAACTTTCTGCCTTCACCCTCCTGTTTTCTGAACCCATTTTTGTTGGCTTTTACGACTCTGCACACTTTACCAGTGCTTGTATTCTCTCCTTGAAACAAGGTAGAATTGGAATACACACATTAGGCCTATTTAATTTACTTGCAAGTCTCTAGTAAAGTGCTACTGCATGTGCCCAGGGCCTGTAAATTAAATGCTACTAGTGGGCCTGCAGCACTAATTGTGCCAACCACTTAAGTAACCCTTTGAACCTGTCTCAGGCTTGTCATTGCAGCCTGTGTGTGCAGTTTTAAACTGCAACTTTAACCTGGCAAAATATACCTTCAGCCAGGCCCAAACCTCCCTTTTTAATACATACAAGTCACCCCTAAGGTAGGTCACTATTGTGAAACCTACATCTCACGAAGGATAACATTGGGTTACCTTATTAAATTTAAGTGATAACTCTCAATTGGGAGCAGATCGACCAGTCAATCTTGGTGTCTAAAGAATTGTTATTAAAAGCCCACTTTTATGGTTAAGTCACAATTCTGAAAATGGCACATTTAGAAAGTTGCCATTTTCTTGTCTTCACCATTTGGTGTCTGCAGCCTGTTTTTGGGTCACATGATGGGGTGTAGCTGGCAGTTGGCCTTTGTGTATTGCTCCCAGACAGGGAGACAAAGGGAAGCTAGGTGTTGGCAGGATGGGCCACTATGAGTTAATGAGGGGAGAAGCTGTCATCTACCACACAAGCACATCACAAATGCTCTGCCTGAGCACTCTGAGGGTTTGACACTGGTCTACTGTGAACCCAGATAAGCTTGTGCCAAGACATGGAGGTAGGGGGTTCCTGACACCTCAGGGAGCAGAAACCTCTGGAAGCTTCTCCCACTTCAAAGAAGGAACCAGATATAAATAATGGACCTCAGACGCCAACTCTTCAGTACACTTCTGGACCTGTGGAAGACTCTTCCAGAAAGAAGGACTGCTGTGCTGGGTTGCTGAAAGGACTGCCACTCTGCTGGACTGTTGACTGAGGGACTGCTGCCCTGCTGTGCTTACCTGCTGCCCGCTTGCCTGGGTAAGGACTGGACCTACAACCTGCACCCAGGACCACCAGAGTGACTCAAAGGGCTAGTCTCTTGTAACCAGCACCTGGACTCTGCAACTGCGAGTTCTACCCTGCCAAGTAGTGACAGCCAAGTCCTGGATCCTTGGAAGTGGGCCTGAAGGTGCTCTGCCAGCACATCTGTGGACCCTGCAGAAATGACGTATCTGCTCTGCTTAGCAGTGCAACCCCGAGTAGAACTGACGTTTTGCCTCTGCTGCATGGACTTTCCTCTCGCAAGAACTTTGCATCACTACCACAGCCACATCATAACCACTGCTGAGTGACGCAGACCCTTGTACCGCAAGACGCTCGTCGACTGCATCCTCGACAACAAGGCAGGACTCTGCATTGCAAGCCTCACATCATCTTCGGAACCAGCCAGTGTGGGACGCAGACTTGACGCAGGACTTTGCATTGCAAGCCCCCTTGTCAAGGGCCCCCTTGACGACGAAGGACCTCACATCACAGCCCCTTGGAACTGTCAGTTTGTGACGAATCTGCGACTCAGATCTCGTATTGCCTCAGCTGTGCGACACTTCCTAGACGCAGGACTTCGCAATGCTACGCAACCAGGATTTAAGAGACTCTTGTTGAATGGGCCTAAATGAGTCCCTGTAGAAGGCTCGAGCTCCATTGGATTCTGCCTGAATTTGTGACTTTACCCGGTCCGGTGCAATCAGATGTACACAGTTGGCACTTTGTGCTTTTTGGCACTATTTTCACTGAAATCTTAAAGCTTGCATATCTCTGGTTCTACTGATTGGATTTTTGTCAAAAATCTACTCTACATTTCGGAAATTGTTGTGGGATTTTTCTTGTGTAATATTTTCATGTTATTACTGTCTGAAGTTTTGCACAAATACTTTACACACTGCTGTTATGTTAAGCCTGACTTCTCTTAGCCAAACTACAAGAGGGTTGAGCACAGGTAAATCGGAGGTTTGCTTGTACCTTCACCCTGACAAGGATCGTGGTTGCTTTTTGAGTAGGATTTCACCCACTTAACCAGTAACCCAATTTCTTACACCACACAAATACATTGTTGACCAAGGGCGTCGTGAACACCCCTGCTTGAGCAGCTACAGTGGGTGTGGGGTTCTTGATGGGCCTCTTCTGTCTGCAACGCGGCAGAAAAAAGGCTCAAAATTAACATGAAAGGTGAAGTGTGAGTGAAAGGATTTATGTAAAGATTGATGTGTGAGTGAAAGGTTGGATAGATGGATGAGTGAGAGGGTGGATGTATAGATGGAGGATGGACAGATGGATGATCGAAGGGATGGATTAGTGAGTGAAAAGATGATGAGTAGGAAGGGTAAATGGATGAGTGGATTGATGGGTGGAAGGGTGAAACTGGATGGATGAGTGAAAGGGAAGGATGAGTGAAAGGATGGATGAAAGGATGGATGGCTTGATGGATAGGTTTGGATATGGATGGGCAGACGGAGTAACGGAACGCTGAAAGCCTAAAATATGGATGAAAGAATGAATGGAGGACAATGTATATGTGAAATGGTAAATATCAGTGGGGATGTAGGGATAAAAGGATACAAGGTAGATGCTTTGATGAAAGACAAGAGAGCTATTTTGGGGAGGTTCGTGTCGACTTGCTTTGTAACATAAGAGCTTTGTTTCAAAGTGAGGGGTATTTTAATTTTCTGGCTAATCCCTTGCTGTTGACAATACACGTTGCAATCTAGATTTCCCACTTTTTCAGATGCCGCACCAGAATTTACACCTCTCACGGCAGTAATATATACGCCTTAGTCATGAGTACAGAACTTCGTACTATACTACTGTTTTCGGTCTACACAGCCAAATGTTCACCTGGCATGTGCGGTTTGGACCAAAGGCCTGGATATGTCATTAAACTTTGAGTGTTGGAAATTGTTTAGTATGCAAGCTAAGGAAGTTTCACTGAAGCACAGGCATAATCTTACATACTTCAAATTCCTTATATGAACGTATTGCATCCCACCCTTATATTTCAAATCTAATTCCACCAATGAACCTACCTTGTGGTAAATGTTACCACAACCCTTATGATAATCTATCATATGACGTGGACTAGCCCAACCGTGAAAGAGAGGTTAGTTTCTGTGGGTAGGGCTGGTTCTGTCATTCGGAAAGTCAGCATGTATTGTGCTCGTTCTCCTAATGCCATTTACAGCCTTATCAAGCCTGCGGTAGATTTATTTTCAATGCTTAGCATGACGTTTTTGAGCTTCTCTCAGTGCTCAATTGTTTCTGTTCAAATAGAAGGAGCAGTAACTTCCTTCGCTATAGATGTGCTTCCACAGAATAGTCCCCCAATCCTCTTCAGGGATCCTGTGCATCTGTAAAGCGATCTCAAGCTTAAAACCATTTATCAATGCATCCCTCACAACAAAGTCAGACACCAGACCTTTGGGACTATGGACCCTCTTGCCTCCAGAGGGGACTGTAGAAATGCTGCCCCTATCACTGCTGGACTCTGCCCACCTGGCCTTGAGATTAAGCTCCTTCAGTCTCAGTTCATGAGCCAGTAACAACTTTTTCTCCAAGGCCCTCTCAGCCATCTTCTCCTTCATGGTTAGTTTTTTTTCCTCCATTGTTAAATGGGCCAGCTGCAGCTGGAATACCCTCTCCTCTCTCCTTTCTTCCAGCTCCTCCGAGGACAGACTGTGGGAGGAGACACTGCTCCCTGCCATAGCAGGGGGCTCTACTTTAGGGGCCAAGTCATCCCCTTCAACTTGTTGCCACAGGAAGACCCTGTCTAGGTTCTTCCACCTCATTATCCTCTCCTGGGGCTTCAAACATTGATAGATGGGCTTCCGCCCAGGCCTGCAGAGCCTTTTGTCGTTCCACCTTCCTTGTGGTGCTTTTAGCTGGAAGTCCCCTCTCCATGCAGAACTTGAGCTGGGCCACAGGGTAGGACTCCATGCAAGCCAACTCAAACTCCATACTTGAAGAGGTGGATTTAGGCCCAACAGTCAGAGAGAATTTAGAAAAAGCAAAAAAAAGCCAATCAGGGAGAATTTAGAACTCAAATTAGTCATATATGGGATGGTAGTTTACACCTAATCACTGTATGGCACTGCACAAACACAAGTCCTACCCTCGCCTTTGATCACAAATGTCAGAAATTGGGTTGTTGATTGACTGGGGGTGTGAGCACTGGTCAAGCACCAAACACAATCCTTGTCAAGGTGAGGCACAAACCAACCCTAAATTAACCTGTGCTCATCCCTCTGGTAGCTTGGCACAGAGAAGTCAGGCTTAACTTAGAGGCAGTGTATAAAGTATTTGAGCAACGCTTCAAACAGTAATAAAGTGAAAACACCACATAAAAAGTTAGAAAAATATAATTTTCTTTAATTAATAAAACAAGACTAAAACGACAAAAATCCAATTAGTAGAACCAGAACTATTAAATTTGAAAGATTTTAGTGAAAATAGCACCAAAAAAAACAAAGCGCCAACTGTGGCTATCTGGTTATGCCAGACCGGGACAAAGGCAAAGTTCAGGCTGATGCGATGGAGTGCATGCCGGCTATAGGGACCCGGTTAGGCTCACTGAACAAAATACCCCAAATCCTAGTTTGTGGAGTGTTGCGGGGATCCGGGTTGAAGAAGTGTTGTGCAGCCGAAGCGATGCGTTGGTTCCCAGATGCGGAGAGACTTGCGATGCAAGAGCCTGCATTGTCGGGGATCCTGTCGATGTGGCTTGCGATGTGAAGTCAGGCGTTGGGGATGCAGCATACGGTCAGGCGATGCGTTGGTTCGGTGGAGCTGCGGGGTAGCGATGCAGAGTCTGGCATCAGGGCTGCCATCACTTAAAAATGCAAGAGGATGCTTCGCAAAGTTAGGGCGATGCGTCAGTTCCGAAGAGCTGCAATGCAATGACGATCGTTGCAAAAGGCCCAATTAATGCGATGTGTCAGTTGTGCTCGGGGTTGCGCCGCGCAGCAGAGGAGATGCGCTGTTTCCACTGGATCCACAGAGGCTGGCAAGCACCTTGGGCCCACTTCCAATGGTTCATGACTGGGGTGGTACCACATGGCAGGGTAGACCCTTAGATGGCTGAGTCTAGGTGCAGGTACAAAGTGGTTGGAAGCCTGTTATTGTCACGTGGTCCAGGTGGCCATTGTTGTTTTCCCTATGTTAGCATGAGCCCGTGGCAGATTGTCTTCTGCTTTGCGCACGTTACTATATGAACATTTTTTGCTTTGTGCCACACTGCAACTTTCACACAGAACATGCTGTTGTTTTTAGGTTCTGTTGTTTCCTGGGATTTAGTCTGAACACTGCAGACAAGGTCTAACAACGATGCCCCTTGTTATTCTGTTCTGGTCAGGCCCTAGCACCTAGACAAAACACGCAGATGCAGCTGTTGCTTGAGAAATTGTACTTTAGTAGTATAGGTACACACGGGTGGGTAACACAGTTGGCGAGAGATATTTCCAGAGAAGGGAGTGTGACAGCACCTGTGATGTAGATCTTCCATCTATAGACTGAGGTACGGGGTCTGCTGCCAAACACCCAGAGATTATCTAATATATAATCAACTTGCTTCTGTAGAAGGGGAGGGGGGTTAGGCCCCACTGTCGTATATAATGACAGCACCTTTTATGATCGACGGACTACTTGCTATGCTAATAGAAACAGCTAAACTCCTTAGCGTGTGTGCTATTTCACTCACGTGGCTACCTACACTTTTGTAGCCACTTCACTGTTTTTCACGTCAATCTTGGTCCTGAAAAAAGCCTTACGATTATCGAAAAGGCTGAAACATGTCAACCTACACTTAGGGGATATCAAAGACCCATTTTTATCTTCACTATATCCCCGTCTTTGATTTTAATCTTGTCCTAGGACCCTACAAATAAAGTTTTTATGTTGGGCATTCCTTAGAGACATTTTTAACTTCACCACCCTTTGAGCACACACCTCACTGACTAAAACAACAAAACCCGCTCCGCTGTAACTCAGGCGTTGAAGCACAGCTGGGTTGCATTCAGCAACCCAGCTGGGAACCCAATGATGAAGCATGCCACCAACTAGGTTGGTGGGTGAGGGTTCTTCTTACAAATCCATTGGATGTTTGTACTTTGTTGCATCACACTGAGTCAATAAACTTAAAAGACTCACCAGTGGGTTCGTCCACGTTGTTTCTATTGTTATATTGGGGAAGAGGACGCACCTCTTTACCCATTCCTCGGTCTCCTGTTGTTTTCTACATACTTGCTATGCTAACCATATTTGGGTTAGGCATTTTTCAACTTGTTGTGGCACGTATACTGCATACTAGATCACGTTAGTTAAAATAAACATTTTACACTTTTCTCGTGTCTGTCTAATCTTATTGTGGACTGGTACAAGAGTGAGAGCAAAAGGGTGTGTCCTGCAACCGCGATTACTGAGAGGGTCGAGAATGTTGTGTTCTGGGGTGTCTAATCACTTGTTCCTCTGTGAGAGAGTAGGAGGGCAAGTGAGACACTATAGCTAGTCGGTCCCCGGGCACATGGGTATTCAGGTGGTAGGATGACTCAGTCCCTGCCCACTAAGGTTCCATGATCCCAAGCATAGTTCTGTGATTCCGCAGAATCCCTGCAACATGGCGCCACCAACGTTTGGTCTGGTACTGATTCACAGGAGTACAACTTGTGCTGGTCCACATTAACCTCACACCGGTTTCCGGAGACGTCCATGATGGGAGGGCTTTTCCTCCTCTGTCGATAGGGTACGCCTATTGCTGAAGGTTATTCAAGCTTGAATTCTTTAAAAGGCTTTAGACCCGTGTTTGTGCTACTGTTAGTTCACTTTCAAACTTTTCGTTATGGCTCAACCGATCGCGATTCCGGCAAACCGCTGTGCAGCGTTACACAACATTTGTTACACAGCGGGGTCCCCAATGCGGGGTCTCCTATTGTTTTTGTGGTTGAGGCGGATCCAGCATAACACTTCGAGGTTTTTATTCATGGGTTACGTTTCCCGCGGAGGTTGCGAATGACAATTCCTTTCATTCGTATATGGTTGCTGCGGTTCTGGCAGCATATCATCCTTATGCGGTGGTTGAAGTTCCTCTCACAGCCTGGGAGCACGAAATTTGGTTTAATGGCGCCCTTCCCCACTCTCTTTCTTTCGTATGGGCCCCTTAAGCATTGACGGGGCCACATGGCCAGTATTGGCCAGTTTTACTCCGCATCCCAATTATCTTAATGCTAATTTGACTGAAGTTTGTTTACTGTATGGGCAGGTGTGCCTTCTATATAGACGCCCGATTCAGTTTATTTCACATGCTTTTTTGGTGGCTCCACTTGGAGCTGCGCCTCCGGTGAAGGCACATGGTGGGGCCCTCGTAATTAGCCCAGTTCTTATTAACTCATTGATGGGCAAACGTCCTCAGGCTCGTGAGGACCTTCCATTTTGGATTGCGCAGAAGATGCTGTCTTCCCTCACACTGGTCCTGTGGCAGGACACAGAATTTTTACTATGTGTTTACCAAGTGGACCAATTCCTCCAAGGCAGATTGCAACACCTGGGGGATGGTGTTTGCCTCAGTGTATACACTTTGTTTTGGCACCCCCTCCATGAGCGTTCTTCCGAGCGTTCTGAAACAAATACTGAATGAACACGGGGCAGGTCCTGCCCTGGATTTGGGCATGAAATTAGTGGGTATTTTTCCTGTTGTCTCCGAAATTATTCTTTCTAATATTAAGGGTAAATTTGTTTGCGTACAGGTTCGCCAACGCCTTTCGGCAGTGGCCGACGCTGATCGGGAACGTGAGTTACTGATTATTATTGCCAATGTGTATACATCCTTGGTCGCAATAATTTTGGGGTAAGACCTTCTACCCTATCCCAGGGTAAGCCACCTCCTGAGAAGGAGACGTCCGGTCTTTCCTAAAAAGACATGGGACAAAAATAAACAGCAGCAGAAGCCTAGGTCTCGTGCTGGTTCACCACCCCCTGGCGCTTCTGAAGGTAGATATGATTTATGTGATCGCTCTAAGATTAAAACTTAGAGGTTTCAGGTTCCTGATCCACGTTCTTCTTGTTCCTTTCAGGAATCGTCGGATCAACAGTTTGGCGGAGGAGGACGACAGCATCGCAGACAAGGACGAGTCCACGTAACCTAAGCGGGACATGCAGCGCCGGTTTGACGTGAAAGTCAAACGGGAGGAACCACCTCTGTATCGAGCCCCTTTTCAGAAGAAGAAAGTTGCCCCAGACGGTGAGAATATTTTTCTTGGACAGGAGTTGGGCGGTGACTCTCCTCGACAGCGCAGCGGAAGTTACAATAGTGCAGCAGACACTCCACCAGTTTCTGGGGGCGAAAGCAACGGACACATTTGTAACTGTAGAAACCGCAGACACCCGCGAAGCTCCCCCTGATAGACTATCATGTGAACCTTCAGATCGAAGGTGATATTAAATGCACCATAAATGCTGTTTTTTTTAGACAACTTGACGTCTTCTTATGACATTTTACTAGCATAGGTGGATTGGCCTCCCCCATTTGCTCTTGCTTGTCCTCGAGGCGAGGAGGTGATTATTCCTTCTTTTTTGCAATATGTCCCGGATGAGACTAAGCATGCTTATGCTTCGGAGTGGGCTCTTGCCTTGGCTTCTGCCTTATACCGCAACCAGGCGGGTTGGGATAAGGATTCACCTTTCCATGTTGTGCCTCTTCGCTCAACTCCTCAGCCTCAAACTCAATATCTAATTAAACGTGACACAAAAGCATCTGTTAAAGAAATTCGTATTCAATTGGAATACCAGGGTGTAATTAAACCCTGTATTACTGCGATGAATAATCCTTTTTTTCCTATTTTGAAACCTGATGGTTCACATCACATTGTTTTAGATTACAGACATTTGAATAGTCATACCTGTACCTTTGCCGTACAAAATACTCATGCTAAAGCACGGGTTACTAATATCGTACGTAAAAAGTTTAAAACACCTCCTGAGTGTATACATCCCTCCTGCCGCCTCGGCCTCGACCTTGACATGCCTCACAACACGGTTTCCCTCCTTCCCGCAGGGCCTGACGGTGGTGGGGGGTGACTTTAACGCTACCCTGCAACCTTCCCACGACACGACGGGGACCCCATCGACGTCCCGCTTGGCCTCGGCGAAGCGTTTGTCTGACTGGTCCTCTGCCCTAGGTCTTTGTGAAGAATGGAGGGTGTGGAACCCACGCAGGAAACAATACACTCACACCTCAGCGGCTCACCACACCCACTCCCGTATTGACCTGTTTTTATTGCCCGCTGTGGACTGTCAACGGGTCTCTGAGGCTACTATCCTCCCCAGGGGTATCTCCGATCACTCCCCCGTGTCCCTCCGTCTTGGTCACTCCTCAGGGGGTGCGCGCACGGTGTGGCGTATGAACGCCTGGTTCCTGCAAGACGCAGACCTCGTGAAGTCTCTCCGGAGGGAACTGGAGACATACTTCTCACTCAACACGGGTTCGGTGTCCTCGCCCGGGACTCTTTGGGAGGCCGGCAAGGCGGTGATACGGGGGGTAGCCAGGGGTCTTGTCTACACGAAACGGTCGGCGCAATCTGCTCGATTGATGGGCCTTGAGGCCGAGGCGTCACAACTGGAAGGCAACCTGGATGCCCCTGCTGGCACCAACTCCACTCCCCGGCTGGCACTCCTCTGAGAGGAGATCTGTCAATTATCACTACACTCTGCTAAACTACTCTGGCGCTCCTCGGTGGCACGCATATATGGCTGGGGGGACAAAAATGGCAAATTACTCCATAACCTGGTGTCCTACCCCAAAGCCAATCGTATCATTCCCGAAATTCGGGATGGAGGCGGGTCCCGCCATACTATGTCCCGGGCCATTGCTCAAACGTTCGCTACATACTACACGGCCCTCTATGCGGCTCGACCCCCTGAATCCAATTTGACGTCACTGTTGGCCGTCACCGGGACTCATCTACCCCGTCTCTCCCAAACCGACTCAGACTCCCTGAATCTTCCCTTCACCCCGGAGGATATCCATGGGGCAATCTCGGCACTACACCCAGGCAAAACGCCCGGTCCTGATGGGTACCCCCAGGAATATTATGCGGCCTACCGTGACACCTTGGTCCCACATCTGCTGAACCTGTTCAAGTATGTGACTGACCAAGGATCTTTCCCACCTGAGACTGACCTGGCAACTATTGTGGTCATCCCGAAAACACAGCCGCCTTCCCTTGAGTGTGCGGAGTACCGACCTATCTCCCTCATTAACACGGAGGTGAAGATTTTTGCCACCGTGATAGCCCAACGTCTCCGCCCCCATCTACAGACATGGGTCCACCCGGACCAATGCGGATTTATGCCAGGCCGCAGTACCCGTCATTGCATTCGCCAACTCCATCTGGCCCTTGCGCACCGCCAACAACTCACCCCGTACCTGGCCTTGCTCTTCATAGATTTTGAGAAGGCGTTTGACACGGTGGACTGGGGCTACCTTGGGGAGGTACTGGAGGAGATGGGTTTCGGTCTTCCCTTCCGGCGCCTTATCCGGGTCCTCTATGCGGCTCCAAAGGCGAGGGTCCTTATTAATGGTGTGCTATCAGACGCCTTTCCCATTCAGAGAGGCACCCGCCAGGGTTGCCCACTCTCACCACTCTTATTCGCCTTGGCGATGGAACCCCTGGCCACCCTGATCCGGCAGGACCCCCTCATCCGAGGCTGGACCTGGGGCTCACATCTATGTGACAAAATCGCCCTCTATGCAGACGACGTCCTTCTCTACCTGGCGGACCCCGAGGGCTCTGGTCCACGTTGTCTAGAGGCCCTTGCGGCCTTCGGACGGATCTCTGGCCTCAAGCTCAATCCGACGAAGTCTGCGCTGGTCCCCTTACATCCATCCCGGGCCTGCTTTGACTGGCAGGAGTCTATCCCTATCCGGAGACAATCCTTCAAGTACTTGGGGATTTGGGTCGCTCTCCTTCCCAAGCTTGAATGGGCCCTAAACATTACGCCATTACTGACTAAAACTAAAACGGATCTGAAGAAATGGCAGGCCCTTCCCCTCAATACCCTCGGCCGGACCGCCCTTTTTAAAATGATGATCCTTCCCCGCTTCCTCTACATTTTGCAGAATATTACCACCCCCCTCCCTGGTAGTTGGTTCAAAGAAATAGACGGGCTCCTTAACCGTTTCCTGTGGGGAGGACGGAGACCGAGGGTATCTCTGGCACACTGCCGCATCCCTCCCTATGACGGTGGCATGGGAGTGACTAATCTCCACCTCTACTACCTGGCCACGAAGCTCATTGTGGTCCACGACTGGTTTGCGGGTGGCTGGTCCGACCCTGCGTACCGGCTGGAAACCACAACTATGGATCTTCCCCAGATCATGGCACACCTGTACGGTGGCCCCGTCCCTCGCGCTCTCCCCCCCATCACCCGGGCGGTACTTATGGCCTGGCGAACGGCCCTCCGATATGTCAATTGGAACCAGAAACTCACCAAGCAGACACCTCTGTGGCATGGGACCTGGCTGAGGGAAGTATCTGCTCTCGAAGGCTTTCGCCGATGGGACCTTATTGGGATTTCATTGCTGGGGGATATCTGGGTAGGGGATCACATCAGATCTTTCACAGAATTGCAGCGCCAGTACTCTCTTCACTCCTCTCAATTTTACCAATACTTACAATTACGCCACGCCATCCACACCCACATATCCTCTCCCACCACCTTCCCTGAGTTCAACCCCCTAGAGGCCCAGGTACTGATGGGGAATTTGGGTAGCGGAGGGGTGTCTCGGATCTACCACGCCTTAGTGAACAATGGCCCCGCGTCCCTGGACCCATTACGGACTCGTTGGGAGGGCTGGTTGGGCCCCCTGGACGACGCGGACTGGAGGGACGCCCTTATGGCCCCCAAGATCCGGACAACCTCCTCCAAGTTGTATCTTATCCAATTCTACTACTTACACACGGCATACCTGACCCCGATGCGCATGTACAGCGCCCATATGAGACCCACCCCAGCCTGTACACGCTGCGACCATTCCCCAGCAGACTTCTTCCACATGGTCTGGCAATGTCCCGCTTTAGCGCGGTTTTGGACAGGAGTGGAACGTGAACTGACACAGACCTTGGGTTGGACGGTTCCCCACGACCCGACACGTTTGCTTTTAGGGGTGTTCGATGGCCTGGA
Source organism: Calotriton arnoldi (assembly GCA_963921515.1). Taxonomy (NCBI): domain Eukaryota; kingdom Metazoa; phylum Chordata; class Amphibia; order Caudata; family Salamandridae; genus Calotriton; species Calotriton arnoldi. The sequence continues at coordinate 951,901 of CAWUFW010000694.1, read as the reverse complement.
CGGATCACGGGCAGACAGGCGCTTTTAGGCACGGCCCTAGCAGTCGCGAAGCGGGATATAGCAGTGCTCTGGTCGCAAAAAAACCTCCTTCCATGCAGAGGTGGAGACGAGGAGTGGATTGGTGCGGTGCTCAGGAGGAACCTCTCTTTGAGGCCCGGGGGTGTCCTGGACTCTTTGACAAAATATGGGGCAAATGGTTCAACTTATAATCCGGTTGCGGCGTTGAAGGGGATTGACATCATAAATGTTTTTTGCCTGTATAGGCCGCAGCTGAACTTTCAACACATGGTGGCTCTCTGTCTCTCTTGTCGCTCCAAATTGTATCTTACAACTATTCAAGATGTAGAACCAAGGCTTTGTTTTTATTGTGCGTTAAAAACCAATAAAGTTGATTATCAAAAAAAAAAAGTTTAAAACAACGTTCGATATTTCAAATGAATTTTTCAGTCTCAATTTGGCTTCGGAGAGCCGTGACTTGTCCGCATTCAACGCTCTCGGCTCTCAGAAGCGCTATGCGAAATTGCCTATGGGGTATAAGAATAGCCCCTGGGTTTTTCTGGCACGTTTCATGTCCCTCTTAAATTAAATTGATCCAGATGCTTTTTCATCTTTTGATGACATTTACTTGACTGATGACGACTTAAATCCTCATCTTGTGGGAATAAATTGCATCATTACTCGTTTCGCGACCTTAGGGTACAAATTCAACTTTGTGAAATCGCATATAGCCTTTTTGGCTGTTCTTTTTCTTGGTTATGAAATGACAAATGAGGGCAGGAGTTTAGCACCCCACTTTCTGGAGAAGTGTGCTGAATTGGAACCTCCATCTACCCGTAGAAATTTACAGTCTCTGCTGGGCTTTTTGAATTTCGGCAAAACTTACATTCCTGACTGTGCTTAGCGTTTCAAGCCATTCTACGCATTGATACGCCTTTAATTTCCTACTTCCTTTTGGCTTCCGGAACACACCGCAGTGTGGAACACGTTACATTCGGATTTGCTTGCAACACAATATTTACAAGCTAGAGTAAATACTACCAATTTGGTCATCCGGTTCCTGCCCGGATCAATTGGTTTCACTTATGTGACTTTCAATGAGGGTGATAAAGTTCCCATTTCCTATAAATCACATCTGTATACTCGTGCAGAGTTGTGTTTCTCTTCTACTGAGAAAATTCTTACTGCGGTGCAGATGGCGATTCTAAAAGAACACCCTCTTGTACAGGGTAAACCCATTTTTGAGGTTTCTCCCGTGCCTGCCTTGGGGGCGGTCATGAAAGCTAGGGTTCTTAACTCTAAAGCTTTGCATCCTTGTTGGATACAATGGGCTACTTCCTTGACGTCGGCTGATGTTGATTTTGTTTTTGACTCGTCATTACAAACTCAAGTTTCTTCAGTATGAACACGTTCACCCTCTCCCTTTGACGGTTCTTCCTCTTGATCAGTACAAATGTATCATCTACACTGATGTCTCGGCTCAACCGGCCATTGGTTCTAAACAAGCTTATTCTGCAGCTTGCGCTATTGTTGTAGGCGCAGTAGTGGACGGAGTTTTTCAGTCCACATTAGTTCACACGCAGTCCCTGGGTGACTGCTCAGCCCAATTGGCCAAGTTGCGAGCTCTACATTTGGCTCTTGAATTTGCTAATCTTGATTTGTCCACACTTATTGTGACTCCTTTTATTGTGTACAGTCTTATAATGACTATTTGTTTTTCTGGAAACAGAATGATTTTCGGGGTTCTAAAGGTAGCACAATCAAGCATAAACTGCTTTGGGTCCGAGTGGCTGCCCACAAACATTGTTCGCCACTTACACATGTTGTCCATACTTTGGGACATCAACGTGCGGGAGCACACGCTGTTGGAAATTCAATGGCTGATAAAGCAGCCAAATCTGCAGTAGCTACAGTTAAAGTAGCCGCAGTTACTATGTCCATGACTAAAATTGACTGACATTTTGGCGGCTATAGACTCATCTAGGGGGGTACTCCTTTTCGGCAGGGTTTCCCTTTGCATTATAATTATCATATTACTTCTGAAAATGTGCCATTTGTAATGATTCCTACTGTTGAATGACCGCAGACTATCTCTCATTGTGGTCGCCCATGAAGGATTGGTTTCTGCTCACACAGAAGTGTCGGCTAGAGTTTCTTTTTCAGAGCAGCGCTATTGGTGGCGCGGTTTATACCAGCAGACTCGTAAATATGTGCTTTGTTGTGACGTTTGTCAACAAATTAAGAGTTTTACTGTCTCGCGTCCACCTCAGACTCATCTATTCAATTCTAACCATCCGTTCGGGTGTAATTATCTTTATCATTGCGGTCCTTTGATATCCGATAATGCTTTCAAATATATTTTGGTTGCAGTGGATTCTTGCAATAGGCTTCTCTGGGTTTGACCGCAGCGCTCTGCTGATGCTCGTACTGTTATAAAATATTTGCATGTCTTTGTCAGGACTTATGCCTGTGGCACTTTTCATTCAGATCAAGTTCCGGCTATTGCCTCGAAGTCATAACCGATTAAATCTATGGAAGTGCAGGTGCATTTCTCGTATCCATATAGGCCTGAGGGCAATTCTGTTGTGGAGCGGATGAACCGTGACTTAAAGCAGTCTTTAACAGTAAGGGTATTAGGTACAGGCCGTGGCTGGTTAACTCACCTCTATGGGGTTCAACGTGCACATAATCTCCCTTGAAGATCTCTGGGTGGGAGGACCCCGTACGAAATGCTCTTTGGCATTAAGATGTTTGTTCCAGACCTTGAGGGTCTAGACTTTGTGGTGGCTGCTGCAACATTTGACGTAGATAAATAACCACTGTGCTGAATTACAGGATCTACAAAAGAAACGTGACGTTCTGGCAAAAAACACATTTGCCCTCAACCTCACCAGCGGATGCAGCAGTTTTGAGTCCTGTTTCTGGCTGACTCCCCAAAGTTGGTGATTCGGTTTGTGAGAAAGTGGCGATAAAGAAAGAATTCCGTGCCTCATACCGTGCTCCTGTCCAATGTTCCCTCTGTGTCTCTGTGCGCTGCAGCCAAGGCTATGTGTGCCAGGAACCCAACCGCGTGTGTGGGTGCAGCAACAAATATAAGTGCAGATTGTGTGAGTATTAATGTTATTCGCAGCACCAGTCATGCGATGCAATGAACATGAATACTCTCTGAGGCACACAATATGCCCCACACAGGGCCGGCCTTAGCGCTAGTGGCGCCCTGTGTGAAAATGTTTGTTGGCGTCCCCCAATGACCACATCCACTAATGATTCCCTCACTATTACCCTTTACCAATGCCCCTCAAGTCTCCATTACCACGCTCTCGGAGATGCATTTAATTCGTTTTATAGCACCACTCATACCAGTGTAGGGTGTACTTTACATTGCACACATATTAAACAGAGACAATCAATCATATGTATGTAAATAAGTGTATAAGAAATGTTACATATGAGAGGACTGCAAGGTATAGGAGTGGCATGTCATTCATACTGATAAGCAGTATAGTTTAAGAGTGCTTTGTCTGGAGAAGCACTAACTCGAAATTTAAAATGTAACACCATGGTTAGGGTTTCTCTTTAAGAAGAATTGCTTTGTACCCAAATGAACCCTTTTTGCAACATTAGGATGAGTGGCTGGGGAAAAAATCATAACGCTCTAATCTATACCTTGCAGTATGCATGACGTTCTTTGATGACAGTAAATAATTTACTGTTCTAAATTAGTATTTTAACTTATAAACTGCAAGTAACAAAGTAACAAAATGAACAGAACCAAGGCACAGACACAACACCAGCCACCCAGCCGACCATCACCGCCTGGACCCGTCACCACAGACACCACAACGACCATGAGGAGCATACACTCAGGAGCCCCCACCTACCCCTGCCCGCCGCACATCTTCCACAGACGCACCTCCGCCATAGCACCTGAACTACGACGTACAATCAACTGCTCCCTCGAAACTGGCACCTTCCCCGACTAGAAACGCGCAGAAGTCAAACCCTTCCTTAAGAAGCCCTCCACAGACCCGGTGGACCTCAAGAACTACAGACCCATCTCCCTCCTCCCCATCGACGCCAAAGTCACCGAGAAGATAGTCAACATCCAGCTCACGAACTTCATAGAATCCAACTCAATCCTTGACACTTCTCAATCCGGTTTACGCAGCAACCACAGCACTGAGACAGCCCTCCTAGCCGCCACTGACATCCGCACTCTCCTCGACCAAGGTCACACAGCAGCACTCATCCTAATGGACCTCTCAGCAGCCTTCAACACCGTCTCCCACTGCACACTAGCCTCCAGACTCCACGATGCTGGCATACAGGGAACTGCCCTGGACTGGATCCGCTCCTTCCTTGCCGGCCGAACTCAAAGAATCAGACTCCCGCCCTTCCTCTCCGAACCCACACAGCCCCACACTCTTCAACATCTACATGGCCCCGCTCGCAACCATCGTCAGAAAAGACGGACTTAGTTTAGTATCCTACACCGACGACACCCAGCTCATCCTCTCTCACCAAGGAACCCGACATCACCAGACACAGCTTCCAGGAAGGAATGGAGGACGTCACATCCTGGATGAGCAGCAGCTGCCTGAAGCTCAACTCTGAGAAGACAGAAGTCCGCGTCCTCGGATCCACCCCCCTCCGCGTGGGACAACACCTGGTGGCCATGCACCCTCAGCAACCCTCACACACCCACGGACCACGCCCGCAACCTCTGCATCATACTCTACTTCTCCCTCACCATGAACTGACAGATCAACGCTGTATCTACCACGTGCTTCAACACCCTCCACATAATCTGCAAGGCCTTCAAGTGGATCCCCCCGAATACAGGAAGACCATCACCCACACACTCATAACCAGCAGAATAGACTACGGGAACGCCCTCTACGCTGGAATTAACAAATCTCTACTCCACAAACTCCAGACCGTCCAGAACGCCGCAGCCAGACTCGTCCTCAGCATCCCACGACTGGACCGCATCACCCAGCACTTACGAGAACTCCACTGGCTCCTTGTCGAAAAGAGAGTGGCCTTCAAGCTGCTCACTCATGGCTATAAATCCCTCCACAACACCGGACCCCATTACCTCAACGAAAGAATCTCTTTCCACACCCCAAAGATAAACCTCCGCTCCGCTGACCTCGCCCTGGCCGAAATTCCTTGCATCCGGAGAGCCAGAACGGGAGGAAGAGCCTTCTCCTACATCGCGGCCAAGACCTGGAACAAACTCCCCCTCAACATCAGACGAACCCCCATACTGCAAGCATTCAGGAAGAGCCTCAAGACCTGGCTTTTCGGATGACGCGGAGCCCCCCCGCGAGCCTTGAGACCCTCACAGGTGAATAGTGCGCTTCACGAATCCCTGATTGATTAATTGACCTCTCTGACAAAAGTAGTAACCCGCTAATCAATTTTCATTCTATCCACTTTGTGATCTGCATGGTAGGCGTTCTTTGCAGCAGGCATATTAACCCTCTGCGCTACCTTAAAACTTCCACTGGAGAAAATTCCGATCTCTCTAATACAACAAGTAACATTACACCTACAACAAGCCAGGACTGTTGGCTTTGTCAATGGTTCTTAGTTGCGTATGATAAATAAGCACCAACCACGCATTCGTTGTATATAACATTGCAAATGCTTCAGTTCTGACATAAGACTGAAAGAACTATAACGAGTCTCTTTGTAGTTACATAAAAGGTAGTGAAGGGTGGTACTGCCGCAGAGTTAAGATTTTTGATTTTTCACCCGGAGGGTGAGGGCAAAAATGGAGAGCCCAAAAGGGACCCGTCTCGGCACCTGCTGAGCACCGGCAGGGCCCAGCCCACTTAAAGCCTTAGGTTTATTTTCTGTGTCCGTCTGCTCTCTGACGCGAGTCACAGGCATGAAGTAAGTCCGTTGACACCACGGGATGGAACATCAAAGCACGTCATGCTTGTAGTCTGGGCTTTAAGTGGGATGAAAAAACTGGGGGGGGGGGGTCTCATAGGGGCGTGGCTAATGTAATTAGGGGAGCGTCTTAAAACACTTAAGCTACAAATCTGTACTTAGCATAGTGTGCTGCCCCAGTGGTACTTTGCTGCTTCTGTCCATTCATTGATATATATAACACAAGTAACATTACACCTACAACAAGCCAGGACTATTGGCTTTGTCAATGGTTGTAAATTGCATAAGATAAATAAGCAACAACTATGACTTCGTTGTATAGAATATTGAAAATGCTTCCATTCTTGTGGGTGAGGTTATGGCTAATGCTAGAGCTACAGACTTTCGAGCTGAAAAAGCAGCTTCTAGCCTCACATCGGCTCAACATCCTGTGTTTCAAAGCTTGTTGTCATGCTGGATTTCATTTGTTAATAGAGTGCAGCACACAATATGGCCCGCTCTATTAACAAAAGAAATGCAGCAAATCTACAAGCACGGCGTGTGCTTTCAGGTGATTCTGTAAGCACACGCCGTAATTGTAGACTTGCTGCATTTCTTTTGTTAAAAGGGCGCGGCTGCGGGGCAGACTGTGTGCCTTTGTGAAAGTAATCATGTTAATTGCAGCTGCATGATGGGCGCTGCGATTAACATGAATACTTTCACAAAGGCTTACAATCTGCCCAGCATCCACGCCCTTTTAACAAAAGATATGCAGCAAGTGCAGGGGGCACTTGCTGCTGAACTTACCTGCCGATGTGCGCACTTCCGACACCCCACTGCGCGCTCGAGGAGAGATAGGTGCGCGCACCTTACAGGGAATAATGCTCCTGTCCCTGTGCTTGGTCTTCAGAGCACCGGAACTGTGATTTTACCTTGATGCAAAGATAATCGCTTTATCTCAATTGGCCAATTCTTAATAGTATGCCAAGGAGTGTCCCACAACGGAATATTTCTTTAAAGCCTGTGAGCCTCGTTCTTTCTGATTCTCCCCGGCTACCGGAGGGGGATGACGAGTCTTCAGTAGACCAACTGTCAGTTTTACCTTCTCAAGTTCTACAATGGAAATTGTTTATTCTGATCCACCTGTTGAGAGCCCTCCGGACCTGCACACCTGTTCTGAACTCGGACTCTCAGCCTCAGGCGGTTTCAGCTGAATTCTTCTGGTTACTATAAGGATCAGGATAATTTTTCTTCAAACAGTTCTTCTTTGTCTACAATCCTCTCCACAACACCGGCAAGGATTTGTGTTCTTATTGCTTGGTTGAAACGCACTTATCTGGTTCCCCCTTGGACATGCGTCTGGATCATGTTTTCCATGGTGTTCCTGTGGATTGGGTTTGTGAATGCGTTCTTCCTTCTGATTAATGGCCACTACCTTCCCGAGCGCTCCAACGTGGAATCGGTTGACAGGGCGTTAGCCCCACATTCTTCCTCACATAGAATGAGAAGAGACCAGTCCTTCGTTAACATTGCAGGGGTCCCAGTTTCTGATGGAATTGTATGGGATAAAGTAACATTCAATGTATATGGTCCTACGGAGACCCTACAGATACCATATGTATTCTGTGTTTCTATGGGTGATATGATTATACCTGGCTACAGTCAGATGATTGGGTTGTCAATGCTGTGAATTCTTTATTTTCTGAACTACAATATTACACTGTCTTTGATACAGAAGATTTATATTTGACTTCGGCTAACTGTGCTGAGTTATTTCGTAACCAACACAATGGACAACATTTTCTGCATAGAAGTAACAGACAGCGTCCCCTATTTAAATATACTCAATGGAAACATTGCCCTACTCCATCTCAGGGTAGTTCCAATACGCAAAAGCGAAAATACACTTACTTTACCGGTTATAACCTTTCAGACCCGGCTTCATATTTCTTTAAATTAGTTCCCATTTCTTCAAAATAATATATGCTTACCCAAACTAAGTTAATATATTCCTCTTCTTTCATTGAAAATGTGGCACTAAAGGAATATGATTATTGGAGAGATAACCGATTTAAAATCAGTATGGGGCACTAAGCCTTGGCAAGTGCAAGGCACTGAGTCCTTGTCCCGTGCATGTCTAATACCGACCCAAATCATCTCTCTCAATGACAGTCCAAACAAACTACTTGTCTGGGACTGGCTAAAATTAAAGAATTGAATACTCCCACTATTCCATCACTGGCCCTTTATGATAACTGGCAGACTTATACAAGTTATACTGAAGATCAATTTAACTGCATGATAGGAAGTGGCACATTTAATTCCTCTACAATGAATCCAGCTGGGTGGGCTTTGTGGCCGGTGGACAGGAATGTGTGTCATTTGCGTTTCATGAATACTACTTCAGGGCTTTCACTACATAGACCTGATCCACGCTACCCTCAGGACCCCCATTCCAATACTGTCACCACTTATTCTGTTGGAAAATTGTGTCACCAGTGGTTAGAACATTCCACACGGTCTTCTGTAAAACAACATCTTTCTCTTTTGTCTGGAGACATAAATCTTGCTGATTTCCTTTTGGGTCCAAAATCCACTCATACTAAGCGTTTTGTTTATGCTGCTTATAATGAATTTTGGAAATTGTAACAACTAGAAGCTGCTGTAGGTCTACGACAAATTTATCAGGACAATTTGGATAAAGTCCTCGCCGTTGTTGATAACAGTATTAACACATTGTCATCTCGTATTTATACTTTAGACAATATTGTTTCTTCTGTTATTGATGTGACTATGTTATATCATGGTCAACACCAACTTGGATCGGTGATGCAATTTGGGTGGACACTACAGACACTTAAAAATGGGAGAGTTCCCTGGGATTATCTGAATGCTAGTGCATTGTTCTTACCTTTCAATTTAACAAGTAAACAATTGATGGCCATGAAAGACGCTACATACCCTATGTTGCTTATAGAAAAACTCTAACAACTACCATTTACTGTAGCCGGAATTAATTCTGCAGTTTGGTTAATACATGGGGTTATTTCGTTGCCCATCTCTATGTTTCAGTTTACAGCGCGCATGAAACACTTTCCCGTAGGTAGACATGAGCCCCTTGGGAGCCGTTACATACATCAGTTATGGTCTTTACAGTTTACATATCACTGTCAGCATGCTGATAGAGAAGTTTTTCTTACAGGGAAAGAGTGCGATTCCACTGCCGGCCATTCCCTTGTATGTTAACAAGTGAAACTGCACGGTGCTTGTAATGTTTCTGCCCCTAATTTGGCTTGTTTTCTAAAAGGAACTCCTGTTCCCGCTATTATTTCCACTTTCACATTGCTTTCCAATGGCAGTTATCTTGTCCTTAATAACCAGGACTGCTGCGGTCTGCGATCCCATATGTGGTGACTGTTCCCCAGCTAGTTACTTGTTGTAACAACGTCCTGTTTCCCCCTCCACATGGGAGTGTTGATAGTTTGGTGTGGCCTTCCATTCCAACCCTGAAAACAGATTTCATTAAGCTAAGCAGACTCAAAGCGCTATTGTTTCAACAAGAAGTAGCTCTCACGTCAGCTCGTGAGACCTTCGAATCGCAGGTGGCAAGAAGGTCCAGTGAAATACAATCATTGTTGAACATGAATCTCCCCCTTCATTTTGGGGAATTGATACATCAAATATTTAATGTGTCTGATACGACGGGCCTAGCACACTTATTCAAACTTGTGGGCTCTGGCCTTGTGTCCTCTTTTCAGACGATATTTGGAGTAATTCCTGCCTCTATACATTCTATTTTTTCCAGCGTGTTTGGTGGGTTCCCACTGCTGATTGTCTTGATTTGTGGCATCGCTGTCCTCTTTCTACTGTTCCACAATGGCTGCTCGATCTGTGGTTCTGCCCGGACAAGAACAGCTGCAGCTGTACCATGAGCGGATGTGTCAACTTTTAGAATTAATGCCACTAGAAGCTCTGGGATGTCAGTTTCATTGAAGTCAATACCAGCACTCCTTGGATGGTCCTGGCAACCACTAGATATGAGGAACATCTCTGTTCATTTGACTTGCTCAATTGGATGGCTGCACTTGTCACTTTGGAAGGTTCTGAGGCCTTACTGGACTTGATGGCGTTCCACTTGGCTGCATACATACTGGGCCCTGATGACATGGTGTAATTGGACATATTTTTGTGTTCAATAGATCCTCCTATCAGTTCATTAGGCCGTCTTCTGTCTTGGACGCTCACCAATAACGTTTTAGCTCTGCTTACCAATGATTTCTGTAGCCATTACGTGCTACTGTCCTGACCAAAGGGAGGGTGTTACGTGGTCTGGGTGGCCATTGTCATTTTCCCTATGTTAGCAAGAGCCCATGGCAGACTGTCTTCTGCTTTGCGCATGTTACTATACGAACATATTTTGCTTTGTGCCACACTTCAACTTTCACACAGAACATGCTGTTTTTATGTTCTGTTCTTTCCTTGGATTTAGTCTGAACACTGCAGACAAGGTCGAACAACAATGCCCCTTGTTATTCTGTGCTGGTCAGGCCCTAAACAAAACACGCAGATGCAGCTGCTGTTTGGGAACATGTACTTTAGTCATATATGTATACACAGGTGGGTAACACAGTTGGAGAGGGATCTTTCCAGAGAAGGGAGCGTGACAGCACCTGTGATGTAGATCTTCCATCTATAGACTGAGGTATGGGATCTGCTGCGAAACACCCAGAGATCTTCTAATATATAATCATCTTGCCCCTGAAGAAGGGGAGGGGGGTTAGACCTCACTGCTGTATGTAATGACAGGACCTTTCATGATTTACGGACTACTTGCTATGCTAACCGTATTTGTTAGGCATTTTTCTACTTGTTGTGGCATGTATACTGCATACTAGAGCACGTTAGTTAAAATAAACATTTTAAACTTTTCTCATGTCTGTCTAATCTTCTTGTGAACTGGTACGAGAGTGAGAGCGAAAGGGTGTGTCCTGCAACCGCGATTCCTGAGAAGATCGGGAGTGTTGTGTTCTGGGGTGTCTAATCACTTGTTCCTCTGTGAGTGAGTAGGAGGGCAAGTGAGACACTATAGTCGGTTCCCGGGCTCATGGGTACTCAGGTGGTAGGATGACTCAGTCCCTGCCCACTAAGGTTCCATGATCCCAAGCATGGTTCTGTGATTCCGCAGAATCCCTGCAACATTATGTCCCTGAGGCTGCAGATCAGGAGTCCAACCAACTAGCCCTTGGAGTCGTTTAGGGTTCAAGAGATGCAGGTCCAGTCCTTCTCACCCAGGCAAAAGGGCACCAGGTAAGCACAGTTGGGCAGCAGTTCCTTCAGATCAGCAATCTTAGCTGAGTGGCAGTTTTTTAAGCAGCACAGCAGTCCTTCCTGGCAGAATTTCCACAGGTCCAGAAGTGTACTAAAGACTTGGTGTCCGAGGTCCAGTATTTATAGCAAGGTGTGCCTCTGAAGTGGGGAGAAGCTTCTAAAGTCATTTCGTGGAAGTGAACAGGTGCCCCTCCTGGTCCTGGCAGTAGACTAACTACAGTGGGTATGCAGCCTTTTGCGTGGAGACATGACACAGCCTATTCAAGTGTAAGTGGGGCTGGGTGCAGCTCCTCCCTCCCATTGTGTCAGTGATGACCTATCCAGTGACACCTAGGCTTCCCATTGTGCTTGGCTGTTCAGGAGGAATACACAAAGCCCAACAGGCACAAAATTGGTAAGGCACGAAAATGTCAACTTTCAAAAAGTTAACTTTTTAAAAATTGTAATTTAAAATCCAACTTGACTATAGGTTAGGTTTTGAATTACAATTCCAGAGACACCAAACATGAACCAGTTACCTGTTCCCATTTGGAAATCACACTTATAAAATATAATAAGGCAACTCCAATGTTATTCTATGGGAGAGGTAGGCCTTGCAGTAGTTAAAAACAAATTCAAGAGTTTTTTTACTACCGGGGCATGTAAAACCTAAAATTACTTGACCTACTTTTTACTTACATTCCACCCTGCCCTCTGGGCTGCACAGGGCCTACCTTAGGGGTGACTTATATGCACTAAAAAGGAAGGTGTGGGCTTGGCAGCAGGTTTGCCTTGCCAGGTAGAAATGGCAGTTTAAAACTGCACATTCACAGGCTGCAATAGAAGCCTGAAACATGGTTAGGGTGCTACTTACGTTGGTGGCACAATCTGTGCTGCAGGCCTACTAGTAGCATTTAATTTACAGGCCCTGGGAACAGAAAGTGCCACTTTTCAAGGACTTACAAGTAAATCAAATATCCCAGTGGAGTATAAGCCAAACTTACCATGTTTTTAGAAGAGAGCACAGGCACTTTGGCACTGGTTAGCAGTGGTAAACTGCGCAGAGTCCTCAAGCCAGGAAAAACGAAGTCAGCAAAAACAGGAAATCTGAAGGCAAAAATGTAAGGGGTAAAATAATGCCAAGAATGCCAGGTCTAATAATCTTCCAACGGAACTCCCAGGTACGATCAATGTAGTACAACACTCTTTTTGGGTTTACGCAGTGGAGTCTCTCCTCTTCTTTGGAAGGGTGAGATCTGTCAAAGAAGGCAGCCAGGATGATATTGTTGCCCACATGAAACGGTGTTACTACTTTCTGAAGAAAGGAGGCATGGGTTTTCAGTACCAGTCTGCTGGGGTAGAATGTAGTGAAGGGAGGGTGCACAGAAAGTTGTTGCAGCTCCTCCTGGCCAACGTTAGGGCTACAAGAATTTCCGTTTTGATGCCTGGCAACGAAGGGGACAGTTGGGTAGAGGCTCGGCAGGAGCACACATCAGAAAGATCAGGACCAAACAGAGGTCCCATTGGGGCATGATGAATGTCGTGGAGGTAACAGGTGTACAAGGCCCCTTAGAAATACGAGTCACAACAGGTGACTTGAACAAGGAAGGTTGGTTGGTCCGGCAACCACAAAAAAAGCCAAAATGGCTGAAAGGTAACGTTTTACAGTGCCCAATGCAAAGCCTTGGTGGGCCAGGGAAAGAACGAACAGCAGAACCTAGGGTAAGGGTGCGGAAAGGGGAACAATATCCTTGGAAACACACCAAACCACAAATTTCTCCCAAAGGCAGGTGTATACTGTCTTGGTTGAGGGACGCCTGGTTGCAAGAAAGACATCATAGACTTCAGGAGGAAGGTCAAAAACTGCCAACAACCGCCGCTCAAGCACCATGCAGGAAAGCAGTTTGGAACACCATACTCTCCATCCCCAAACCGGAGCAACAAAAATGACTTGGGCCCGATCATTCCTGATCTTTGTGAGAACTCTGGGCAGAAGTGGTATTGGAAGAAATGCCTACAGGAGGCCAGAGCTCCACTTAAGATAAAAATAGTCTCAGATAACTATTCCCCTTGAAAACTGCAGCACGCAGAAGTGCTGACATTGCACTCTCTTGGCTTGGAGAACCAAAGTTTGCCACAGTCTTGGAAGAGAACTTGCACCCACCTCCAGATAGAGATGCCATTTTGTCGTGCAGTTCCTATATCACCTATACAGGATCTGCGCGTTTGGATAACAAACTGTGGGATTGGTGGCAGACTGATTCCGTGCACCCCCACCGGATATGTTAGCCTATCTGTATCAGCTAGCTCACAGTGCCACTATAATCTCCTCTTACCAAGGAGAGAATAGATTCTGGCAACCTCAGAACATGACAGCCCTGATCCCTCAGAATCGTGGAAACAATATACTACCTTTCGCTCAGTCACTCGTGCTCACTTAGTTTGTCTCAGAGAGATACACAGAATAAACAGGCTGGGCGTTTTCAATAAGAATTTATTGAACAGTTGTTATTCTAGTGTAGAATAGATGAGTTGCAACAACCATTAGACAGTAGCAGAGATATAGGATTAGAAGCACTACGAAAGTAAATGGATGGTATAGCTCTACCATCTTGCAATAATCATGAATACATACGAGTATATAAAACACATGATAAAAAGTGCATACTCCTACAATGCTTCCCTAACTAGATGTACCTAAATGTACCTAGCATCTGTGTAGGTGTTATGCCAAGAATCCCTCTAGGATCTAGTCAACCCCATTACCTGAGAATGAGAGAATATGGGACCCAGTCCTGGTCTCGAGTTGGACACCCCGCGAGGGATGTTAGACCACTGCGAGATGGAGTGTCTGCATGCAGGAACCTCAGCGTCTCTCGTCAGTGTGGCAGCCGGGAAGTCTCGATCTCCTTTGTCCTTCTAAGCAAGATGTGATGTATATATACCCATAGGTCTCACCAGGGGTCGCACCTTACTGTGTTACTGTGTCAGCCTAAAGGATGACATCGGGCCTCAACTTTATACAGAGATATTATACAGGAGATGTTAGTCCTGCTGTGCTTCCAAGAAGCCTCATGCATAATGTATGAGATTTCGAACTAGGGAAAAACCTGCGTTCTGAATGCAGTGTCGTATCTAGGTAAAAGGTCAGTCCCTATGAACCGTTATGTATGTAATGTAGGTAAGAATATAGGTGAAAGGTTGCAATGTTACCTGTGCCTATATAGGGTACCTATATGGAATATAACACCCACTCCTCTTCTGACTGGACGACATATGTAACTCATTACCATACTACTAGCCTAACTGGATATTGGTACGCACAAAATTTATAAAAACATCTCTTTAGCTAAAATGTTTAAAACTTCTAAAAGAATTCTAACAAAACTTAAAAACGTCTACAAAATTGTTTGCAAGCCATAGTTCTAAAGTGTCCATAGTTATACTCCGAATCACTAGAAACATTAGAAAGCCATGTATGCCCAATAAATGAAAGGAATGTCAATTTTGTTTTTGAGTTCCAAATTTGACCTTGTATACAAAAGGGCGATTTTCTTCCAGCACACGACAAGCCAAATGAGTCAAATGTTTGTGTGTCCTGGCTGATAGACGCAACATTTTTGTTGCTTGCTCCCGCAGTAGACTGCCCCTGTAGCACCTCGCAGAGTACGTCAATTGAGCACAGATGATGTTCCACGCTGTCCGCAGCTGGTGCTGGGGCAGCCTGTGCGCCGTCCAAAGCCTGGGTGTCAGTGGAGGAGCCGGTGTCCATACCAACAGGTGCAGTTACTACCTGTGGTAGCTCGAGGAATGCCGCCAACATTGGAATACGCTGACACTGCAGAACATGGGCCCTTATCGCGTCCAGTAGAGCATTCACGTCCGGTTGCGCACATGATGGGAGTGTCAAAGGTCTAACACGCATTCTTCTCCACAAAACAGGCATCGGAGGACAGGTAAGATGCAGTCCATCCTGACTGGTCAAAATTACAAGAACCAAGATGCACTTAGTTCTCTTAGGCGAGGCATGCCTAGATGTTGTACCATGCGGTCACGGTATTTACGCTCCAGGAGAGCTTTTTCCATCTCCTTGGTGACTGGGACGTCCAATGCGTAGCAGATAGAAAACAATCAGGATACCTGCTATTAGAAACAGGATTAGCGGAAGTCCTCCAAAGATGCTTCCCAATACGGAGTGTATGAAGTTTGGTATAACTCCAAGTACCGTCTGTAAGGTGCCCAGAAGTCCAGAACCTATGTTCTAAAATAGGTGGACTATGCCTGTCGTATCAGACATGTTAAAGATACGATTTACCATTTCTGCGAAATGGAAAGGGCAGTTTGTATGGATAAGCGCCTGTATCTCTGCCGAAGACCTTGCGATCTGGAGATCAAAAGTCTCTCGAGCGGAGGTTAAAGGCACAGACTTCTGTAAAAGCACGGCTTTTATTCTGCTTAGAGTATCAAACCGTTTTAAAGAAACATTCAGTAAAGGCCATAACGGCGCCTCCTGACTATGTGTCGGTGGAAACAATACTTGCATACAACAAGTAACCCTGGAGCTCACGGTTACTAGATATGCGATGGCCGGGAGTATTCCGCAGCAGCCTTGACTGTTCAGCATCAAGTAACTCCCATTTGAAAGTAGCCTAAATGCTGGAGTAATCACTGCAGCTGGGGCACCCCTCAAATGACAGGACAAGTTCGCTACAGAACCATTACAAGCCCCGTACAGCATTATATCCTGGCATATGAGTGATCCACTTAAAGCGTTCTCACAGTTTATACCGCTTAGAAACACTTCTCAATCCCCACTCCGGCATCCAAATCTGTATGGTAATTCCCAAGATTCCTTAAAGTATTCCTTACCCATTTTTTCATATCTGCCTGCCTGCTTTTGTTCAAGGCAATACTGAAACTGAAAAGTAGTGACCGGTAGAGTTATGTGGCCATGGATTAGCCATTCTGTGGACGGTGATTCTGCCACTGTAAATGGTAATCTATCCAGTTTTTCGATATGCAGCATTGTATATTTTGCTCCCCTTTGTGCCATTTCTGTTTATCTGTTAGATTGTATTCAGAAAACAGAGACGTGCTGTTGATAAAACGCCAACGCACATAGCCTGCACGCAAAGATTGCAGCGTCCAGCTTAACATAATAGAACGTAATTGAGATTGCCCGTGTTGTAATATGGCTAAATCCGGTTCTAGTATGTCTATCGCAGAAGATACAATGTTGCCCAAGGAATATATCCTGGAGGTTAATGTAGTTAACCCCACTGTCTACCACTGCTAGAGATTTCTCCAGATTTATACAATCTATCTCCTGTATTCTCTCTGCGGCCTCTTGTTGGGATATTTTCCATATTTCCTTGTAGGCAGCATAAATGAAACGTTTCTGGCGTGGCTTCCTGGGACCTAGTAAAAAATCCCTAAGATCTACCTCCCGTGTCAGTAAGGATAAGTGTTGTTTCACCTCTGTGAGTGTTGAGGTTTTTAGCCAATCAAGGCACAACTTCCCAACACTGTAGGATGTCACTACCCCTGGATGTTCTCTCTGTACATAACGTGGATCTGGCCCATGGATACTGAACCCTTCGGTTTTACCCATGAATCTCGCCTGACAACTATTGGTGTCTGTGGGCCAAATCAACTATTTCTTCCAATCGGGGTCTGATCTATTGCATTGTATGATGTCATCTAATGTAATTCCTTTTTGTGATGTTTCGTTTCCCTCGGTGTGTGATGGAGTTGGCAGCCGAGGTGTGTTCAAGTCTTTGTTCTTGGCTCGTCCAAGGCAAGACGTCTGTTGTACTGTCTCGTTCAAAAACATGATATGTTGAGGGATATGGCATGCTCTAAACAAAGCTTCCGTTCCCTGAACTTGCCATTCTCTAGTACCCCAGACCGATTTTAAGTCTATGGTGTCTTTCCATAAGTCGAAACCTTGTTCAGACAACTGGGCAATAAAGGAAGCAGAGTAAATCTGTTTGGTGTTTGTTAACATATTTATCTGTACTGATGTTGGTGCAACCTTATAATAATATGAGGCTGGGTCAGACATTAAACCCTGAAAAATATGGAAACTTTTGTGCAAATGTTTTTGAACTGCCTTTCGGCGGTGTTGGACAATGTTGCCACTGGTGGTATGCGAACACATTTCTAGAATTAGCAGATTTATGCAAAAAATGATGACCATAATGTTGATAACAATACATTGTTTCGAAATCTGGTGTGCTTTCCAATGTTTCACTATTGGTAAATGCAGCAGATTTTTCCAAATCAGACAACTTGTTATTTACAGTTTCAAAATCTCAATCATCGGAAAATGTACTTGAGGTAATGATATCACTCAACGATATTTTAAATAAATGAGGAATTTTTAAAAGTTCGGTCGGGCCAAATATATCAAAATCAACCTTGTCCCAAACTATACCATTAGCTATAGGAACTGCTGTAATGTTCACTGATGACAAGTCTCTTTGTTCTCGATGAGACGATTGGTGTGGTTTTAAAATTAAATTCACCTTTTGGGCTGCAGAGCTTTGTCGAATGTATTTTCCATTAACAAGCATGCTAAAAACTATTACTAAGCCGACCCAGAAAAGAAAGAAAAGTATCCCGGTGATTACCCATAGTTCTACCCAAGGTGATACCAGGTAAGTCTTTTTGAGAAAGTTCAGAAAGTTTGTATCTTGCTGCTTGCGTGATTGTTGGGCTGGCATCGTTTCAGGTTCACTTGGATACAAAGAAAACGTATCAAAGTTTATGAAGTAGCCAGAAGCAGTTCGATCAAGTGTTGGTATTGCATCAGGATTTGTGGAAATCGTAGTCTGCTCTTTGTTGGACTTGGCCCTTTTTGCAGGGTCATCCCTGAACTTTTTGCTTTCCTCCTAGCCTTTTTTCTGACATGGTGTTGGTGGTTCTAGGACTCTGGGCACTTTAGCACTGCTGTCCAGTGTAAAGTGCGTGTGCTCTCTGTGGTAAATATGGTAAAGATTGGTCTACACCTGTTTGGCATATTTAATTTACCTGTCAGTCGCTTGTAAAGTGGTATCTCATATACCCGGGGCTGGTAAATTAAATGCTACTGGTGGGCTTGCAGCGCTGATTGCGCCACCCACCAAAGTAGCCTTTCAAACCTATCCCAGGCCTCTGCCATTGCAGGGCCTGTGCGCGCAGTGTTACTGCCGCTGTGACATGGCACCTAAAATGTGTGCCACGTCTGTGACACCCCTTTTACTACAGGTCAGTCACCCCTAAGGTAGGCCCTAGCTAGCCCTATGGGCAGGGTGTATTGTAGGTAAAAGGTAGGACATGTACCTTAAGTGTGGGACATGTCCTGGTAGTGACAAACCGCCATTTTGGTTTCTCACTGCTGTGAGGCAGCCCTCATAGGAATGCATTGGGGATTCCCTGATAAGTGTTTCAGTGGTAATTCCTGATATGAGAGGAGCAGCGTGGTCAAGTTTGGTATGGTTGGAATAGTAATAATAAATGCTGCGCAATGGTGTGCGCAGATTTATTATCACTATTTTAGAAATGTCACTTCTAGAAGTTGGCATTTCTGTGTGCTATGTGTCTGCCTGCCTGATGTGGATTGCATGTCTGGCTTTGGAGTGACAGGGGCTGGTGAGGTGTGTGTGGCTCCAGGGAGGGCAGGGTGAGTCAGCGCTAGGCTGAATAGGGGATCTGCATTTGGAGTAGTGGGAGGAGTAGTCCCCTGACCCTGAATAGGTCTGTGCCTGCCTAGGTGAATGCTGGCTCCGCCCCCCTGTGGTGTCTGATGACGAGCCCCCACCTGACAAAGGGGAAGAGGAGCCTTGTCAACAAAGTGCTCCAAAAACCCAGAGAACCAGTTCAGGCTGGTTCCCCCAAGCCCTGTGCCAGGGCAGACAAAGCAAATGGTGTATAAATATTGGGGCTGTGACCCCATGAAAGTGTTGTGCTGTTCCTGTGCTTACTTGGACGTGCTGATGCTGGGCCCCAGGAGGAACCGCCACAGGGACTGCCTCCCTGCTGGAGGACCCTGTGTGCTGGCCTGCCTGGGCCCAGCTGTGCCCCTTGAACCTTTAAGGCTGCTAGCGCCTCGTGAGCGCTATATCTTTATTACTGGAGCCCCAGAGAGAGGGACTCCAATCCTGCCAAGGAAAAGCGGAGCGCGTGGGTCCTGCATGCTAGGCTGCAAAACTGCCTTGAGGGAATCCCACTGCCTCCGAGTGGAGCGGTAGCCCACCCTGCATTGTGCGCTGCTTTGTTTATTTCTACAGCGGGAGCCCACCCTGCAATTGCAGCCGCATTGATACCTTTCGAGCGGGAGCCCACCCCGCATTGCACCGCCGAGAAAAGGAGCCGCCGCCCAGGAAGTCAGGCAAGCGCCGCCTGACTGTGGGCGGGGCGTGCCGTCAGCAGCCCGGAGCCTCGCGGGCTCCATTTCCGCCTCCCTCTGTGGTGGGGAAGCCATCCGGAGCCTCGCGGGCTCTACGCCGATGTCCCGTGTCCCAGGAGAGGGACCGGGTGAAGTCAGGAGAGGTCAGGAGAGCAGGACCTGTCGAGGCACCTTGCCGGTGCCTGAGGACCTGCGGTGGAGACCGGAGGAGGCCGAGAACAGCTCCAAAGAGCCCCGGTGAGTGGGGGCTGGCTGAGACGTGAGCTGTTGGGGGGTTGGTTCGAGGCACAATGTCGGTGTCTTCCCCCTTGTGGTCGGGAGTCCAAGAAGGAGCCCGGTGAGCAGGGTTCCTCAGGCACCAGTGGTGCCCGCGCTGATTTATTTTGGGGCGGAGTTTAAGCCCAGCATAGGAGCCCCGGTGAAGGGGGCTAAGGAGGCACAGTTGGTGCCAGGGCTGTTTTGTCTTCACAGCTGCGCCGCAGTTGCGGGCAGCTGCAACGTTTGGGCAAGTTGATGATGGGAGTCCCGGAGTGGGGCTCCAGAGGCACCATTGGTGCCAGTGCTCCTTTTGTTTTGCCACAGCTGCACCGCGAGAGAGAGAGCGGGCAGCTGCAACGACGGGGGCATATTATTTTTAGTGCCAGGAAGGGGTGACTTGCACCCCACACCCCCCAGCGCATTTGCGCACTGTGATTTCGCTGCATTGGCAGCTACGCCCTGACTTTCTGGACATAGGGCATTGGAGCCCCAGTGAAAGGCCAGTTGGCCTGGGGTCATTTCAGTGTTTAGGCCAAATGTCACACTGTGTTTATGCTGGTGATTTATTGCATAATGTGTTTATGCTGGTGATTTATTGCCTAATGTGGTTTATTCCTAATATGTTTTATGCCTAAGGTGATGCAGACATAATGCGTTTATGTCGCCCATGCTAATGCGGAGTACAGTATTCTGCTAGTAGTTACTGGTTGCGTTTTACATGGGTTACTAGTGCTTTCTAAAGGTTCTGACAGTGGCCCAATTGGCCCTGTCCTGTGTATATAATCCCCTGTAAATATTGCCTAGTGCCAGTTGGCACAGTGTACATTGTGTGATTATGATTCTAATGTGTTTTTGATAATACATAGGCTATTTTTATATAACCTTGTGTGGAGTTACTTTTGTGGTGTGCCTAGTGTGTTGCTGCTGTGTGTGTTGCGCAAACGCTTTACACATTGCCTCTGGGATAAGCCTGACTGCTCGTGCCAAGCTACCAAGGGGGTGAAGCAGGGGTTATCTTCAGTGTGTAACTCCCTTGCCCTGACTAGAGTGGTGGTTTCTGCCTGGCTTAGGCGCATGCCCTAGCCAACCAGAAATCCCATTTCTAACACTCTTGTTGTTGAGGCATGTGGATGTAGACATCTGTATTTGGTCGTATAGCAATTTGTCTTTCATTTTGATTCTGAATTTGAACTTCAGGTTCAAGAGGAACGAGTTCCATAGCATCATTGCATAGTCCTTCATTCCGTGCAGGAGACTCTTCGAACGTGAGGAGTCTTTCCGTTTGAACTTCTTGAATTGCAGCGAGAGGAGGGCGTCTGCTACTTTGGAGTCCACGCGGCCTGCTACTCAGTATTGGCCACATAGTGTGGTTTGATTAGGTCAATTGAGACAAATCTTTTCTCCTTTTTTCCGGCAAGAGGCGGTAGAAGTACAGTTCTTGTTCCTTCAACTGCTAGGACCTGTACAGGCTTTCTGTAGGATGACCCAAATTCTTTCTTCTCCGCTATTTTCTCTCTGACCAGATCCCCGACTTTTGGGATCCAGACAGGTCTTGCCGTGACTGATTTGACTTCCCCAGTGGCATTCTGCTTCAGGTGGACATTACTTTGCTGTGTCCTGGATTCATTTAGATCCTGTAAAACAGCCAAACGATCATGGATGTCAAAACGTTTTTCATCCGCCACTGCGCCTTCACAATCAAGATAAGGTACCCACATTCTTGTCCCAAATAGGACCTCATATGGAGTGACCCCCCCCAAGAGAACTTCTTGGCATGTTGTTCAAAGCTCGCAGCACTCCATACAGATGTTTTACCAAACTCTCACCCGTGCCCAATACTCTAGCTGTTAAAGACTGCTTTAAGTCTCAATTTTACCTCTCCACGACAGAATTTCCCTCGGGATGGTACAGAGAGGAGTACCGCAATGCTACATCCAATCCTCGCATGGCCTCCTTGTAAGCCCAAGAGCTAAACGCAGGGCCCTGGTCAGAATGCAATGTGCCAATTGCCTATGTCCCCATGAAGACTCGCAAATCCTTTATAACAGTTCGAGCGTCAGCCGAGCGTTGGGGCCACACCCATAGGAATCTTGAGCAGGAATCCACTGCAACCATGATATACCTGTAAGCCCCATCTCTTTGTAAGGTGCCGCAGTGGTCCAAGTAAACACACGCTAGTGGTTTGTCAGATATTAATAATGGTGTCTGCGCTGGACGTGTTACGGTGGAACTTTTCATCTGCTGGCAGATGTTGCATTTCAAGACATAGTCTTTAGTCTGCTTTGCTAATCCAGGCCACCAATAGCGTTGTTTCAATAAAGAAACAGTCGCCGTAACTCCTGCATGTGCAGAACCTATCCCTTCGTGTGCTGCTAGAATTAAATCTAACCTACGATACAGGTTTGGAATTACTCTGTCCCCCACTCCAGGAATCTGAGCAAATGGAATGTTATTGGCATCTAACTTGTAGGAGTACTTGAGTGGAAATCTTTTTGGTGCTTTGCTGTTTTTGCGTGAAGCAATGACGGCCACCATAATCTCACGTCTATTCTCGTTTTAGAACAAGTGATTGCAGCTACGGAAGCAGTACGTACAGCCCCCTTCGCGGCTTCATCAGACAAAGAATTCCCTTCAACGTGAACGCCATCACGCTGATGACTCAGTATGTATCACGTGAGCTCTCGGTAGTTCGGTTTTCAACAACTACCTGTTCCCATAGCATTTTATTCT
Source organism: Calotriton arnoldi (assembly GCA_963921515.1). Taxonomy (NCBI): domain Eukaryota; kingdom Metazoa; phylum Chordata; class Amphibia; order Caudata; family Salamandridae; genus Calotriton; species Calotriton arnoldi. Next base: position 929,340 of record CAWUFW010000694.1, on the reverse strand, counting down.
TAATTGTGCCACCTTTTGCATCTCTGAACCCGTTTTGAATCCAGTGCTTCAAATATTCATTGTATGACTGTACACAGTAAAATGAATTGCACACAATTAGTGTGGGGAATTCTCGATCCGTATTTACCAGTGCCAGTATCAAGGCTTTTAACTCTGCCAGCTGTACCGAGCAGTCTCCTAGAGATTGCGTTTTTGTGCAACTTGGGTGGAACGTTCCATCCCGCATGCGACCTTTAACGATTGCGCATGCCGTGCTGCATTGTTGCTTACTTCCTATGGCCAGTTGAGCTGATCCGTCAGTGTAAATTATATATTCATACTGATCTAGAAGCATTATTTTGTTTGGTAGGGGATATTCTTGTTCATATTGCAGAAATGCTTGTGTCTTTAGATTTGGGTCGTACCTGTATTCTACGTCTGTTGCAGTGAGAGAATTAGCCCATTGTATCCATCTAGAATGTAAGGCTTTAGCGTTAGGAACGCTCGCTATTGTCGCAGCCTCTAAGGCTGGGACTGGAGTCACTATTATTCGTTTCCCCTGGGCCAGTGCTCTCTCACTACAGCAGTCTGTACTGCTGTTAGAATCTTTTCTGTAGATGCGAAACGCATCTCAGCATTTGTGTACAAATGTGATTTGTATGCAATTGGTACTGTTTCACCTTCATTATATGTTCGATAGGTGTACCCAGATTGACCCACAACTATACAGATCACCAGGTTGCGTACGTTTACGCGTGTCTAAGTGTTTGGAAGCCATCATGTCAGCTTGTAAGGAACGAAGTGCATCTGTGTGTTCCTGTGTCCATTGTCTAACTGAAAAGTCAGGTTTTATTAAGTCGTAGAAAAGTTTTAGTCTTTCTGCGTAATCCAAAATGTATGTTCTACCAAAATTTAGGAATCCCCGGATTGATTGTAAATTTTTTAATGATTTTGGAGGTTGAAGCAGAGCGCATTTTTCTAAAAAATTGGCTGCCAGGCTTTTCCCTTCACTTGAAAGCTCATAACCTAAAAACAGGACGCTGAGGTGGGCAATTTTTGATTTTTTAAAGTTGAATTTGTAGCCCTCAGATGCAAAACCAAAAATTATGGTATCAATCAATCAGGGGGTGGAATTGTAAGCGCGCTACTCACCCGTGGGGGTCTCAAGGCGCTGGGGGGGGATCCGCTGGTTTGTTTAGCCGAAGAGCCAGGTCTTGAGGGTCTTTCTGAAGGTGTTCAGGGAGGGGGCGCGTCTGATGTCTGCCGGTAGCTCATTCCCTGTCTTGGCTGCAATGTGAGAGAAGGATCTTCCGCCTGCTCTGGCTCTGTGGATGCGCGGGGTTTCGGCCAGTGCGAGGTTGGAGGATCGGAGTTTTTTTTGGGTACGTGGAAGTTGACTGTCGTTGAGGTATTCTGGTCCGTTGTCGTGTAGGCATGGGTGAGGATTTTGAAGGTGATTCTTTTCTCTACGGGGAGCCAGTGGAGTCTTCGTAGGTGTTGGCTGATGTGTTTTTGTCGGGGGATGCAGAGGACGAGTCTGGCTGCGGTGTTCTGTATGGTCTGGAGTTTGTGAAGTAGGGACTTGTTGATGCTGGCGTAGAGTGTGTTTCCATAGTCCAGCCTGCTGGTGATGAGTGCGTGGGTGACTGTCTTCCTTGACTCGGGGGGGGGGGGGGATCCATTTGAAGGTCTTACGGAGTATGCAAAGGGTGTTGAAACAGCTGGGTGGGACGGCGTTGACCTGTCGGTTCATTGTGAGTGAGGAGTCGAGGATGATGCCCAGGTTCTTGGCGTGGTCTGCGGGGGTAGGTGGGCTCCCGAGGGCGGTTGGCCACCAGGTGTTGTCCCATGCTGAAGGGGTGGTTCCAAGGACGAGGACTCTCACTCTGTTCAAGTGTTCCTCTAGGTCATCGTCCGTCAGATAAATATCATCCATATAGGACAATGCCTCTTCATCCAAATTTTGAAGTAACTCAGTTACCCTGGCCGAAAACAACCCCGGGCTATTCTTATACCCTTGGGGGAGTCGACAAATTTGACGCTGGGACCCTAGCGCTGAGAATGCTGTTAGATACCTGCTTTCAGGCCCTATATTTTGGCAGAAAAATCCATTTGAGATATCAAGTGTTTTATATTTTTTCCGCACAATGTTATTCATCAATTCAGCACTGTGTGCATTTTGGACTGCAAATGTCTTAGTGCAAGTGTTTAAATGTCTATAATCTAAAACTAAACGATATGAAGTCAGGTTTCATGACAGGAAACAAAGGATTGTTCATTGATGAGGTGCAATTTTCGATCACCCCTTGGTATTCAAGTTGATCTAAGATCTCCCTGACCTGTTTTTTAGCTTCTTGCTTTATTGGATACTGCCTCTGTGCAGTTGGAATATTTTTTAAAGGAATTATGTGGTGGGTTGAATCCTCATCCCATCCAACATGGTTCTTGTATAATGCCGGAGCCTGGGCTACCGCCCATTCCTGCGCATGTGTGTGTTGTAAATGCCTGGGAATATGGTCTGAGAATGCCGGAAGAACTACCGTTTCCCCTTTAGGGCAATCCATGACGAATGCTGGCGGCCAATCTCGTTCAGCTAACAAAATGTCATAGCCAAATGTCAAGTTCTCCCAAAAGAGACCTCTCACTGTTCTACATCTGTCCCCCTCCATCTGGAGCGTTATTTCATATACTTTATGTGGGACACTTACCCTAGTATTGGTTGTTTCTTCCGTGATATAATCATTCAAGTCCACTATCACCAGAAATTCCATCAGGTTCTGGCGCGCCATTGTTACTTCTGCCGCACTGTCTAGCATCGTCAGAGCCCATTCCCCGTTCAGTAGTCGAGTCCTCTGAATTCTGGGCATGTCTGATCTTTAGACCTGCAACCTTCTTTTTGAACTGTGGCTTTTGCTTGGGTTTCTCTTCTTTTTTTAGAAGTGTAATCTTGAGCGTGCTTCTTGTCTCTGGACTTTGTATGCTCTTCTTGTCTGTCTGACTGCCCTTCCCTCTTGGAGTTTTTCGATGAACCCTGAAAGGAACGAGAGGAACGTGTATCAGTATCCTGATACCCGTCAGGTTTCCTAATATTATCCCTATTCCTAAGGTTATACCTCTTTTCAGAGGGCTCCTGTGGAGTAGATCTACCTCTGGATTGAGATCTGTTTTCTTTAAAGTTTTTTTTTTTATTGTCCCACTTCTTTTTAGTTAAAGCAGGTGTATGCTTGGAAGTGTCCTTTTCAGGACTGCCCATCAGTTGTGGTTTTAAAGCTTTCCCACCCTGACTGTCTCTGCCTAATTCTGCATACGCAGTTTCAATTATTTTTGGTAGTTCGTGTTCCTCTTCTAAAGGACTGAACTCCCTTAGGCGTTGGCGGATAGCCACTGAAGCTGCTTCCCCCTTTAATATTAGCTAGTATTATGGCTGACACCTGGGCATAGTTACCTAGTAACTTCATCCCTATGTTCAGAGCAGGCTCTGCTCCGTACTCGTTTTGTATTTGTCTCAATACATCTTGTATCACCGCTAATGAAGGAATACCATGAGTCCTGGTATAAATAGCAGCAAAGACTGTACCCCAAGTGGTACAAACTTCTACTTGTGGTGTTATCCCCATGGGCAAGCAGATTGTTAGCATCCTGTGTTTCTCATACGGGGTAGTATTCGGGAATACTGCCTCGAGCTGTGTTATTTTCTGAGCTACCCAGAATGGCATTGGTTCACGTTTTGTGGGCATTTTGCCCATCACCGCGTGTAATGTTTGTGGTGTGATTTTAGTTCCTGTACCCTGAGCTTGAGTTTCATTTGTTGCAACTATTGCTGGTTGGACTCTAAGTGTCCTCATGACGAATTGTGTCAAGTTTCTATAGATTTTAATTACATCTGTGTTGTGTGAGTAAGTCTCCTACTGGCATTGTTTCAATGTCAGGATGTGGTGTGTAGGCCGCTAATATCGGCCATGTTGCCCCTTCTCTTCCGAGCGGGCCGAGTCTCACTCTTCTTATGTGGGGTAGGCCGCCTTTAAACCAGTATAAGTGTTCCTGGTACGTGAGGGGAACCTCTATGTCCTCAAACCGACAGTATTCCGCTGGTGCATCTCCTTCTGTGTAGGAGTGAAATGTTTTTGATCTGGCATTTGCTGCTGGGAATGTAACCCATGAATAAAATACCTCTATTCTGTTTGATTCATGTGCCTCCATCACGAATACTACTATACCACCCCTAGGTGTTAAACCATGCTCTAGCAGTTTCAGGGTGACCGTATTTCAAAAATTCGGTGCAATGTGTATTTCATCTGCATCCTCCTCCCCCTCTGAGAGGGGCAGCGCTTGTTGCAGTGGGTCTAAGACCTGGTTAGTCATTGTTTTTAGAACACTAAATAGTTTTTCAAGGGAACCAAGATAAGGTGTTTATGCACAAATTTAGGAACACTGTCCTTCAAGCTTGATAAACCAACAGCCAAAAAATAGGATTTTTAGCCTACTCAGCTGTGGTGGAGTTTTGTGCCCACCCACTCCAGACGTCTCTGGTGTTTTGTGAGTAGGGGTCTCTGAGAATAGCACGACTGAACTACTCAGATTCTATTGTTAAATTAGTACCCAACCAACGTTGGCGGCGCCATGTCGTGTAGTTCCTATATGACCTATACAGGATCTGCACGTTTGGATTACATAAACTGTGGGATTGGTGGCAGACTGATTCCGTGCACCGCCACCGGATGCGTTAGCCTGTCTGTATCAGCTAGCTCACAGTGCCACTATAATCTCCTCTTACCAAGGAGAGAATAGATTCTGGCAACCTCAGAACATGACAACTCTGATCCCTCAGAATCGTGGAAACAAAATACTACCTTGCGCTCAGTCACTCGTGCTCACTTAGTTTGTCTCAGAGAGATACACAGAATAAACAGGCTGGGCGTTTTCAATTAGAATTTATTGAACAGTTGTTATTCTAGTGTAGAATAGATGAGCTGCAACAACCATTAGACAGTAGCAGAGATATATGATTAGAAGCACTAAGAAAGTAAATTGATGGTATAGCTCTACCATCTTGCAATAATCATGAATACATAAGAGTATATAGAAAACATGATAAAAAGTGCTTACTCCTACAATGCCTCCCTAACTAGATGTACCTAAATGTACCTAGCATCTGTGTAGGTGTTATGCCAAGAATCCCTCTAGGATCTAGTCAACCTCATTACCTGAGAATGAGAGAATACGGGACCCCGTCCTGGTTTCGAGTTGGACACCCCGCGAGGGATGTTAGACCATTGCGAGCTAGAGTGTCTGCATGCAGGAACCTCAGTGTCTCTTGTCAGTGTGTCAGCCGGGAAGTCTCGGTCTCCTCTGTCCTTCTAAGCAAGATGTGATGTATATATACCCATAGGTCTCCCCAGGGGTCCTACCTTGCTGAGTTACTGTGTCGGCCTAAAGGATGACGTCGGGCCTGAACTTTATACAGAGATATTATACAGGAGATGTTAGTCCTGCTGTGCTTCCAAGAAACCTCATGCATAATGTATGAGATTTCGAACTAGGGAAAAACCCGCGTCTGAATGCAGTGTTGTATCTAGGTAAAAGGTCAGTCCCTATGAACCGTTATGTATGTAATGTAGGGAAGAATATAGGTGAAAGGTTGCAATGTTACTTGTGCCTATATAGGGTACTGTTAGAAATGGGGGTCTCTAGTTGGCCATGGCTGGCGCCAATGCCCAAATAGGGACCCTTCTTCCTAAGTCAGGGCAAGTGGGCTACCCCCTCTGATAACCCCTGCTCAACCCTGTGGTAACGTAGCACGAGCAGTTAGGCCTATCTCAGAGGCAGTGTGTGAAGCATTTATGACCATGCACAATAAGGCAGTAACGACACCACAAAAGAACTCGAGGAGGTATAGAAAAATAGTATCTTTATCTAAGGTTTAGTACGAGACTCTCGAAAGCGTTTTAACCAGTCACAATGCACGTAAATCAGTAGGGACTTAAAAAAAGCAATAACGTATTCACCAGAACGTGGCACTGACTGAGTTCAAGGCCTGGGTCTACGCGACCCGTTGTGCACCAGATACCTGCCGTTGGACAGGGACACAGTACGTAGCTTCTCGAAGAAGCGGAGACGGTGACAGGCGGACTCCCAGCGACCACAGTTCTCGACTGCAGTGGTCCGCAACGTGCACTCACAATGATTCGGGCACTCTGGGACAGGCGGGCTCCCAGCGGCAGCAGCACGCGGCTGCGGCAGCCCGGGCTGGTGGTGGCGATGACTCTCGTCGTGCAGCTCCGTGGTGGGCTCACAGCGGCAGCAGCTCTCTCTTAGCTGCGGCGGCCCCCAGGGCGACTCACGATGATGCAACGTTGGCAAAGATGCGGGCACTCAGCGGCAGCAGCTTTCTCTTAACTGCGGCGGCCCACGGGACAAATCACAATGGTGCAAAGCTGGCAAAGGTGCGAACCCTCAGCGGCTGCAGCTCTCTTAGCTGCGGTGGCTCACAGGACAAATCACGATGATGCAAAGTTAGCCAAGGTGCGAACCCTCAGCGGCAGCAGCTCTCTTAGCTGCGGCGGCTCGCAGGACAAATCACGACGATGCACAGCTGACAAGTGCAGGCACTCAGCGGCAACAGCTCTCTCTGAGCTGCGGCGGCCCACACCGATTCAGCGAAGGTTCTGAAGTTTCAAATTAAGGCGGGCGCTCAGCGGCGGCAGCTCTCTCTTGGCTGCGGCGGCCCACACAGATTCAGTGAAGGTTCAGAAGATTCAAATTAAGGCAGGCGCTCGGCGGCGGCAGCTCTCTTAGCTGCGGCGGCCCACACAGGTTCAGCGAAGGTTCAGAAGATTCAAATTAAGGCGGGCGCTCAGTGGCGGCAGCTCTCTCAGCTGCGGCGGCCCACACACAGAGTTAACAAGGGTTACCAGTCCGCGTTCCTCACAGTAGAACTAGAGGTTCCGGATTACTCGACGGAGGCCTCACCTGCAAGTAGAATCCCTAGCACAGGAATTCAGGCGGCTGATGGGGTGAAGTCTAATGTCCCTGAGACTTCAGCAGGAGGCGCTCTCAATTCAGGCCCTCGGGTAGTTTCTTCAGCAAGCTTGGTGAAAGTTTCAAAGTCCTTTCCTCTGTCCGCTCGGACAGAGTTTCGTCTTGACATCCAGAACTTGAAAAAGGTTTCAGCGCAGCGTTTTATACCTAAAAAGTCTTTGTTCTCTGCAGTCACAAATCACTGCATCCAGCCAGAACCAGTTTGGTGGGGTCGGGGAGCACTTGGTTTACGAGGCGACATCCTGCCCTTTGAGAATCTGGGGGTCTGCTATCAGACGCCCAGTGGGAGGTGGAGCCATCATTCACCTTGCCAGGCACGGCCCTGCTCAGATCAAAGAGTCACCCCTCACCCTACTCTAAATGCCGATCTCTCTCTCCAGCCAGGTCTGACCCAGCTGGCCCTGCTGCTCCAAAACCAGACGGCCAATACACACGCTAGCAAAGACTACCGGAAAGCTTATGCCAGAAAATACCTCGTTTCTAGTAGAGGCATTTTCGAACACGGGCTACGCTAATCCTTACTAAAAGATGTATCTCACTGTTCTGAACTTAAACATATCAAATTCGACGTTCCTATCAAGTTCCAGGGGGCAGGTAGGACTAGGGCATGTAATGCTCAGCCGGCCCATTCTGGCCTATGAGAACGGATAGCCTCACAATAGTAAACCGGGAAATGGAGGGTAACTTGCTATTAGAACATGCTACACAGACATACTTTAAAAGCTGCTTCGGTGGGTAGCGCAAATCAGCGCTGCAGGCCCACCAGCAGTATTTGGTCTACCAGCCCTGGGCGCACACAGTGCACTGATACTAGGGGCTGACAGGAAAACCAACCGAGCCAATTATGGTTATCCCAATTCATACAGTTATCTTTACACAGGGAGCATTCGCGCTGTGTCACTGATTGGCAGTGGCACAGCGCCCAGAGCATCTAAATCCAGCCAACATAAAAGGTCAGAAGCGAAAAGAGGAAGGGAGACCCGCGCCAATGATGCCAGGTCTAACAGGTACCTATATGGAATATAACAATTCATGACCTGGTAGGCATTAATGGCTGAGTTTGTGTGTTCTGGTGTTCAGAAAGCCTGACAGATGTTGAACCACCAGGGAAATGCCCTAATGTTCCAGCCATCTCCAGAGACGTGGGGCCTCTTGATACAGTGTCCATGACTGTACCTCGGCATGTGTGTTGCATTACCGCATGGCAGTGATGTTATCCGTGAACACCTGCACTAGCCCTCCCTAGCTTTCTCTTGATCGAAGGAAGAAAGTCTTTGAATGCCAGTCGGATCATCCACCTCAGCTCCAACAAGTTGATGTGGAGGTGGGACTCCGCCAGAGACCAGGGGCCTCTGAGCTCCATCTCTTCCCGATGGCTGCTCCAGCCCACGAGTGATGCATTGGTCACTTACGTTAGCTCTGGTTGAGGAAGAGCAAGAGGTCTGCCGCTGACCCAATCGCGGTTTATCAGCCACTACTGCATGTCTTCTGCAGTTCCCTCCAAGATCTGGACCAGGGCAGAGAGATTGCCCTGATGCATTCACTGAGACTTCAGGTCCCACTGCAGAGCCTGCATATGCCAACGGACATGCGCCACCAGCAGGATACAGGAGGCCATGTAACCCAACAGCCTCAGAGGAAGTCTCATTGAAATCTAGGACAGAGGCTGAATCATCGGAATCATAGCCTGAAACTGCAGTGCTCAAAACAGCTCTGATGAAAGCGAGCGTCTGAGAAGGACTAAGGTGTAACTTTGGCACGTTTATAGTGAGCCTCCTCAAGTGTAGGAGGTCTGACCTAGTCTGGAGGTGGGGGATGACTGCCTAAGGCGACCAGCCAGTCGTCGAAGTAGGGAACACTGGTACCCGAATTCCGGAGGCGTGCTGCAACAACCGCCATCACCTTTTTTTTTTTTTACACCTGAGGGGCGCTTGTAAAGCCAAAGGGTAGCATATCGAACTGACAATGCTCATAGCCTACCGTGAACCGCAGGTAACGCCTATGGGCAGGCAGGATGGGGACATGGAAGTAGGTGTCCAGCAAGTCCAGCGCTGCCATCCAGTCTCCAGGGCCGAGGGCAGACAGAACCTGAGCCAATGTGAGCACACAACTTTTGTTTTTTGAGGAAGATGTTGAGAGGGTGCAGGTCTAGAATAGAGTGGGAGCCTCTTCCTTTTTTGGGCACAAGAAAATAGCGGGAATAGCAACCATGGACGACAACTGATGCTGGCACCTTCTTGATGGCTCCTTTGTCCAAAAGAGCCTGTACTCCCTGACGGAGCAGGGAGAGGTGGTCCTCCTTCAGCTGGGTGTAAGAAGGTGGCATGTTTGTGGGGTTTCCAAAAAAGGGGATGTTGTAACCCCGCTGAATGATCTGAAGTACTCATTTGTCCGTTGTTATGGGCTACCTGTGGGGCAGGTGATGGCAGATCCTGCCCCCCACTGGGTGCACTTGATGGTATGAGTATACAGAAAGTGATAGATGGAATGCTTGAATTAATCTCAGCTACTGGTAATTATGTAGTCCATCATTATTTTGCACTCTATGCCACCACAGTTTGGACCCAGCTATATGCAAATCAATCTTGACCCTGTCCAATGGGAAAAATCCAAGCCCGAACTGCCAAGCAAGGTCCTCACGGAACCGTAACACAAGGAACTCAGGTCACGTGATAGTATGAGGGCAAACTAAAGGGGTTTGAAGGCTGCAGCTGCCAGGGGGTGAGGGGTTGCGTACTGGGTCAACCTCTGGCTAGTGGTTCCATGTGGTCTGTGGGAACCGTTTCCACAGCCACGAAAAGGCTGGGAAGCCTGTTGACCTTGGTGGCTGGGTAGAAAAGGATACGTTTGGTAGCCCCAACCGCTGTGACGGAAGGGGTAAAAAGCAGACATGGAGTTGACGGGGGACATGGAGAGCAGTAGCCTGACTGTCCTTAAAGCACTCCAGTGCTAAGTCTACCTTCTGACCAAAAAGAGACGGGAGTTAGCAAGGCACCCCCCTAGAGAGAAATATTTAGTAGGCCATGGAACAGGGGAAATGCAATCAAAACTACAAAGGTAATAGTCCCTCTAGACCTAAATTTCTTTCATTAGTGGCTTCTCAAAGCTCAAAAATAGGGCATAAAGAACATCATTCTCCACACAAGACAATTGGTCATTTTTATAAATTTTATTTCATTTTTTTCTTTTTTACTTATTTATCTGATATATCTCATTATAAAAAAATACATGACTCTTTACAATTAATATCACCATTTCTTACAAACATATGACTGTTTTCATGATTCAAATAATACAATACATAAAACGCAATTAATTTCAACATTTATGAGTTCATAACTGACTAAAAAATATATATAGTTCAACTCACCCCCACACACAATCACACCTCTCTCTACTCTACAACCACACCACTTACACACAATACACTCATACTCTACATTCCAGAACAACACTGCATGCACAGATGGAAAAATCCGGGTGAAAAAATCAACCCTCGATTGCTGTGCTGATAGCTGGGATGTCTCACTCTAACTGGTCGACGTACGTTTCAATGGAATGATATAATTCATAAACCATCTTCTTCAGGACCTGTTATTTTATGATTTATAACGGGTGGAAGGAGGGGGGAACAAATCTTTTATTCACGGTCTCCCGATATGTATCTGGGGTCCTAATAGAGATTGACACCGCCGTTTAGTTTGTAGTCATTCGATATCTCAGCCGAATGCAACAGGCGTGCTCTCCTGAACAGCCTCTATGCTCCAAATATTCTGGTCCTTGTACAGAGTTATTTCTCTAGCTGTCCTCCAAAAAATTGCCTCCACCGTTTAACTTATCGTTCTCTGTTGTCTCGCCAAGATAATATGGATATTCACTCATTTATAGCCTCTCTGATTTGTCCTTCTCCAGAAAGAATTGCCTCATTGTTTATACAGCAATGCACGCCCGAAGAAGTAAGAACCACCGTAAGGGATCGCTAAACAAGAGCACGCTTTGTGTCCTTTTTAAAGGGATAAGATACACATAGAGAGGCTAGATTCTGGGAGCCATAAAAAACATCATGTTGCTGTATAAACAATGAGGCAATTCTTTCTGGAGAAGGACAAATCAGAGAGGCTATAAATAAGTTAAACGGTGGAGGCAATTTTTTGGAGGACAGCTAGAGAAATAACTCTGTACAAGGACCAGAATATTTGGAGCATAGAGGCTGTTCAGGAGAGCACGCCTGTTGCATTCGGCTGAGATATCGAATAACAGGTCCTGAAGAAGATGGTTTATGAATTATATCATTCCATTGAAACGTACGTCGACCAGTTAGAGTGAGACATCCCAGCTATCAGCACAGCAATCGAGGGTTGATTTTTTCACCCGGATTTTTCCATCTGTGCATGCAGTGTTGTTCTGGGATGTAGAGTATGAGTGTATTGTGTGTAAGTGGTGTGGTTGTAGAGTAGAGAGAGGTGTGATTGTGTGTGGGGTGAGTTGAACTATATATATTTTTTAGTCAGTTATGAACTCAAATGTTGAAATTAATTGCGTTTTATGTATTGTATTATTTGAATCATGAAAACAGTCATATGTTTGTAAGAAATGGTGATATTAATTGTAAAGAGTCATGTATTTTTTTATAATGAGATATATCAGATAAATAAGTAAAAAAGAAAAAAATGAAATAAAATTTATAAAAATGACCAATTGTCTTGTGTGGAGAATGATGTTCTTTATGCCCTATTTTTGAGCTTTGAGAAGCCACTAATGAAAGAAATTTAGGTCTAGAGGGACTATTACCTTTGTAGTTTCAAAAAGAGACGGGAGCCATATACTGCATGTCCAGTAGGGAAGCTTGGACATTCCTCGAAAAGCCAGTGATTCTCAACCAGGCGTGGCATCTGAGTGCCACCGACGACGCAATCGCTCTGCCTAGCAAGTCGGTTGTGCCTGGCTGATGAGGGGTGAAACCCCAAAACCGGTACCAGGATGCTTGTTTCTGGCCCATGGAGGAACTGGCCTGGCAGCTTGGGCTGGACTGTTCCCCAGGGGAGCAGGGTCAAGACTGATTTGCATGTGACTGGATCTAAACTGTAATGGCGTGGAAAAAAATAAAATATGGATTTAACCCAGATCTGGGACTGACTGATTTAGCATTCCGTCCATCATCTGTTCTTTTTGCGCTCCACAACACCATGGCAAAGGAAGCCCCTTAGTCTGTAGTCACAGTAGAAGAAGAGACAAGCCAATGTGTGGTGAGGTATCCAAACCACTCGCATCTGCCAGTTCCTCGTACCAGTTGTCCTCAGGTTTAAGGGGGTGAGAATACCCATAAGGGTCCTGAGAACCCTCCAAAGCATTTCTCTCTCCAGGCCTGTTGAAAGAAAAAGGCACTGGCTCCGACTCGGAGGACATGATTCCATCGGCACCAGGCGACATCTATCCAGCTACGTATCTCAGTCAGGTATGTCGTCGGCACCACCAGCACTGGAGCGGGCTCAGAGGAAGGTCACAGTCTGATGAGTGGAGCCACTAGATCCAGCACCAGATCCAAGTGGGAATCGAGTGGGGGTCCCTCCGAACCCATGGGGTTTGAAGGCGCTCAGAGGGATTGGGCCGCCCAAATATCAGGTGCATGGCCTCATAAAACTCCTTGATTTGGGCGGGAGCTGCTCTGGCAAACTCTGGGAGGGGCAGTGCAGGCACAGGGTCTGCGGAAGAAACATGGGAGTGGAGCCTTGATTTGTGTCGCCGTTCCTGCACCTTGTCCGAAGACTTGGACTGGCATGGCACAGTCGGGGAGAGATTCAACTTCTTGTAGTTCTTTTTGGACTTACCTGACTGAGATGACGAACTGTGAGAGCGGCTCCGTGAGCAGCACTAGGACCTTCCACGCAACCGGGATCTGGAGTGCTGGGGGGTCGTCCGAAGTCAGACGGTGATGAGTTTCAAAGAGCGTTCCTGCAACGCCTTTGGGTGCATGGCCCAAGAGTCCACGCAGTTCTTGAAGTTGTGGTCCCACCACAAGTACCACAGACAAACCAGGTGTGGGTCTTTCACAGAAATCTGGCTCTGCCTGGTGTTCTAGGGATGTCCCCTAAAAACCCACTGGCTTTTTAGGGAACATCCCTAGCACGCGAGGTGACAGTCTCAAAAAAAGCTTCAACAACACATCAAAAAAATTCAGTCACAAAATGGCTGGAGGTAGCGCACTCCGAATCTATGCTGACTGGCGCAGAAAGAAAATAACTGATGTCTGCGCGCAGGGGTGGCGCCTATATTAGCACCATGCACATCACTTCTGGTGCAGACGATGCCTATGCAGAGCTGAACAACATCACCTACTGGCGCACAGACGTACTGCTTGAAAAGTTTCTACACCCAGTCCGACGCCCGGGAATTATACTAAGAATCTGCAGCAAGAAGTATCTATCAGATGGTCTTGCTTATGTGAGAATTATTGGCATTGTCAATGTCTTTTAGCCATGTTGTACAGCAGAATTGTGCCACTGTTCAGCATGGCTAAAAGTTACTGGTATGGAGTAGAGTGGCGTAAAGGAGAGTGGCGTGGCATAGAGTAGGGGAGGGTAGAGTAGAGTGGCATGGCATAGGGTACATTGGAAAGGCGAAGAGTGGAGTAGAGTGGCGTTGAGTGACAGTAGTAGAGTGAGTGAAGTGGCAAAGAGTAGAGTGGAATGAAATGGCGTAGAGAGTAATGAAGTAGAGTGGAATGGAGTGGCACAGAGTGGCATAATGTAAAGTGGCATAGAGTGGCACTGTGTGGACTGGCAAAAAGTGTTGTGGCGGGGAGGGGTGTAGAGTGGAGTGGCACAGAGGGCAGTTGCATGGAGTGGCGAAGAGTGGAGTGGCGCAGAATGGAGTGGCTTAGAGGGGAATGGAATGGTGTGGCTTAGAGTGGAATGGAGTGGCATAGTGGTGTAAAGTGGCATTAGTTGCAGACAGTAGAGTAGCAGAGTAGAGTGCTACTGTATGGAGTGGCGTGGAGTGAAGTGGCATACAGTACAGTGGCACAGTTTGCAGTGGCATGAAGTGGAGTGGCAAGGAGTGGCATGGCAGAGTGGTGTGCCATCGTGGCATAAAGCAGAGTGGAGTGGCACAGACTGGAGTGGCGTAGAGTAGTACAGTTGTGGGTGTAGCTAACTAAAGCATCAATAGAGATAGCAGATAGAGTGACAGCAACATAAATACGCCGTAAAACAGAATGTGAAATTGCTGGAAAGATGTGCAAATTCCTCACAGTCATGAATTAATTTATTGTAAAGAAAACTCAATGTAAAGACCTAAAAAGCCCCCATTACGAGACCAAAGACAGTCAGTGCTAACTAAAGCTGAAGAATGTTCGCTTTCCAAAGGAAAAATGTGTAAAGTTAAAATTGCATTTGAAAAGACAACATACATTGCAACAGGGGTTTGTTTGAATAGTTTAGCTGCACAATGTAGGAAAAGAAGCAATATTCCACTCTAGCCTAGGGTGGAAAAACCTGAAAGATCGGGAAACTCACCGCAACAAGGGCCACTCCTGGCTTTGCTCTCTTAGTCAGTACACTTTCTATGGGTGCCCACAGACCAGGAATATGCTAGGCTTCTTCTCCCGGACAGTCTCTCCTCCTGCAGGACCAGGAATACTCCTTCCCTGACTCAGGAGGCAGGGAGGCTTCCAAGCACTAGACAGATTCACAGTTCCTTCAGCTTAAAGTGAGACTGCAGGCCTCTGGTCGACTGTCAGGCAGACACGAGTCAGAGTATTCTGAGGAACACTCCCTTCTTAGGTCAAGGAAAACTTGGAACTGGAACAAAGTGGGGTGGTTGGTTCCCACTTCTATAGACATCTTCCAGACAGGGGATTTGGGTCCAATGACAACTTACAGAACGTGTTTGGGTTGGTTATCTTTCAAGTGTCCTTCTCCGGCTGCTCTCCAGGCACAGTATTTGTGTAAAATGATTCTTCTCACAGTAGGTAGCGATGGGGCTGTCTCACAAATAACACAATGAGGTGTGGGATTACAAAAATTGCATTGTTGACCTTTCTGAACACTAGTCAGAAGTAAACACAGACAGGCCTGACCTAGAAACTTCCACACCTTTAAAAAACAGAAACTGCTGTCTTGCCCCTCATTTCCACCATTAACCAAATGGCAGTGCTCAGGAAGAACTAATCAGCAGCCATTTGCTTACAAAGTGTTAATTTCTATAGGTAGACATGTATATACCCTCTTCACATAAGTGTCTGGATCTCTATCCTGCAGCCGCAGGAAGGCAGGCAATTCACTTCCACTATCCGGGGAAGCTATCCTCATCCTCCATCTTGAGCCATGTCAAGCCAGTCATCCAAAATGGATCCAACTGGCTTCAGTATTCAGAATTGCACATGGAGTCCTACTACCATGCATGGACTATATGCTCACTGCACAAACAGACTTGACATGCATACTGAATATCAGTACAAGTTTCTGAGTCTCCCATAATAGCAGAACCTTACATCAGTGCGGGCCAATAGACCACGTTCCCCTACATAGATACAAAGGCCTAATCACACTAGAAATGACAAAACTTTATATTCTGCCACCACCACCTTCTGTGCTAAACCCAGAACAGGAGCACTAGTCCAATATCTCTTGGTCTATGAGGACATGCTTGGTGTATCCCTCCAGTCACAGGACAGGTCTTGGATCTCTCATAGTCAGGACAGGCCTAGATCTCTATACACACGGTAGATTAGCATGAGACAAGGCCACAAATAAAAGGATATCAGATTCACAAGCAGTCGGACACTCAGGTCTGGTGAACACACCGGTATGTCATGCAGGGGACATTTGTGTTCCAGCATCTCCATTTCTACTGTCATCCTGCCAGCATTTGTGTCCAGTATACTGAACTTGTGCTTTGGACTCTCCCAAATCTTTTTCTGGAATCAGTTTTTTTTCTTAGTTATGACTGGTTATCTATCATTGCTGCTCTAATTACTTATACTGCCTTCATGTAATTTTGTATAGTGTTGTGGATAAAAGTGCTTTATTAATTACACAGACGAATATGAAACAAAAAATAAATATATGTAGTTTGCTTAAATGTGCTGAAAAGCATTTTGAATAATTTTTGATTTAATGAGCAATACAAAGAAATCCATGTTATAATAGTACTAAAAAATAAATGAAAAAGAACATTTTTTAAATTGTGAAATCCTTCATCAATGTTGGCTAAACTTCACATGTGCAAACGAGGACTATTCTTTTTCATCTTTCAATGATTTGAAAGGTGAATATGCCACTGTACTATTTGTGTGTCCTTATACCGGTGTCTTGCCATCCTCTAATGCTAGTAGGGGTTCATGAGCCCTCATCGTCAACCATGAGTTTTGCAATGTTACCAGAACAGGAGATAGTAAGGCACCGGCCGCCGGCGCCGAAGGCGCGCCAAAGGCAAGCCCGTCTGCGCCCGTCCGCGACCGGATCGCGGCCAGCGCCAGCCATGCTGCCCGTTTGCCGAGGTTGGAGAAAAATCATTGGACAAGAAGTGAGCTCTTATCCTTCAATGTTAACAAGTGTGTGATGCGCAACTGCTGTAATTTAGCCACTGGGGCGCTCCCTAGCTCGTGTCCCGCATGCAGTTGGGCCCCGGGGGGGCCTGACAATCAGGAAGTAAAGGCTAGTTCAAAAATAAGGAAGATTAATCACGCTACTCAGATTAGAGCATGCCTAATCAATTGTAGATCTCTGGTAAAACACGCAGAGGATATATGGGTACTCCTTGCGGAAACTGAATGTGAGGTTGTGTTTCTGACTGAAACATGGCTAAAGGAAGATTCCATGGCAGTGGTGGCATTAGCCATCCCCCAGGGTTTTAAAATTTGCTGCGCTAATAGAGATGGTGAGAAAAGAGGAGGAGGAGTCGCTATTATTTTTAAGGACTCCTGGGAATTAACCTCTTCAGTGCTAGTTACTATGGATAAGATCGAAGGGCTCAATTTTTGTATTAAGGTGAGCCCGACCTCCTCTTTCACCGGCCTATTGGTTTACAGACCGCCCGACTGCAGTCCTGGTATATTGTTGGATTTTTGTAATTTTGTGGTACAAAAATCAATTCTGTTCTCTAATTATACAGTTTTGGGGGACTTTAACCTTCATATAGATGATGGTAATTGCACCCAGGCTTGGCAACTTGTGTCTTCTCTTACAGGGGCTAATTTAATTCAACATGTCATAGCTCCCACACATAAAGCAGGACATACCCTCGATCTGGTATTCTCCAATATCCAGAACTTAAACATGGACACCCCAAAGCAGCTGGCCTGGACAGACCACTGCCTTATATCCTTCTCCTTTAGCTTAGGAAGAACATTTGCACATAACGCCCATTCCTTTCTAAAACGAAACTGGAAATATATGACTCAGGAGTTTTTAGGGCCTATCTTGCAGACTAGCCAACCTGAACTATCGGAGGATCCCAATGCTGATGCCCTGGTCTTTCATAAGTGGATTGCGGCAGCTGTCGAGTCCACTGCCCCGGCCAGACTTGCCAAATCACTGAGAAATTCACCTTCCGCCCCATGGTTTTCAGAGTCCCTCAGGTCTCTGAAAAGCAGTTGTAAACGCCTGGAGCGTCAGTGGAGGGTGGAATACTCGGTTGCTGCTAAGCTGGCGTATAAAGCTTCCTTGAAAGAGCTGCACAGAGCAATTAAGGTGGCCAGAAAAGATTACATAGCTGCACGGATTAACAACTCGGATAAACCAGGCAAAGAATTGTTTAAGTGGGCTAACTCCTTTCTTAAACACCGCGAATTAGCTATTGACACTCAGCCGTCGCGCTTACTATGTGAGGAACTCTCCGAATTTTTTGACAATAAAATTCGTGTGGTCTATAACTCCTTTACAGATGGAGTAGAAACAGTCAAATCAGATGTCAGTGAGAGGAGTGACCCGAAATCCTTTTTATCCTGTTTTGTCCCTATTTCTCAGCACTGGCTGAGATGCTGAAGTGCAGGTCAGGTGCCCCAGGGGACCCCTGTCCCCCTAAAATTTGGAAGGAAGTAGCTCACGCCGCCGTACAGGTGTTACTTCACATATGGAATTCCTCTCTTGGCTCTGGCACCTTCCCTGATCCATGGAAGCATGCCACACTTTTACCTCTGAAGAAAAAACCCAATGTTGATGCTGGGGTTTTGTCTAACTATAGACCTATTTCCTTACTGCCGGCACCTGCCAAGATGCTAGAAAAGGTGGTCCAGCGTCAATTGGCCAAATTCTCTGAGAGCAATAACATTTTACATGACACTCAATCTGGCTTTCGTGCAGGCTTTAGCACAGAGACGGCCCTGATAGAGGTGGCTGAATCAGTGAGGGCAGCTGTAGATTCGGGGGCATCAGCTATGCTGGTGCTCCTGGATCTATCTGCTGCATTTGATACGGTAGATCATGATATTTTGGTTCAACGCCTTCGGCATTAGGGGAACCGCCCTTGAGTGGGTGAGGTCATTCCTCCACAAGCAGACTCAAAGGGTGCCTTTACAACCTTATCAGTCTGAGCAGAAGCGCTTGTGGGGTGCCCCAAGGATCTGCTCTAAGTCCACTGCTGTTCAACATCTACTTGGCCCCCCTGTTTTCACTCATTGCCAACTGGGGGGTCAAGGCAATATCTTATGCCGATGACACCCAGTTGGTGTTCCCTTTTAAAGACCAGTCGGCTGACTCCTTTAAAAGTTTCAAGAGCTGTCTCACTGATGTTGCAGCTTGGATGAACAATAATAAATTAAAATTAAACGCTGATAAAACAGAGGTGATGTTTTTTGGGACCAACAAGCCCCCAGACTCGGACTTGTGGTGGCCGCAGGTAATGGGGGTGCCACCCACCCCAACAGGTGCGGCAAAAAATCTAGGAGTACAATGGGAGGCTGATTTGTCTTTTTCCTCTCAAATTCAGCAAGTAACATCTTCCTGCTTTGGAAAATTGAGGTACATGAGGACATTTTTACACCTGCTTCCAGAAAATTGCTGTCGAACCGTAGTTCATGCAACTGTGACGTCAAGGCTGGACTATGCGAATGGCCTTTACTTGGGCCTACCTGCCTACATGGTGAAAAGACTGCAATTGGTTCAAAACGCGGCAGCACGGATTGATTAGACGCGTACCCATGCAACAGCATATCTCTCCACATATTAAGGAACTTCACTGGCTACCGGTGGCCAACAGAATTAAATTTAAGGCCCTAACTTTGGCTTTTCGGTCGTTCCATGGTCTTTGTCCCAGATATTTGAAACAACGACTATCTGCCTACAAACAAACTCGCCTATTGCGGTCCAACAATCAGAATCTGCTGGCTACCCCACGAGTTAGGAAAGAGCGCTGGGGCGGCAGATCTTTTGTGGCAAGAGTGGCTAAACTTTGGAATTCCCTGCCGCCTGCCATGCGGCAAATTGATTCAGAATGCCTATTCAGGAAGGCAGTCAAGACATGGCTTTTCAACCTGGATTAATTCCGTGGAATGGCTGATGTCTGACCTTTTATGCTGCTGTCACTTGTTGTTATAGCGCCGGGACACCTCCTTTGGGAGGTAGCTGTTTTGCACTCTATAAATGGCCGTATTATTATTATTATTATTAAAAGAGAGTCAGACTGAGGCAGCAGACATGCCCAGCTGCTCCATGAGCCTACTCCCAACAATTAAATTTAGCAGTCTGCCAATGCTAAAAAAGTATTGTGGGAAGGGGAGCTGGGATAATGACAGGAAAGAGTTCATACAAGCTAAATATGTTAGGGCTTTAACACTGGCTTAAAGTGGAAGAAATGAAAGGGCTAGGCTAGCAGGAGGGTTATTTACTGTTTTAGAGCAACCCCTTCTTGCCCAGAAAAGACAGTATATTATACCTTTGAAAATCAAACAAAGTTGGTGTTCGGTTTGAACCACTTATCTATCTAGCCTGCTGCAACACAATAGACAGAAGTATGTTTACAACGCCGTCCTTTTAACGCACAATTACAATTCTTGAGTATCAAAATTCTTTCAAAAGTTTTCCGATTTAGCC
The DNA here is from genome assembly GCA_963921515.1 of Calotriton arnoldi. Taxonomy (NCBI): domain Eukaryota; kingdom Metazoa; phylum Chordata; class Amphibia; order Caudata; family Salamandridae; genus Calotriton; species Calotriton arnoldi. The sequence continues at coordinate 909,292 of CAWUFW010000694.1, read as the reverse complement.
CATCATTTCTGTTGTAAACCAGTCAGTTTTTATGCATTCACCATTCTCTTTGGAAGACCTTTGATATGCCATACCAAGCACTCCCCCAAGAAATCTCATTCTAATAATCCCTTTTCATTAAACAGGAATTCCAATTACATATACTCACTATGCCATCTGTTGTGCACATTTCAGACATAAGTTGTAGTAGTACTTTTCATGCACAGTTGACAAATATTTTCACTAAAGCTGTTACTTTTGAAAATTTTTGTCTGCTGCTAGTATCCATTGGTACTGTACAAGTTTCAGTATTGGTTTTGGTCGGTAATGGATTTCAATTCGATAAAATACTGGGGCAGTGGTACTTCTATGTCGGGACCGGACGCTCAGATTATGCCTCCTTCCTTTGCTTTATTTTCCACAGCAGCATATTTTTAAAACATAACTACATTTCCCATGAACAATAGGGAAAGCAAAAGAGTTTCAACAGGAGTCCTTCTTCGCTGTCCGCACTCCATCCAGCCAGCATAGTCCCTCCACACTGTTTCCTCTTCCTCTTTCTTCGCTGTTCAGCAGCAAGTTAAGTAGATCTTTTATTCTTCTCCTGGTTTGGGGGGTGTAAATTGTTGGGTTTCATGGCGTTTCCTGAGCGCTTGCTCATATTTGCTTTTCAGATTCCCTGTGAGTCGTGGGACGCTCAGTGCGTGCCTGACGCGACTGTTATTCCCCTGAAGGTGCGGTGTGGTCCTCCCACCGTCAGGGGGCGTAGTGCGCTCTCTATGGGTAGCGCAAGTCCGGCACTGAAACAATAGAGTCCTGATGAGCGCGCTACCCTGTGAGAGTTTGCCTGCCTCCTGCCACCCGGTGTGACACCCATGTAGGGTCTGTACTGCCCCCTTTTGCTGGTGAACGCCCCTGCTGGGGTCTGTATTCCCTTGTTTAACACCCTGCTGGGTCGTAATTTGCACCGCATTGCCTGGTGCTAGTGGGACACTGTCTCGGGTGGTTGCCCTGTGATCAGAAGGGCTGGTGTGTCCCAGGGGCTCTGCCCGTTAATTGTGTGCCCTCGGCCACCCACATTTGCCTGGACTCCCTCCCAGCTGCTATAATTCTGCCTTTCAGGGCATTTTGAGTGTGCTTCTCCACAACGTTGCCTGTAGCTCCGGTGTGTCCCTGCAGAGCCCTACTTACCTCATCATGCAGGCGGAGCAGGATCAGTACCAGGAGGAGGATCCCCTAGCCTACCTCCCCTGGGATGATGACTTCTACCAGGCAGTGGACGATTCCATTTATAGGGCTGTCAATCAAGCCATGGAACCTTTGGAGCAGCGCCTATCTGCGCAGATAGCTAAAGAATGCGCTAAGAGGGCTGCCTCGCGCCAGTTGCCCCTAAGTCACCCCCTGTACCTCAGCCTACTTCTCCCCCTACCAAGAAACCACGCACCCAAGGGTTTGATGCTGACGCGTTTGCGCGCCTGAAGCAGGCTTTCTTGGCGCAGGTCCCCCCTCCATCTGACCCGGCGCCCCCGCGAACTGTACCCAAACGCCTCCGCGCACTGCTTCCCCAGACCCCTTTGACAATGGGGATTCGCCCGGCAACACGGATGAGGAAGCGGGCTCCCATCCTCCACTCCTGCCCCTGCAGGGGCCTCCGACATGTTGGACCCGGACGACATTGTCCACCCTAGATCTACGGATTGGGTCCCTGGGGATAAGGTAGCTCAGTATGTGGCGAGCCGTCTGCGCAAGCCAATGGACAAGGACGCTCGCAGTCGCCTTCGGGCGGAGTGCCCCCGCCCCAGTTTGGAGGGGAAGGTTGCCCTGACACCCAAGATAGATCCTAAAATGGCAACCTTCCTGGCGAAGTTTGTAAGGGACCCTAAAAGGGCATCGATCGTTCTTGGCGCACGTGCCAAGACAAACTGCTGGATGCAGTGGGGCCTGTCACCAAACTTCTTGACATGGCCGAGGAGGCCAAGGTATCCGGTGCCCTTATCTCCCCGGAAGTTCTCTCAAGTTGGGCACAGCTTCCGATCGTGATTATTGGGAACGCGAATTGCGCGCTCTCCACGGAGAGAAGGCGGTCTCTCCTGATTAAGGTGGACCCCAAGTTGGGTGACCTGGCCTCTTCGGAGGCGGACGCCGTGGCCCAAGGGGGCTGATTTGGCGACCCGTTCGTCAAAGAGTTGGGAAAGTTTGTGGACACTTTCACTTCACTTGACAGGGCCCAGTCTAACATCAGGAAGGTCTTTACCCCACGGGTTTTCCAAGGGGCCGGTTGTAGCAGGGGCCGCTAGACCAGCCGCTTCTCCACCCCTGACAGAGGGAAAGGCTCCAGGCGCGGGCAATATCAGGACAACGCCCGCTTCAACAATTTCTATCCCACCAGAGGACATAAGTTCCGTGGCGGCCAACGAGGCCAGCAACATGGTGCTGGAAAAGGTGAGTGTAATACTCTCAGCGAGTTTGCAGGTGGGGGGGGCGCTTAGCGTGGTTTTTCCCGGCTTGGGCTTCCCTCACGAGCAATGCTTGGATGCTGCAGACGGTCCAGGGCTTCCAGTTGGAGTTTCATGGCCGTCCACGTCAGCTAAGCCGTCCCCGTCCCATTTCCTTCTCTCAACGAGATACCGAGCTGGTGCGCAAAGAGGTCTCCGCCCTCCTCCAAAAAGGGGCAATTTGCCATGCGGCGGAGCACCCCGGTGGCTTTCTCAGCAACCTTTTCTTAGTCGACAAGGTCGAAGGCGGCCGTTGGCCAGTCATCAACTTGAAAAGTTTCAACGAGTGGGTGGTTTACCGCCACTTCAAAATGAAGGGCATACACCTCCTCAGCGACATACTGAGACCACTCGACTGGATGGTTCGGCTCGACCTGAAGGACGCGTACCTGACGGTCTCTATTCTTCCCCCGCATCGGCGTTTTCTGCAATTCAGGTGGGAAGGGCAGGTCTTCGAATTCACTACACTCCCTTTCGGGCTATCCTCCGCTCCGTGGTGCTTCACAAAGGTCCTCAGACCGGCGGTGGAATTCCCGCACGCGCAAGGTATTCGAATGATCGTCTACTTGGACGACATGCTCTTTCTGGATCAGTGCCTCAGGAGACTGTCCGGCCAGTTGAGGACTGCTGTCGACCTCCTTCAGGGCCTGGGATTTGTCATAAACGAGCAGAAGTCTCTGTTGGTCCCCGTCCAGTGTGCAACCTTTTTAGGCTTCAATGTAGACTCCATGTCTTCCACCCTGAGTCTTCCCGCCAGGAAGATGTCGAAGATCAGGCACAAACTGCGACAGACCTTGGCGAAGACGCAAATTTCCTTGCGCCAGCTGGCGTGGCTGGTAGGCCACCTCTCCTCCTCAATACAGGCCATTTTTCCCGGGCCTTTGCACTACCGAACCATGCAGCGCCTGAAGGTGCATCACCTCAGGAAGGGTTTGACGTACTCCCAGTCGATACCTCTGACGGACGAGGTGAGGGACGAGATGGAATGGTGGCTCACCCACATGGAGGCGTGGAATGGCCGAGCGATCTTCGGTTCCGCTCCGGACATTGTCATTGAGTCCGACGCCAGCCGCTCTGGCTGGGGAGCCCGGTGTGGAGAGTTCTCCACGGGTGGAGCCTGGTCCACTCACAAAAAGTCACTGAACATCAACTGCCTGGAGCTGCTAGCAGGGTCGTTTGCAGTGCAATGCTGGACAAAGGACAGTGTTCAATCCTGCGTCCTTCTCAGGATGGACAACATCTCTGCAGTCCGGTACATCAACCACCTAGGTGGCACCAGGTCCAGGATGTTGGCGAACTTGGCCAGGGACTTCTGGCATTTCTGCCTAGACAACCAGATTTCGGCGGAATACCTTCCGGGACGGGAGAACGAAGTAGCCGACTGGCATTCTCGTCACCTCCTGGATGCCAGCGTGTGGAAGCTGGACCCTCAGGTCTTCTCTCAGTTGTCGGAGAAATGGGGCCCCTTCTCGGTCGACCTCTTTGCATGGTGGCTAGATCAGTTACCGAGATACTTCAGTTGACGGCCAGATTCTCAGGCGGAGGCGATGGACGCATTCCTCCAGGACTGGCAGCGGGAGCACGGCTATGCCTTCCCTACATTCTCCATGATCACGCGAGTGTCCGCGTTGCTTCGCCGCCAGCAGGCGGAGGTTGTGTTGATCACACCCTGGTGGAGGTCTCAAGTTTGGTTTCCAGTTCTACTGGAACTTTCTTGGGATTCTCCAATCCGACTACTCCACTTTCCTCACATTCTCCTCAATCCCGATCTCGTTCCCCATCGCTTGGTAGTGGAGGGAACGTTGACGATGATGGCCTGGCGGATCTCCGGCGTCGCTGGTTGCTCCCAGGCCTTTCGGTAAAAGCTGAGGACTTGCTCACCAAGGCATGGGCGGACAGCACGACCAAAAGATACCGGTCAGCCTGGCACAGATGGCGTCTTTGGTGTGTGCGACGGAGTGTCAATCCCGTGGGGGCAGATGTAGTCCACGTTCTTAATTTCCTGGCGAGTCTAGCGGAGGATGGTCTGGCTTATAGGTCAATACCTTCCGTTTCGCAATCTCAGCCGGACACATGATGGTGCAGGGCTCTCCGGTGGGCGAACACCCTTTGGTTTGCCAGCTGCTCAGAGGGATTCAGCTCTCTCCCCCTCCGGAGCCTCGGTATTCCGTCCTTTGGGACGTGAACCGGGTGTTGAACCTTTTTCTTTCTTGGCAACCGAATAGGTTTCTGTCTCGTAAGGAAGTGACGGCCAAATTGGCGATGCTGTTATGTCTGGTCTCGTGCAGGCGCGTCTCAGACGTGAGGGCTTTGGACATATCAGCCAGAGTGTTCTCCCCGGAAGGAGTGTCATTCACGGTAAGTAGACGGACCAAGTGTAATACCAGGGTCATTTCGTACCCAGCGTTTCCGGACTCCCCGAAGCTGTGTATAGTACAGTGCCTCAGTGCTTATGAAGAATTGTCTGCGGAAACTCGCCCTCCGGGTGAGGGGCAGCTGCTCATTGCACTACGTAAACCGTACAGAGCAGTCTCGTCCCCTACCATTGCAAGATGGGTGCGTTGGCTTATGCAGGAGGCGGGGATTGATACTAAGCAGTTTGGTGCTCACTCGGCGAGAGGAGCGATGGCCTCTAAGGCTTTTTCCCTAGGTGCGCGTTTGGAAGATCTGATGCACGCAGCCGATTGGTCCTCTGACTCCACCTTTAAGAGGTTTTATTTCAAACCGGTACTGGAGGTGGCAAGGCTAGTAGTCGACAAGCTTTGAACTGGCATAATCTGAGCCTCCGGTCCCGACATAGAATGAAAATTTGCCTAGCTATATTGCTGGTAAGTTTCAATTCTATTAAGGACACGGAGGCGAGGATTATCCCGCCCAATGCCCTCTGAAGATGTGGACCCTCCCCGTTCTAATGTAAGTAAGCCATTCATGGGTCTTTAGTACTGTGATAATGAGTTGATGACGTTACTCAGATGTTGTTGTTTGCTTGTGTATACTGCAATTAGTTCCAGCCCAGTCCTCTGACACTATATATTTTGCAGGAAATGATGGTTCCAAACAAGAAGCGTGAGATCTGACAGAGGTGGTTCGCGCGAAGGAAGAGGAAACAGTGTGGAGGGACTATGCTGGCTGGATGGAATGCGGACAGCGAGGAAGGACTCCTGTTGGAACTCTTTTGCTTTCCCTATTGTTCATGGGAAATGTAGTTATCGTGTTTTAAAAATATGCTGCTGTGGAAAATAAAGCTAAGGAAGAAGGCATAATCCTCACCTCCGTGTCCTTAATAGAATTGAAACTTACCAGCACTATAGCTAGGCACATTTTCATTACATTACACACACTTTCAGTCAATAAAACTGAATTTGCAGAGCTCGGCTAATCATCCGCGAGGTTATCCAGGTGCTGAAAGCCATGCTGCTTGGTGGAGTCAGTTGAACAGCCAAGTCTTGAGCTCTTTCCTGAATTCCTGAAGAGAGGATGATGTCCGGAAGTGGATGGGGAGGCTGTTCCAGGACTTCGTGGTGAGGTAGAAGGAGCGTCCTCCACTGTTGCTGCGGCGGATGCAGGGCTGCGAGCGAGGTGTAGGGAGGCGAAGAGCAGGTGTCTGGACAGGTGGTTGATGTATGATGGTTCTTGATTGTGCAGGGCTTTGTAGGCGTGGGTCAGCATCTAGAATTGACATCTCTTGTAGATGGGGAGCCAATGGAGCTTCTTGAGGTTTGGGGTGATGTGGGTCTGTTTGGGGAGATCAAGGATGAGTCTGGCCACTGAGTTCTGTATTGTCAGAAGTCTTTTCAGGAGGGGGGGGGGTGATTCCTACATAGAGTGCGTTGCCGCAGTCCAAGCGGCTGGTGACATGGGCTTTAGTGACGGTGCATCTGGTGCTGACTGGGAGCCGGCAATTTGAAGATCATTCAGAGCATACAAAGAGTGAGGAAGCAGGTGGAGGAGACTGCGCTGATCTTGTTTTTCATGGTGAGTTTGCTGTCCAGGATTATGCAGAGTTTCCGGCGTGGTCTGTGGGGGGTGGGTGATGGTCCTAGTTCAGCTAGCCATCGGGAGTCGCTGCACAGGGAGATGTTTCCGAAGATTAGTACTTCCGTTTTGTCTGTGTTGAGTTTGAGGCAGTTCTACATCCAGTTGGTGAGGTTGGTCATGCACATGCGAAAATTGGTCCTCGTGGTGGATGGGTCTTCGGGTAAGGAGAGGATGAGTTGGGTGTCATCTGCGTAGGAAATGATGTTCAGTTTGTGGGTTCCGACGATGTTGGCCAGGAGGGTCATGTAGGCGTTGAACAGAGTGGGACTGAGGGATGAACCTGGAGAAACGCCGCAGATGATGTCCTTGGGTTTAGAGGTGAAGGGTGGTAGGCAGATTCTCTTGGTTTTTCCAGTGATGAAGGATGCGATCCATCTGAGGGTGTCCTCTTGGACTCCGATCTAATGAAGCCTCTTGATCAGTGTGTGGTGAGAAACTATGTTAAAGGATGCCGAGAGGTTAGGTAGGATCAGTGCTGAGAGGTCGAGTAGGATCAGGGCGGTAGTTTCGCCCTGGTCCAGGAGTGTTTTGATATCATCGGTGGCTGAAATCAGGGTGGTTTTTGTGCTGTGGTTTGTGTGGATTCCAGATTGGGATGAGTCCAGAAGATCGTTGCTCTCCAGGTATTCCGGGGGTTAGCTGTTGATGGCCTTTGAGGACTTCAGCAGGAAAGGGGAGCAGAGAGATGGTTCAGTAGTTCTTGAGTTCGTCGGGGTTGGCAGATGGTTTCTTAAGAAGAAGATTGACTTCTGCGTTTTTTCATTCTTCTGGGAAAGTCGCAAGGTGATGGAAGTTTTTATGATGGAGGTGAGATCATTGCGGAGTCATGTTTCCGAGGTTGAGCATGTGGTGGGGACAGAGGTCCGTAGGTGCTCCTGAGTGGATGGAGTGCATGATGGCTGCAGTGCTCTGGGTGCTGAGCTGGTCCCAAGTGGGGATCCGGTGGTCGGCATTTGCATCTGTGGGAGCGAGTAGGCTGAGGATGTCGGAGGCGGCGGGTAGGAGTTCGAAGTGTTTGTAGATGGTGGATATCTTGTAAGTCCGCCAGGGTGTCGCAGAGTTCGTGGGAAGGGGTGATAATGTTTTCAGTTGCTGAAGAGTTTGGACAATTCCTTGACAATGCGAAGAGTTCTTTACTGTGGTTGGAGCGGACTTCTATGCGGTCAGCTAGGGTGTTTTTTTTCCTCTCTTTCAGGAGTTGGTGGTAGTGGTTGAACAATGTCTTGAAGGTGGTGCGGTCTGAGGGTTTCTTGCAGGTGTGCCACTTCTTTATAGTTGCTTGCAGTTGCATTTTGTGGTACTTAGTTCCGGGGTGTACGAACTGGCATGCTTGCTGGACCTCTTGGGAACGGCGGGTTTATTCGGACCACTGTTGTCGCAGCCGGTGCAGTTATTGACAGCCTATCAAGGTGAGTTGTGGTGTCCAGGTGGTAGGGGTTAAGGGTGTCGGTCCATTGGCTTTCGGATACTTTGTTCCAGCTGCCGTGAAGGGTGCTGGGCAGCTTGATGGAGATGCGAGGGGCTCCTGTGTTGGTGAAGTGGACGATTGAGTGGTCCGTTCTAGGTGAGCTTGGTGGCATGGCTGTACTCGACTGTCACTGGCTGTGAAAATAGGGTCGAGAGTGTGTCAGGCGCTGTGTATGTGGTCGGTGACGAGCTAGCTCAGGCCGATGTTGTTCATGCTTTCAAGGAGGTTGGCGGTATCGGTGTCGCTAGCGTCATCGAGGTAAAAACAGAGGTCTCCGAGTAAGATGTAGTGTTTAGTGTCAATGGCAAGCAGGGCAATGAATTCGGGTATGGCATTGCAAAAGTCTGCGCATGGTCCTGGAGGTCTGTAGGCGAGGGTTTTTGTTGACTGAGGTTCTGCCATCCGTTTTGATTTGGAAGTTGAGGTGTTCCATGATCCGGGTGTTGTCTGCGGGGGCGGTGCAGTGGATGGATTCTTTGTGGATGTTGGCGATTCCACCTCTGTGTTTGTTGATGCGTTCCGGACGAGCTATCTTGTAGCCGTTGGGTGTAGCCGTGGCAATGTCATGCGCTGACACCAGCTTGAGCCTGGTCTCGTTGAGGAAGACAACATTGGGTGGGAGGGTGGTGATGGTGTCCCAGATTTCGGTGGCATGTTTGCAGAGTGATCGGGCATTGAGCAGGAGGCAGTTAAGTTGTCCAGTCACGGTAGGCGTACTGGTGACAGACGCAGGTGTTCTGGTGGTGAAGGAGAAGAGGCAGTGGCGGCAGGGGAAAGATCCTAATGTTGAGCATGGAGCAGTATGGCAGCAGAATCTGGGGTCCAAGGTAATGATATGCCTGGTATAGCTGCGGTTGGCGGGAGATCCAGGGTTCCTGGCGCTGGACGCGGTCCAGGCGCAGACGTGCTTATCTTTGGCGCAGCGACCTCCATTAAGTAGGAAGGGGCGCTGAAGCAGCAATACAGGGAAATGAGCGGGAGGCAGGGCCGAGAACGGAATCAGAAAAGAAATGCCAAGGATACAATAGTGCAATAACAGCACAATGCAATCGGAAAAATGCCAAGGTTACAGCAATGCAATAAACAGCAACAAAACAGAACGAGAGGCAATGACAACAGAATGAAATCAGAAAAATGCCAAGGTTACAGCAGTACAATAGAACAACAGCGGCAAAACTGAATGAGAGGCAAAAAGCTAAGTATTACGACGGTGAACAATAAACAGCAGTAGACAGCAGTGGAAAGAAGAGGTTTACAGCGGAGGGTTACAGCAAGAATAACACAGCGGAGGACAAGTGGACAACAAAAGAAGGGTTACAGCGGGAAACGCAGCGGAGGCGGCAATAGCAGTAATGGCTAACTGTGCGGTGGGAGCACAAGCTAGGCAGAAGGGGAGTTGGCAGGGGGGCTTGGACCACCAATAGTGCCATATAATGGAGCCCTTGTTACACCCCTAGCCTCAAATACCTTCCTTTCCAAATTACTACTTAGTATATAGGTACAGGAAAATGACGCCTGGAGCTACATTTATTTTCTTTCTATGTCACTGCCTCTATGACTGTAGAGACCAGGAGAGACAGTGGCAGGGATACCAACTGTTAAGCCTGCTCTAGCAACTGCTAACACGGTCTACTTCTTAGTGAAGTCGGTCTGTACTGTGAGGACACCATGGATAACTACTGTGTGTCCAATTTCTGTGCTTCATGTGATATTAGTGCTAATGTGTTTTTAAACTTGAGTGGCACTTCAGGAGCTGAGAGTTGCCAAGCATATTAAAATTGTTATTAGTTGGAAGGAGGAAAACCAGGTCACCATGTAATACAATGCATGGCAGTTTAATTATTCTGTGTAATATAGAGGCTGGCCGTGATGTATCCTTCCTCCAGACAGAAAGAAAGTTGTCCTATTTTGCAAATAATGTAACGGTATTGTGTCCTCGGAAACTAAGTAGCAACAGATAAGTAACTAAAGAAATGTTCTTCACCTGCACCATTTTATAGCAAAATTCGTGGTTTGAGAGAAGGATGCCCAAATATAATGTAAACATTGTTTCTGGAGGTCTAATAGGTTGAGACCAATGTAATATGCCCACTGTGTTTAGGAATTAACCCCGAGAGCTACCTTATTTCCCATTGTCCCACAAATGCCTTCAAATAGTATGCAGTTTACAACAAGCATTTGCAATGCAATCGGTCTCGCCTTTTCCTTGCAGCACATTATCCCGGGTGCTTCAACCACTGGCTCAAATTAAGCAAAGGGAGAGGGGAGCAACGAGGGAGGGACCAGAAGCCTGGAGGGAGAGAGGAGCAACGAGGGAGGGACGAGAGGCCTGGAGGGAGAGAGGAGCAATGAGGGAGGGACGAGAGGCTAATGGAGGGAGAGAGGAGCAACGAGGGAGGGAGGAGAGGCCTGGAGGGAGACGATAGCAGCATTGGAGGGACGATGAAACTGAAGGGAGAGGGGAGCAACGAGGGAGTGACGAGAAGTCTCATTGTTTTGACATTCAGGAGTGAGAAGCACAGCATCAGCCCCTTGAACTTGAGAGCATCCTTGACTCTTGGAGATGCAACCCCCTTTGAGTCAGCTTCGGCAAAAGTAGCAGGTCACACAACACATTATGGAAAAGTTGAGTTAAATAGCAGTTAGAAAGGTAGTGATTAAGTTGAAGAAAGTTTACAAGGAAGTGAATAAGAGGCAAATTTTCTCACAGGATTTATTTTAATAAATAACATTAATGTATTGTTAAGCACATTAGTATAGCACATGTCTTAATGATTCTAAAGAATAGCCAAGGCATCTGCGCGTGCCTCATTTAAGCATCTCGCAAACAGCTCAGATCTCCTTTCAGTCTGAGTGATGTTTGAACAATACACAGAAAGCTAGCTAGCCAAGTCCGTGTAGAAACTAATGACAGCGGCTTAAAATGCATTCATTTTTCATGCTGTCACTCAAGCAAGCTGCGGAAACTGGCTGCACGTCAGCAAAAAAACACACAAAGAAAGCGACCCCGGGACGGGAGGCCACAGGAGTTGTGCTTCGATGACAGGCTGGCCGCTGCCACAATTTACACCGGCGCTCAAGGGTGGTTGCTGACGCAATTACAGCTAGTGAAAGAAGTTAGACCACATTAGACTAAAAGATGATAGATTTGTGGTACACAGGAGCTTTTGTGCGCTTTGTGTTACGGCAATGTGGCTGGAAAATAATATATTTGTAGCATTTACATGCTGTGCATCAGGAGAAAGCAGTAAGCATTGCACGCCAGTAGAATAATGGACGGGTTTTTGATTTCCACGGATCAACAGTGATGTGTAATCTTTTTAAACTGGGATAAAATAGGGCTGAATGGATAATTTTATCCAGGCTTCTCTCTGCCAGTTCTGCCTGTGAGGTCGAAATGAGAGGACTCAGCTGGCTTCTGGAATACGTTGCTGAAATTCTGGGGTTGTGGCATATTTGACATGTTTCCAATCAACTTCTCACGATGAAACACGCTCAAACAACTGACAAGTCTTTTCCAGGTCCAGCGGCGAAATCATAGTTTGCCCGACTCTTGTGAAGACAGAGCAGCCACCACTGAAAACCAGCAAGGCGGGGGCGACAAGCAATACACGAGCAGGAGCGGCAACCGGAGTCACAGAGGTAACAAGAGCAGACTTGACTCCACCCACTCAGGCGTCCTGAATAAATTAATCTGCGCGCGCCTACTTAAAATGTATGTGTCCTTCTGTAACGTATGTGGCTTGCATGTAAAGCGCTCCAATATTTACGGATCGAGTTAGCGCTATTTTAAAAAAAGCCAGCTCGAGTGATCACAAAGGCAACAAACTTATTCCCGCCGAAGAAGATACAATATATTTAGATCAGTTTCTAAACTGAGTAGTTCGTACATTATTTATGGCAAACAGCAGCATCCTTTAGTATAACTTTGGCGACGAGAACGTCTAAAACGGTGTAAACTGTTCGTGAAATAACAAAGATACAGTCCTGCCAAGTGTCACGTATCAGGCGTGACGCTAACGCATTTCAGTGTGGTGTTCCGCATCACCGCACTGAAATGCATTGTCACGCATTTGCCCACTCTCTGCTGACGCGCTGAAAGTTGGCTAAATTAACCCCCAGTGTGCTGCTAGCGCGCGCTGCCTGCTGGCTGTGGTGCACTCTCATGTGCGGGGGGGCTGCTCTGCTGAGAGTGCACACAGTCTGCTCAGCTCTCGCTCCCCGCGGCAGACTCCAGGAGACAGTAATTGATCGGATGCTGCTGCTCTAATAAGCTTCACTGTGACGCTTCATGTTACTAGCAACAATGTTGCAAAACAGCACAGTTCTGCAGAGTGCTGTCTCGATTCCCGCGGCCCGGCGCGCTGACCACATCATGACAGAGTGAGTCATGATGTTGAGACTCACCCTGCTGCGCCCAATTAAATTATCGGGAGTCCCCGGGGCCTGCCCTACTTGTGCGTTAACTGGCTCTGGCAGTGTGGCGCCTCTCTGGCGCCCATTATCTCACGCCCTGGCTGGGACGGTTAACTCAAGTGAGGCTCCCCCGGAGTGACAAGAAGCAAGCCGAGCGGCGGTGGGACGGACTAGGTCGCAGAGTCAGTCACCATGGCAGGCCGCAGCGCCGCATCGAGAGGCCTGTGGCTGCATCATCGGGCGCGCAGCGTGTGCGGGGAGACTGGCGCTGCTGCAGGCATGATGTTGTGCGGCGTCGGCCGCAGTGAGCCACGGTCCGACGAGAGAGAGGCAGCAGGCCGAGGCGCCGCACATCAGTCACCCCCGCACCGGGGCTCAGTCCTGGGCTCACCGCCATCACGGGCTAGCAGCCAGAGTGAGAGAACAAGTACTTCTGACAACTCACGCACTCAGTAAGTACAGTAACTAAGTACTTCTGCCCTTTTCTGTGTCCCTTAGTGTGAGTGCCCTGTGTATTTCTACCCTGTGTCTGCATTAAGTTGTAGAAGAGCTTTTCGTTGCGGAAATGGTTGTAATTTGTGATATTTATAGGTTTCCCTTGTCTTCATTGCTTAATTTTGCTAGCGAGAAAGTGTCACTCATACTCATTGAAATGTCACTCATAATAACACTGAATTTATGAAAATGTCACACATGGCAATCTGAAACCGTGGCAGCTATGAAGATAAGAGGTGACTTCTGAAAGGTGCGTGGCGCGCTGCCGGGGGTCCGGAGTTATCCCAGGCATAAATCCTGTTATCACAGGGGCTCTGCGAACAAAGGCCAAATATGGCATTATTCGGAGATGCTGGCTACTAGGGAGCGCATCTCGCCTCGCCGAGGCAAACAAGTGCTACACCCTGCCTCCGTAGCCGGACTAGCAAGGGAGGTCAAATTCCTAACTGGACTGCTTCCGTTAAACGAAATGATTTGCTATAATCCTGCCACATAGAGGTCATTTCAGGACTTGGGCCTTGGGCAACCTGCTGGAACTCGTAGCAGGAGAATCTAACTTCACCATCCTGGGTGATTTTAACTTTCATCTTGAGACCCTTGATGATAAAGATACTTCCTCTCTTATCACAGAATTAGAGGCAGTGGGTCTTACTCAGTTGGTGACAAGTCCCACACACTTAGCGGGCCATACTCTTGATGGTCTGTTCTCGAGTAATCAGCTAATTTCTTTAAAATACATCCTACCTCTAGTCTGGACTGACCATTGCGCAGTCTTATTTAATATTCAAATAAATAGGAAAGTTACTCTACACTCTAAGCCAAATTCTTCCACATCGTTCAAAGCCTGGAACAGTGTTGATCAACATCTTCTTAAAACTCTACTACTTTCGACTCAACCTGATCCTACATCTGATCCTGACCTTGCCTCATCTAATTATTTAGAATGGCTCCATAACGCCTTTAATTCCCTGGTTCCACAAAAGAGTTTCTAAAAATCGACAGGCTCCTTCTTCCCCTTGGTTCTCAGAGGTCCTCAGACTCGAAAAACAACGATGTAGAAACCTCGAGAGGCACTGGCGGAAAGACTACAACAACAATGTAAAAACCTGCTATAAGGAAGCACTAGTTAAATACAAACATCTTATCATCCAGGAGAAAAGTAAGTTTTACCTTAGGCAAATAGAATCCGCTCAAGATTCTAATAAACAACTGTATCAGGTAGTGGCCAAGCTATCAGGGCAGTCGATGAATCTTACCATAGCCCCCTCACAATACCTATGCAATTCACTTGCTAGTTATTTCCATGAAAAGGTCAACAAAATATACAACAATTTCTCAGCACAACCCAAGACAGACCATCAGATCTCGGCTTGTGACTTGGCAGAAACTTCTCCCTCGTTTTCAGAATTTAGTCAAGTTTCACCGCAACAGATTGCAGAGCTAATTTCCTTCATTAAGTCAGGATCCGCTACTGACCCCTGTCCATCTTCAGTCTTGAAACTGACTTCTGATCTTATAGCACCCAACCTCTCAAATATTTGTAATGCGATGTTCAGTACAGGCACTTATCCGATTATATGGAAAAAGGCCATTATTAAGCCTCTGCTCAAGAAGCATAACCTTGACCCTACAGATATAAAAAACTATAGGCCTATTACCAGCCTTCCATTTCCAGCTAAAATTTTTGAAAAACTTATGAACTCACAGTTATCCAAATACATTGAAGATAACAATTTACTGGACGATACGCAATTTGGCTTTCGTAAAGGCCATGGAACCGAGACAGCCCTTATAAAGGCATCAGAGGAAATCAGGATGATACTGGATCAGGGTGGTGCCGCTGTCCTGGTGCTGCTGGATTTGTCAGCAGCATTTGACACGGTCGATCATGCTACTTTGATCGATCGTGTCTCATCTATTGGTATTAGACATAAGGCTAAAGCCCTGTTAGCCTCCTTCCTTTGTGACCGCACCCAACTAGTGAGTTTCGGCGCCTTTCATTCTCCATCATTCACCCTCCCGTGTGGTGTGCCACAAGGATCATCTCTGAGTCCGACATTATTTAACATCTATGTGTCGGATTTGGCCAGAGTCATCAAAGCACATGGGATGGGTCTCACATCTTACGCTGATGACACACAATTGGTGCTTGCGATACACAATGATGGAGGAGCAGTTGCGGCTAATTTTCAGGATGGAATGGTGGCCATCAGTACATGGATGGCTAACAATTGTCTAAAGTTAAATTCTGAAAAAACAGAGGTGATGATTTTTGGCAACCTCTCCCCGGATTGGTCCCCCGTTTGGTGGCCTACTAAACTAGGCCCTCCTCCACTCCCGGTATCAAAAGTTAGAAATTTGGGTGTGACATTCGATGACAAATTGTCTTTTGCATATCATGTTAATACTGTTGTCTCATCATCTTTTCACACACTGAGGATGATAAAAAACTTTTACCATTCCTCCCACTAAGAGCAGGAAAAACCCTTGTTAGCACATTAGTAATGTCTAAAATTGACTATTGTAATGGTCTATTTATGAATGCACAAACAAAGGTCCTCAACAAACTGCAGCTGGTGCAGAACTCAGCCGCCAGGGTTTTATCAGGCACCCCTAAGTATAAATCAATCTCGAAGGTGTTGCGACAGTTCCACTGGCTACCTGTAAGAAGTCGAATTAAATTTAAGGCCCTCTGCATCGCCTATAAAGCCATGCATAACACTGGACCTGTGTTCTTGAAGGAAGCACTTGGTGCCTACATTCCCAATAGATCCTTACGCTCTTCAACGGCGAACCTGCTGAGGGTTCCCCGCACCAAGAAGGCCTCATGGGGTGACAGACGTTTTACTGTCGCTACCGCCAAATTGTGGAACACTCTCCCTCTCCACATTAAGACCAGCCCGACTCTGCTCACCTTCAGGAAAATTATAAAGACATGGCTTTTTAGCCAATAGTCAACAGATCTTGGTTTATGTTTGCCGTCCGTAGCGCCGAGACACTCTTGGGTATTTGCGCGCTTTACAAATTGTATATAAAAAAAAAAAGAAAAAAAAAGAAGGAGACAGGACTAACTCTAAGAATGAAGGAGGTATGAGGCGGCGCCTGCTTGTAATTCGCCTCACCATTGTTCTCTCGGCTCTCAGAAGGCTGCAGGAAACCGCTTCGCCTCTTGTGCTGTCTCTGCCTTCCGCTGTGAATTGTGAAAACGCCACTGTTTTGTCACGCATGCGTACGATGCAAGGCATCGTGTGCATGCAAGACAAAGAGTGCGAATTGACCCACCAATCACACGCCAAACAAGCATTTCTTAATGCAATAGGTCGCGTTTTTACGCGAAACCTATTGCATTGGAAATGGGAGGGTGGGGGTCCAGGAAGGCACGAACGGGAGTTGGGGGGGGGCTGAGGGGGGCGGCGAAAAGTCACGGACTGCGGGAGGGGGGGGTTGGGACACAGGGGCAAAAATAGTTTTGGAGTAAAGGGGCCAATAGCCAGGGAAGGATATAAATGACAACATGGCCGTCAGGAGGAGGGACTAACAACCTGAAAACGAATCAAAATGCAGCATTTAAGATTGAAGCCAATGAAAAACAGACGGAAAGTGGGCGGAGCTTCCCCCCACAATACTGTATACAGCATCTCTCAACGAGACAGCGCATGCGCTGCCTAGCCGAGACCTAATAAAAAATGAAGGCGTCCCCCACAAGTAATTTTGACTAGGGGTTTGAAGATTCCTCTGCCACCGGTGTTAGAAGACGTTTGAGTCTAGTTTGCCTCTGCTGAATCTTCCACATCATTCCCACTCCAGACTTACACCTGTGCTCGTTCAATGTACCACCAAGCTTCACTTTGGGCTCTTTTGGAACTTTTTGCAAGATTCACTCGATACAAGCCACATAATAAATTCCTCATCTCTCAGCCGGGATATTTAAAAGCAATTAAATCTGTCAGTTTTGGGGGCGAATGGCACGCCGCATACCGTCTTCATTTACTATGGCTTTGTTATGTTCTTGATGCTGAAAATGTAATCAATAAATATTAAACAAAATAAAAAAGGTTAATAGCACATGGAAGACCAATGTTGAAGACAGTATTCTACCAAATACGAATTGTTTGTGCCAGAGCAAAGCATATTAGTACTTTATAATCAAGTTAACAATGCAAAGTTTTACACATTTCGAAAAAGTATTGGAGTAAAGATTGCCACCCTATCAGAATATGGCTTCAAATTAAAAGTAACTGCCAATACTCACAGTCGCAGGTCTTCAAAGTTCTTTACTGAGTACAAAGGAGAATTTGGATCACGCTGCAAAACCTCCACATTATGGGTTGATTCCACTAATGATTTTCGAATAAGTTTGTTTAGTAGAGAGGTAGCCGCCAAATCTGACAAAGTGTAGTTACAAAACAAAATGTGAGTCTGGAGATGAAATGAATCAGTAATACACACAAAATATCCGTTGGTATCGCTAATACACTGCAAATTATCCTGCAACATATACACTAGTTCTACAAGAACGTTACTAAGCTGTGAAGAAATAGCTCGCAGTGTCAAATATACAGGACCGTTCCAAACTAGTGAAGTCTGGTGAGGAAGCACAGTGGATGGTAAAGTAAATTAGGTCCTCTGACTGAAAGTAGGCTCAGTGGGACAGAAAGGTCCATCTAATGCTGCAGGACTTGTACCCCATCCCTACCCTGAGTGCCCCAGCTGCAATGATGTCTGACTCCAGTGTTTTTTTGCCGATGACAACACAAAATCATGAACATGCGTCTGTATCATGACATAGGCCTGTCTCACAGATCGCTATATTGTTGGCAGCCGCGGCCGGTCCATTGGGGCTGAGTGGGCACGCCCCCTGCCCCCCCACCTTTTGCACCTCATGAACAGTGTGTCAGGCTGAACAAAGGTCAGCCTGACAGGCAGTTCATTTTCAGGTCAGGCAGCCAGGAGCAAGACATGAGTTAAATGCGCAGGCTCATGGCTGCCTGAGCTGAACTTTGCTGGGCTGAGGAAGTCACAGCTCTGGTGGGCGTGACCTCCTCACCTCAGCAAAGGTCCCGAGGCCCTTCCCTCAGTGACTAGGAGTAACATTACTGATTGCCTCACAACTGGGCGCTTCAGTTTTAAGCCCTGAAGCGCCCAGGGTCGAGTGTCAATTAGTGACACTTCATCACAGAATGGGGGGGGGGGGGAGGGGGGAAGCAGTCTAACTGATCCCATCCTACTCCGTGATGACGTTGGGACTGCTGCATTCCCAAGCCTCCTGGGACCTCCGCGGCATAGCTGCAGGTAAGTGTGTCTATTTTTAAATGAATGTTTGGGGCGTGCGTGCATGTATGAATGTTTGTTAATGAGCGCTGTGAATGGACACGTTCGTGTGTGGGAGTGCACTGCTGTGAATTTGTGTGTGTGCGTATCTCGTCCACCCCCCTCCCTCCCAAAATTACAGGCCACCACTGCTTTTTGGACCGGGAGGGGCACCCAAAGAGCTACCCACATGCTGGGGAAAGGCTACTGCCTTTGTCAGGAGTTAAGTAGCACAAGTATCGTGGTGGCAGCATACCATGTAGGGCTCAATAGAAGTGAACAGGCCCTTCTTAAGTCGAGCTGCGACAGCGCAAGCGCTTTCGCTTGCAAGACACTATTGTTTACACTAATAAGCTTGAGGCCAGCACATTACTTACCATTTGTTGCGGCCTCCTAATTGGCAAGCGCAGGCAAAGTGTCACTTCTGTTCCTTTCTGTGGATCAGCGACCAAACACAGAATCAGTGCTCGTCCACTACGCCCAATGTGATTGAGGTACTTTTTCTTCTCTCTCCCCCCCCCCCCCGAAATCCCCGACCAAGTCTGGTGCTCCCTACCTCGCCTTCTTTCCTTATACCCCACTCCCACGGTTTGTTATTGCTGATCCATTATGTCCCTTCCTACTCATTTTGTCGTCACTCCCCCACCACCCCACCGCCGTTTTTCTCTTTTTTAGGTCGAGCATCAGTGCGCATGCGCGGTCTGCAAGACCTGTTGCATTCATTAAAACCACATTATTCCCGCCTGCTGCTTACCATTCGTTCACCCCGTGTTGCTCTTCTTTGTTGGCTGCTCACTGGTTTCAATAACCAACACGTCACTTCAGGTGAAGGCTAAGAGCATCGGTAAAGTACATGTTCCTTACGCTGTGGTTCTTCATCTATTGTGAAGGAGAACTCATTTTTTAATTGCCACCCATCACTGTTTGCAAGTGCGTGGTTGTTTACTCAGACTTTGCCGCATAAAATAAGTTGCATTTGAAAATAAAAATCAAGGGAGGGTGGCCCAGCCTCTTCTGGTCCATGTCCGGAGCAAGACGGGCTCGCACTTGTCCCAAGCGCGTCCCATGCCGCGGAAAGCTTAAAGAGCTTTAAAGCACGTTTTGGCGGCGTGGCCCCTCCTCACTGCTATTGAGGGTAGACGGGAAGTGCAGGAATGCTGGGGGACGTAGTTCCACTCCAGCTGAAAGCAAGTTTGTGTCCTGCACCATGGGAAGCTTGCTTAATGCGCTTTTAAGTGTGTTGGTGTGGCGTGCCCCCTCCTCACCGGCACCGAGGGGAACAAAAAGTGCAAGAATGTTGGGGGGCGTAGTCACACCCCAGTCGAAGGCAAGTTTGTGCCCCGGGGAGCTCTAAGCATTTTAAATCGCATTGTTGCGGCATGCCCCCTTTGTCCCCCTGCGCCACGGGAACCTTCAGCGATTTGACGCACTCAGGCGCGCAGCGCCCATAGGGCTAAAAAGGGTTCAGCCCCCCCCGTCGTGTCTTAGCCCGGGCTGATGCACCTTGAGCTGCTGAGGGTTAGGCTGGGCAGTGTCTGGAGTCTTATCTCCAGCACCCTCGAGTTTTTCACAGGTCTTTAAAGACTATTTGCATATTTACATACCTTTGTTAACTGGTTACCAAGCCTTAGTTCTTGTTCTGGTTCCAGTACTCCCTGGGCCCCCACTCTGCCTATTCCTTACATTTCTATTTTACATTTACTGTCGTAGTGTGAGAATGCATTTCATGAAAAGGAATATTAAGTAGCGTTGCCAAAAGAACAATGCCAACCATGTGTTTAAAGAGCCTGCAAACATTTCCTCTTGACACTAAATAGAGTTATACATAAAAAAGTGTGTATTCATTTGTAATGTGACTTGTCTTTGTTCCCTTTAATTTTCAGTCATTAATATTCAGGCAGCCCTAAAACACAATTAAAAGTATTTTCTATTTATATTTGCTTTTCGAAGTATGCACAGATAAGTGCTTAAAATAGGGCTTTAGGTAACTGGTTATTTTTGTACCGTCTGGAACATCAAAAAAATGAGCAGGCAACCCTAATCATAAGACTAGAAGTTTGTTGTAGGATCAGAACATTATTTATTTCCTCCACCCTCGATCCCAGATTAATGCCATAATAGCAATAGTTTAACTTATATCGGAAACCCTATGCCGCCATCAATAGCATGATGAGTTACTTACAGTGTCTGGGAATGCACCCTGCATTCAGACAACTCACACCTTATTCTCACCCTTCACTTTCATATTCACAGCGATCACAATGCACTCACACTAATCACCATGCACTCACACCATTCACCCGCTCACCCTGAACTCAGTGATCACTCTGCACTAAATATTTGATTACAAATTAGTTTTAAGACATTAGGGGGCAGATGTATCAAGCATTTTTGCATTTGGAAACTGGCAGAATCTGCCAGTTTGCGAACGCAAAAATTGCTTTTCCGATGCAGCAAACCTAATTTTGCGATTCGGTAACCTGTTACCGAATCGCAAAATGGGTTTGCGATTCGGTATTAGGAAGGGGCGTGTTTAGGGCGTCCCTTCCTAATACCAAATTGCATCGGTATTTATGAATGTTTTGTGACCGCATTTGCGGTCGCAAAACATTCGCATGTTACCACCTACTTCAAGTAGGTGGTAACCCATTCGCAAATGGGAAGGCTTTGTGAATGTTTGTAAAACCATTTTTAAGGTGCAGGCAGTGGTCCCACGGACCACTGCCGGCTCTTTAAAAATGAAGAAAACTTTTCATTTTTCGTTTTGTAAAACATCTCGTTTTCCTTTAAGGAAAACAGGCTGCTGTGCAAAAAAAAAAAAAGATTGCTTTATTTAAAAGCAATCACGGACATGGTGGTCTGCTGATCTCAGCAGGCCACCATCCCAGTGATTGTTGCGATTCCTAGGGGGTCGCAAATTGCGACCTACCTCATTAATATTCATGAGGTAGGTCATTTGCGACCCCATAGGAATCGCAAAAGGTGTACTATACACCTTCATACATGGCATTTTGCGATTCCCTAAATGCGAATCCTTTTGATTCGCAATTAGGGAATCGCAAATAACTATCTTGATACATCTGGCCCAATTTTCAAAGCAGACGCGGACCCCCTGAGTACTACATTTTATCACAGCCAAGTTAACACATTAAAAGTACTCTTGCATAGAAGTGTTTTTCTGTCTATCCGTTTTGCTGTTTTTCACCAGTGTTGAAGTCTGGTGTTTCATATTATATGTCAGCCTTGTAGCGGTTGTTCAGAGTTATTTCATTTACAGTGCCTTTTATTTCTGTGCTTTTAAAAACCTGCAAGCCGTGCATAAACACACACTTTGTACTTATAGTCGTTGCTTACGAGCAGCAAGACTGTCAGTAACTGTGCCTCTTTTACTGCCAGCCTTGCTTCTCTTAAGCAAAGACTACAAGTACAAGGTGCGTGTTTACGCACTGCTTATAGGTTTTCAAAACACATAAATAAAAGGCATTGTCATTTACAATGCCAACAGCTCAAACTCTCGCAAATGCGAGACCTATTGCATTGCAAATGCTTGTTTTAACATGTCGCGGTCAACACTGGCCACATCATGGTGTAATATTTTATTGACTTTAAGCCGTGTGTTAGGGTCAGCAGCTTGTTCTGCTGTGCAACGTGTCGTAAAAACATTGGCAAAGCCAACAGATCTCACATAGGTGAGATCTATTGGCTTTCCCAATGCTTGTTCCATGTGTCACTGGAGCGACACCTACAGGTTCACTCAAGTAAAATTCTGCTGCTAATTGCTGAACTCATCGTTGGCCTACATCAATTAGTATATAGTGCTGTGCAGTGCTTTGTGTGTTGTACGTAGGTGCTGGAGGTATGTGTGCACTTGAATAGTACAATACACAGAAGATTCTGGGTTCCATTTTGGGAGACCTAGGGCTGACTGTAGGAGCATGAGGAGGTAGAGGAATCCCACAAGACCGATGTGGATTGCGCCACCTGTGAGCTGTGTGGGATACACAATGGAGGAAGAACATCCAGTCTCTTCAGTACCCTTCAAAGGGTGCTCTTTGATTCAGAGAGGTGTCACTGGAAAAGGATCTGGGCACATCTCAGGAAGGAGATGGGGCTGATAACATAATCATAAAGAGTAAGGCTAGGGCCCCAGGTTAATCTTTGATGTAGGTATAACTCTGGCTGACATCCAGTTGTGAACCTCTAGTCACTCCCATGACCTGTGTTGTGGGATTATCAGATTTGGAGTCCCTCCTGCTGTGCCATACTGCTTTCTAGAGAAAGGGCAAGAGAGAGCACTTCAAAGGAAGAAGACCCCTAAAATAAACTTCGAGGACTCAGACCCTAAATCACATTTGGTGTCTGGATATAGACTATAAAGAAGGGGGGCTCAAGGCCCCCAAAACTGCCAACTGTCAAGCAGCCAGTCGGGCTGGGTGAGAAGGAGAAGCACTGCAAGACTTCTTCCTACGACCAGGAAGGGAGGCCAATGCCCGACAGTCTCTCAGCTGGGTGAGAGAATATTACCCAGGGAAGTCCAAGACTACCTGCACCTGGAGCACCAGTGCCTTCGTACTTAACAAGGCCCATGTGCCCTGTGAGGAAGAGGATAGGACTGGAGGGAGCGAGGTTCAGAGGGTAATCCTGGGAAGTGGATCCCTTTAGCATGGTTTGAGGAGACGGCTGCTGCACCGATTGGATAATTGCCTATGTGCAGGTTCAAGTTGGCGACCCTGTTGGAAAATGGCCCTCTGAAGGGTCACCCCAAACTTTTTGCCTTCCTCCTCCTCTTTTTCTGACCACAGTTTTGTTGGGTTAAGGACTCTGAGCACTTTAACCCCGTTACCCAGTACTAAAGTTCATGCGCTCTCTCCTCTAAACATGGCAACACTGGCTAACACCCAATTTGGCATATTTAATATATTTATAAGTTCCTACTAAAGTGCACTACCCATGCCCTATTGGGCCTGCAGCACTGATTGTGCTACCCACTTAAGTAATCCCTTAACCACGTCTCAAGCTTGTCACTGCAGAGCCCCCTGTAGTGAGGCTGGAGACTGGAGACTTCTGTACACTTTAAAGACCCTTCTTTGAAGTCAGTCCCACTTCAAGGGCACAATTGGGTATAAGTAGTGGACCTCTGACCCTAACAACAGAGTACACTACTAGACCTGTGAAGAACTCTGTCAGGAGAAAGGACTGTTGTACTGCTGAAAGGACTGCCACTCTGCAGGATGCTCTGGAAGAACAGTTTTTCTGCCCTACTGACTGCTCCCCTCTGCCCTGGCTGAGAAGGACTGGCTCCATCTCACTAGAACCCAGAGTGACTCCAGAGGCATGCTGGCTCGCCTCCTGTTTCAAGTCTCGGGGACATCAAAGACTACAACTCAACCTGTTACAGCACCTGGACTTCGCTTGCTGCAGGTCTTGCACTTGGAAGCGGATATAAAGTGCTGCTCCAGTAAGGATCAACACATCAGCGCCATTGGGAACCAAAACATCTTCCTCGATGTCGATGCATCACTGCAGCCGCGAAGATAGAGTACCTTGCTTTGACGACTGCTCAATACATCTCCGACTTTGCGCGGCTCGGATCCAGTGCATTCCCATAGACAACGATGCTTCGCTGTGCCTGCGGCGATCCAGTACATCGCTTTTACAGCTGCTCTCCCCATCGCGTCCTTTCACGACCCATCCTCGACTTTACGCAGCTTGGAACTGACACATCGCCTCCATCGTAAGAATCAACAACAACGCATCACCTCCACTGCTCCCCACATTGCTCTTGATGCATTTGAGGTACTTTTTCAGCTGGCCAAGGCTGGTACCTGTATTTAATCTGCGCTCCATTGCAATCGGCCTAGACTTTTGGATTTGACGTGGTCTAGTGCAGCCAGATAGCTCCGGTTGGAGCTTTATGCTTTTAAGCACTACAATTCAGCTCATTCTTAAAAAAAAATTAACTCCGGTTATACTTATTAGATGTTGGTCGTTTTGGTCTTGTTTTGTACATGAAAATACACTCTACTTTTCTAAACTAGTGTGGAGTCTTTTTGTGATGTTTTCACTGTGCTACTGTTTGAAGTGTTGCACAAATACTTTACACACTGCCTCTTAAGTCAGCCCTGACTGCTCTGTGCCAAGCTACCAGAGGGTGAGCACAGGCAAATTTATGGTGTGTTATTGACTTACCCGGACTAGGATTGCTGTTCCTGATTGGACAGGGTGCATACCTCTGCCAGCCAGAAACCCAATTTTTAACAGTCCCCATATGCCACAGGGGCCCGCCATGAAGTTAGTCGTGGTCAGCATCACTGCTGTCTCGATCAGGCCGTACCCCCATGTGCAGAAGAAACTCATCAACCCCGCATGCCAAGTGGGGCCGCAGTGAAGTTTACTGCTGTGCTCCTCAGGAAGTAGTCCATGTCCGGAGTAAAGTCAGTGACCCCGTATGGCAGGTGGGACCACCAAAAAGGATAAGGATCATGGCCTTGTTGATACAGTCGTGGCGAGGAGAGGCCCGTGGTGATCCACGCGGTCCTCAACTCTGACTGAGGATCGGAACTAGAGGCTGTCGAAGGCACTCCCCACCTGTGGGAATGATCAAAAGTAAAGTTACTGGGGGCGTGGCTAGCCAACACCCAAGATGGCCGCACTTGCTTAGAGCTCCGACTGCCACTTGAATAATATTTCCCCTATATCCGCTACAATCATCCGGTGAGCCAGCTACAAGTGCCGACTGGGAGCCCCGTGCGCTCAGGAGTCACCCGGTCCATCAGCGGAGAGAACCCGACAGCCCCAGCCCGGGTTATCGGCTCCGTAGCCGTGTGCCGGAAGGAGGCAGAGTTCCGACCGCGACGCTGCCCGGCGCCCAACTACGGCACTCCGGCTGCATTGAAGCGGGCCCGTAGGCCCTGGTGGATGTTCTAACCTCTCTCAGGCCTGACACATACCATTGGCCCCTGCCGTGTCCCAGCCGCTCTTCTCCTGCAGGCATCCGGTGGGCTCCTTGTCACCAGCGGTTGCTGCGACACGGTGGGTGGGCTCCAGTACACGCCAATGTCATCGGAGCGCCCCGGGCGCCTCTGGCCTGATTCCTGTATTGCGGCGGTGAGTGGAGGGGTGCCGGACTTTCCCCCCCCGCTTTGGTGTGTCATCCAACCGTGTGTGCGAGCGCCTGGGGAAATCGGCCTTTCTTCGCCCTGACGGCCAGCGCTGCAGCTTACTACTGCGCCCCTCCCCCATGGTGAATGATAGGCCGTTGTGAAAACCTTATTGCTGCTGTAAACTGGAGGGTGCGCGTTAAGGAATTGTTGCTGGCAGGACCCCCACGATCCACGGCAGCTGCTGGACGCACAGCAGGTCGGGGTGCTGACTGGGGGGCTACAATCTGTTTATCATAGGCCCCAGACCACTGCAGGATCGTGCACCGGAGGTGCGGGTAGAGAACTTTGGGCACAAACGAAGCGTTGCAAGTGTGAGAGACTGTGGCACTGAAGTTACACGCTGTTTCCTGGGGCCCCTGTTGAAGTGAAACAAAGCACGTATTTGGGGGCGTAGCACGGTTCATCTGTACTTTCTCCTGGCTACATTCGTCCCCGACGTCTCCAGCCCCGCTACCCCTAACACCTGAGGTCTTAATTCTACTCTTGGTCTCGACGCAATGGCCACGGCTAAAGGTTCCAGACAGACCCACCAATTGAGATTAGCAAAATTTGCTCATACTAAGTCGGACGCTGCTGAAGAGAGGCACGACGACCCTGAAGCGAAGCAACGAATCGATCAAGGGGCCCGACGCTAGTGGACGTCATAGAGGCTATTCAGGGAGTCCGATCGGCGCTGGAGCAAAAGATCGATACGGTGACGACTGAAGTCACCCTTATTCGCGCCGAACTCCGCAACTTGGGGGACAGGGTTAAGGCGACTGAAGACTCCGTTACAACGCTTCAAGCTTCCACAAGGACACTCGAAACGTTGGTTAAGCGATTAAATGCCCAAACATCAGACCTTGAGGCGAAACTGGAGGATTATGAGGGACGCGCACGCAGAAATATCGTCTGAATTGTGGGGGTTCCCGAGAGGGCTGAGGGGCAAGCCACAGATCTTTTTGTGGAGGGCTTAATTCAAAACCACCTACAGCCCCGGTCCCTCTCACAATACTTCTCGGTGGAGCGTGCTCATAGAGTACCTGGGGGCCCCCCTAAGCCTGGTGCCCCTCCGCGTCCCATCCTGGCCAGGATATTCAACTTCTGCGACAGGGATATCATCCTACAGATGGCAAGGACGGCCCCACCGCTCAAATTCGAGAACTCTACCGTTACATTCTTCCCTGATTTCACCTACAAGGTACAACAAAAACGTAGATCCTTTCTGGAAGTGAAACGGGCCCTCCGTGATCAAAACTTGAAGTATGCGATGCTCTTCCCGGCTAAGCTGCGGGTGCAAGCAGAGAGGAAATCGTCGTTTTCCAGACTCCGGAGGAATCCTGGGAGTGGCTGGAAGGCTGGCGCTCCTCTGGTGAGAAGAGGCTTTCCCCCCCCCCAGTCGGCTGCAGAGTCAGGACGGCCATTTCGAAAGGGTCGATCGATGAGAAGATGTTTGATTGCAGATCGGTCTGGTCCCGTAGCTGTGACTCGTCCCATTTCTCATGGTCAGCAGGATCCATCGCTATGCAGCAGTGACTATGAATATTGACTGGCCCCAAGAGGGCAGGGGTGACTATACTGTGTGAAATAATGTTTGTGGTCTGAATCTTTTTTTTATGCGCCCTGTATTGCATTGAACAGTTTAGCAAGTTCATGTACTAGGCACACCGCTCCTAGCTATTGTTGGGGGTGGGACTGCCAATTGGGGCTATTTGGGCTCCTTGCTCGGTAGGGTTTACTGTCACTAGCATTATATACTCTGGGCTCACGTAATAGTTATCATGGGTGAATGAGGTCATACTCTTGGGCAGTTAGGCTGTGTAGCGTTCCCCTTCACTTAGTATATTTGTTTTGGGTTTACAGGCACTCTGTGGATGGTGCTTTCTTTATTGCATTCAGGGTCGTCAGTAACGTAATTATTAGTTTCCTGCTGCCCACATATGCATTGTCCCAAATGCTAACATTTACCGGGGGAAGTGTGATAGACCGACATTATCGTTTATTTGTTGTCCTTCGTGAGGAAGGGCCCCTCGCCCCCAGTGTGAATGAGTGTTGATCAGGATGCGGCTTCACTTTTGGGCCGCCTTAAATTAATCTCTTGGAATGTGAACGGTTTGGGTGACCGTATCAAGCGGGGAATAGTATTGCAATATCTGAAACGACACGCCCCTGACCTTGTATTACTCCAAGAAACACACATCCAGGGAATTTCCTATTGCGCACTCAATAGATGGCGATATAAGTTAGTGGCTCACGCTGGTTATGCTAAGGGGTCCAGAGGGGTGGGTATCTTGGCACGTAACTCCCTCCCCTTCCAAATACAAAAAGTCACGCGGGATCCACTCGGTAGGTTTGTCACAGCCTCGGGGCGGTGGGAGGGTAGGTCCCTTAATGTGACTTCCTTATACATGCCCCCCAGACTTCATTCCCCCACGCTGCAGGACCTGGGTCTGCATATGTTGAATTTGCCTGAGGGAGACATACTGGTGGGGGGTGACTGCAATGCCGCTCTTAATGGGGATCTTGACCGATTGCCGCCTAAACGGGGGAACCGCCCGGGAAATTACTGGCGGACTTCCTGGGGGCACTAGGCCTGATAGATATTTGGAGAACCTGTAACCCCACGACCCAACACTACACTTTCCACTCGGGGTGCATGGGAGTCTATCTCGTATAGATTATCTCTTCGGTAAGGCCTCCCAGCTCCCCATGTTTGGCGATATCTCCTTCCTTCCCAGGGGCATCTCAGATCACTCCTCGATTGTGGCATGCTATGGAGGGGTGCCACCTCCCACTCGTCACGTAATGGTACTTAATCCCTGGGCCGGGTCTGGTGGCTCAGTGGACTAATGCGTCCATTGCAGGGGCCTGTGTTCGACCTCATGGTCACAGGTTCAAATCCCGGCGGGTCCACTCAGCCTTTCATCCATCTGAGGTCGATAAAATGAGTACCATTGAGTTGGGTAACAATGAACATCTGTTATTCAGCGCCAAAAGACCTCTGGGTGAACGTGCGCTTTACAAATACACATGGTATGTTATGTAGTGCCGATGACAAGAGAAACTGGCGGAGGCCACCAAAAATTACTTTGACGAAAATGATGGATCTGTGGACTCGGATGTAATACTGTGGGAGGCCTACAAGACTGTGATCCGGGGTTGCGGTGAATGGAGGTTGGTCGGCAGCCTTTACATTGGAAAAAGGTACGAGACAGGGTTGCCCGTCGCCACTGCTTTTTGCTTTGGCTCTTGAACCGCTGGCTATCTGGATAAGGGGGGATCCCCCTCATTAGGGGTCTCAATTGGTCAGTGGATTGGAGGGACAAGATTTCTCTCTACACCGATGATATTTTGCTCTATTTAGCCAAACCCCGTTTCTCTATTCACAGAGTACTACATATTTTTACTCTTTTCCAAAAATACTCCGGTTACACTATTAACTGGGATAAATCATTGATTTATGTTTTGAGCGGAGACCCCCCGATGCTCCCCGGAGGCTGTGAAGCCAAAATAGTTGCGGATGGCTTTCAGTATTTAGGTATATACATCACACCTGACTCCTCCGTTTTTTATGATCGGAATCTTTTGCCCCCCCTGCGCCGCCTTCGGGCGGATGTGCAGCACTGGAAAACACTGCCTCTTATGCTGTTAGGCAAAGCTGCCCTTTACAAGATGATGGCGCTTCCGCGTTTTCTGTATGTCCTACAGAACCACCCCACTTGGTTCCACCTCGCTCTTTTCAATCCATTGACGCTGAAGTGCGCACCCTGCTTTGGAATCACGGTGTCCCCCGTATTGCCATCACCAAGCTCACGAAAAGCTGGTATGACGGCGGCATTGCCCTGCCTGCCATTAAATCCTATTATTGGGCCTCACAACTAGTGGTCCTGAACCACTGGATGCATCAACCCATTGTCGACCCCGCCTATAGGACGGACAGGCATAATATGCTTCCGGGTAATTATCTCAGGGCACTTTATGGTGGTGCGAAGCACACGCCCAGATTCACCCCAACTTCCACCACGGTCGCTCTATGGCATAAGGCTACAGCTGCTCTTGGATGGAAAGATAGAATTACGCCAGTCACTCTGTTGCTTGACTCTTGTCGACTGGGGGTGTTGTCCAGGCAACCAGGGTTCAATAAGTGGGACCTGATCGGCCTCTCGAAGGTCGGGTATATGTGGAAAGCGGATGGGGTGATTCAATTCACTGACCTGCAGAGAGATTACCAGCTGCGGGGGGGGGGGGAGACCTTTCGTTACCTCCAGGCCCGCAATGCTCTTCATAGAGCGATCCCTAAAGGGACAGACTTGCCGGTCTCCTCGCCCCTAGAAGATAGGCTCTTGGACGATTATCTCCAGGAGAAGGCTATCTCATTGACCTACCATAAAATACTGAACTACACGCCAGATACCCAGGAGAAAACTCGCGCAAAATGGGTAGATGAGATAGGAGATATAGACGATGACGACTGGCAGGAGGCCCTCGCCTCCCCTTGCGAGGTGGCAATCCGTTCTCGTTTTAAACTCATTCAACTTAAACTGCTCCACCGAGCCTACTATACCAGCTCGGTACTGGTCAAAATAGGGATACTAGACTCCCCGGCCTGTCCCCGGGGATGCGGCCACACCGGTACCTACATACACCAATGGTGGGAATGCCCGATCCTTCACAGGTACGGGAGAAGGTCATATCGGTTATTGTTAGAAATGGGGGTCTCTAGTTGGCAAGGGCTTGCACCTTTGTCCAAGTAGGGACCCTTCTTCCTAGTCAGGGTAAGGGAGTTACACTCCTAAAATAACCCCTGCTCACCCCCTTGGTAGCTTGGCACGAGCAGTCAGGCTTATCTTAGAGGCAGTGTGTAAAGCATTTGCACATAACCAACAGTAATACAATGTAAGCACTACAAACTGACACCACACCAGTTTAGAAAAATATCCAATATTTGTATATACTTAAAACAAGACCAAATACGATAAAAATCCACAGTACAGTACTTTAAAAATCTTCTGTTATCAAAATGTCCTTAAAAACAGTTCCCTGGTGTCGATAGCTCCATCCGGGGCCATCACGGCGTCGTGAACAAACAAATCCAAACAGTTCTGGCTGACCGCGGCGTCGCGGGTCAGCTACGGTGTCGGGAAGACCCGCAAACAGTACCTTTCAGGAATGCAGGGCGTCGATGACCTCGCGGTGAGCTTCCGAAAACACGGCGTCCGCAGGCGTCAGTTCCGGAGATCGGTGCAGGCGTCGTCGGGCCCTCGAAGTCACACGCGTTGCAGATCGATCTCCTCTCTGTTGAAGTCAGGAGCGCTAGCGTCGGCCGGCGTCGGGTGCTGCGGTGCGAAGTGCAGCGGTGCGGCGTGCGGTGCCCTCAGGTCGCGGTGCGAGCAGCGGCTCGGTGGCGGCGTCGGATGGCGTCGTAGGTGAGACCAGCGTCGCGGTGTGAGATGAAGGCAGTGCTCGTCACGGTGTTGGCAGGTCATGGTGCAGCAGCGGCGTCGTCGTAGCTGCAGCGCTGTCATCGGCTGATGAACTGGAGTCGATGGCACCGGCGTCTGTGGGCCAAGGCTGCGGTGCGGGATGAGGGCGGTGCGTCGTGTAACTTACGAGCGGTGCCCCCGAACCACGGTGCAAGCAGCGTCGTCGAGTCCGGCGTGGAGCGGCGTCGTCGGGGATACCACGGCGTCGTCGTGAAGCGAGGCAGTGCGAAGTGCGGTGCCCAGAGGTCGCGGTGCGAGCAGCGGCTCGGTGGCAGCGTCAGCAGGCGTCGGCGGTGAGACCAGGGTCGCGGTGCGGCGTTGTGGCGGTGCCTTCAGGACATGGAGTCGGCAGCGGCGTCGTAGACGGCGTCGGGCTTGAAGTCTTTGCTGTTCCTGAGACTTCTTTAACAGGGGGCAAGGTCTACCTCAAGCCCTTGGAGACACTCACAAAGTAGATTGCAGAAAGTTCAGTTCCAGTCCTTTCACTGCCCAAGACCGAAGCAGCCACTGCAGGCCAACACAGCAAAGCACACAGCAAAGTGGTAGTTCCTCCTCACAGCTTCTCCAGCTCTTCTTCTTGGCAGTCTTCTTGATCCCAAAGAGTTCCAAAGTTCTGGGGTTTGGGTCCCCCTTTTTATCCTCAATTTCTCTTTGTCCTCTGAAGGCAGAGAGGCCTTTGCCTAGTCCAAACCAGTTCTGGTCAGTCCTGGAGCACTTTGTTGACAAGTCTCCTTCTTTCCTTTTACAGTGCAGGCCAGGGACATCAGACGCACCACAGGAGGTGGAGCCAGCATTGTGGAGGGAAGGCCCAGCCCTATTCAGGTCCCAGGTGCATCTCCTCCCACCCATCTACATGTAGATCTTGCTATTCAGCCCTGTGCTGACTCACCCTGTCTCCTGGCATCCCCCAGCCCCTGTCACTCACACTCCAGACAAGGAATACACAACCTAGCAGAGGCAGGCTTGGATGGTTAGACAAGAAAATACCCACTTTCTAAAAGTGGTATTTTCAAACACAGAATGTTAAAACCAACTTCACTAAAAGATGCATTTTATCATTCTGAGTCCAGGCATACTAAACTCGAATTTCTACCATGTTCCCTGGGTCAGTTAGGATTATAAGCTGTAATAATCAAAACTGCCCATTCTGGCCTATGGGGAACAGGTAGCCTTGCAATAGTGAAAAACGAAATAGGCTGTAATTCACTATCAGGACATGCCACACACACCAGGGCATGTCCTACCTTTCACATACCATGCACCCTGCCCACAGGGGTACCTTGGGCCTACCTTAGGGGTGACTAACATGTAGAAAAGGGAAGGTTTAGGGACTTGCAAGTGTGTGCACTTGCCAAGTCGACATGGCAGCCCCAGGCTGCACACAGGCTCTGCAATGGCAGGCCAGAGTTACACTTTACGGGCTGTTTGCGTGGGTGGCACAATCCAGTGCTGCAGCCCACCAACAGCATTTGATCTATAGGCCCTGGCACTCTCAGTGCACTTTACAAGGGACTAACACAAATCAAATAGGCCAATCATGGAAACACCAATCCATAACACATTTTATACAGGAGCACTTGCACTTTCCCACTGGACAGCAGTGAGGAAAGTGCGCAGAATCATTACACCAGCAAAAACAGAGTCAAAACCAGGAGGTCAGAAAGCAAAAAGTCAGGGGAAACACGCCAAAAGATGCCAAGTCTAACAGTTATGTACCGGATAAGTAAAGCACCTATTGACGTCTCCCCTAGGCTCTGTCTTTTAAATATCTGGGAAGCCACGGACTTGTCCCGTTCTGAGTGTCTATGGGTTTCTTTGGGCTCTATGGTAGCAAAACGCAATATAGCAAGAACATGGAAGGGAGGGATTCAATTACGACACACTGACTGGGAGTCGGATATGGATTGGTGTATGCAAGCAGAGAGGGTAATTTACGAAAGCAGGGGCTGCCCGCATAAATTGTCAAGAATCTGGGCCCATGGAATGAAAGTAGGGGCTTGCTATGTACCCCTTTCAGTGATCCCCCCTCATCGTTGATTGATAATGAAGACATTTGATGTGTGGAATACAATGGAAACTACGAAACATATGATTGTACTGTGGACCCATTGATATGCTTTGTCCTTACTGTACTACCTTATTATGACCACCTGGAAAGGTTGATTACTGCACCGCACTGCACTTGTCTTTGTTGTATGTTTTTATGTTGCTTTTTCAATAAAAAAAGATAAAAAAATAAATAAAAAAAAGTAAAGTTACTGCCATACCAGTGGAGTGCCGAGGGCACCCAGAAGCTGCCCCTGCTGAGCCTTGTTTTCACCAAAGGCAGCTGCTGCATCTGTGAGTGAGATGCTCTTGGGAACTCTGGTCATGCAGTCCCTACTGGTGCCAGTAAGACTGATCGAAGGGTCAGAAGGTCCTGGAGGAACTTATCTGCCAGACAGAACTTTGGTGCTGGAACACTTTTGACTTTTCTAAAAGAGGTGGAGTGGGACTCCCAAGACTCAGACGGTTAGTTGAGTCAAAACAGAATGTCACCTATAATGAATGGGGAATAAGCACTACTGCTAGTGAGAGGGAAATGGGACTCCGGGACCTGCTTATTAAACACTAGAGCCCTCCCTCAGGGGGCTGTGTACATTGTTTGTGCATGCCATACTTCACTGTGTTCGTAAATAAATACTACTTTTGTCTTAAAAAACAGTATTTGACTAGACAATTATTTATTGCTGCTATTGAACGTGCTGTGAGCCTGTGCTCACCCACTCCCGAACCCCCCCAATCTACCTCGCCCTGGGAAGCCTTGGACTGCTCGACCCAAGCTACCACTGAGAGTCAAGTGCTGAAGTGGTACTTGGCCCAGTTACTTAGGATCCATAGTAGGTCAGGCCCAGGACATAAGGAGTAAAAGGCATCAATCCACACTATCTTATCTACCTAGCCTGCTGCAACACAATAGACAGAAGTATGTGTACAACTAAGTCCTTTTATCGCACAATTACCACTCTTGTTAATCAAAAACATTTTCAAGTGTTCTGATTTAGCCCATCAATCCGGTTATAAATCAGTCAGTTTTTATGCATTCACTATTCTCTTTGGAAGATTTTTGAAATGCCATACCAAGCATTTTCCCAAGAAATCTTATTGGATGATCCCTTTTCATCAAACAGAAAACCCACTTAAATATATTCAACATGCCATCTGTGAAAATATGCGTGCAAATTTCAGACATAAGTTGTAGTAGTTATTTTCATGCACAGTTGACAAATATTTTCACTAATGCTGTTACTTTAGAATTTTTTTTCTGCCTCTAGCATTCATTGGTATTTTACCAGTTTCAGTATTGGTTCTGGTCTGTCATGAACTTCAATTAGAAGTCCCATGGCCCAGGCCCTCTGAAAGGGGTGCTGACAAAACTTACGCTACTAAATGCACAACCCTTCCATAGCCAGAAAGGGCTGGTAGCCGAGGCCTCGGTGGCGTAGCTAAGTGGGGGTCCCCCGGGCGGCACAAGTTTTGGGGGCGGATGCCTCCCCCTGCTATCACCTGCCGTCTCAGGGCGGCTACAGCACCCCCCGCTCCTCAATACGTTTGCTGCGAGGGGGCGGCAAATGCACAAAATACTCGGCTGCAACTCCCCCCGCTCTTTACTGCAGCCGCTGCGGCCGGCAAACGCAGAGACCGCCGCGGGCACCCATAGGGCTAGCTACGCCACTGCGAGGCCTGCCAGCTATGCACAGTGCTGCACATGAATAGAGACAGATTTTGCCTCCACATGGAGAGAGAAGCCTTTGCACTCTTGCAAGTGACCTGGGAGTCAAGACGTGGCACAACAGCAGCGGATAAGAAAGTCTCTACCCGGAGCGGATTACAAAAGCATTATGAGCTGCTGCAATGCAGAACTAGAACAAATGAAACAAAGCACCTGAGCACCAAGCTGGAGACAGAGGTGCTGCTAATATGAGGGCAGGGAAAAATAATTTAGAAATAGGTACATCAGAAGACCCCCATTCCGCATGCTGTGGGGCATCAAGGTGCCCCTCTGAAATCTCATCTCCAATACTTTTGCATTTCTAGGGACAGCGCAGCAGAGACTGGTCAAACAGAAGAAATAAATAATCAGACAAATATTCAATAACGAAAATTATCTGTACATTTGTGGTGGTGTCAGCACTTTTTGCATGCAAATAAAGATGTGCATTATTAATAGTTTACAGAGCAATTCATCTACACCTGAATTCACATGGATATACTGACAAGAAGCGAATACAATTGAAACAAACTTGCTATGATAAGTTAAAGTGTGTTTTCCCAGTTTAAGCTAACTAGGCCTCAGTTAGGCCTCAACACCATCTTGTCCAAAATGGTTGCTACATCATGTCCATTCTCACTTAATATTTCTGCTGGACACTATGTGCAGCAAGATGTGGATTTATTTCTGAATGGCACTGTTCTCGAAGAGGGCACACTAACAGTTTCTCAAGGACCTTCTCCTTTCACATGGTATTGCATACATGAGGCTGCCTGCGGCACATGCAGTGTGCCCACTCAAGAGGGCAGCCACCCGGGGGGTGGAGCTTGCCTGAGCTCAAGATGGCCGCAACTTAGGAGGGCTCCGTTAGCCATCCAACAGGAATCCGACAAGCGGCACAGTAAAACCCTATTCCAGCTACTGCCACGGGGAGCGCTGGAGAAGAGCTGCATAGCGGTGGTGTGCCGATTGCGCCTGAATGAGCTACTAACAGTCGGAGAACAAACATGACTGAGTGGGGCCTAGAAGAAGCGCGGACTGCAGCCTTGACCCAGCAGGGGTGCGGCTGCGCGGACGATGCCGGCTTCGGACCAGGAGACTTGCCCTTGCCGCTACTGCAGAGCGCTACGAGTGACTGCCGCGGTGGGTGGACGCCGGAGCTTGGAGTGACTGCTTTCCGGTGCGCTGTGCTAGGCGACGCCTGCCCGCCCTGAGTGGCGCGGCCTCACCGGGCTACTGGGCAGAGGTGCTGAGCCCTGAAATTGAGGCCCTGCAAACGAGAGTGGAGAGAGCCTGCTGAGTGCCTCGCAGCCGGAGACTCCGACTCCAGTCGGCGACAGCTGCCTGCGAGCTGGCGGTGAAACCTTGGGGTGCTGCGAGGCCTATATCTATAGCTGGGGCGTGTCTCCATTGTATAGTGAGAAGCAGGCAGAGAGCTGCGAGGTGCCGGAGGTCGGCGGCCCCTCCTGTGCGCATGTTGGAGACAAGCGCTTTGAAATTTGAGACACTGTCCCCCGTGATTTTGAGGTGAAGGGTGAATTGAGGCCAACCGGGCCTGCTGGGGCTGGCGAGTGTTATTTCTGCCTGCTGCTTTGTGGACTAGGGGCACTCTTTAACGGGATCGCTACGGGGAGAGAGACGACATCTGGTGCCCTGATACAAGAATATAATTTGGGAAGCCCACAGACCTACTAGCAGAGCTGACAGACTGCTGTGAGCTTCGTATGTCTCTGGGGGCTGGTCTCTCGCCCCCTCAGTGCCCTTCTGCTGGACCACATACTGGGCCTCCTCGTAGATTGGAGTTAAGCTGGGGATCCCCCGCCCGGCTGTGTGATCAGGCTGGTGCGCAGCTGGGATTGAGCTGTGACCCCTTGCCGAAGCAAGGCGTGAAGGGCGTGGTGGCGAGACCTGTAGCAGGAGAGGTGGTACCTGGGCCATTACGAATCATGAGCAAGGTTGATAAATCACAGCCCAAGCTGCAGTTTGAACAACGCAGGGCAGACAGAAGGAGATCAGCGCTGATAAGGCCCCCGCAGAGCAGGATGACACTGTGGAGGAGATGGAGGGGGACATTTGTCAAATCCTGGCAGCGATGCAGAGGAGCCTGTCTACCATAGATGGCAAGATCGACTCCCTGGCCTACTGTATGGACCGTATGTCGGAACGGTTAGACAAACATGCTGAGCGCCTTGATATGGCACAGAGGCGGGTGACCGAAGTCGAAGAAGCTCAGATGGAAACGAGCAGCGCCCAGAGACAGATGAGGAAGCTTCTAAACGCCCTGCAAGACAAGGCAGAGGATTTGGAGGCCAGGTCGAGGAGATGCAATATTCTTATCACGGGCCTTCCCGAATCTACAGCTATGGGTAACATGGAGATATTCGTGGAACAGCTGTTGGTAACACTCCTAGGCCGTGATAATTTTTCCGCCATGTTTGTCGTTGAGCGAGCCCTCGGCTCCCTCGGTCCTAGGCCTTCGCCGGGATCTCCTCCGCGCCCTGTGATTGCGAAGTTATTGAATTACAGGGACAGGGATGCAGCGTTGTGTCAGGCCAGGGAGAAACGCGACACAGTTTGAGGGCTCATTGATCGCACTCTTCCGACCTTCACCATGAGGGTACAGGAAGCAAGGCGACAGTTTGCCCCCTTGAAGCGTCAGCTGAGAGAGAATAGCTTGGAATATGCAATGCTGTACCCGGCCAGATAGAGGGTCACCATGGACGGCAAATCAAAAATTTTCACCAACCCTAAATTACTACAGAAGGGCCTCAAGGAGCACATCAAGGCTGGCGACTGGAAAGGAGCTGCTGGGGAGCCAGCCGGCGCGGCGGGTGGAGACTTGGAGGAGCAGGACTAATAGGTTTGCACTCTGGGGTTATTTTTTACTCTTTTACTGAACAGGTATGATTAATACGAACTGCTGTTTGAAGATTGTTCAAGGTGATATATGGATACCTGTTGCTCTTTAATGGTGGAAATAACTCTATATGCTTATCTGGAGCTGTGAGCAGTGTGGACTAAGACTGAGATTAAGACTGTAGATCAGTCGGTGCTAGCTGCTGGCTCGCTCTGATCTGGTGAGAGGGACCTGAGGGGGCGGAAGCGGGATTGTTTCAACCTTTGTTTGAGACTAGTGAATTGATGCCTGATGATTGTTAGAATAAGGTGCGGATGGCTACGTCTTTACTCTGATTTCAGTGGTACTCTAAGCAGTGAGCAGGGAACATCCGCCCCTGCGTGTTGCCCACTGTATGGCGAATTGGCAGAAATGTTTTTTGTTTGATGCTGTAATCCTTTTTGGAGTTCTTTTTAATAATTGGGGGGTGCAGGCAATTTCGACTATGCCAAGTTGGGGTGTGCATGGAGGGGGAGGGACATTCAGGGGTTTCATTTTTGTTTTTGTGTTGGTAGTAGGCATACAGTGTTTACAGGGTTCAGGAGCAGTGCATTGCAGTGCTGTAGTTTGGGGCAGTTGCATGGTGGCAATTGGCAGCGTAGAGATAGTCAAGGAAGTTTGGAATAACACCGGGACAAGGCAATAGAATCCGCTTCTTAACATGGAATGTCAGGGGCCTTAATGATTTTAGAAAGATGCGAAAGGTGCACGCTTATCTCATAAGACACAAGCTTGATATCGCTTTACTGCAGGAGACACATTTGCCCACAGACAGTAGAATTCTCACGCGCTGGCGCTTGCATGGGGCCTTCCACGCGGCGGGGCTCACAACACGCCATGGGCGTACTCACGTGGGTGAACCCTAAGTCGGGAATACAACTGGAAGCAAATCGAGACAGACCCAGAGGGCAGGTTTGTAATTTCTAGATATCGTGGGCAGGGATTGGACCTGATTATAGTTAATATTTATGGTCCTAACTACGACAATCCACAGTTCTATCACAGATTGTTCGGGCGCCTGGGAGGGTTATCCACTACCGCAAGTATGGGGTGGTGATCTCAATTGCGCGCTGGACCCGGCAGTGGACCGCTCCAGGGGCCTGACTCGGTTCCCTTCAGCTGCAGCCAGAGCCATTATTGATGCTGCAACCCAGTCAAATATGGTAGATGTCTGGAGGATGCGGTCCCCAGCTGCGGGGGGCTTCACCCACTACTCTGCTCCGCATGACCTTCATACCAGAATAGACTATTGGTCTTATGTACCCACAGATCCGAGCTTGCTCGACTCACCCCCGCTCCTTTTCTGATCATTCCCCAATAATGATGGAGGTTGAGAGCCCGCAGAAGAGGCCAGCTCCTTTTACGTGGCGGTTCCCGCCCCATGCGTTGCTAGACAGCGTATTTAAATCAGAGATGGCTGAGGTCATAGAGAATTTCTTCGACAAACACTGGCTCTGTCCGTCAGTTTTCTACAGTATGGGAGACTTTTAAAGTGTATATAAGGGCAATAGCAATGTCCAAACACTCTGGGGTGCTCCGTTCTCTCAGGGGAAGGTTGGCTCTCCTGGAGGGTCGCTTGATTGAGTTAGAGCAGGACTCCCTCGTGGGCGGAGGAGCTCGGGCAGCAGAAGAATTGAACACTGTACTGGAGGAATACCACAAAACTGGATAGTGAAGTGAAGTTCATGGGGAAATAAGCAGTCGCCAAAACATATGGGGAGGGTGAGAGTTCAGTTTTAGAGGCTCTGCTGAGAAATAGGAGGGAATCGAGCTGTGTGTCTGAACTGTGAGCAGCAAGTTGTTGAGGGACCCTCCCGCAATAGCAGATAGGTTTAACCAGTACTATTCTGATCTATACCGCTCCAGAGCGACAGTAGATGATGCTGTGATCCAAGACTACTTAGAGCATATCCAGATGCCGTGGTTGGCTGATGAACATAGGGAGCATCTTATGAAGCCATTGGACGCCAGTGAAGTACTTGTGGCGCTCAATGCTATGCACGCTGGTAGCGCACCTGGGCAAGACAGCCTTACAGTCGCGTTTTATAAAGAATTTAAGGAGCTGCTCATCCAGCACCTTATTACATTATTTGAGGAAATAGGCTAGGAAGATGGAATGCCCCCCTCTATGATGGAAGCTCTGATAGTTACAATATTAAAACCAGATAAACCCCCTAACGAATGTTCATCGTTTAGGCCTCTATCTTCCTCAACGTCGACACCAAACTATTTGCTAAAATTTTGGCTAACTAATTGGTGCCGCTTGTTCCGCTGTTGGTGGGCCCGGAGCAATCGGGGTTTGTCCCAGAGCGTAACCTGGTATATAATTTGTGGACGGTGTTTGGAGCAACACAGCATAATAAACCGGAAATCAAAGTGGCTGCGGTCTTCCTCGGTGCAGAGAATGCCTTTGATTCGGTTGAGTGGCCCTTCATGCGAGCTGTGTTGCGGCGACTGGGAGTGAGGGAGGTTTTTCTGCAGTTAGTGGCGGTCTTATACCATTCCCCCAGGGCCAGGGTTGGGGACATAGTGACAGCCCCCATCAAGATATCTCGGGGAACTCGTCAAGGGTGCCCTTATCGCCTTTGTTGTACACCCTGGTGGCGGAGCCCTTGGAGTGTGTATTAAGGGCGTACCATGGACATAGGGGGATTCCCTTTCCAAAATATAATCTTATTGTGTCATCCTATGCGGATGAACCTTTCCTGTATGTTAGGGACCCGGTGTCCAACCTGACCCCAGTGTTGCAAGAGGTGGTAAGATACGGCGATCTCTCAGGCCTTAAAATTAATTGGACTAAGTCAACTATCTTCCCATTGTCTTTAGCCATAGAGCCTGTTGAATTAGATTACCCCTTAGCATGGACCACTAACCCTGTGCGCTACTTAGGAGTGAAGGTTCTCAGTGAGAACTATGGTAAAGCAATCACTAAATTAGAATAAGACGTGGAGCACTGGATCCGATTGCCCTCGTCTCTACTGGGACGCGTATCACCTATGAAGATGGTAGTGCTCCCAAGATTTCTATTTTTGTTTGCGAATGTCCCGATGGTGCTCCCTGCGCACATGTTTAAGGTCATCCACTCATTACTGGTGAAGTTGGCTTGGGCTGGGAAGCACTCGCGCGTTAAGTGGGACACTCTCACGCTACCCTACTCCATGGGTGGCCTTGGGGCCCCGGATTTAGAATTATATTATCGAGCTGCGCAAAGTTCACACGCCTACCTTTGGGTCCACGAGCAAGCTGGCCTCCCGCATTTACAGATTAAAAGGGTCGCGGCTGCACCTTCTTCCCTCCCTTTCTTGTTGTTTCATGTCCCTACTAGACGAGCGGGTATTTTAGACTCTGTCAACTCGGTCACTCATGCTTGGCAAAACCTGTTAAAAAGGCAGGAGGGAGCGGTCCTGTACTCCCCCTTGACACCGGCGGAGTGGTATTACTGGCTGCCGATTTGTCGTGAAAGAGAGGTGGTCCATGCGCTGACATCAATCAACATTACAAAAATTGGAGATTTCTTCTCGGAGGGTAAGGCTTATGCATGGGCTGATGTTGAGACCAAGGGCCATGATCACACACCGCTGGTGCGATTCTACTTTCACAGAGTGAGACATGCCCTTCGTGAGATGCACGGCGCGGACATGATGGAACCGCCTGAGGTAGCTGCCTTATCTTTCCTTTCACACGCTGATTCTCCTAGGAAGATAGTATCTAGTATTTATAATATAACAAGACTATCGCAGAAATCATTACACTAAAGCTAGGCTGGAATGGCAAAAAGACCTTGGGGTGGCGCTTGATGACACCACCTGGCGATATTGCTGCGAAACCACGCAGTCTCCTTGAGCTGGAGACATTGTCTCATACATTTTAAGTTTCTCAACAGGGTTTATTATAAGCCCGAGAGGCTACATCGTTATGGCCTCAATGACGCCGCAGAATTTAATCCTGCTTGGTTTTTACATGTCGCCTGGTCGTGCCCGGGGGTAGCCAGATATTGGGAGTTACTTTTTCATGCACTGAGTGATATCACAGGGCTACCATTGGAGTGCGACCCATTAGTGGCCCTATTGGGTTATACGAAGAAAATGAGGAAAGAAGCACGACGCTTAATAGACATGGGTTTATTGCTTGCAAAACGAAGGGTGGCAATGCGATGGGCTCGAGGGTCAGCACCTACGATTGAGGACTGGACGAAAGATATGGTATATTGCAATATGCAATCGGAATTATACAGTGAACTGCTACCTCCTCAGAACCACCCTAAAGGTTTTTGGGGACTGTATCAGAGTTATTCAGTTGAAAAAGAGAAGGAAGCGTCTGAAAGGAATGGCTCAACTTGATTGTGCTGCCTAGGTTAGAGTCTTTGCATTATGGTTTAATCTACGCAGCACCCTTCCTTGGTGGCTTGTGTC
Organism: Calotriton arnoldi; assembly: GCA_963921515.1. NCBI lineage: Eukaryota > Metazoa > Chordata > Amphibia > Caudata > Salamandridae > Calotriton > Calotriton arnoldi. Next base: position 867,407 of record CAWUFW010000694.1, on the reverse strand, counting down.
AACATTCTGTATTTGCCTGGGTACGCTGATAGCTGTCTAAACATTGTGCACTGTACATTTATATGCCTTGCGTCCCTCTGATTGTACCGATTTTCTTTCTGCAATGCCCCGAGACAATGGTATGTATTTTCTGTGTAATTACAATGTATGCTCAATATTCGGTTGCAACCTACACTGCCTTCTGTTATGCTATTGTCATGAAAATTCAATACAAAAAAAAAAAAAAAAAAGAAGAAGAGGGCAGCCACCCTAGTGCCGCATTAGGCACAGCAACATATCTAGTGGATGGGACCCTCTGGGAGTCCCCAAAGTGCGAAGCGGGCCACGCGTCACTTCAGACCCACAGAGGGTGGGGGCAAGGTACTTATACCTGCCCCTGCTCATCTGGCTTCCCTTTTGTGCCTTCTGGTCACGCCATTGGTCGTGTCGTGCAGTGTCTGGGGCCGCCTTCAGCTTAGCGGTGAGTTTGGCCTTAGGACCCGTTGTCTCCGTTTGGGACATCCCCCCCCGAACCCCTACCCCGCCCGCTCCGGACAAATTGCGGACGTCTGCTCCGCCAGGGTACCGCGGGCTGGTCATTTCTGAAGTGTGGGTTTGATCCCACCGCTGCCAGGGAACTTTTCCTTCCACTGGTTGCCACCCCATTTGGGGGTGGGGGCGCGACCTTCTATGGTCCCAGGTGGTGTCTGCCTTGAGGCCGAGGGGGTAGTGGGCTTACAGTGGCATGGCACGGAGTGTGTTGGATTGGGAGAGGATGTTGCGTTCCGGTCAGAGACGCAGACTTTGACCCTGGGGAACAGGGATCGAGTCTCGGCGTCCCTGAACAGGCAGTGATTTTGGGCAAATCACTTAATCTCTCAGTGTATAAGAAATAAATCGAGCGTGACCTTGTGTAATGTATCTGACACCTTCTGAAAGATTCTGAAACGGGTAGTTACTTTTTATGCAACTCCGCTTGCAGCAGCGGGTGGAGCTGGGGAATGTGAAGCAAACTGGCAACAATGTCATGGTTCTTAAGTGCCCAAACACAACTCCCCCACCCCCTCGCAGCCTTCCTCACATACCCACTGTGTGGGTGTTGCTCTTCAGTTTGGCACCTCGGTTTCCTGGACATCCGATTCTTCCTTGCAGAAATCACTGCTGTCTTTAGCCATGGCGACTCGTAACTGCAGCACAAGCAGAAATACCCCCAGACACACAGCTTCTGGGGGTCCGGTAAAAGACTTACCGCAGCCAACCGCATCTCTTTGTCCCTGACACTACACAGAGCTTGCCCACTCCCTGCTGCCACCATTGGCAACACGCTGATCAGTCTGACCCAGGACAGGAAGGCCCCTCCTGTCCAACCCTGGGATGTACCATCCGCTGGCTTTGGATCAGGTGGGGTCTCAGACGCCGACTTTAGCGAGGGTCTGAGACGCAAGGAGATCTGGGCACTCTAAACCGTGCATGACCCAAAACCCAGAATGCCTGTCCCGTCCTACTTTTGATGCACCTTCTAAAAGGATGAACCATATTGCCCCGGGCCCTAGCTTGCCGTTCGGTTGTGGATGTTAATCGGTCTAGACATAACATCCCCGCGAATTCCATCCATCAACTGTGTGTCTTTTGCTTTCTCGCCCTAAGTGAGTCAGGTATGCCCAGACGTGGGTCCCGGGCTCACTGTGTAACTGGATTCAAGCTATCCTGGCTGATGAGGGGTGAAACTCCGAAACCAGTCCTAGGATGCTTGTTTCCAGTCCAGGGAGGACCTGGCTTGGCAGTTCGGGCTGGACTGTTCCCATGAGGCACAGGGTCAAGACTGATTTGCATATGGCCAGGTCTAAACTGGGGTGGCATGGTGAGCAAAAGAATGATGGATTTAACCCAGATCTCTTGACTGGGGGTGAATGTTTTGATTTGTTCTGCATTCCGTCCATCAATTGTGTGTCTTTTGCGTCCAGGAGTCACAGGCATCCACAAAACTACCTGGCCATTTGTTCTGAATCAACCACGGGTGGTTAAAACAAACAAATAAATCTCCCTTGCTGCTTATCGAGCCAAAGAAGACTGCTCTAGTACTCCATACATTTGATAATTACCCCAACCGTCTTGCTGAAATATTTATCGCCGTGAAGTTAATAGGGCAAGAACATGTGTGGTTACGTGTAAATAAAGACATATTGCAAAACGCCAGCCATTCAAATGTGAGCTGCCCTTCTCACAGTGGCCATGCCTTTCTGACTCACATGGGGAGAGGTGAGGCTACAAACAACAATGCTACCTTTAATCACTCGGAAAGGGCCAACATCCTACCAAACATCCAACATGAAGGCAAGGTGAGCTTCGGGCTTCACATACACTGATGAAAAATCTAAACGAATACATGGAAAACTTAGGCGTATTCGCAACTCTGGTTGCAAATTTTAGGTCTGCATTTACGTTTGTCTATGGTCCTTTCTTAAGGTGCATCCCCCCCAAAAAGTTATGTTTTGTTGTACAGTGGAAAAGACTGCATTTGCAATGTTGAGGGGTTCAACTCTCCTGTGCCTAGTTAAAGGCTCGCGCGATTGCCAAACGCTCCAGGTTTGGCAATTGTTAGTGGAGGCCACCGCGATTCCGAAGCGTGGCAGGGGTCACGGGGCGGTGGAGGCTTGCAGTGTTTACTTGGCCACATGCTTGCTGGAGGTTCCTGGCAGAGTCACCATCACGCAGTGTGCGAGATCCTGCTCCGGGTGCACACCATCATCCGGGTTGACTGCATAAGTAGCGCCCATTCGAATCAGTTTGGGTCTAAAGGTGGGCCACAATTTTCCTGGCCCACTAGGCAGGGCCTGAAGGGGAGCGCATAGGGAGCAATGTGATGAGGAACATGGGCGTGGCATCAAGGCCGTTGCATGGCGAGGTGACCATGTTGGTGGGCGGTATGACCGATGTAGGCGCCACCGTGAAGGGGATACTAAATCACGTTGCGCGAATGTAAAAACAAATATACTTAAAGTAATTTACATAAATGTTACATGTGCATAATTAAATATGTAATTCTTAACGCGTGGTAGATTAGAGCTATGAAGGGCAGATCAGTCAGGCTCTTCGTGAAACGGAACTAGTAAAGACCCGGTGAGCCGGTGGCTGGACTAAATGCCGAAGTCATTACCTGCAGCGCGCTGTGTAGCCCTGCAGATTATTTTAACGTAAATAATACAATAAAGAACGAAGTACACGTTTTATGAGCACAGTCATTCGGTCAGGGAAAGCAGACATGTGGGCAAGGCACGCTAAACGGCCAGAGCGGCAGTTTTTGGAACTGGGAAACCACGTTAGAGTCCAGCGTTGGCTCAACATCCGGTGATTCTGGGCAAATCACTTACTCGCCCCGTGCTGCTACTGCTGACAGAGGGAGCGAAACGGTTGTCTGTTCTGGCCCGGCGAGTATGGATTAATCTTTCTCACTTGCAGGGTTGAGACATGTGGTCAGGACATGTGAAGGATGGGCTTGGACCTTTATTTTAATTACACGTAACATCATTGTTGAGCGCTATCACGAGTGCCATTAGTTTAATAACTCTTTGTCCCCCACATGTACTTCCTTCTCAACCTGCCAGTGCAGATGATTCTTATTCGGTAGTGTTGGGGCGCTGCACGCGTGGCCATTCCCTGCTTTAGGGATACAAAAGCCTTAGTTCCCTGTATTGAATGCAGACACGGGGCTAGTGGCCAGCCGACTAGGGCACCCACTGTAGGGGTCTGTGTTTGACCTCAGGCCCAGGTTCAAATCCCGGTAGACCCACTCAGCCTTTCATCCTTCCGAGGTCGATAAAATGAGTACCTTTAAGTTGGGTATCAATAAACACCTGTTAATCAGCGCCAGGATATCTCTCGGGGTGAAGTGGTGCATAAATACACTTATTATGTTTGACAGAGTCTATGTCAATCACACTTGGCCTCCTTGCCTCCTTCTGTGGCAAGGGCAGGAAACGCATACAGAGGGTAGAATCTGCCAGACACAGTGTTGAGATAGCAATGCTTTGCTATCTCAACACTGAAGCGCTGGGTAAAACCCATTATTTTGTAATCCATTTCTATAGATTTTAATTTTAACAGACCTCCCCCCTCCCCCCCCCCCACTTCCTTTAAGAATTACGGGGACAGCTTTCTCAAAAAGGATTTAAGACACTGCAGATGGCCAGGTGAACTTTATTCAGCGAGGGTTGGTTGTCCGGCAATGGGGTAAATGCTTGGGGCAGGTCAGCAGACCTCTTGGTGTCGCTGCGGGTCTATGTGTCTTTCTGGCCGAGTAGAGCCAGTCTATTTTTGCATACTGCCTGTGGCGTGTTGATCAGCTGACCCACTTCAGAGACGTTTAGAGGTTAGTCCAGGGTAAAAAATGTGTGCTTAATTCTATTTGTGATCAAAGCGGAGTGTTATATCTTTTCGGAGTAAGAGATAAAAAATTAATTACCTACTATGAAGCACTTTGAGGTGGCAGCGTAGAATACCAAAGTTGCAACAATTGGATTAGCCCATTAATGTCGGCACCCGCTCACATTGTTAGTAGTTAGGCAGCCAGGGAAGATTTGGGGGGCAAAACACCACAGATTAAAATGCACATGCAAAATTCCTGCATGAAAGGAGTGACACATGGCAATTACATAAGGACAACCTTTGCTTAATGTCACACAGTTCTAACTCATCTAAAGTTGAGCCGTCACACATCATAGTGGGACAGTCACCAATGTAGAACAGGCCGTTGGGTAAGCCTTGGCATGACTGACAGACCTTATACGAACTGGAGTCTCTATAGTGTATAAAATGCTGAAAACAAGGACCCTTGCGCTGAACTGCTAACTAACACAGGTTTTACCGGCAGCCGATCAGGACCTATTTATTTCTGGGTCTGTTGGCTCAGTGACTACAGCTTCCACTGCGGGGGCCTGGGTTCGACCTCTTGGTCACGGTTTTACCCCGTGGCGTTCTCTCAGCCTGGCATCCCCCGGAGGTCATTAAAATGAGTATCATTGAGTGGGGTATCAATAAACATCTGTTTTCAGCGCTGACATTACCACGGGTTTACTCATTAGGTTCTTAGGCAAGTGCCACTTGAGCAGGGAGGCTAGATAGGGATTTCGAAGGGGCACGGGATGGCTCCGTCAACATGAGACTGACCGTCTTATGCGGAGTAAAACGTTTTGTATCATTCATTACAATGTTACTTGCGGAGGCTTTCAGTGGCGCGTAGTCAAAGCAGTCCAGATCACACCATTGAGGGCGAACATGAGGCCATGTCCCCCAACAGAATAGGCTATAAACTTTTCTATTTTCACGGGGTTTGGTGCTGACCATCTCCTTCCATTTGCGGTCTAGGAAATGGCAAAGTGATATCTACGAATCGACCGGGTACTCTCAGCAGTCACAGCTAAAAGATTAAGCAGATTTCTTGTAACCCTGAAGTGTGACGGAAGCAACTATTTTAACATAGCCAAAACAAATCTTGGTACTCACTGGAAGATGCACTATAGACAAACATTCCCTGAAACCGGACTTGACAGTAATAATTTGTTCGCCATAGTTTGTCAATAAAACTGTCTGTGAAAATGTATCTGTCATTGCGACAGAAGAGGGGCTCTCTGTAAACGAGCGTGTGACAGCCAAACAAATAAAAGTACTTACTTACTGACAGATGCACATAAGACAAACATACATAAAACCGGGTTGACATTAATAACTTGTTTGCTATAGTTTATCAATAAAACTGTCTGTGCAAATGTAATTTTCATTCAACAGAAAAGGCGCCCAACAAGTGCGTGTTACAGGTTGCCCGCCTACCACTGTGGCAGCTAGGCGGGTTACTTAAGCTTGTCATCTAAAAGTATGCTGTGGTTCCAAAGTTCAGGGGAAACACTGGGTGAGAGCAACAAGACCACAGTTATTTGAAAATATTCAGCATTCCAACAATTTAAGAAAGGATAAGTAATCAGTAAATGTGGTTCTCTTCCTGTTCTCACCATTCCAAAAGCTCTGTGTTGGGATTCGCAATGCTATAGGTGTTACATTCACCCAGATCCTGGGATTGGTGCACATAGGACAAACATTCATTGAAACCAGATAAGACGCATTACTTAAACTACGTTTGATTTTACAGTGTGTGCGTTGCAGCGCGCTTTTTAAATTGCAATCTTTACTTGTTCCGTGTTATTTGGCATCTTTTACTTGGTAGCTTGCGTCTCTGGCACTCGCACCTGGCCCCGTTCCCCCGCGGCTGTGTGCCGTTTGTGTGGAGGGCGTTTTTCTTTAACACTCTGCCCTGCCTGCTGGGGACTCACTTCCGGGGGCGGAGAAGGCGGGCCAGTTTCGCTGATCTCTCCTTTATTTAAATCCTATGGCTCAGCGGACGTGCGGAAGGCAAGCCAGTCTGCGCCCGTCCGCGCCTGGACGCCACCAGACATGTTGCCGGTCCGCTTTGCGAAAAGCTAACCTACTCTCCCGGAGACCTACGGGTCATCAGGAAACTGGTTAGCGTATGTGAGCATCCTCCATGTAGTATGCTTGAAGGTCCTTTCTGTTGTATTAGTTGTGGGTTCAATTCTTGGGTTACGTCCTTTTTCCTTCTTTCCCCCCAGGCACTTCATCAAGCTCCTCAGTCTTAACTGCCGTTCCTTAGCAAAGCACTATGCTGAGGTGTGATTTGTTGCAGGACGAGTCACCTGACGTTCTTTTTTTAACAGAGACCTGGCTCTCCGCAGATATGGTGGCTGAGCCAGGCATGGCGCTTCCCCAGGGTTTTAGCATTGTGACTCAACAGAGAAACGCGAGGGGGTGGTATTGTGGTTATTTTCAAATCCTGTTACACCTGTACCTTTGTGAAAGAGGTTGTGGTTGGCTGTGAGTGCGCACGTTTTGGGATTTCCCTTAACACCAGTTATACTGTGTCTGGGTTGCTGGTCTACCGACCGCCGGGGCCCTCCAAAGACTTCAGGGTGGCACTGATTGAGGCGGTCAGCTCTCTGGCTTTGAGGTCTGCCAATTTCAGCATTATTGGGGATTTGAACCTACATTTGGATCATTTACATGACTCGGAAATGGGTAATTTTTTAGCAGACCTTGCTGCCCTTCAGCTGACTCAGCTTGTTCCAGGTCGCACCCATCTTGCAGGCCATCTGCTTGACCAAGTTTTTTCTAACCTCTGTCCTCACAGTGAATACCCCCATCCGGATGAGCTGGACCGATCATTTTCTGTTTCCCATGACACTCTCGGGGGTTGTGCCCTTTCAGATGGTTTTTCAGAGGTTGATGCGTAAACGTCCTTGGCACAAACTGGACTTAGGTCAATTTCATACCCTCCTCGCTACACATACCCTTAGCATGTTGGATGACCCTGATGCCGCCAAAAAGCTTTATCCGATTGGATTCGGCGGCCTCTTGATAAACTCATCCCTGCGAAGTGGTCTAAGTGCCGCAATAGTAAATCCAGCCCTTGGTATAACAGTAAACTGGCCACAATCCGGAAAGCATGCAAAAGGTTGGAACGGGCATTGAGACTGGATTATGACCCGGCCCTGAAGGGGCAGTATCAGGCAGCTATTAAGAACTATCACAGGGCCATCCAGAAGGAAAGGGCGGCCTACTTTGCTGATGAAATCAGTAATAGCAGCAATCCCACTAAAAGTATTTTCTCAATACTTAAAGATCTCAAGGCAGCAGGGTCTCCCACAGCGCCTCCGATTTCGTCTGACCAACAATGCGAGGATCTGGCTGCCTTCTTTATTAAGAAGGTGGATAACATCTATACGACCTTCCCCCCGGCTTTGATCCGATCTGGCCCTGTCCATAGACCTCTCTCTACTTCCACACTTGCTGTCCTCCCTTCGATCTCCCACGATGAGTTGCGTACGCTATGTAGTAGGGTCAAATCAGGGTCTCCGGCAGATCCTCTTAAGCCTGAACAATTTCTTAAATCTTTGTCTCCACTCCTTACACCCCTTTGCCAGCTGATCAATCTATCTGTGTCCAAGGCGGCTGTCCCCAGAGCTTGGAAACTAGCCACGGTGGTCCCTCTGTTAAAAAAACCCACATTGGACGCAGCCAAACCGGAGAACTTTCGTCCCATCTCTCTCCTGCCGTGGGTGGCCAAGATCACCGAGTCCTACATTAACTCCGTTCTGACAGGACACTTGGAAAACAACAGCTTGCTTGACTCCTCTCAGAATGGTATTCGCCCGGGTCACAGCACTGAGACTGCTCTCCCTGCTGTGACCGAACACCTGAGTGAGGCTTTGGATGCTGGAAGCACCTCGGCGCTGATACGATTAGATCTCAGCGCCGCGTTCGACACGGTGTCACACCAGATCCTGCTGCAACGGTTGGAGGAGGCTGGCATCGAGGGCCTGGCCCTGGGATGGTTCACCTCTTTTCTCTGAGAGAACCTTCCAGGTGGCGGCTCCCCCTTTCACCTCCCAGATAAACGCTATCAAACAAGGGGTTTCACAGGGCTCGGCATTGAGCCCTATGTTATTTGACTTGTATGTCCAACCTTTAGCAGAAGTGGCTAGGAGCAGAGGACTATCGGTGGTATCATATGCTGATAATACTCAGTTGGTAGTAGCACTCTGATGACTGCACGCAGGATGCTCTAAGTTCAGGAGCGATCTTGCTGCCGTCGCAGGGTGGATGACTGCCAACTGCCTCCAGCTTAATGCTAGCAAATCTGAGATTTTGCTAGTAGGGAGAGATCCCGAGCTGTGGAGTGAGAGGTGGTGGCCGGCAACCTTGGGCTGCGCACCTGCCCCCAAACAGGTGGTTAAAAACCTGGGTGTATGGGTGGACTCGGCCCTCAGCTTCCAGGTCCAAACTAAAAAAGTTGCTGGGACCTGCTTTGGAGTCCTACATGAGCTCAAACCGCTGTTGGGCTTTTTTGATCCCACAGTCCGCCAAGTTATCATCCAGGCATCTATCATGTCTAGGGTGGACTATGCCAGTTCTCTCTACCTGGGGGTAAATAAGGCTGAAATACTTCGTCTACAAAGGGTTCAAAACGCGGCTGCGAGAACTCTTCTTGGCCTCCCTAGAACTTGCCCTACGACCAACGCCATCGGTCGACTACATTGGCTGCCGGTGGCGAGGCGTATCGAGTTCAAGTCCCTATGTATTGCTTTTAAAATCATGAACTTCTCTTCTCCAGTTATCCTGGCGCACCTGCTCTCTCCCTACACACCCACTCGTCTACTACGATCTATGCGCCAGCATTTGGTGGCTGTCCCTCGGGCAAGGAGGGTGCGCGCAGGGGGGCGCTCCGTCCGCACCCTGGCTGCTAAACTGTGGAATTCTCTTCCTGCGCCCATTCGCAGCATGGACAACTTTCTGGCTTTCCGCAAAGCCATTAAAACTCACCTTTTCCCTTTATTGTAGGCCTGGTCTTCTGGTAGTAGCCTCACAACTTCCGTTTGCTAGCGCTGGGACGCCCCTTTGCTGGGGCAGCTGCGCGCTTTATAAAACCCGTAACATAAAATAACATAACATCTGTTCGTCATAGTTTTATCAAGAAAACTGTCCGTGCAAACATATTGGTCAATTCAAGAGAAATGGTAGATAAGCCAAATGCATGCGCCCGCATTATCGCCATTGCAGCTTGGCGGGTTGCTATGTTTGTCAGTCTAAAAAGTGTGTTGGGGTTCCAAAGTTTTTGGCTATACTGGGTCACAGCATTTAGGCTACAATTATTTCGACAGTCCAATAATTTAAGAAAGGGCAGGCGATTTGCACGTATGTCACCATCCCGGTAGCTTTTCCATCCATGCATTTTAGATAACCCCCGCAGCCCGTCAGCGGTTGGAGTTGCATCAGTTTGTCATTCCAAAAAGTGTGCTGTTACTCCAACAGGGTTCTAAAACGCATTTGGAGCACAAATGCTGAAAATGACCAGAACACATTGTATTCATATGTAAGAAGGGGCAGGTAATTTTGCTCATATGTTTACTCCATGTCCTCAAATACTAAAGTATTGGCAAACCTTTTTGCCACTCTGGTATACCCTTAGCTGAAGCGGTCTATGGGCTACATACGCTGGGGTGGGGGGACCGGCATGGCGACAGCTCAGGAAGATCGCAGTCAGACTGATGGGTTTTGCAGGCAATAAGGTCTTGAATGTAGCAGAAGATTAGGAGTACCCTTAGGGGCCCTCAGGCCTCACCCCCTGTGGTGAGACCTACCTTGGTCTAGGTTTAGGTGAGGAGGCTCACCTGATGTCCTCATAAGGACATGAAACAGCTTAAATTTGAGACATGTCATAGGACTCCTAAGGTTGAGAGGGACATGCCTAGGTGCCAGCTCTGGGAGGGGGGGGAGGGTGCTATCGGTCAGTCTCCACCCCGTACCAGCCCAATGACCCTCCCCAGGGGGTCCTTATTTCACTTGCTAGTGTGGCATAAGGACATCAGTTTGAACCCTTGAATCTGGGACTCGCCAAGGAGGGGGGGGGGTGAACAAGGGCTTAGTCAACCCCCCAAATGTAACTGCACATATTTGCACACAGCACACATGGATTATATCACCCAGAACTGAGGTTACGAAGAAAGCAGTACTTTTTAAATTCTCTATGGGGTAATGTTTCTTGTCGGCGCTGTACTCCCATACAATTGGAGGTCAGCGGGTAGAGATATGGGTATTGTGTGGGCACAAACAATAACTTGTTAACAAATATACCGATGGCCTTGGCGGTGAACTTCACTATGCTTAACAGCGAATCCTGAAATCGGGGCTTGGGCGGTGAGGGGTAAATACAGGGCTTAGCCAACCCCTAATCAGAAGGCCCATGCTGGCATTGACATGGACTGATACATGCCAATGCCCTTGGGTACGTGGAGGACGACAGGGTCACCTGCCAAATGTGGGCATGGACTTGTTCTTGTTGGACCTGGCCGAAGCTCTGGTAACAGAGTTGTAAGCGAAGAAAGTTGCCTGCCTTGGTGGGGGGGGACCTGGATGTGACGGCTGCTACATCCAGAGCTGTGGCTGAGTTACAGGGCAATCCGGAGGCTGAATGGTACACAGGGGTACCCTTTTCAGAAGCACAATAGGGGTGCCTATGCCAAACCCCAGGAGTCTTTACGGCAGGACCCTGGAGGAAAATGACGGTGCCCCGCTAGTCCTTCGGGCGGTTGTAAGCCTGAGCAACCGGGAGCTTGCCTTGACATGCTCCGCCCCTAAAAAGGCGTGAGTAAAGGGATGGACTGGTGGTCCACGGTATTTACGGGGGGATAATCCCCACTAAATAGTAGCACCGATTGGGTTGGCCAAGGTGCAGTTGGCTCATCAGGCAGGCAGGGCAGCTTAGGTTAGTCACCGCTGCCTGCCCTTGGATCGCCCGTAAGTTGACCAACCACGTTGGCATATTTCTTATATTAAATAAACCTGCAGCATAATGTTTTCTAACAAACATGTCTAGTGTGTTTATTTATTGATGTGCATGCTATGTTCTTCATGTTGGGTGAGTTGCCTATATTGGCACTATGAGGCTGCCCGCAGCGCACAGTGTGCCCACTCAAGAGGGCGGCCACCCTAGTGCCACATTAGGCACAGCAACAGGTCTAGTGGTTGGGTCCCTCCGGGAGTCCCCAAAGTCCGGCGCAGGCCACGCGGTACTTTGGGCGCAGCAGAGGGTGGGGGCAAGGTACATATACCTGCCCCCGCCCATCTGGCTTTTCTTTTGTGCCTTCTGGTCATGCCGTCTCCCTCCCTACCGCATACCCGGCGTGTTGGCTGGGGTGAGTAGCTAGGGAAGGAACATATTAACTTGTTAATTTGTGTTGCAGCCGGAGTTACAGGGCGAGTCAGAGGCTGAATGGTACATAGGGGTATTCTCTTCAGGAGCACAATAGGGGTGCCTATGCCAAACCCCAGGAGTCTTTATGTCAGGACCCTGGAGGAAAACGACAGCGCCCCCCTAGTCCTTCGGGCGGTTAGAAGCCTGAGCAACTGGGGGCTTGCCTTGACATGCTCCGCCCCTAAAAAGGCGTGATTGAAGGGATGGACTGGTGGTCCTGGGCATTTAAGGGGGGATAATCCCCACTAAATGGTAGCACCGATTGGGTTGGCCATGGTGCAGTTGGCTCATCAGGCTGGCAGGGCAGCTTAGGTTAGTCACCGCTGCCTGCCCTTGGATCGCCCGTAAATTGACCCACCACGTTGGCATATTTCTTATATGAAATAAACCTGCAGCAAAATGTTTTCCAACAAACATGTCTTGTGTGATTATTTATTGATGTGCATGCTATGTTCTTAATGTTGGGTGAGTTGCCTATATTGGCACTTTTCACTATGGCCTGGAACGCACTCCCTCTGGCTCTCCGCAGCATTCAAGACTTCTGTCTATTTAAAAATTTAAAAAACAATTGAAGACTTATCTTTTTACTTAATAGAATCTTCAGGCGTCTGTGCTTACTCTCCCTTTCTCCAGGCTCGCGCCAGGACACTCCTCAGAGTATCTGTGCGCGCTACAAGTGCAAATAACATAACATAACGTTTACTGGAGGCGGAGTCTGACAGCATTCAAGATGGCCAGCTCCCGCTAAAGCTTCCGAGCCATCCAGCGCTTCCCTGGAGACTTTGGCAGACCACAGTCTCACTGTTGTGTGTCAGAGAACACTCTTGATGATGATGGGGCATGTGGGGAGTCGCCTGTGAAGGGGCAAGTCGCTTGGGACCCCTTTTGTAGCCCCTAGCAATCGCGCAACCCACTAACGGAACTGAACCTAGGTGGGGCCGACTCACTCCTTTCCTAATGCCCCCCCCGGTTGCGACAGATGGACTGCTTCAGCCTGACTTGTGGATTGGAGGAGAGCAGGTGAGGGAAAGCAGGCCCTATGAAGCAGTGATGACCTGCCATCAGATCCTGGCCGTCCCGGAGAAGACGCCACAGTAGGCTGCTGACCACGGCCTGCTGCAGCACTGATGTACCGTACCCATGGGCTGCATTCCTGCCTCAGAGCTCACGCAGGCGGCTTTAGTCGATCTCTGCCCACACACAAAGAGCCATCGGGCTGGGACTTGCCGAATTGGATGTCTGCTGGCCTCCTTGATGTCTCCAATGCCCTCACCCTTCTCAGCGGTCTGACCAACGGCTTGTGGCCTGACTGCTTGCCAAGAGTCGAAACTCATAATCGGCAGGAGGCCTCCACTGCGCTTTATTGCCTTCTTATATATGGCTGTTGACTGTCTTTGCTATATTCAATCAACAAACAGAGAGAAAGGGTTGTTTTGATGGGGAACACTCCCAGTCCCCTTGAAATAGAACAATAAACAAATGAGGGAGTTTGCCCCGAACAAATACTTAGAACGAGACGCGCAAAAAAAAAAGGGTGGGAGAAAAGGAAAGGATTATTCCAATTATTCTTGGAGAGGAATCCTTCCTTTTCTAGAAAAAGACCCCTCACTCACCAATCTAGTTGGTGACATGCTTCATCATTGAGGTCCCACCCGAGCAGCTGAATGCCACTCGGGTGTGCTTCGACGCCTGATTACAGCGGAGCAGGTTTTTCAGTGACAGTGGTGCAAGTGACTGAGAAAGTGGAATAGTGAGTTAAAATTGTCTTTATTGTTCCCTAAATTTTAATATGGAGCAATAAGGCAAGATTAAAAACGAAAAGGTATACCTCTAAAGGTTAAATTGGCCTAAGGTATCGAGGTATTGAAAGTGACAGTAAAAAACTCGGTCTACATGTTTCAGCCTTTTGACGGCAATGCAAGGCTTTCTTCAGGACCTATATTCTGACCTGAGGGGTATGCACACGCTAAGGTGCACCCGTCTCGGAGTCAAAAGTGAACCATGCCGTGTACTTACGGTATGGTAGCCTTTCAGCCTTTTGTGAAAGGTAACTAGGATCTGGAAGAAAAATAAAGAATCATATACAATCATTATGGTATGAGAAAACACCAGATCACACCTCTCATACGTGTCTCTATTGACAATTCTATAATGTGGTATGCATAAAGACCGTGCAAGCATTCCATGCCGGTCAACCATGTCGTGCGCTTTAAATTAACGCACCAGTAACTCATGGTTCTTGAAAACAGAGTGCAATTCCACCCTTATTTACATGTCGTGCCCCCAATGTGCATTTCCTTGGGTGGCGTTTCAATATACTCTACGCTGTATAAGCGGAATATGATGGTGGAGCTTGTAAAACACACTCACATGCACATATCGTACTGTTGTACTAGTGCCAGTGTGTACTTAAAGACAAACACGAAGGAGAAAGGAAGGTTCGGCTTACTCGAGACTAAGTTCTGTCTTGCCCCATGGAAACCGTGGGGGGGCGTCGGATGTACTCAAACACTAACGGGAACAAACATATATAATGCCGATTAGGACACGTACCTTAATAATGCCTGTTCACAATAGCGGTGCCCACCCGCATTAGCGACCAATACTCACGCCATCAAACCAGACTGCCCGCCTTCCTACCTACGGAAACGCCGCACAGAACCGAATGTTACCTCAATGCGGGTCCCGAAGGCTTTTAACTGATCTAGGAAGAAAAGAGCACTTCCTGGACTGTGACGTATGACGCGGTCACGTGTTAGCGTCAGGGGGCGTGGCCTCAGACTCTTTTCACCGGGACCCAACCCAAGTACTGTGCAACGTGGTAACCTGTTTGTGGACCCAGGCAGCTCAACGCTTACATCAGCAGGGACCTCGCACAGCCTCCATAAATTGTGGACAATTGCTATATAGTGCAATCTCTTCATGAGCCATACCACCATATACGGGATCTCCCTAGCATAGGGGGTGGATCTGGTGAATGGGTGGACTGATTCAGTCGATTCTGGGCTCCCATTTGGATAGTTGTTGGGCTGGACTTTGGACATCAAAATCACTTCCGATCGCCTTGCCTACTCTGAGTCATCCACCTCCTGCAGTGGGCCTACTGGTGGCACTACAGACACCCTGCGGAGATCTGGTACAGGCATATTGCTCTTGGCCAACGCAGACTTTAGACCGCAGTCTCTGCAGCGGGGACACAGTTCCTTACATCAGGTTCTTGGGGCGATATCGGATTAAGAGACAATTTCAGCTTTATGGAGACTTCCGTGAGGGGTGTATCCTCGTAACTGGCCACATTACCCATTCTATTATATCCGTGTGGATATGTGATACTGCTAAGTCACACCTCCTCTCGCTACTTGCCCTCTCAAGCCCTTCCTGATGTCCAAAGGCAAAACTATGAGGCAGCTTCTTTTCATGGTAGTGGTGGCTAGAAAGCTGCAGCACGCTGTGTCCACTACGGCGGGCATCACTTTAGAAACAATGAGAGAGCTCCCGGACATCAAGTCGACAATGCACCTAAGGCACACGGACACCAAGCCGATGACTGCTGATCTAAAATCTCTCGGGACATACCTTAGCTCTTTGCACAAATGGCTCGACATACAGATCGTAGAGTAGAGATTGTGGACAATAAACTGACTGTTCTGGAATATAATCCTGATGTGGCTAGCGAGGAAGCTAATGGAGGCTGAAGATCGCAGTCGCAGAAATAATGTCCGCTTCTCTGGCATACCAAGGGGACGGAGCCGAAAAACATTGATAGTTTCATATCTATATTCCTCCCGGAACTCACGGGCCTGACTTTTGTACCCCCATTGGAGTTTCAAATGGCGCACAGCATCCGGGATAGGGGAGCCACACATCGAACCACTCCAGGACCAATTATCACATGTTTCCTTCGGCATAAGCAGGCCTGGTAGGTCATCACAGCTGCTAAGAGACACAATGTTCCTTTCTTTTATAAAGGTGCCAAACTCTATGTGGCAGCTGACTTCTCCCATGCCACTGTAGTCCCCCGGAAGAAATTTTTGGCTCTCTGGCTGACTCTGAGAAAACGTATTATCCATTACGGCCTCCTGAAACTGGCCACTATGCTCCTTACCATCGATGGCAAACAAAGAGTTTGACAATCTGGATGACCTTCAACTATTTTTGTCTTTGCTGCCCGGAACAGACATGGAGGTCTCTTGGCCCTACACTGCTAACAGTTACAACGCTGACATGATTGGATCCGACAAATTCCCAACACGGAGATCCGAGTGATGCCACCCCTGAACACCCCAGGCTGGACATTGTGCTGAAAAGAGGAGAGGGCACCTCTAGACGGAGTGGACTCAGTTGTGAGGGGCCACGGTAAGTCGTGCTTGGCCATCAAACCATGACTCTTTGCTGTCTTCTGACAAATTTTCCAGAACTTAGGTTTCCATTCCTGGGAACACATAGGTGCGATCTATCTGATACTTTGTGTACTTCGGATTGGTGGACAAATACCTGGCTATTGCAGGGTACTGAGGGAGCTGCATGCCCTGCTCTGTGCTGAATACTTGGAGGTTGGCGCCTTTTTACCACATCCATTTTTCTTTTGGTTGGTGACTGCTACATTTGTTCCAGGAATATTTGGGGGACAGGGGGTTTCTGGGGAGGCCACAGGTTCCAGCAGGATCCTGGTTTGTTACTTGTATAGGTTATTGATGGGTGGTGCCGGGGAGGAAGAGGGCTGAGAGGATCACTCTCCTGTTTAAAGTAATTTATATTTTTCATGTCAAGCAAAACTACGCGATATTCCCTTTTGACATGCCAAGTTATTGATTTACAAAACTTCAATACACACCTGGTGTAGAGCACTCTCATAGGACTTTTGTCACTAATGCCTAGATCCTCTCTGTGCATTTTACTGAGCCACTACCGAGAGTACAGGCCTGCCATTGTGATCCCCATTCTGAGATAAACGTTTGCCCTTACTTCTCTGCCGCTGTTTGATCTGACTCAACCCGACATGTCTCTGCACCACAAACTAAAACTCTTCCTATAATATCCCTTAATGTCAACGGACGTCCTCATTACATTGAAAGGTTGAATGCGCTGACAGACTTAAGTTTCGAGACAATGCCCTCTTGCAGAAGACACACCTATCCGCACTGGGATCTGGTAAACTAAGGAAAGAATGGGTGGGTTGTGTTAGTAGCAACCTACTGCCCACTACTTCTGTTACCGTCACCCCTTCCAATTACCTCTGTTCTCCAAAAAGGTGCGGGTTAGCCATTCTGTTCCATTAACCTGTCTGTGTTACTATTTTGAAAACGTGGACAGACCCATCGGCCTGTTGCATTTTTGTGAAATTTAAAACCCTGGACCAAACCCAAATATTGGCAACGGTGTACGCCCCAATCATGAGGGCACCTTTCTTTTATTCTTTATCCGGACTGTTGACAGAGTTTGGTACCACCAAGACAATAAAAGAGGGTGACTGGAATAGCGCTTGATCCCTACTTAAACCACCACGGTCCAATGGATAAGACCAACACAAAGGATAGAGCGATCCTACATGATGTGCTACAGGGCCATGGTCTCTCGAGACCCATGGTGCCAGACTCATCCTCGCGATAGGGACAATACTTTTATTTGTGTACAGGCCCTGCTCCAGAATAGACTTCTTCCTAATGTCCCACGCCTCGCTGGTATTCCTACGAGATTGTGCCATTGAGCCCGGGAGAATCTCTGACCATACCCTGACAATTTTGGAGCAAGATATGAGCCTCCAAATGCTGGAGATATAATTTCTCGCTTTATGTGGCAGAGAGCAATTGGAAAGTTATGAACCACCTCTGTCTATATTTGTTAGAAAATGAATCCTCTATTCCACACAGTTCCTAAGGGCGGCAGGAAAGGCCACCTTGAGAGGTGTGCTTAAGCGGTACTTGGCAATCTGAAAACAGGAGGCTCATGATATACAAACTGGATTGGAAAGGGTAATATGCTATATCAATGAGTCCTATGCGAGACACCCTACATCGGCTCATAAACACTACCTAGAGCGCGCAAAGCACAATCTGAATACGTCCTTCACAACAGGCAGAATTTATGCCACTATGAACAGGGAGAAAAGGCGGGAAAGCTCCTTGCTGCGTAGTTGCTCCAACGAGAGGCCAGCACTGCCATCCCAGCAATACGTAGCAATTCTAAGGGCTTGATCACTCCGCCAGTGGAGATTACCGAAACTTTCAGCCATATTTTTAGTAAGCTTTATAGCACGGAGGCACCTGATGATCCGACTTCTGAACAGGATTTCCTTTGGCACCCCCGCTTGCCCACTCTGTCTGTGGCTGGGAAGCAGATTCTCGAGGGAGAGATTTGGAGGAGTCAATCTCAGATGTCATTAAGACCATGCCTAACAACAAAGCCCCGGGAGACTATGGCTTTCCGGTCTTTTTTTAGAACATTAACCAAGAATTGATTGTCCCACTCTTTAAACCCTAAAAGGAACTTGAGGGTATTACTGCCAGAGTTCAATACAGCACTTATCAGCCTCATCTTGAAACCCGACAAGGATCCTACTAGTTGGGTGAGCGACAGCCCAATATCACTGATTAATGCAGACATGAAGATCCTTGCAAAAAGGTCCTGGTGTCCCGCCTTAGGAGGATTCTCTCAAGTTTGATACATGACTCCCAAGTGAGATTTTTGCCGGGGCGCTCTTCCTGCAACCATATGCGTCTCCTGTCCAATGTTATCTGTCATTTACATAATGATCCAGATGATAAGTTGAGCTTACCTTGGATGCTGAAAAGGATTTTGACTGCGTTGAGTGGGGGTATTTACTCCATTGTAAAGCAGGGTTGGGATATGCCCCAGTTTTCTGGCTAAGGTCCAGTGGTTCTATACCTCCCCCGCTGAACAGATTGATTGTAGAGGTTTTATTTTGGCACTCTTCGCAATATCACAGGAAACAAGGAAATGATGCTCGTTGTCGCCCTTGCTGTTCCTTCTGGTCCTGGAGCCCTTTGCAGCTGCTCTCCACCCGTCCACTCACATACAGGTTGTGGATACTCCTGTGGGCATTTGCAAAATACTGCTTTATGCCTATGATATCTTACTGACTGAGTGACCCGGATTCCTCGATCTCACACCTTATCTTTATAATTAATGCCTTCTCGATTTTCTCCGGGTACAAAATAAATTGGACTAAGATTGAGGTGCTACCACTAACGAACAGTGGCCTGAGGTCTATGCAAGCTACTTATGGCTTTACGTGGAAGACATTGGGATTGAAATCACTGGGAATGCTGGTCAATAGGGGTCTAGAGAACATTGTGGCTGACGATATACAACCCTTACTGACCAGAAAGAAAAAGAACTTTGTGAGATAGCCGATTTTACAGGTCTCTTTTTGCGGAAGAGTACAGATGATTAAGATGGTGACTGGCCCCAGGTTTAATTATGTTTTCGGAATGTTGCCACTTGTGAATACTATGCGTACGCTTCATGCTATTAATAAGCACATAAAGAGGGTTGCCTGGGTGGACAGGAAACCCCACCGTAAACCACTGCAGCAGTATGTGGACACTAGAGTGGGAGGTCTTCAAGTACTGGCAATTAGTTACACTATCGGCACAACACTTCTCGCAGTTGGCTTATATGCTGCTACCGGTCGATGATAAACCACTCTGGGTGCCTTGGGAGCGGGAGATAGAACAGGCCCCTGTGGGTCCAGTATTCTGTACAAAACTCAAACTTTGAAAACTGCGCATTGTCCTACTACCCTATGGGCAATGTGGGCCACCTGGCAAGACTCTTAACCGACTCTTGGGTGTTGATAGCACTGTTCATAACGAAGCTCCACTTTGGTTCAATGAGGTTGTTACCGTGAACCAGAAGCCGATCAGATAGGCTATATGAGAGGAACATGACAAGAAAATTGGAGATCTCTTTGAGGGGGGGGGGGACTCTTTTTGCTCCTTTGATATGCCAAGATTGGGCTTGCTCTACCCCAGTCACAGTTGTGGAGGTATTGGAAAGTGCATCCTTGCTTACGGGGTAAACTGGGACGTGATCCGATCTTTCAGCCTCGCCGATTTTAGATTACCTCAGAATATGGGGACTATCCAGGGGAGGTGTCTCCAATTTGTACCAAACACTCAGACAATCTCTAATCACACGATACACATATGCCTGCAAGGACTTACTGGCAGAAACGGCTGGGAAAAGCCTACTAGGAGGCTGATTGGAAGAAAGTCCTGGAGTGCCATGACTGTTCACTTAGAGAAATGAGCCTGATGTATGCTTATTTCAAGGGTCTCCGTGATTGGTATTGGTCCCCCTACAAGTTATACAGGGCTTGTATGATCCTGAATGCGATCTACTGGCGATGCCTGGACATTGACTGAGCTTTACCGCATATTGTGGTCCACCATACTAATGCTCCATATAGGGGAACACTACATTCCACTAGCTACATACCTTTTAGGGAATCTGCTAAGCTAGCCTTCTTATAAAATGTTGTCACCTTGGACAATACAATTCTGTCACCTTGGACAATACAACTTCCCATTGGCACAGATGGATGTCCACAGCCCTTATGGTAGCTAAAATCTACATCCTACGACACTGGCATTCATCAAAGGTGTCTATGGACCAGGAATGGCATACTGTGCTATACCCCATGGCTACCTATGAATGCTATACTTCTAAGGTCCAAGATCAACTACACATCACTGATGACATTTGGGATCCTTTAATGAGCCTTCAAGAATCTTAATCCCTTCTACCATAGCGTATACCAGCTCCCCGTTTACTTGGACTGGTGGATAGGGTGGTCATTATCACTTTCGGGGCTCGGATGGGAAAACTATGGATGAGGCACTGTGGTGCGAGACACTGGGGTTAACCCTCTCTTGTACACAGCTAATGTAATGTTGTTCTTGTCCTATAAAGGATGCCAGGGTGGGTAAACTGGTGTATTTTCCTCGTGGGGATTGCCCTGTAAACAAATAAGGCATTGCTGACTCAGTTTTTCTATTTTTTTGCGGGGTTTGACCTGTACTTGACTGGCTTCTTTTGTGGTCTCCTTTGATTCTGTAAGTTTGCATATGTAGAGTACTATGCGAGATTCTACTCTGTGGTTATTAAAATCTCAATAAAAAAACTGTGGCAAAAACCCCCCACTATGGTTCACTGTTGTGTAGGGTCGTGGCCGAGGCACCGAAGATGGCGGACGTGTGAGCTCCCGGCTCCACCCCGGCCTCACAGTAATCCTGCCGCATCAGACTGCCGGTGCGGCCACAATTGTTTCTCCGAGGTATCATAGCCCCAATTGAAGGGTGCTGTCACCGTGCTGGGAAGGAGTGACACCTACCTGTTGCCTCTTTGGGTAGTCTCGCCACCGTAGCGGACCAGAGGAGCCGGGGAGTGAAAGCAGTGAGGGCGGCGAACTGCTGGTAGACGAGCGAGGAAGGGGGCTACGCAGCTGTCTACTTCCGAGAGAGCAGTTACACTGCACCTGGACGGAATGTATGCCCGACCTGCGGTGAAGGCCTGGTGGGTAGAGGTGGAGGATCGCGGTCTGTGCCCTCTGGCTGGCCACTAGAGGTACTCCTGGAGAAAAGGCAGCGGATGGAGACCACAGGCGCAGCCGTGAGAGCGGAGGTCAGGTGAGCGGTCTCACGGGGCTCCGCAGCAAGAATCCAACGGCAAGGGAGGTCGACCCATTATCGAAGCCCGGCCGGTGCGGGAGGAGTGCGTGCATGAAGGGAGCAGCACAACTGCGTGGCAGACACTATTCCGGACCTGCACCAGAGTGGAACCCGGCAGGGGAGGCCTTGGCGGCGAAGTGGGGTATTCGAGACTCAAACGCTAGGAGTGAGGCTGGAAGCCCCGCGCTGACTGGGGCGCCACTTCCCTTGCCCTCCCCTTATTTGCCTTAGTTGTTCCCCTGACGGAGGCCTGAGAATCTACGAAGGGGACAGAGCCTGGCTGGGGGTACAGCACGGTCTCCCCTCGCCCCCGCTGAACAGGAGGGTGGTCTGCCAGTGGGGCCTTGACCTCAGCCCTGACAAAGGGCGGCTCTGAAGATCAGAAGTGGGGCAATAGCGGCCTGCCCAAGTCAAACTGGATGACTTTAGAAGCCATCCCAGAGTCATTGGATGATCATCCAACGAATACTCTAGAAGTCATTTTCTTGTCATCCGACATCATCAAGCTCTTGAAGTCATCAGCAAAGTTTAGAAACTTGCCCTGACAATTTGAGGATGACTTGAAAATGAGTACCTGATGACTTCACAAGATGAGTTTGTTTGTGATGTTTTGATGATGATTTGAAAATGAGTACAGATTACTTCACAGGCACTATTTGCATTCAACAGAACGACATGGTTTATGATGGTTTGGGGAAGGTTTGTTGATTACTGATTGTAGAGGATATCCACCATTTTGGTTTCATTTGTGTTAGGAAAGTTTAAGCCATTATGCGATTTGTGATTTAAGAATTACCTGATTACTGCACAATGAACACCATTTAAAATGTTGCATCTGTATTTTATTATATGCAAATAAGCATCCAGAGTATCATTTAACTGTGTTTTAGGTAAATCACCGTTAATATTTTTACAGGCTTTTTTATACTTGTAAATATTTGTAAATGATTAAAATTAATAAAAACAAAGATCCAATCATTAAAATGATCTACAATTAATATTAATGATGCAAATGAAGCACTGAAGGCAGGACAGCTGGGATTAAGTTGACATGTAGTATGCAATAATGCAGCAGGGTAGACTGAATTAAGCTGCAGGATGAGGCAAATTCTACAATCAAATAGGGCAAAATGATGAAGAATAAGCTATTATCTAAATATACGCTATACAGCAGTATTTATTCATGCTGCACCCTAAGATTGCTGTACTGCCTATTTTCCAAAAGCAAACCCAAATTACCTATTTTATTTGCACCCACCTCACCAGGAGGCAGTTTAAAAAAATGTGGTTTCTTTGCAGCCCTCAGATCCTCACCATGGCTTTCAGTGTTAAGATTTTCAAAACTAAAAACTGGGCGATGCCACAGACTTAGATGCAGGATTAAATGCTGGAACTGACCCTGGACGCCAGTAAGGCTGCATCACATATCCAATAGCGATGCCAGGGCTCTCCACCAAAACATCTGTTCCCTTCAATAACTGCCCATTAAATGCACTGTCACAGAACTGCAGGGCAAACCGACATTAGAAATTCAAGAAAGACCAGCGTTAATCAGCGTTTCGGTCGAACAAATGAGAAGGTGAGAATCATTTACATTGCTTCTTGACAGGAATTATTTGCATTAATCCTATGCACGGAAACAAAAAAAAAATTAGGTCCCCTTTAACCTTTTGCGCAACATTAAAATTGTGTGTCAGCTGCTGAAAGCTGATGGACGAGAACGCAGTAAAGTTTTGTTTTCAATAAATAACTTTTCCCCTTTTCACAATGTTGTGAAGCTCAGAGGAATGCATGTGATCCTGGTTCCAAGCTTTATGTCCTCTGGGTCCCCAGGCGCTTCGCACCCCTTTAATGCCTGCTGTGCTGCATGAATATGGAAGGCAGCGTTGCAGGCGAAGCCGTAAAACAATTAACTTATCATGGTGTTCTGCTACAGGAGAGGGAAACGTGAGGATGCGCAGGCTGTAACTGAAGTTGGCCTGGTATATGCTGTCCACTAATTAAAGTGGGCACCTTGCACCAGTCCAAACGACCCTTATGGTGATTAGGTCAAAGATAACCTTTATAGAAAGCTATCCTCGTGGTAGCTATGGAGCGCAGCCTTCAGGCTAAGTCTTGAAGGAATGTAAAGCAGCTTGTTTTACCAGAACAGAACCTCCTGAGTGATCAAATGAAAGGAGAACCACACAAGTGTTATATAAAAATATGTATTTATTACTAAACACTCTACTAATCTCTATACGAGATTAGAACATAAAGCACACAATACTTAATCAATAGAACCTCAGTAAATAGCACAATACACAGCGGGCTCCAGGGGGAGACCGAACCATATACTAAACAAATGGTATAACAACAACGACTTCACTAGACACAGTGCCTAGAGCACATAGAATCGCTGGTACCCCAAGGAGCCACCCAAAGGAGTGACACAGGGAGCCCACGGAGGACGGGTGCAGTGTGGGAACACAGACGCGTGCTCCGTATAACTCTATGGGAAAGTCCCAGTTGGAAAATTACAGTTTAAGGACACTTTGGAGAGGACTTCAAGCAAACCATTTGAACATAGAAGGTTCTAAGGCCAGCACCCTTGTGAGTACCGAGGTACCCGTGTTACCTATCCCAGAGGAGCCGGGTGCATAGGGGTCAAGTGGTGTCGGAAACCCTCGTCGTTTTCAATGGCGTGATGCGAAGAAGTGCTGCTGCCGGGAAGATGAAGTGTCCGGTGGAATCCAAGCCTGGATCCGAGGTGAGAAGAACCTGAAAGCAGAGGGGACAGAGTCTGGGTCACTTCAGGGTGACCAGGGGCTCAATAAACGAATGCCCACCGATGTCGGGTGCTTCAGGTGTGAAGATAGGATGCTGGACTCTGCAGCCACGGGAACCAGGAGACGACGACCAAAGTCCGGAGGTGAGCTGTCCCACGAAGGATGTCGAATGCTGAGGGGTCAGTGTCCGGATTGAACACCAACAAACCTTGGCCAAGGCAACCCACGCGGGCAGAGGAAACAGGTTACGGAGTGGACCAGCAAGGTCCAGGAGACTCTCCAAGCTATGGGTAGTCAGGGCACGTCTGGAGCAACCAGGGAAGCCCAAGGAAAATCAAAGTGACCCTCGCCAGGACCCCCAGGCCAACGGACCAGGGATCGCGAGAGGACCTCGAGAGAATTCACAAAGCACCAGCCCACAGAGCACTCGTGGAGTGGAGGCCGGAGATCTTCGGTGGAAATGCTGCTCGGGGTCGGGACTACACGTAGTCCAAAGCACAGCCTCAGGGATCGCCAAAAAGCATATGCTGCTGCAAAAGTACACGGTGCACAGGGGTTCGGGTTGCATGGTCCCCACGAGGGATACTGGTCTCAGGCTTGCTGAGAGGTCAGATCGACCTCAGGGACGCTCGGGAACCCACCTCCTGTGTTGCAGAAATCTTCGGAGTCCTCAGGAGCTCGGGAGATGCAAAGTGGTCAGATGCGTTTAGGTGCCTGCTGCTGCAGGGGAGTAACTCCTTTACTCCAAGGGAGATTTTTCTGTCGTCCAGGGAAGTGTAGACTGTCGAAGTACTTGGTTTCTGTTGCAGAGTTTAGTCCAGGTAAAATCCAAAGTCCTGTAATCAGGTTTCCCACTTTATACCCAGGGAAGGGGTTGGACTGACTCGGGACCCTCCTAGGGGAGGGGCAGGACAGAGGGGTGGCTACACCCATGTCCTTTGTCCAGTTTCGCGCCAGTTTGGGCCGGACTATGCATGGGGACACCAAATGTGCCCCCAGTGCAGACTTTCTGGCACTCTCAGAGTGCACCCACCCAGTCCCAATACACTAAAGCCTGTCTGGGAGGTGGTCACACCTCCCTGTGACAGGAAACCTATTGTCAGGCCTTCCTCTGCTCGAGCTTGGCTCAGCAGCAGGGGGGCAGACTCGTGTCTGTGGCTGGCAGCATCCATTTTGTGATGCCCAGGTCGAGAAAGCGGGTACCGGGTATACCGGTGATCCACATAAGTCCCTCTAGGAGGGTGGAATCATACCTCCCCCGCCAGTTACTGGCAGGGAGGTATGATTCCAAGGTGTTTGACACCAAACACAACATGTTTCTAAGCAGCCGTTTTAAAGTTAGCATTTACCGCGAGGTTATAATGCACTTAAATATATATGGTTGGCTGCATCACAGACAACCCCAGAGAATAGGTTCCGAAGGCTGCAGAGGGGCCCTACTCATGCAGGGGCACCCTCTCACACAAAACCCAGCACCCTGCCTTCAGGATTGTTAAGGCCTGCCATAGGGGTGACTGATAGGTTTGTGTGTGTAGTGATTTAGAATAGCTATAGGTAACCTATATCTAAGTAAGGGGTGCATGCGCCTCCTTACACAGGCTACAGTAGCAGACCTGTGGTGTCAGTTTGAATGGCCTCTCAGGGGTGGCACAATACATGCTTCAACCCCTGGGAGGCCTCTGGGGTACCTATGCCCTGGGTACATGGTGTACCATATACTAGGGACTGATAAGGGTACCCCAGAACCCAATCTGGAGTGTACCTAAAGTACATGCAATCAATTTACAGGAGAAAGCAGATAGACTGGGGTCCTGAATAGCAGGATCCCAGTCAGACTTAGTCAAAAACAGTGATACATCAGCAAAAAGTGGGGGTACCATAAGAGGCAGAGCCTACTCTCCTACAGTAACTAATGTATATGGTTACTAAAATCTCTTTACCAACTTGAGTTTTGGGCATGTTTTTTACATTAAGGGAAAGTTTAGAGACAGACCTGAAAAAAATAACTTTTTCAGCAAATGTTTGTTGCTTGGTTTAGCTGCAGCAGCTGACCCACGACATAAGATTTTGTTTCGTTAGAGAAATGCATTGTGCTTCAACACCTTGCCTAAGCACATCCTGTGTCGCCGGAAATTACGTCACTGCCTGCACCGGCCGGGCACTTGTGTGAAACAGATCTTCGTCGAGGTCTCTTATATCAAGCACTATGGCGATTCCCTGCGCTCTCTCTTATTTCTGCCACCTTCGAAAGTTTCGGCTCTGCATAGGAAGATTTAATCGGCAGCCAAAGATCGGCTTGCTGGCACCAGGTAACAGGGGCAAAAAAATCATATTTCTGTTGCAAAGCAAATTCTATGGCAGGACCGGAGGCGAGGATTATGCTCTGCTTTCTTTATTTTCCAACACCAGCAGTTCAAACAGAAAAAACTCTTTCCCATAAGACACAGGGAAAGGTCAGTGCACAAGTCCAGCCAATCAGCATCCACGCACGTCTCCAAGGCCCGGGGATTGCTGGGATACCTCCTCTTTCTTTTCCTGCTCACCAGCAGATAAGTCGACGTCCCTTTTTCTCTATGTTTTCCCTGTATTGCGCATTGTGTTGTGCCTGATCGTTCTTGTAACGCGAGCGCTTTGTTTCCTAAAGGTAGCGCAAGCGCTGGTGGCATTGCGTGTTTGTTTCGTTTTCTAGCCATGGGAGCGTTTCTCATTGCTCCTTTCGCGGCTTCAAAGCCGGCTCGCGGTGACGTTGACGGCCGCCACTACAGCGCGTCTCGCAACTCGTTGCTAGGCGGGAACGCGGTTTTCCGGTCAGGAATTTCCGGTCAGTGCGTCCCCCGCCGAGCAACAAGCCCGCCGCCTGGAAGCCTTGACACCCGACTCCCGGGTCAG
Organism: Calotriton arnoldi; assembly: GCA_963921515.1. Taxonomy (NCBI): domain Eukaryota; kingdom Metazoa; phylum Chordata; class Amphibia; order Caudata; family Salamandridae; genus Calotriton; species Calotriton arnoldi. The sequence goes on along the minus strand of CAWUFW010000694.1, from coordinate 840,261 downwards.
TAATTACTGCAGCCTGACGCCCAGCAAGGGTTGGTAGTACTTCCCATTGAGACGCTGATCTTTTAAAAAGGCTGCCATTACCATAAGGGGCCCGGCCCAGGCAAAATACATATTTTTTCAAGTTTCAATTACCCCTTTATTCAGTGGGTGTTAGGCCCCAGGGTTGGTTACCCCCGACTTTCTGCTTTGCGGACCAAATCCAGGGTTATACCCGCCAAAAGCATTTAGAGCCTTAGGTTCGCCAAAGTATTCACCTGTGGGTATGTGCAAACTGCTAGCCATTAGTGCTATGGAGGGAGACTATGTAGAAGAAGAGACCTTTCAGGTCCTCCCTATAGATGACGATTTTTGCGACGCAGTGGATGCGTCCATCCACCACGCAGTCGATGCTGCTATGGGTCCTTTTGAGAGGTGCATCATGAAGCTGGCCCACTCCTATGCATCCGGGGAACGCCAACCCCCCCGCGCCCCCCTAAGAGGAAACCAGAGGCGACGGTGGATATGGGGGCTTTCGAACGCCTTAAAAAGGCCTTCCTGATGCGCCCTGCTGTACCACAAGTGGACCCAATAGACGAGGTGATCCCTTTATCCCCTGCGGGAGGTGATGACGAGGGCGATGATTCCCCTACGGAGTCCCTCGAGGAACCGGGCCCTTCTAGGCCCTGGCGCCCTCCCCAGGGGGGTGGCAGACACTCCCCCAGATATGCTTGTCCCAGAGGATTTAGTACACCCTCGCTCCTCTATGTGGCCCCCGAGTGAAAAGGTAGCGCAATTTGTCACCAGCCGGACGAGGAAGCCCCTCGAAAAGGAGGTAAGGGCCTGTCTGCGAGCAGAATGCCCTCGCCCCCCCGGCAGGCAAGGTAGCCATCACTCCCGAGATTGATGCCAGAATGGCCACTTTCTTGCAGAAATATATTCGAGACCCTAAAAAGGGAATCGATAGGTCCTGGAAAGCTTGCCAGGACAAGCTCCTGGACGCCTGCGGCCCTCTTACTAAGATTCTAGACCTCGCGGAAGAGGCAAAATCCTGTGGCACCGTGCTTTCCCCAGAGTCGGTCTCAGGTTGGGCCCAGCGGGCCATCGTATTCATGGGAAATGCGAATTGCGCCCTCTCGGCTGAGAGGAGGCGCTCTCTATTACTTAAAGTGGACCCGAAGCTAGGGGACTTGGCCTCCTCAGAGGCGGGGGCTGTGGCGGACGGGGGACTCTTCGGTGAGCCTTTCGTGAAGGAGCTCATGAAGTTAGTCTCCACCTTCACCACCTTGGACAAGGCGCAGGCCTCTATGAAAAGTGTGTTTCAACCTAAGGTTTTTGTTGGGGGTCGGTCGTGGCCGGGGGCGCTCGACCGGCCGCTTCTACACTCAAGCCCCTAACAAAGGCTTCAAGAAGGCGAACGACCAGCCCAAGCAGGAATTCTTCCAATCGCGGAGGAACAATCGGGGCAGAGGCACCAGAGGAGGAGGCAGAGGCCATTTCCAAAACCAATCAGGTGAGTCTCTCCCCTTACCCCCATTTGCTAGTGGGGGGCAGACTGGCTTTATTCGCTCACAACTGGGAGGTCATCACTTCAGACTCTTGGGTACTTCAGACCATCAGAGGGTTTCATATAGAGTTTTACGGGACCCCGAGACAAGAAGCCCGACCACGGCCCCTGGTATTCACGTCAGCTCAGACGCTCTGGTGGATGAAGAGGTTCACGATCTCCTCCGCAAAGGGGCGATAGTGGGCTCCTCCCTCCACCCGCAAGGTTTCTTGAGCAACATCTTCTTGGTGGACAAAACAGATGGAGGCCAACGCCCAGTTATCAATCTAAAGGAGTTCAACAGCTGGTTGGTGTACTGCCATTTCAAAGTGGAGGGAATCCACCTGCTGCACGACCTCCTGCGTCCAAACGACAGGATGGTGCGCCTCGACCTGAAGGACGCTTATCTGTCCGTTCCAATTTTTTCCCCGCATCGCAGGTTCCTTCAGTTTCAGTGGAGAGGGCAAACTTACGAGTTCACCACTCTGCCCTTCAGCCTCTCCTCCGCACCGTGGTGTTTCACCAAGGTGCTCAAGCCGGTAGTGGAATACCTCAGAGTCCGAGGCTTCCGCCTCCTGATTTATCTCGACAATATTCTCCTGCTGGCTCAATCCCCAGCCTTGCTTGCAGAGCAGCTACGGACGGCTGTACATCTGTTACAGGGACTGGGCTTTGTCATCAACGGGAAAAAATCCCTCCAAGTCCCGGCCCAACAAACTACGTTTCTGGGGTTCATCATAGACTCTGTCAACCGGACATTGAGTCTCCCCTCCAGGAAGGTTTCCAAAATTCGCCGGGAACTCAGACGCACCCTGGCCCGCTCCAACATCTCTCTCCGGCAGGTTGCCAGGGTGGTGGGCCTCCTATCCTCCTCCATACAGGCCATCTTCCCGGGGCCTCTTCATTACAGAGCCTTCCAACGGCTGAAAGCCACTCACCTCAGGAAGGGTTTGCAGTAGGTGAGGTTGGAAATGCAGTGGTGGCTGGACCACATGGAGGCCTGCAACGGGAGGGCCATCTTCGGCTCCGCTCCGGACATCGTCATAGAGTCGGACGCCAGCAGGTTGGGCTGGGGAGCGCGCTGCGGGGACTCCTACACAGGAGGAAAATGGTCCTCAGACGAACAGCGGCTTCACATCAATTGCTTGGAACTCTTGGCTGGGTCCTTCGCCATCAAGTGCTGGACGAAGGACAGAATCAGCTGCCATGTCCTTCTCAAGATGGACAATGCGTCGGCGGTCCGCTACATAAATCACCTGGGGGGGCACGAAATCCAAAGTGCTAGCGGACATGGCCAAGGAATTCTGGACATTTTGCCTGGAGAACAGCGTGTCGGTGACGGCGGAATACCTTCCGGGAGCGTCCAATGTGGTAGCGGACTGGTACTCCCGAGAATGGTCGGATGTGAGCCTTTGGCAATTGGATAACAGAGTCTTCCGGAGACTTCACGCCCTTTGGGGCCCCTTCTCCGTGGATCTCTTTGCCTCTCGCCTGGATCACCAACTTCCCAAATTCTTCAGTTGGAAGCCGGACCCTCTGGCTGCGGCCACGTACGCCTTCCTTCAGGATTTGTTGACGGAGACGGGTTATGCCTTTCCCCCGTTTGCCATGATCATGCGCCTTTCGGCGCAGGTTCGCCGACAACAGGCGAAGGTAGTGTTGATCACGCCTTATTGGAGGTCGCAAGTATGGTTTCCAGTTCTTCTGGAACTTTCTTGGGATTCTCCAATCCTTCTACCCCGCGATCATACGATCCTTCGGGATCCCCAGGGAGGGCCTCATCCGTTGGTCCTGCAGAATCGGATGTCCCTCATGGCTTGGCGGATTTCCGGCAACGTTGGAGACTCTGCGGCTTATCAGGATACGCTCAGAACATCTTGGCAGCAGCGTGGGCCGACAGCACCAACAAACGATACCGTTCGGCTTGGTCCAGATGGGTGGGTTGGTGCCTTAGCCGAGATCAAGATCCCGTGGGGTGCTAAGTGGTCCACGTCTTGAATTTCCTAGCCTCTCTGGCCTCAGAGGGCTTGGCTTACCGCACCATTAATTCTTACAGATCAGCAATTTCGGCGGGACATGACCCGGTACAGGGTACTGCGGTGGGGGAACACGCTTTCGTCTGTAAGTTAATGAGAGGCATTCGCTTATCCCTGCCTCCTTTGCCTAAATACACTCAATTGTGGGACGTCAACAAAGTGTTCTCTCTTTAAGTCCTGGTATTCCAATAGGTGTCTGTATCGCAAGGAGCTTTCTGCGAAGTTAGCCATGCTTCTTTGCTTGATCTCCTGCCGGAGGGTTTCGGATGTGAGAGCCCTCGATCTCCACGGTAGGGTTTTTACCCCTCAGGGGGTCACTTTCCATATTTCCTGCCGCACTAAGTCGGATTCTAGGGTAATCTCCTACCCGGCTTTTGACAAACTCTTTAAGTTGTGCGTGGTGCGTTGCCTCAAGGCTTATGAGAGCATGAAGGAGGAATATCGACCTCATGGTGTAAACCAGCTGCTGATATCTCTCAAGAAACCCTTCAAGGCTGTGTCTTCTCCCACCATTGCAAGATGGATCAGATGGGTCATGCGGGAAGCAGGCATTAACATTTCCCATTTCGGTGCCCACTCCGTGAGAGGAGCGATGGCCTCCAAAGCCTTTTACCTCGGGGCTCGCCTCGAAGATATTATCAATGCCGCTGACTGGTCTTCGGACTCAATGTTTAAAAGATTCTATTTTAAGCCAGTTGTTGATATGGCTTCCCTGGTGGTGGACAAGCTTTGAACGAGCATAATCCTCGCCTCCGGTCCTGCCATAGAATGGAAAATTTCCTAGTAGACACGAAGGAAAGTTTCAATTCTATTAAGGACTCGGAGGAGAGGATTATTCCCTCCCGGAGTTCCTGAGGATTCAGTCACCTTTCTTTTTCCCCACCCTACTCTATGGATCAGCACTCCGTATGGTATAAGTACTTATGTCTTACATCTGTTATGCACAGGGTGTTGATGTACATGGGCTTACAGTTCAATTAGTCTTGTGTTTCCTGATAAGTTTCAGCTGTCCTGTGCCTTCTGATCCCTGTGGTACTTAAGTTCTGATTCATATGGTTGTCCTTTCACTTCTTTCAGGATCGGAAATTCAAAAAACGGATTAATGGAACTCGATAACGGCTGGATGGTCGCAGTCAAGAAAGAGGAGGTATCCCAGCAATGCCCGGGCCTTGGAGACGTGCGTGGATGCTGATTGGCTGGACTTGTGCACTGACCTTTCCCTGTGTCTCATGGGAAAGAGAGTTTTTTCTGTTTATGTTAAAAACTGCTGGTGTTGGAAAATAAAGAAAGCAGAGCATAATCCTCGCCTCCGAGTCCTTAATAGAATTGAAACTTTCCTTTGTGTCTACTAGGAAATTTTTCATTTGGGTCTGTAATGTATCCTTTGGAGTTACGTTTGTCTACTATGTGATTTTTGCGACACAGGATTCTACAGAGAATTAATAGGCAGATCTGACTTTAAACGGTTCAGAAAATATAAAATATTTATAAATAATTGTATTTTTTCGCTTTAGTAGGTTTTTTTCCGTATATTGCACAACTTACTTTTAGTCCCTTGCTAGGACATTGTTTATTCGATGAATATCAATTATCAGGGTTGTCACCTTTCCCACAGAAAAATACAGGCCATCTCGTCATGTTTTAAGAGTCTGCTATGATTCTTGAGTAGAACTTTATATGAACTCGCTTGCATTAATTGTTGACACAGCCTTTCTTCCTTTGTTGACTTTAATTGTAGTTTTGGGGTTATTAATGATGTTGTAGAACACATTTAAAATTGTTTTCTTCTTACATGAATTAATGTTTAATGTATGTACTGGTAAGGGAAAGATACGGACATTACGGGATTTTCCTAACTTTTGTACCGGCAGGGAGATTATAATACCGGATATGCGGTACAAAACTGGCCAGGTGGCAACCCTAGCAATAATCGTAAAACTTACCAATAGACATTACTCTACTAAAATTCTAGGTAGCTATTATTTTCGCACACTATCTTTACACTTTCTTTAAGTTCTTTATTCCGCCGACCACCACAAGCATGGTCACATAAATGACTACCAATATTGCATGATTGAAAGTCTGAGTCATGTATATTGGGACTGAAACCCTTACCTGCATTTTACACGAGGTTATTTGCAGCAGGGTCATTAATCCATTGAGTTCCCAAACACACCATTTCTAACATTATATCAAATTAAACCTGTACAGCGAGGGATAACTCGGTGGGTTAAGCGCTACAGCTTTAGGAGCAGTCTGAATTCTTGTGTGGTGAACTCAGCCTTTCATCTTTCCAATATTACTTTACAGCACTACTCTACTTCACTCTGTGCTACTCCACTCCATGCCACTCCACACCACACAATTCTAGTCAATGCTGCTGTACTCCACCCCACTACACTTTACTCTACGCCACTCCGCACAATGGCACTCTACGCCACTCCGCACAATGGCACTCTACGCCACTCCGCACAATGGCACTCTACGCCACTCCGCACAATGGCACTCTACGCCACTCCGCACAATGGCACTCTACGCCACTCCGCACAATGGCACTCTACGCCACTCCGCACAATGGCACTCTACTCCACGCCTCGATACTCCACGCCTCGATACTCCACGCCTCGATACTCCACGCCTCGATACTCCACGCCTCGATACTCCACGCCTCGATACTCCACGCCTCGATACTCCACGCCTCGATACTCCACGCCTCGATACTCCACGCCTCGATACTCCACGCCTCGATACTCCACGCCTCGATACTCCACGCCACTCCACACAATGCCACTCTATGCCATTCCACACAATGCCACTACGCCATGCTACTCCACTCCACGTCACTCTATAACACTCTACTCTGCGCCATTCTACCGTATGCCACTCCACACTGCCACTCTACTCCACCCCACTCTGTGCCACTGCACACGCCACTCTACAGCACTCTATGCCGCACCACTCTGCTACCCTTTTTGTCACACCACTCTACCCAGTGCCACTATACTCTATGCCACACCACTCTGCTCTGTGCCACTCTATGCCACGCCACTGTGTCCCGCTCCACTCTGCTGCAATTGATGCTATTCCACTCTAGATTACTCCAATCCACGCCACTTCATTCTATGCCACTCTATTATAGGTCACTCTACTTTACTCCACACCACACAGTGCCTCTCCACTCTACAGCACTCTCTGGCACTGTATGCCACTCTACTCTATGCAACTCCACTGTCCGACTCTTTCACACCTCTCTACTCCTCCCCACTCTATGCCATGCTATTCTGCTCCACACCACTTAATGGCGCTCTACGCCACTCCACAAAAGGCCACTCTACTATACTTCACTACCCTCTTTCCCAGTCTACTCCATGCCAATCCACGCTATGCCAGTCCACAACACTGCACTCACCACTCTTTCCAGCTCCAGCATGAGCCACTCTACAGTACTCTACCCTATGCCACTCCACTCTACGCCACTCTACTCTACGCCACACCACTAGATTTTAGCCATGCTGAACAGCAGCCATGCTGTGGCCACCTCAATATCGCTTTTAGAAGCAAATACTATCTGTATGCCCTCTTAAGCCTCTACCTGCACAGAGCCTTTGGCGGCTGCTTCTCAGCAGTGATTCATGGGGGTTCAGAGTTCAAGATTCCCAAATCCATGTCAGAGTAGAGCATCCTTTGTAATATTCTTATATATATATATTTGTTTTTGCATTGAACAACTTGTAGTTCAGATTCCGTAATGGGATGAACAGGACTACAAATGTAGAATGGAAAGCAGAATCTTGGATTGGATGGGCTACTCTGACCTGAACCTGGTAAGGAGGGTCAGCACAGAGGCCTGCTGGGGTGTTTGGCAGCATGAGTGGGGTACACCACATGGGAGGGGGTTGGTTATACAGGAATACTGCGCTCCAAGACGCAGCAAACTCCAGTGATACTTCTACTGAGCAGTACCAGAGGAGCATCAAGGGAGGAATGAAGAAGATTGGAGCCTGCGGCCAGACTTGCAGTAAACTGGACTGGGACTGAGAGCACAAGAAACTTATTAATACAAGCAAAATTCAGAAAATTACAAGGTGAGAATGACTACTTAAAAGGTAAGTGAATGGGAGGGCTGGCTTGGGGCTCTGGAGGATGCGGATTGGAGGGACGCCCTGATGGCCCCTAGAATGATTGCGGTATCAGCGAGGCTCCGTCTGGTCCAAGTCTACTTCTTGCATGCTGCCTACCTTACACCCCTGCGTCTTCACCGCGCGGGGCTTCGGTCGGACGCCCGCTGCCCCCGCTGCTCCCACCCTCACGCCGACTTTTACCAAATGGTGTGGTTGTGCACCGTGAAACAGGGGTATTGGGAGTCTCTAACACAAGACTTGACGGAGGTCCTGGGCTGGGAGGTGCCCCTTGATCCCATACTTGTTCTGCTGGGTATCACTGACGGATTGGACGGCTCCAGGGCTGAGAAGCTCTTCCTTAATACTGCATTGGTAGTTGCCAAAAGAGACATTGCTGCTCAATGGCTGGACACTTCCCCACCCACTCTGGGGCGCTGGCGCAGGGGGGTGGATTGGTGCGCTGCACAGGAACGGCCTCTATATGTAGCCAGGGGATGTCCTGGGAAATTTCGCCGCATGTGGGGTAAATGGGTCGGGGTACTAGACGATTGAAATGGAATGGTGGGCTTGCCAGCTGTACGACTATTGCTGCACTTGTGTTGCTTAATGTCAGTGTGATGTGTTCTTCTCCCTACTCTGATACTATATACTGTAGCGTTGAACAGTGCTGTTTGTTGTTACATTCAAAACTCAATAAAATTGATTGTCAAAAAAAAGGTAAGTGAGACTGATCATTTAAAACCAGGCCACATAATCTTCTGCACTTAATTCTGACGCTTTATTTTCCACCTCTCACTTGCATAGCTCGAAAGTAGGTTTGCGTTCACCAATGGGATGTCTTTAAAAACTTTACTGAGTGGTAGCACAGTTATGAGGCATACATGGAAATTAGTTGGTAGTTTATCATTTGTAGCGAGCACTGGTTTTGACATATTCAAGGAAACAAATGCATTATTCTCTAAAATATATAGTGGCTCATTTATAGTATATAAGGTGACTTGCCTTATTTTCCACTCTTACCATATTTGTTCTCTTAGACTTTGATAGTATTCCTGTATACTAATAGTTTGTTTGAGAAACAATGATTCCTGAAAAAGGAAACTGGTTCGTGGATAGATTATGGCTAATATGTATTTTTGGTGCTAACCATCTGATTTTGTTTACATGCTTCGTATACATGTCAAATCGCCATCCACAACCACTGCTTTTATTATTTTACAGTATGTATACATAATGACGTGTATAATAATACTGTGTGTTGCATTAAGACTGATCTGCGACACCGGCTGAAGGATTCTGATGGGCCCTCCTAAGTACCAAATGCCCTTGTCCTGAAGAGAGCATTGCACAAGGATCAACTAGCAACAATCATTCAGGTGAAAGGTATTGTATTGTTTGCATAAAAATAGTAAAATATGTGGTATGTTTGTTTTGAGCCTTAAACCCGCTTGGCATATGTTACCCCCTTAGCAAATCACATTGGAAAAGGATTCCATCATTGCCGTTTTGTATTCTCTCTCTCTCCACTCTTCCAGTCACTTGCTTCCAAAGGAGCAAGTCTTTCCTGGTCTCATGAAAAGGACTCAAACCATAAATCTGTGTGAGAAGGAACTACAGTGATGGCACACTGTGTTCCCAACTTTATATCAGACTATGCTTGGTAGGCCGTGTAATATAAGCTGTATGAAGGCTTCTATTTGCCATACAATACCGGTCGCCAGAGCAGTTTCTTTTTTCTAGGCAGGCATGATGCAAGCACAGTTCAATATCAAATCTCCCTCAGTGCCCATCTTGAAGAAGCCATATCTTGAGGCTGTGACTGTTTATCCTCTGTATGCACAGGTGTCATCTGTTGACCGCAATTGCTGGTACTGGGAAAGCATTTTATTGGGTTTCGCTTTTCTACTTCTGTATCCTAGCCTGTCTTCTTTTCTCCTATGAGCTCTATAGTTAAAAATCCAGTGAGACAGTGTCTAAAGATGCTATCATGTAAAACTATGTGCTACGCAAACAAATGGACAGAATGCTGAATAAATAATACATTCACCCCCAGTCAAGAGATCTGGGTTAAATTCATCGTTCTTTTGCTCACCATGCCACCCCAGTTTAGACCCAGCCATATGCAAATCAGGCTTGACCCTGTGCCTCATGGGAACAGTCCAGACCGAACTGCCAAGCCATGTCCTCCCTGGACCGGAAACAAGCATCCTGGGACCGGTTTCTGGGTATTACCCTTCATCAACCAGGCTAGCTTGAATCCAGTGGCACAGTGAGCAAGGGACCCACGTCTGGGTATACCCATCCCACTTAGGGTGAAAAGTGCTACGCAAACAAATGGACGGAATGCTGAATAAATTATACATTCAGGGTCAAGACTGATTTGCATATGGCTGGGTCTAAACTGGGGTGGCATGGTGAGCAAAAGAACGATGGATTTAACCCAGATCTCTTGACTGGGGGTGAATGTATGATTTATTCAGCATTCAGTCCATCATTTGTTTGCGTAGCACCATGTAAAACTATGGCATCATATGGGGCAGAGCTAAGAGTCTCCACTTTACTCTTCACTTGAAAAACAGAACAAAAATGAAAGAGCACATTCACAGATGGACATTTTTAGGTTGCAGCCTACCAGACAGCACAGCTGCCTGGTTTGCTAAAGACATCTTGGGGACATTCAGAACGTTGACCTAGGAATGCATTCCGCCAGTTGCTTACCATTGGCTTTGTGGTTTGTAACTCACATTTGCTGGCTTTATTTGCTTTAGGCTGTCCAGCTCGAGTTCGTCCCGCCCGTTGCCCAAACCTTGTTTACTGTATTCTTCTACAAACTAGCTTTCTGTAAACAGGCCCTTAAATCTTGTTCTCATCTGGTCACATTTGCTGTATAGTCTACAGAGTTCAAATGCCAGGCTGTCTTTTCCAGGGAGCTTAGTGTTTATTTATGTTTCTCCAACTTCAAAGTGCGAGGATTTATGTGACAATCATCCTGGCTACTGGAGTTTGTTTGAGGAAGGCTGTATGTTCTTTCTTTTTTTTTTTTATACAAGAAAATGTGAATGTCTGTAAATGAACTGTGCTGACGATCAAATCAACACATTGGGTGATGACATTTCCACACATTGTTTGTGCGCTGTATACTTTTATTAGTAAAACTGTATGTGAGTGCAAATGTAATGGTCATTTCAATTGAAAATGTGTTGTCTGTAATGGCAGTACGCTACCATACAATGCATACTCCATGTTACCCAGCGCCACTCTACTCTGCACCACTCCATGCCACTGCACTCTACTCTGCACTACTTCACACTATGCTACTCCACTCCACACTGCGTCACTGCACTCTTCTCTGCAGTTCTCCTCTCTACTCTATACCACTCCACTCTATGCCAATGCACTCTACTATGCACCACTGCACTCTTCGCCACTGCACTCCACTCTATACCACCCTACTCTGCAACACTGCACTCTATACCACTGCACTCTACGCCAATGCACTGTACACCACTTTACTTAAAACCAATGCACTCTATGCTAATCTACTCTGCACCAAATCACTCTACGCCACTGCATTCTACGCCACTCTATTCTACTCTGCGTCACTGCACTCTACGCCACTCTGTTCTACTCTGCATCACTGCACTCTACGCCACTCTGTTCTACTCTGCATCACTGCACTCTACGCCACTCTGTTCTACTCTGCATCACTGCACTCTATGCTACTGTTATACTCTGCACAACTGTACTGTACGCCACTGCTCTGTGCCAATGCACTCCACACCACTCCACTATACACCACTGCACTAAACTACAGTATGCTCTGCAACACTGCACTCTGCCACTCTACTTAATGCTACTCTACTGCACTCTACTCCAATCCACTCTAGTCTACACTGCACTCTACGCCACTTCACTCTACTCTGAAACTATCTACTCTGCCACTGCTATCTACGCCACTCTATTCCACTCTTCGCCACTCTATTCCACTCTTCGCCACTTTACTCAAAACCAGTACTCTACGCCACTGTACTCTGCCACTGCACTCTGCGCCACTCCACTGCACTGTATGCTACGCCACTCTACGCTATGCCACTCTACTCTAAACCAGTGCACTCTACGCCAATTCACTCTACACCACTTTACTCCAAACCAATGCACCTATGCCAACTATGTTGCACCACTGCACTTTACGTCACTGCACTCTGCATGACTGCACTCTACACCACTGCATTGTGCGCCACCCTGCTGCACTCTACGCCACTGCAGTCTACGCTATGTCACTGTACTCTATGCCACTGCACTCTATGCCACTGCATTCTACATCACTTTCCTCAGTCAGTGCTCCTTACACCACTGCATCTACACCAACTTCTTTGCACCACTGCACTTTACGCCACTATACTCTACCAGTGGCGTAACAAAAGTTAAGGGGGGGGGCCTGCAAGGTGCATGGAGGTCCCCCCGCTCCAGATTTAATCTGGAGCTCTCAGGTCTGAGTAATGTGCTGAGGGGGCCCCCTGCAGCTCGGGCCCCCCGCACTGCGGGGGCCTGTTACACGCCTTTGTACTCTACAACATTCTACTCTACACCACCCTATTCTACTCTGCACCACTGTACTCTACGTCACTGCTCTCTGCACCACTCAGATCTTGCACTCGATGACCCTGTACTCCGACACTTGACTCTGCATGACTGCACTCTACGCCACTGCACTCCTCTGCACCACTCAACTTTATGCCACTTCAATCTACGCCACTCTACTCAACTCTGAGTCAATCCACTGTATGCCATTGCACTCTACGCCACTTGAATCTACTCTGCACCGCTCTACTCTATGCCAGTGCACTCTACACTACTCTACTCTACTCCAATGCACTCGACGCCAATGCACTCTACACAACTTTACTCAAAGCCAATGCACTCTACGCCAATCTACTCTGCACCACTGTATTTTACGCCACTTCACTCCAAGCCACTCTCCTACACTCGACTCTATGATGCTCTACCCCATTAAACTCTGCTCCACTGACACTACTCTATGCCACTCCACAGCACTACTCTGTGTCATTCTATGAAGCTCTATGCAACTTCCTCTGTGCCACTTTACTCAACTCTATTCTATGACAATCTACTCCACTCTATGACAATCTACTCTGCTGTACGCCCCTCTACTCCACTCTATGCAATACCCTCTTCGCCGCTCCACTCTGCTCTACATCACTCTACGACCCTCTATGCCACTCCACGACACACTACTCAGCTTTGACAGTGTGCTCAACTCTACGCCCTTCCACTCTACGACACTCCACAACACTGTACTCTACTCCACTTCACTCCTCTCCTCTCCACGACACTTAACTATACTGTACGCCTCTCCATAACACTCCACTCTACTGCACTTTACGACACTCCATTCCCACCCACTCACCTTTACTCTACTAACTTTTAGCCATGCTGAACAGCAGCCACTCTGGTGTACAACATTGCTAAAACATATTGGTAAAGTCAATAGCTCTTGCATAGGAGAGACCTACTGGCTTTGCCAATGCTTATCTAGCAACTGCCACATTCTGGCCCATAACTCGTCTAGTTCAGAGGGAGAGATTTTCTTTTGTTACCTATAATCCTATTAATGACTTAATTGTGCATGTGCTTCTTTTTGCACCTATAGTTCACTTATGAACCCATATACCCATAACACCATATTATGCTGGCTGTAAATACATTTGTTGATTTATTTATTTTTTTACTTCTTTTTCTTTTAAGGCAGGCCAGTCTAATAGAAGCAAGGTACTAATCTATGCTTTTGTTGTCAATTTTTAGAGTTTACGAAACCTGTGTACAAGGTCCAACAGCTGGCAATCTCCAAACAACAGAGCTATGAAGAAAAAGCTTGCCATAAAAATGCTATCAGAGGAGAACTAAAGAAAATGCAGAATCTGAAAACTTACAACAATGTTGCTCGTTTTCACTGACTACTTTTATTTTTGCATATCGTTAATATTGTCTTGTATGGTATCCTGGGTTCCTGTGGGGTGAAGTATGTGTTTTAACTTAATAAAATTAATTGTCAATATGTCATTCAAGTCCATTTTCTTTCAATCAGCATGTCACTAAGTTAAAAAAAAACATAGTATAATAAACTGTACCTCAAATTCAAGACCCTATTGGTATGGGTGAACATCACAAGATACAATGCTGCTTTTAAATACAAATATGACATTTTGCTGGCATCTACTTTTCAAACACGTTCATATCACTGTCCACCTTTTACTGTGAAGATGCACAAAATTATATGCCAGAAAAAAGCATAGGTCGGTCTGATTACTGGTTATTTTTGAAATGCTGTATTGTGGAAAGAATGAACATTTGTTACACCCAATCACAATTGCCGGTTTTAAAAGTGGGTGGTGCTTCTCAAAGTTATTACTTACAAGTTAGTTTTTGTAAATTCTTCCTGATGGACCCTGGATGGGCAAAGTGTCAATCGGAGAAGGTACTCCCGTCAGAGAACCCTCAAGGTGATCCAACCCTAACTTAATATTTAGTTACTTGGGAATAATCTGCAACTATCCAACCCTTTTCATGGAATCATTGAGATTCATCACACAGTTGTCATTAAATCATTCAAAAGTATTCCATAATAATTTGGAAAATGATAGAAAATAATAATGAGTAACCATGGGCATTCTAAAGTGGTTATAAAAATATGGAGTAGTTCACAATCATTCTTAAGTTATCTAAATATAATACTCGAGTAATACACAGACATCCTGAAGTTGTCCTGAATCATCCTGGTGTAATTCAGACTCATCCTGAAGTTGTCCGGGAATCATCCCGATGTAATTAAGACTCATCCTGACGTTGTCCTGAATACATCCTGATGTAATTCAGACTCATCCTGAAGTTGTCCTGAATACATCCTGATGTAATTCAGACTCATCCTGAAGTTGTCCTGAAATCATCCAGGTGCAATTCACACTCATCCTGAAGTTGTCAATTAGTATTCCTGGAGTAGTCGAGGATCATCACACATTTTTAATTTAAGTAATCAGGACACCATCCTAGAGTAGTTTTTGTGATGACTCTAGAGTTATCTCATTTAAATATTTATCCCTATACACATACTTCAGGATGGCTTGGGATGACTTCCCCAGATAATTACAGGAATAGCCTGGCTGAAGACATCGGATGACTTCAGAATGACTCCAGGATGATATTCCTTTTTGACTTGGGTGAGGACAACAGGAGGGACACTGACCTGTGGCCCAAGCAACCAAGTTGGCAGTGAAGGGGCATCTTTGGGCGATAGGCGTCCGCTTCTTGACATTGCCCACCCTGCAATTGAGATTCATCAGGCCAGCACAGGAGTGAACTAATCCCACATTAGGGCAAACAATAATAATCTGCCCTTTAAGAGGTCGCTACTGTGGTGGAGAGGTGGCGGAAACCCCCATTCCCTTGGTAGACCATACTAGACACCAATAGGGGTCCCCACAATCAGCATTGCACCGAAGGGAGCGGAAGACCTAGGACGCTCTACTATAGAGTATACCACCACCCTCCGTGGCCGTGATGGGGAAGTTGAAGCAAAAACAGGGGCGCACACAGATGAACGCAAGGTGATGCCTCCCTGGCAGAAATGGGGGATGGCAGGAGCACTGTTATGGATGCCTCCATTCATTCTTATTTGGACAAAGTACTGGCAGCCATCGCAGACACCAAGGCTGCCCTACAACAGGACATAGGTGAAGTGTCAGTGGGCCTGGGACTTTTGTAAGCGGAGCACCATAAGCTGGTGGACTGGGTGAAGGAAGTGGAGTGCTCTGTAGACTGAATTCGACCAGAACAGAAGGCTGCATCCTCTAAGATCGACAAGCTCACGGCCAGAATAACTGCAAGGCCGCAACTGCCAAAATAACATTAGGGTGGTGGGGGTCCCTAAAGAAGCTGAGGGCATGGACATGATACATTTCCTTGAGAACTGGCTGCGCACTGAAGTAGCCCCGGACCGTCTTACCCAGTTTTTTTGCTCGGGAATGGGCACACCGGGTCCCTGCTTATCCCTTGGCCCTCAGGAGCCCCTCCTCCCGCTCAGTGGTGGTGCAACTTCTGCACTACAGGGACCGTGACATACTACTCCAGCAAGCCTGTGTGCATAGTCCTTATATGATGGACGAAAGCAAGATACTGGTGTTCCCGGACTTCATGGCCAAAGTATAAGCTCAACGAGCATCTTTTCTAGAAGCAAAGAGAGCCATACGTGATGAAGGTATCCAATACTTCTTGATGTTCCCTGCCAAACTCTGCATCGTCCTCGATGGCAGTACCCATTTTTGCGAAACCCCTGAGGCGGAATGGTCCTGGCTAGAGGCCGATAAGGCAGGGGCTCCCCTCCTGAAACCCCAGGCTGGCCATCGAAAGGGGAATCAATCCAACAGGAAAAGTCAGAGGCGTTCAGTGATGAAAGAACCTGTGAAGAAACCCTCATCCTCTCAGACGGAGCCCAAACGGAAAGCAGCGTTGCAGACCGTGGCACAGACCATGTCCCCACAGAAATCCGACTTGGCCACAGATGTTTTGTCGGAGTCCAAATATGCAGCTTCGGACTCTGGGGACTCGACTGGCAGTGGCACACAATCACCGAAAGTGACCCCACGACCGGTGGATGAAATATGATGCATCTATGAGACGCCTTTCCCTCCCCCGAGGAGTATTGACTTGTTCTCGATTACAATTGGCTGTCCTCCTAATAGACTGTAGTCTCCTTGATTTTGGATTAGAGACGGTCATTCGGAAGCTGTATTCCGTCCTTCCTGGTCTTGGGGGGAGGGTTTAGCACCTTAAAGACTGAGCCGACAGCCCTTGCTTTCAGCGCAGGGCCTGACAGGGAAATGAGTGCTCGGCCCATACTTGGCTACCCCCCCATCCGAGTGCCTCACCAGGCTACCTAGAAGAGGCGTTCTACTCAAGGTTTGTTTGTTTTCAGGTTTGGGAAGCTAGCTGGTGTTCCCGGTACCAGCCTTCTAGTCCCGGGCAGCCCAAAATGGTTGCTGCCGACCAGACACATTTCTGCCCTCCTGCTGCTGAGCCAAGCTCGAGCAGGGGAAGGCATAACAATAGGCATCCTGTCAGAGGGAGGTGTGACCACCTCCCAGACAGGATTTAGTGTATTAGGCCTGGGTGGGTGCGCTCGCCAGCGACCGAAAGTCTGCATGAGGGGCACATTTGGTGTCCCTGTGCATAGTCCAGTTCACACCAGTCCTGGGAGCCGTTGGCTCCTGCTCTGGCGCGAAACTGGACAAAGGACATGGGAGTAACCTCCCACTGTCCAGACCCTCCCCTGGGAGGGTCCCCTGAATCTGTACAACCCTCTCCCGTGGGTACAAAAGGGCTTACCTGGCTGTAGGACACTCTGGACTTCGTTTGGGCCCGACTTCGTCTCCCTCTCTGTCTGAAGCATAGTCTGTGCCCGTGCACAATACAGGCTCCTTGCAGTACCTGTGGAGCATCAAGGACAACCGAAGATATCTCCCTTGGGGTGAAGGAGTCACTCCCCTGCATTCACAGGCACCGTAACGCAACTGACAGGTCTGCTGATCCTGAGCTCCTGCGGACTCCGAAGGCTCCAGCAACACTGGAGGTGGGTTCCATGTCCCTCAAGGTCCGAGCTGTCCTCTCACCGAGTTTGAGGTCAGAATCCTTCGTGGGGGCTGTAATAACCGAACCCCTGCGCACTGTGTACTTTTGCAAGTGCATATGCTTGTTGGCATTTCCCAAACAAGTGCATTGGGCTACGAATAGCCCCAACCTCTGGACCCAATTCCTACAAAGAACTTCGGCCTCTTCGCACTGAGTGCTCCGCAAGCTGTCGTTCTGTGAAATCGCTCGAGGTCCTCTCGCAACTCCTGTGCCTCCGGCCTGTGAGTCCCCTTGAGGGTCAACACTGCTTTTCTTGGGCTCTCCTAGTTGCTGCAGGCCTGCCCTGACTCCCCTTGCTGTGGTGAGTCTCCGGGACCTTACTGGTCCAGACCGTAACCTTTCTTGACCTTCTTTGTGGGTTGCCGTTGCCAAGGCTTGTTGGTGCTCCCGCCAGACACCGACCCCTCAGCACTCGACATCCTTCATGGGACAGCTCGTATCTGGCTCCTGGTTGTCCTCAACGTCTCCTGGTCCCCGTGACTGCAGAGTCGAGGTCTCCAGCAACACACCTGAAGCACCCGACATCGGTGGGCATTCGACTACCGAGCCCCTGGTCACTCCTGAGTGACCCAGACTCTGTCCCCTCTGCTTTCAGGTTCCCTTCATCAAGAATCCACCTTTGGGTTCCATCGGACACTATTCTTCTTTCCAGCAGTGGCATTTCCTTGAAGTCCTCCATTGAAATCAACGGCAGTTTCCGACACCACTTCTGCCCTATACACCCGACTTCCCTGGGATAGGCAACTCTGGTACTACGGTATCCACAAGTGGGGTGGCTGTTCAACCTCCTATGATCCAAAGGGCTTCCTTGTAATCCACTGGGAAGGGTCCTTAAACACTAAAACTTCAACTGCGACTTCCCCATAGAATTGTACAGAGCACGCGGTTGTGTTCCCACACTGCACCCGTCCTCCGTGGGGTCCCTACTTACTCACCTTGGGTGGTTCTTGAGGTCCCAGCGATTCTACATACTCTAGACACTGTCTTGACTCGAGTCGTGGTTCTTATACCACTATTTTAGTATATGGCTTGGTCTCCCCCGGGAGCCCACTGTGTATTAGTGCTACTTACGATTGTTTCTGTGCTACAGTATTGTGTGCTTTGAGAGTATCTTCATGTAGAAGATACTGTGTCGTTGTAGGAAGGTGGAATCTGACTGCATGGTTGCCCCCACTTTTTTCCTGGTGTTTTGCTGGTTTTCGACTTAGTATGGCTGGGATCCTGCTATTCAGGACCCCAGCCTATCTGCTTTCCCCTTTAAATTGGTTCCCTGTACTTTAGGTACACTCCAGATTGGATTCTGGGGTACCCTTATAAGTCCCTAGTATATGGTATACTATGTACCCAGGGCATAGGTACCCCAGAGGCCTCCCAGGGGCTGCAGCCTGTATTATGCCACCCCTGAGAGGCCATTCAAAATGACACAACAGGTCTGATACTGCAGCCTGTGTAAGGTGGTGCATGCACCCCTTAGTTAGATATAGGTTCACTATATCTATCCTAATCACTGCACATATAAACCTATCAGTCACCCCTATGGCAGGCCTTATCAATTCTGAAGGCAGGGTGCTGGGTTTTATGCGAGAGGGTGCCCATGCATGAGCAGAGCCCCTCTGCAGCCTTCGGAACCACTATTCCGGGGTTGTCTGTGATGCAGCCAACCATATACTCTTAGGTGCATTATAACCTCGCGGTAAATGCTAACTTTAAAATGGCTGCAAGGAATTATGTTGTGTTTGGTGTCAAACACCTTGGAATCATACCTCCACACCAGTAACTGGTGTGGGAGGTAGGATTCCTCCCTCCTAGAGGGAGAAATATGACAGCACCGGTACACCCGGTACCAGCTTCACAGAGCCCTGGCATCACAAAATGGATGCTGCCAGCCACAGACACGCGTCTGCCCTCCTGCTGCTGGACGAAACTCCGGCAGGGGAGGCTGGACAATAGGTATCATGTCACAGGGAGGTGTGACCACCTCCCAGACAGGCTTTAGTGTATTGGGGCTGGGTGGGTGCACTCTCAGAGTGCTTAGATGTCTGCACTTGGGGCACATTTGGTGTCCTCGTGCATAGTCCAGCTCAAACCGGTTGCAGGGGCTATGAGCCCCGGCTCTGGCACGGAACTGGACAAAGGACATGGGTGTAGCCACCCCTCTGTCCTGACCCTCCCATAGGTGGGTCCCCAGAGTTTGTCCCACCCCTTCCTTGGGTATAAAGTAGGAACCCTGACTACAGGACTTTAATTTTACCTGGACTAACTAAACTCTGCTACAGAAACCAAGTAACCTTCGATCTACGCTTTGCTGGACAACTGAAGAATCTCCCTTGGAGTAAAGGAGTTACTCCCCTGCAACGCAGGCACCTCAACGCATCTGACCGGTTTGCATCTACACAGCTCCCGACGGACTCCGAAGATTTTGCAACACAGGAGGTGGGTGCCCAAGCTTCCCCGAGGCCGACTAGTGCTCTCAGTAAACCTGAGACCCGTAGCCCTCGTGGGGACCGTGCAACCCGAACCCCTGGACACCGTGCACATTTGCAGCAGCATATGCTTTTAGGCGATCCCTGAGGCTGTGCTTTGGGCTACTTGTAGTCCAAGCCCCGAGCAGTGTTTCCACCGAAGATTACTGGCCTCCACTCCACGAGTGTTCCGCGGGCTGGTATTGTGTGATTCCTCTAGAGGTCCCTTCGCGATCCCTGGTCCGTTGACCTGTGGGTCCCTGAGAAGGCAACTTTAACTTTCAGTGGGCTTCCCTGGTTGCTCCAGACGTGCCCTGACTCTCCATCGCTTGGGGAGTCCCCAGGACCTTGCTGGTCCTCACAGAAGCATCATTACTCTGACCGCGTGGGTTGCAGTTGCCAAGGCTTGTTGGTCTCCAATCCGGAAACTGACCCCTCAGCACTCGACATACTTCGTGGGACAGCTCGCCAGCAGATCCTGGTCGTCGTCAT
This sequence comes from Calotriton arnoldi, assembly GCA_963921515.1. NCBI lineage: Eukaryota > Metazoa > Chordata > Amphibia > Caudata > Salamandridae > Calotriton > Calotriton arnoldi. Next base: position 819,926 of record CAWUFW010000694.1, on the reverse strand, counting down.
CTCCTGGTCCCCGTGACTGCAGAGGCAAGCTTCAACTCTTCGCACCTGAGGCACCAGAAATCGGTGGGCATTTGATTGTCCCCTCCGCTTTCAGGTTCTTCTCATCTCCGATCCAGGCTTGGGTCACCCCGGACACTTTTCTTCTCCACGGCAGCAGCACTTCTTCGCATCACGCCATTGAAAATGACGAGGGTTTCCGACACCACTTGACCCCTATGACCCGACTTCCCTTGGCTAGGTAACACGGGTACCTCGGTACTCACAAGGGTGCTGGCCTTAGAACCTTCTAGGTTTAACTGGGTTTGCTTGAAGTCCTCTCCGAAGTGTCCTTAAACTCTAAATTGCCAACCGCGACTTTCCCATAGTGTTGTACGGAGCACGCGTCTGTGTTCCCACACTGCACCCGTCCTCCGTGGGTCCCCTGTGTCACTATCTTGGGTGGTTCCTTGGGGTCCCAGCGATTCTACGTGCTCTAGGCACTGTGTCTAGTCAAGTCGTGGTTGTTATACCACTTTAATATATGGTTTGGTCTCCCCCTGGAGCCCACTGTGTATTGTGCTATTTACTGTCGTTCTAGTACTGTAATATTGTGTGCCTTGTTCTCTAATCTCATAAAGAGGTTAGTAGAGAGTGTTTAGTAATAAATACATATATTCCTTGTGTGGTTCTCATTTCATTTGGTCATTCAAGAGGTTATATACTGGTAAAACAAGCTGCTTTACATTCCTTCAAGACTTAGCCTGAAGGCTGCTCTCCACAGTGACCACTAGGATAGCTTTCAATAAAGGTTCTCTTTAACCTAATCATCAATAAGGGTCGTTTGGACTGGTGCAATGTGCCCACTTTAATTAGTGGACAGCATATACCAGGCCAACTTCTCACATTGGTGTGCAGCGGTTGGGATTCAAGCTTGCTATTGTTTTACCAGATAATCTCAGTGAGTGACTAACTGAAAACCACTAAAGGTACTTAGGTACATATAAATCAAGTCTAGAATAAGGTAAGTTCTACTGAACGTAGAGTTGGGTAAGTCAAGGGTCTAGCACACCCTTTCTCCAACTCAAGAGAGTCAGTTCCCACTAGAGTAGGTAGGTGCATACACCACACCACACTAGAATGTCTTCAAGGCCTGAAGTCAGTGACTCCTTGCCAACTAAGTATGACCACCTCACATTCCAGGAATTGAGAAACATGTGTGCATCAAGTAAACTGAAGACCGGGAAAAACCCAAACACCCAAAAGCTCATAGTGACTTTGCTTTTAGGCGACCTCAGAAAGACTCCAGGGTCTGATGAGGCAGGCAAAGGGGGTGGGACAGCAGAAGAGGAAAGGCCAGGGAGTGAAAACCTCAATGACCTGGACTCTGATGCTGGCCAGGAGGATCAAAATTATTCTGACCTGGAACAGCCAATCCTTCCTGAAGGTGAGGAAGGAGGCCCCAGTGGGCCTCTCTTTACCCCACCTGGAAGGGTTAACAGTTTACCAAGAAGATCTAGATCTCCTTCTCTGGAGTCTAATCATTCTGGTACATCTGTAGGGAGCTCTGTTTCTCATAGGACTTCTTCTCATAAAGGGAGTCCTCTTATGAGAAGAAGTGCCAACTGCTTGAGTTTGAGAGAGCTAAGCTCAGGATCAAGAGAGAGCAATTGGCCTTAGACAGGGAATCCCTGGAGCTTCAGAGAGCTTCTCAGAAGTTGGGACTAGAGTCCCATGGTGGCAGCCACAGTGTCCCTAGAGGTAGAGATCATACTCATGACCATAGGAACCTGAACAAGAATGTCCCTCCCTACCAGAGTGGGGATGACATCCACAAATGGATAACTGCACTGGAGAGGGCCTGTAAGGTACAGAGGGTCCCTCAGGAGCAGTGGGCAGCAATTTTGTGGCTCTCCTTTGCAGACAAAGGTAGAGACAAGCTCCTCACTGTAAGAGAAGAGGATGCTGATAATTACAAAGTCCTGAAGAGTGCTCTGATTGATGGGTTTGGCCTAACCACTGAACAATACAGGTTAAAGTTCAGAGATACCCAAAAGGTACAGACTCAGGACTGGGTTGACTTTGTAGATTGTGCTACTAAGGCTCTGGAAGGTTGGATACATGGCAGTAAGGTGCATGACTTTTTAGGATTGTACAACTTGATTATGTTAGACCTGGCACCATTGGCGTGGGTCTCCCTTCCATTTTTTTGCTGTTGCCTCTTATGTTTTTGCTGGTTTTAGATGCTTTTGGGCACTGTGCCACTGCTGTTCAGTGCCACAGTGCAAGTGCTCCCTATGGTAAATTGATGTATGGATTAGTGACTCCATGATTGGCTTGTTTGGCTTACTGTCAGACCCTAGTACAGTGCACTGCGTGTGCCCAGGGCTTGTAAATCAAATGCTGCTGGTGGGCTTGCAGCACTGGTTGTGCCACCCACCGGAGCAGCTTGTAAAGTGTGTCTCAGGCCTGCCATTGCAGAACCTGTGGGCAGTCTGGTACTGCCATGTTGACTGGGCAAGTGTACCCACTTGCCAGTCCCTAAACCTTCCCTTTTATACATATTAGTCACCCCTAAGGTAGGCCCAAGGGAAGGGTGCATTGTAGGTAAAAGGTAGGACATGCCCTGGTGTGTGTGGCATGTCCTAATAGTGAATTACAGCCATTTTAGTTTTTCACTATTGCAAGGCTACCTGTTCCCCATAGGCCAGAATGGGCGGTTAGATTATTACATCTTATAATCCTAACTGACTCAGGGAACCAGGTAGAAATTCGAGTTTAGTATGCCTGAACTCAGAATGATAAAATACATCTTTTAGTGAAGTTGGTTTTAACATTTTGTGTTTGAAAATACCACTTTTAGAAAGTAGGTATTTTCTTGCATAACTATCCAAGCCTGCCTCTGCTAGGTTGTGTATTCCTTGTCTGGAGTTTGAGTGACAGGGGCTGGGGGCTTCCAGGAGACAGGGTGAGTCAGCACAGGGCTGAATAGAGATCTGCATGCAGATAGGAGGGAGGAGTTGCACCTGGGACCTGAATAGGGCTGTGCCTTTCCTCCACAATGCTGGCTCCACCTCCTGTGGTGTGTCTGATGTCCCTGGCCTACACTGTGAAAGGAAAGAAGGAGTCTTGTCAACAAAGTGCTCCAGGACTGACCAGAACTGGTTTTGGACTAGGCAAAGGCCTCTCTGCCTTCAGAGAACAAAGAGAAAAGTAGTATAAATATTGGGACCCAGACCCAAGAACTTTAGATCACTTCTGGGAATCAATACGAACCTTTGCTGAGGAGAAGAACCAGGAAGCTGAAGGAGGAGACTACCCCTGTGCTGTGTGTTTGGGGGTTGGCCTGCAGTGGTTGCTTCATTGCCAAAGAAAGGAGAAAAGGACTGAGTGTGCTTTCTATCAACTTGAAGAAGAATCTCCAAGGGCTTGAACTAGAGCTTGCCTCCTGCCTGAAGTCTCAGGGATACAAGACTTCACCAACCAGCTCCCCCCCTGAATTCCCTTGCTGGGAATTGAAGTGCCTGCTGTTGTGCTGGCCCTTCTGAGAGACTGCGTGTCGCTGGGAGCTGGAAGCACGACGCAACGACGAGAAGCGTGTCGCCGCCGCAGCCGCTGTCATCGCATCGCCGAGGAAGCGAGACGCCGCTGCTGCTGTCATCATCGCATCATCGCTGGAGAAGCGGGACGCTGCCACAGAGGACATCGTCGCATCACCGGAGAAGCGCGTCGCAGGGCCTGTCGCGGCTCCAAAGATCATAGAGTCGCCGCACGGCCGTCGGGCGTGCACGCATCGCACCAACGTTGTCGCATCGCAACCAAGATGCCATTTTGTCGCATCTCACCGGAGAGCAGTAAGAAACCGACGCATCACCTCCCCACACAGTAAGGAAGCGAGCATCAACTCCCCTGCGCAGCAGTACGGAACCGACGCATCCACTCCCCTGAGTGTAAGGAACCGACGCATCACCTTCCCTGCGACCCTTTTGTTTTCTTTGCGTTACGCATTCAAGGTACATTGAGAGTAAAGTGTCGCATCTACAACTTGAGAGAACTGAACTATTTTATAACATTCTAAAGTCTATTTTTGAGTACAGTATTGTGGATTTTTGTCGTTTGGTCTTGTGTTAAGTCTATATAAAAATACTTATTTTTATAAATACAACCTGTGTGGTGTCCATCTGTAGTGTTGTCACTGTATTACTGTATGTGTTCACAAATGCTTTACACACTGCCTCTGAGATAAGCCTGCCTGCTCGTGCCAAGCTACCAAGGGGGTGAGCAAGGGTTATTTTAGGAGTGTAGCCCCTTACCCTGCCTAGACGCAAGGGTCCCTATTTGTCACAGGTACCTACCTATGCCAACTAGAGACCCCCAAATCTAACAGATTATGAGGGAGCAGATCCTTAATAATTGTCAAAACCAGCTTTTACACCAGTACCTGGTGGACTCTAATCTGACCTCTCCCCAAGAATTGGGAAAGAAGGCAGACAAATGGGTCAGAACCAGGGTAAAGCCAAAGAATCAGGGTGGTGACCAGAAGAAAGATTCTTCCAAGAACCAAGAGAAAGGTGGGGATAAATCAAAAGAAAAATCCCCTACAGGGCCCCAAAAGTCCTCTTCTGGGGGTGGGTCCCAAACTCCTTCCTCCCCTGAAAAGAAACCTTATTGCCATATATGTAAGAAGCCTGGCCACTGGAAAAATGACCCCAGTTGCCCTAAGGCCAGCAATAAGGAAAATATTCCTCCCAGCAATACTACCACTCCTCCTGGTACTACGAGTAGTAATCCCCCAGGTGGTAGTAATGCCCCCAAAAAGTTAGGTGGGTTGGTATGGGGAACTGAGGTGGACCCCAGCTTATCAAGGTCCTCCTCACAGGCCTCCTTAGTCTGTGATGGTGGGATGGGATTTGCCACTTTTACTGTAAGTCCTAATTCCTTGGGCAAGTACAGACAGGAGCCACTGATCAATGGTCAGAAAGCTTTGGCACTCCGGGACACAGGCGCTAGTGTCACCATGGTGACAGGGAAACTAGTCCCCCCTCAATAGCTTTTACCTGAGCTCAAGTACCAGGTGACCAACATTGATGGTATCAGCACAGATCATCCCATGGCCATAGTCAATCTCAGCTGGGGAGGGGTCACTGGCCCAAAGAGAGTGGCAGTGTCCCCAAACTTGCCTGTACATTGCCTGTTGGGCAATGATCTGGAGGTTTCAGCCTGGGCTGAAGTTGAATACCGGGCCCATTTAAAAATGTTGGGCCTCTCTGAGAAGGTTGGTGGGGCTGTTAGGGCCTCAGCCCCATCCCAGGGAAACTTTTGAGAAGTGGAGCCTGAAAGAATGGCCCACTCTACTCCACAAGAGAGCAGAAGGGTTGAAGAAAAGTCTTCTTCCCCCCTGACTATAGGTAAGGGTCAGCTTCCTCAGGGAACTGATCCTACCCCTAGTGAAGGAACTGCCCCAGAGGTGGTCAGGCCTGGCCTGGCCTGGCAACACCCCTGATGGCAGGGGACCCTTCCAAGGTGGTACCCAGTCTGGAGCAGGTATCCTGCCCCTCTCTACCCTACCTCAATCAGCCTAGGGCTGCAGAGGTCAGGGAGGTCAGTGGACCCCTTAGGGCCCATTGTCCAGAGGAACCCCCTCATCCACAGATTAGGGGCACCCAGTCTAGTAGCCCTAGCCAGGTGAAAATTCCTCAACACACTGAGGGATCCCTCTTACCATTGGATAGGGACCTCCCCCAGATGGATTCTGTTGGGCAAAGGCAAACCTGGGACCAAGTGGTTCCAAACCTACCATGTCCCTCCCGTGTTCCAACCAAAGGGACCCAACCCCCAGCTGTAGGCAGCCAGAGGTTGACCCTTAGGGCCAGATACAACTCAGCCATGGAAAGAAAGGCCTCCATGGTGACCAGTGATCTGAGGAAGCTGAGACCAACTTTATTAGGGCCTCACTTCTCTACTCAGACACCCCACCAGCCTTTTACTTTGCCAAAACACACTACAGGTAGTAATTCTAAATGGTGGAGATCATCCAATACCCTTGGGGTTAGGGATTGCTTAGTGGACCATAAGACAGGGGGTAACCATGCTAGTGCAGGTTCTTCCTTATATGGCCACTTAGTCAATAAAGGCTCAACTGGGCAAGGTTAGCCTTATCTCCTTTCGTTTGGGGGGGAGGGGGGTTATGTAGGAAGGTGGAATCTGACTGCATGATTGCACCTACTTTTTTCCTGGTGTTTTGCTGGTTTTCGACTTAGTTTGGCTGGGATCATGCTATTCAGGACCCCAGCCTATCTGCTTTCCCCTTTAAATTGGTTCCCTGTACTTTAGGTACACTCCAGATTGGATTCTGGGGTACCCTTATAAGTCCCTAGTATATGGTATACTATGTACCCAGGGCTTAGGTACCCCAGAGGCCTCCCAGGGGCTGCAGCCTGTATTATGCGACCCCTGAGAGGCCATTCAAAATGACACAACAGGTCTGCTACTGCAGCCTGTGTAAGGTGGTGCATGCACCCCTTACTTAGATATAGGTTCACTATATCTATCCTATTCACTGCACATATAAGCCTATCAGTCACCCCTATGGCAGGCCTTATCAATCCTGAAGGCAGGGTGCTGGGTTTTATGTGAGAGGGTGCCCATGCATGAGCAGAGCCCCTCTGCAGCCTTCGGAACCACTATTCCGGGGTTGTCTGTGATGCAGCCAACCATATACTCTTAGGTGCATTATAACCTCGCGGTAAATGCTGACTTTAAAATGGCTGCAAGGAATTATGTTGTGTTTGGTGTCAAACACCTTGGAATCATACCTCCACACCAATAACTGGTATGGGAGGTATGATTCCTTCCTCCTAGAGGGAGAAATATGACAGCACCGGTACACCCGGTACCAGCTTCATAGAGCCCTGGCATCACAAAATGGATGCTGCCAGCCACAGACACGCGTCTGCCCTCCTGCTGCTGGACGAAACTCCGGCAGGGGAGGCTGGACAATAGGTTTCCTGTCACAGGGAGGTGTGACCACCTCCCACACAGGCTTTAGTGTATTGGGGCTGGGTGGGTGCACTCCCAGAGTGCTTAGATGTCTGCACTTGGGGCACATTTGGTGTCCTCGTGCATAGTCCAGCTCAAACCGGTTGCAGGGGCTATCAGCCCCTGCTCTGGCCCGAAACTGGATAAAGGACATGGGTGTAGCCACCCCTCTGTCCTGACCCTCCCATAGGTGGGTCCCCAGAGTTTGTCCCACCCCTTCCTTGGGTATAAAGTAGGAACCCTGACTACAGGACTTTAGATTTTACCTGGACTAAACTCTGCTACAGAAACCAATTAACCTTCGACGATCTACGCTTTGCTGGACGACTGAAGAATCTCCCTTGGAGTAAAGGAGTTACTCCCCTGCAACGCAGGCACCTCAACGCATCTGACCGGTTTGCATCTACGCAGCTCCCGACGGACTCCGAAGATTTTGCAACACAGGAGGTGGGTGCCCAAGCTTCCCCGAGGCCGACTAGTGCTCTCAGCAAACCTGAGACCCGCAGCTCTCGTGGGGACCGTGCAACCCGAACCCCTGGACACCGTGCACATTTGCAGCAGCATATGCTTTTAGGCGATCCCTGAGGCCGTGCTTTGGGCTACTTGTAGTCCAAGCCCCGAGCAGTGTTTCCACCAAAGATTACTGGCCTCCACTCCACGAGTGTTCTGCGGGCTGGTAGTGTGATTCCTCTCGAGGTCCCTTCGCGATCCCTGGTCCGTTGACCTGTGGGTCCCTGAGAAGGCAACTTTAACTTTCAGTGGGCTTCCCTGGTTGCTCCAGACGTGCCCTGACTCTCCATCGCTTGGGGAGTCCCCAGGACCTTGCTGGTCCTCACAGAAGCATCATTACTTTGACCGCGTGGGTTGCAGTTGCCAAGGCTTGTTGGTCTCCAATCCGGAAACTGACCCCTCAGCACTCGACATCCTTCGTGGGACAGCTCGCCTGCAGATCCTGGTCGTCATCGTCTCCTGGACCCCGTGGCTGCAGAGTCAAGCTTCACCTCTTCGCACCTGAGGCACCTGACATAACTACTGTGTGGTTCTCCTTTCATTTAACCAATACTATAAGGTTGCATTCTGGTAAAACAGCTGCTTAACATTCTTTCAAGACTAAGCCTGAAGGCTGCTTTCCACAGCTACCACTTGGATAGCTTTCAAAGGTTATCTTTGACCTCTTAAATCACCATAAGGGTTGTTTGGAATGGTACAGGGTGCCCACCTAATTAGAGGACAGCATATACCAGGCCAACTTCTCACAGGAAGCATAAATGTAGACAGAAAATCATTTTCTTCCCCAGATGCAGCGCAATGCAAATCAGATGCCAAGGCATTTTGCTACCCAGTCCAACAAATGTCTATGCAGTATGTGCAAACTCAAAGGCAGTTCCATACGAACATGCCCTTAGCTCCAGTGTTGCAGCAAAACATGAGAAACAAGATGCCATATAACCCAGGGTACCAGCAGAATCCATTGATTTCTGAGCAATTCATTTTTCCAGTTTCCACCGAACGGTGCCTGAGGGGGGGAGGATTGCAGGTTTCATGCAATCCTAGAGGTAGACCAAAGTGGCCTATACGTAGATGAGGTGAATGGCCACCCAGTATAATTTTTAATTGATACACGGTGCTACTTTATTCCACCCCACAAAATGTATTTTAGTTTGTAAGAAAATTTGCTAGGCATCTTACAATGGTGGAGCATTAATCCCCCCCTACATTATATTCTCACTCAATCTCTTTGTGGCAAGTTTGTTACCTTCCAATTTCAAGCACCATGATATATCGCGGGTACTCGCACACTGTCCCTTGTCACCTTTCCTGCCCTCGCTGGGGATACCACAGGTGCTGGTGGGTCAGGCTCAGTCAAACATTCAACCAAGTGCTCCCATGCTAGTGTCAGTTCAAGGGAGCCACAACATCTTTTTGCCTCCCTGAGCAATGCCCCACTCTCAAAGCCCACGCATTTGACAAGTTCACTCTGCCATTTATCCACTCTGAAAACCTTAGCAGTCTTCCAGTTAAGAGTGATTTCTCGCTTCGCAAGGACCAAGGACAGTTCAAAGAATTGGGCAGTAACCTTATGTTTGGCAGAGTGCAGGTAGCAACCCAGCAAAACGCAACAATCCGGGCCGGCCGTAATACAAAAACAAGAAGGGTTGCCCCCAGGCGGAGTACACTCGTCAAAAACAAGCAGACAAAACCCACATGGGTAAGATGCGACTACCGATCCCCGAAATCACTGCACTGGCATGTGCTCACTTGAGGGCTATAAAGTCATTTTGAATAAATCGGTGGTTGAGGATTGCTGCTTGCCGCCTTGGAGAAAGGGAATGGTATTCCCGAAACGAGTCAGGCACGAAACTGCTTTGTTTTTAATAAACTTACCAATGAAGTCTCCAGAAAATACAACTGCTTGTTTTTGACAAGTGTACTCCGCGAGAAGGAGGGGGTGGGTGTGTATGTATATGTATATGTATATGTATATGTATATGTATATATATATATATATATATATATATATATATATGGATTTTGTCCCAAAATTTCCTCGTTACAGATGGACGGACCCAGATTGTTGTGCAGGTATTTATTCTTCAGTTACAGCACATCCGCCATGACGCGTTTCAGCCCTCCAGGGGCCTTGATCACATGACGCATTGAGGCAAGACTTCTCATTTTTAAAGTGACAGTGCTATACCACGTGTTAAAAAAAACTCCAAAACTACGATAGACAAAGAAACTACTTAGCAATCTCAATCATTACTTTAGTTATTTTTAAAAGAAACATTTTCAAATTTTTACGTAGGATTTGCATAAATACAGTACATTTGATTTTGGCATATAGAGATACCCAGTAACTTACCTTACACAATGCTTACAAAATGCTTACTCCTCTAAATTATATCCACCAGGCACACTTAATCTTGGAATAGCATCTAGGGCAGCCCAAGCTGGCGCCCTTAGAATGCCTAACTAAACTGCAATACATCGCATATTTGTATTCCATTAGAGAGAAGAATAGAGCCCAAGTGGGCATACTCCCCCAGCATTGGCCTGGTACTATTTGAACTATTACAACACTAAAATTTATTTTGTTTACTTAACAAATAAATATAAATAAATATTGTATCAAAATTCATTTATTTATTTTACAAATAAATAATTAAAATTAGAGGTATATAGTACTTGGGTAAAATCACTTGCCGTAAATATATCATGGCTGTATACGAACCTCTCACCCTAATGGGTTGTGCTAGTAATCTCTAGCTCATAAAACCTAAAGTGCTAGTGCCAATAAAAAAGTGAGTTAAAAACTATGTGGATTAAAATAAATTTACTGAGGCGAACTATATGAAATTACTGTCCAATGTGTACATACAATCTTCTGAGAAATCACAGACATGTAAAGAAATCCTCGCTTGAGTTGAGCCCGTTGGGTACCTTAGTGTCCAACTCGAGGATGTATCTGGTCTCTAATTTTCTTAATAAAGCTTCTCGATTGCCTCCACGTCTAAGGGGTGGGATCATATCTATCACAAAATAACTTAGTTGGTCCAGACTGCTACCATGTTTGATTTTAAAATGCCTAGCCACCGGGTATGAGGCATCATTGTTGGTAATTGCCCTCATGTGCTGGAGTATCCTTTTGTGGACCTGCAACCTGGTACTACCCACGTATTGCAGGCCACAAGAACACTCCAGCACACAGATTGCAAATTCAGTTTTGCAGGACAGTTTTTTCGATATTTTGACCGGCTGTTGATGGAAAGGACTCTTGTAGGTGGACCTGTTCTTTCCATACCTGCAAGCCTTACATGCAGACCCTTTAACAAAGCCATTTACCGCCTGCAACCAATTACTTTTAGTAGATAACTCGGGACTGCTTTTAACTAGCATATCTTTCATGGAGCGTGCCTTTCTGTATGTAATGCTAGGGGCTTTAGGTAGTGATCCACCTATTACTGGGTCATTGCGAACCAATGGCCAGTTCTTGACAATTTTTCTTATGGCCCTATGTTGACAATTATATGTCAGAATCAATCTAGGAGGGTCCATATTGCCTTCTGGTCGAATTTGTGTCTCAGTATGCTGTTGGTTGGTAATCAGTGCCGTAGATCTTGATAAAGATTTTGTCTTTCTTATGGCTGCATCAATGATGTTAGCATTGTAGCCCCTGGTCAAAAATCTCTCTACAGGCTTCCTGCGCACTAGCACAGTCATCTTCCATGCTGCAAATGCGCCTGATCCGAAGCATCTCCCCATAGGGGATGCTCCGAATCAGGTGTTCAGGATGATGACTCGCGGCATGGAGTACCGTATTGCCTGCCGTAGGCTTACGGTGCAATCTCGTCTCCAACTTGTTATTACACACAAATATTTCGACATCCAAAAAATTAACCGTTTCCCTGCTCATACTAGATGTAAAATGTAGATTCAAGTCATTGATGTTAATCTGTTTGACAAATTCTTGGGCCTCCTCCTCACTGCCCCTCCATATACAAAAAAGATCAATATAACGATGCCACATGTTCATCAATCACATCGTTGAACTTAGCCTGGAGGACCTGCTCCTCCCAAAGCCCCATATGCAAACAAGCATAACTAGGGGAGAAGCAGGCCCCCATAGCCACTCCTCTGATCTGTTGATGGATTACATTTTGGAAGAGGAAAAAATTGTTGTTCAAGCAAAGAGAAATCATGGTTATGATCATTTTGTTGTGGCTCAACATTCCTAGGGGTTTAGTGTTCAAGAAATACTCCACTGCTTTTATGCCATCCCTATGATTAATGCTGGTATACAACCCGGTGACATCTAATTTGATTAACATATAGTCATGTTGCCACTGCACGTTTTCAATTTTCCTTAAAAAGTCACCAGTATCCTGTACATAAGATGGCAGACGCTTTACATGTTCTTGCAGGAAGTAATCAATATACCGCGAGGTATTCTCCATAAGACTACCACGGGCAGAAATTATAGGTCTATCTGGTGGTCTTTCACTATTCTTGTGAATTTTCGGGATGAAATATATGACTGGGGTTACCGGATGCTCGTTTTTCAGAAATTTTAATTCATCCCCACTCAGTAATCCCGCACTCTTCCACGCCACCAGTTTAGTGTAAAACTCACTTAAATGTTTTAAGTGTTACCAGTTTATTCCAATCAAGATGGCTTCAGGTGTGCCATACTTTTGTCATAAGTAAGGCTGTTAGCGCTCTAGTTGTTCTTTAGAACACTCTGGGAAGCTGCAGTAGAACACAAAGGAATCAACTGACAGTCTCTGCCCTTGTTGGATGTACATGTTTTACTGAGAATGTCAGACTTCATTCTCACATGACTGAGAAAGAATGTGAATTTACAGAAAATATGCTCTCATTTTAGCTTCTGGAGCACCTTCCAAAACTCTATGGGACAAGCATGTGAAAATAGTTCTCTCTCAAACATGATTCATGATATCCCAGCAGAAGGTTTTTCACAGGGTAAAATCACCTTAGAACACACCACAATTCCTGAAATTAGTATGGTACCATCAACAAATGAATTCTAATGTAACTAAAGTCTGTTATCGCCCTTTATAGTTCTCCTTTTGGTAACCCTCAAAATCTTTGATTCACTACAATGCATTTCAATGGGGTACTATCATGTATATTGGTCTCAAGATGGCTGCCAGCAATTCCAGGATGAAGTGCTGACAGCCAATCAGATCTCACAATGACATGTGTGGTTAGGCTCCGCCCAGATATATATGTGATTTTACTTTTGATTTTCTCAGGAACTACTGAACGGATTTACACCATTTAAGCAAAAGGCACGACACTGAACCAAGGGCTACCTCTTTGCCAAATTTGGTGTAATTCCGTTCAGCAGTTCGGGCAGTAGCTGCGACTAAAGGTTCCTATGGAAAAATGAATGGGGAAAACACGTTTTGGGACCCCCCTTTTTTCTCGGCCCCCGCTTGACGAATCACCCCGAGACTTTCAGGATAGGAGCGGACCGGAGCGCCCCAACAAGTTGGAAACTTTCGCGAAGATTCGTCAACCGGCGCCAACGTTATTTCAAATAGAATGTTGCGGATTTCCTATGGAAAATAGGTCCCAACTATAACTATCTACTGGCGACCGCCAGTAGAATATATATATATATATATATATATATATATATATATATATATATATATATATATATATATATATATATATATTAACTGAAAAAACCATAGGTTTTAGGGACAGTTATAGTTAGTTGGACATTTCACTCGTACAAAACCATAGAAATTCCCCGTTATAGTTAGTTCAGCTAACTATAACTCGCGCCCCGCAATGCACTGCTGATGACGTCACATATTACATCACTCATGACATGGTCAGTGACATCACTGATGACATCACTGATGACATCTCAAATGACATCACTGATGACATCACTGATGACATCATCCATGTGATAATTTCATGCATCTTCTCACACCCTAATATAACTTTTGATACACCCACTCTAAATTACAGACTGCCATTCTCAAAACCATACACACTCCAATACCAATAACTACATACCCACTCACTCTTAGGTCTACACACACACACACACACACACACACACACACACACACACACATCTACTCACTCACCCGTACAGGTCACTCATACTTTGTCACTCAGTACAGGACTATCATATGCACTCATACACCTATATAAACACACACACCGCCACTCATCCATAGAGGTACTCTCACACCTAGTCAGTCATGCAAAAAATTAATCACACACCCATTTACTCACCTATAGTTATACACACACCAGCTCACTTACTCATACAAATACTAGCACATTCTTACGCTCTTATACAATAACTGATACAAGCACACACGCATCCATACAGCCACTCACAATCACACACTCACTTATAGCCATTTAAATACTCTAACACACATATATACTGCCTTTTACATATGTAGTTACTCGCACATGTACCACTAAGATATACATTCACTCACTAACACACCCATACACACACTCACCCACCCAAGCAGTCCATCACAGATGCACTCTTGAAATCATGCACCCAGTGAATCACCCACTCTCACATCTATGTACAGAGTCACACACACCCCACCCACACAAACACTCAGGCACCCATACAGATACTCAGAGAACCAATAAATAACCCATATAGACACTCATGTAGCTATTCGCAAATCCATGCATCCACTTACACACCAACAGACAGACGGATACAGACATTCACACAGTTTAGTCACTAACCCATGCATTCAGTAAGATATGTTTAATCACTCACTTGTAGAGTCAGTCGCGCACGTACTAAATCATCCATTCAGACACTTATACACCCACTCATTCTTCAATACGCCTTTCCCTATATATATTAAACATATTTAAACTTTACAGAAACACACAGTCATCAGTGATGTCATTTGAGATGTCATCAGTGATGTCATGAGTGATGTCACTGACCATGTCATGAGTGATGTAATATGTGACGTCATCAGCAGTGCATTGCAGGGGCGCGAGTTATAGTTAGCTGAACTAACTATAACGGGGGAATTTCTATGGTTTTGTACGAGTGAAATGTCCAACTAACTATAACTGTCCCTAAAACCTATGGTTTTTTCAGTGAATTTCAAAGGTTTTTTAAATGCTAATTTCTAACTATAACGTGCCTGAAACCTATGGTTTTTTCAGTGAATTTCAAAGGTTTTTTACTTGTTAGTTTCTAACTATGCCTACAGAGGTAGGACATGTGAAGAAAGAAGAAAAAACGAACAGAAATAAGCAAAAGAAATGCAGAAAGAAGCAACAGAAGTCCACAAAGACGAAGAAAAGTACAGGAAGAAGCAAAAGATGTGCAGAAAGAACCAACAGAGGAGCAGAAAGAGGCCTTGTTGCAAAATCATCCTGTGCCCACAACTTTTTCAGACGGGTACTGGTGGTAACTGACTGACTAACCAGAGCCAGTGCTATGCTAAAAGACACTTCGAATACAGTGAAAACACCTACATACACTAGGGAACACTATGCGTTGGGGTACCCCTGTGATTAGCATGACCTCCTCTGTAAGTCCCTAGTACATAATAGGGCAGGGGGATTAAAACTACCTCTTAAAACGCGCTACGGGGCGCGTTTGCACAGTGGTGAAGGGAGGGGGGCCTGAGGTGACATGTGTGCAAACGCGCCCTGTGGCGCGTTTTAAGTTGCGGGATTAAGTCCCCTTGAATCCTGAGGGTCCCTGGGGCCCAACTAGCCCACCAGGTACCTACAGTTAGCACCACAGGGCTGAGTTGCAGAGAGGTGGTCCAGGCCACGCCCCTTTTTACACCTCTCTGCAACGCAGCTCTGTGGCGCTTACTGGAGGTACCTGGTGGGCTAGTTGGCCCCCAGGGACCCTCAGGACTCAAGGGGAATTAATCCTGCAATTTACAACGCGCCACGGGGCGCGTTTGCACAGTGGTGCAGGGAGGGGGCGGGGCCTGAGGTGACATGTGTGCAAACACGCCCTGTGGCCCGGGAAACTGCAGAAGCCGGCCCTGGCTCCAGGAGGGGGGCCGCGCGGCCCCCCTCCCATCGTGTGCACAGCCCCGGGGAGGTGGTGGTCCCCGGGGCGTGTGGGGGGGCTCGAGCCCCCCCACACAGGTTTTTTTTTTTTTTTAAAAAGAAGCCCCGGGGGGTGGCGGTCCCCGGGGCTACGGGGGGGCTGTGTGCCCCCCACAAATAATTCATGAAAGCCCCGGGGGGTGGCGGTCCCCGGGGCTTGGGGGGGCCTTGGAGGCCCCCCCACACATTTAAAAATTAGCCCCGGGGGTGGCGGTCCCCTGGGCTGCGTGCCCCCCCCGCAACTCATAAATCAAGCCCCGGGGAGGTGGCGGTCCCCGGGGCAGTGTGGGGGGCATTGGGGCTCCCCCACACATTTTTTCAGTGCCCCCGGGACTTGGCCCACCCGGGGGCTTTTTGAATACGAAGCGCGGGAGCCCGCGCTTAGTTTTTTTTTAATTTTCTGCCGAAATTCGCGCTGGGTGCGCGAATCTCGCCGATTTTAAAAAAAATCAGGCCTAGGGGGTCAGGGTGTTTCTACCCTGCCCCCTTTTTGCGTTTTGCGCACTTGTTTCTCTGATTTCTTGTGCCTCGGTTCTACTGAGGCACAAGATGGCTGCCAACACTTCCTGGTTTGGAGTGTTGACAGCCAATTAGCATACAGCTCGTGATCGGGAGGGTGCGCGGATCCTCCGCGGCCATAGATATATGTGTTTTTACTTTTGATTTTCTCAGCAACTACTGAACGGATTTACACCATTTAACAAAAAGGGTTCTTTCTGAACCAAGAACTACCTCTTTGCCAAATTTGGTGTAATTCCGCTCAGCAGTTCGGGCTGTAGCCGTGTCTAAAGTTTCCTATGGAAAATTGCATGGGGAAAACACGTTTTGGGACCCCCCTTTTTTCTCGGCCCCCGCTTGCCGAATCACCCCGAAACTTTCAGGATAGGAGCGGACCGGAGCGCCCCACGAGTTTTGAAAATTTCGCAAAGATTCGTCAACCGGCGCCAAAGTTATTGGAAATAGAATGTTGCGAATTTCCTATGGAAAATAGGTCCTAACTATAACTACCTACTGGCGACCGCCAGTAGGTTATATATATATATTTATTTTTTTCCACAGAAAAAAAAAAACAAAGGTTACAGGGACGTTATAGTTAGCACATAGAATTTGAAAAACCTTTGAAATTCACACAAAAAAAAACAAAGGTTACAGGGACGTTATAGTATAAGCCTGACATTTCAGTGGTACAAAAAAAGAGAAATTCAGCTGTTATAGTTATTTGAGTTAACTAGAACATGGGCCCCCGCAATGCACTGCTTATGACCTTACATATTACATCACTAATGACATGGTCACTGACATCTCAAATGACATCATTGATATCAGTGACTACATCATCCACATCATCTCTGATGCACCCACTCACACCCCTATAGAATCTTTTAAACACCCACTGCCACTCCCACACAACCATTCACAAACTCATTGACAGCCATACCAGTACTTACACTGCAACTCACTAATTCAGAATTCTACACACATCCACTTGTTCACCCATACTGCCACTTATACACCCGCTCAGTCACCAATATAGCCATTGACATATCCACTCATATACCCATACAGGCACTCACACACTGAGTGAGTCACCCATAGAACGACACACACCTACACACTCACCCATACAGTCAATCATACAGGTACGTACTAATTCAAACAGTTACATACACATCCACTTACTTGCTCATACAAATAGTAACACATACTCATTCACCTATACAGTCACTGACAGAAGCATGTACTCATCCATATAGCCACTCTCACATTCACTAACTCATGCATACAGTCACTCATATACCCAGTCACTCACCTATACTGTCTCATGGCGCACTGCTGCTTGGGGATGAAGTCCACCTTAGTCCTGAGGACCTCAGGATGCATGGAGACCT
Organism: Calotriton arnoldi; assembly: GCA_963921515.1. Lineage (NCBI taxonomy): Eukaryota > Metazoa > Chordata > Amphibia > Caudata > Salamandridae > Calotriton > Calotriton arnoldi. The sequence goes on along the minus strand of CAWUFW010000694.1, from coordinate 802,413 downwards.
CATCGCCCCACCAGCAGTGCACCAGGAGGTGCATTTAAAGAGTGGCAGAAAAAGGGGCGTGGTCTCCGATCACCTCTCAGCAATCCCACTGTGTGGGGCTTACTGGAGGTAACAGGTGGGCTAGTTGGCCCCTAAGGACCCTCAGCAGCAAAGGGGACTTCATCCCCCAACCAAGAGTGCGCCAGGAGGCGTATTTGCAGAGCAGTGGAGAAAGGGGGCAGGGCCTCCGACGTGTTGCCGGCTTCGTTTTTTTTAATTTTACGAAGGGACCCCCCCCTTCCCTTGACCCTTTTGGGCCTCAGGGACCCTATCCTCCAGGGCATGGCCATCGCCTTGGGGACCGCAGGGGGAGCCTGAAGGACCCGGTGGTCCCAGCCGGCTCCCGCCTCCTGCAGGAGCCGGCATTGCTTTTTACACCCAGGGAGCTGCCAAGATGCAGCTCCCTTGGGGTAAAAAGCAAAGTGCTCCACTTTGAACAAGCGAGATCATAATGCTCTCACTTGTTCGAAGCGGAGCACTTGTTTGCTATGGGATGGCGGGAGCACTGCTCCCGCCATCCCACAGCAAACTGTAATGTCCCAGGGGTTGGCACCCCGGGACATTGCTGGGCCGGCCCTGAGGGGTGGCGGTCCCCAGGGCCATTTACAGCTCCAGGAGGGGGGCTGCGTGGCTCCAGGAGGGGGGCACGCGGCCCCCTCCCATTTTTAAAATAGCGTCAGGGATGTTGTGGTCCCTGGGACAGTGGGGGGGCACATGGCCCCCCGCTTTTTAGTATACTAGCCCTGGGGAGGTGGCAGTCCCCGGGGCTGCGTGGGGGGGCTGGAGCCCCCTATGCATTTTTGTAATTATAGCCCCTGGGAGGTGGCAGTCCCTGGGGCTGTGTGGGAGAGCTGGAGCCCCCCCATGCATTTTTGTAAATATAGCCCCTGGGAGGTGGCGGTCTCCGGGGCTGCAGGGGGCCACGCGAGCCCCCACATCTCTATTTGTTAGTGTCCCCGGGACCTGGCCCACTCAGGGGCCTAAAGTAGACGAACTGCGGGTGCCCGCACTTTTTATTTTATTTTTTCTGCCGGATTCGGGGATCCACGGCAAATGGCGCCAATTTTTTTTTTTTTAAATGCTTTTTTGGCCCTGGGAGTCCCTGTGGGGCCCCCTGAACAGGCCTAAGGGGTCAGGGTTTTTCTACCCTGCCCCCTTTTTTTAAAAACGTTTTTTCTTGTCACTCGGTTCAACGGAGTCACAAGATGGCTGCCAACACTTCCTGGTTTGAAGTGTTGGCAGCCAATCAGATCTCAGGCACAAGATCGAGAGGGTTGACGGATTCACCACGGCCACACTTTTATCTCTGAGAAACCTTTAAATTTCTCAGAAACTGCTGAACGGATTTACACCATTTACCAAAAATAGTGCTTATTGGACCAAGAGCTACCTTTTTGTCAAATTTGGTGTAATTCGGTTCAGCAATTCGGGCTGTAGCCATGTCAAAGTTTCCTATGGAAATTAACATGGAGAAAAAGCGTTTTGGGACCCCCCCCTTTTTCTTGGCCCCCCGCTTGACGGATCACTCTGAAATTTAAGACAGCAGCTGATGTGACCACCCCATTAGTTTTGAAAATTTTACGAAGATTCGTTAAATGGTGCCAAAGTTATCGGCGAATCAAAAAACGCTTTTCCTATGGAAACTAGGTCCTAACTATAACTACCTACTAGATATATATATATATATATATCTATGTGTATCTATATTAGGGCAGGGGTGTTTTTAGGGTGTAGGGGTGTGTGAGGGTATTCGGTGACAAGGGTACTTTTAGGGCTTAGGCTTGGAAGGGGTATTTGGGTGGCAAGGGTATTTTTTGGGCTTAGGGTGGGTAAGGGTATTTGGGTGGCAAAGGTACTTTTAGGGGTGGTAAGGGTATTTGGATGGTAAAGGTATTTTTAGGAGTTAGGGTGGGTAAGAGTAATGGGAAGTATAGGTGTTTTTAGAGTTTAGGGTGGGTAGGGGTATTTGGGTGACAATGGTGCTTTTAATGTTTTGGGTGGGTAGGGGTATTTGCGTGGCAAGGGAATTTTTAGGGTTCAACTATGAAAGGGCTGTTTGGGTGGCAATGGTATATTTTGTGTTTTGGGTGGGTAGGGGTATTTGGGTGGCAAGTGTATTTTTAGTGTTTAGGGGTAGGGGTATTTGGTTGGCAAGGGAATTATTTTAGGGTTTAGGGTCGGTAGGGGTATTTGGGTGGCAAGGGTGTTTTTAGGGTGGGAATGGGTCTTTGGGTGGCAAAGGTATTTTAACCGTACATTTTCGTTGTAAAGACATGCGTGGTAAAGACATATGTGTCATGAAATTTTACGTGGTAAAGACATACATGGCAAAGACGCATTCGTGGTTAAGACAACGTTGTAAAGCCATGCGTGGTTCTGACAAACATACGTCAAAACCCTGTGATGATGATTCTTCCGTAATTCACTTACATTTTCAACAACCTTCCTCTGCAGTTCAAAACAGAATTGTTTAAAAAATTACAGGGAATACTTAGCAGTTTTATATGGAGGAATAAGAGTAAGAATAGCATGGAAGAAACTTCGGGAAAAAAAGTCGATGGTGGAATAGCACTTCCGGATTTTCAACTTTACTAATGGTCTTCCTTTTACGAAAAACGCAAGGCGACTATTGTTGGACAATCAGGATATACCATCACACCTTGAGGTGCTAACAAAAAATCTCCCCAAGGAAGGTAATAATTTTTTATTCAAATTCGGTCACCCCAAGAATTTAAAAAAGATCAAATTCAAAATCTTAACTGCAGCATGTAAAGTATGGATCCAAGTTAAAAGAATCCTGGGGATCCCATATTACAGTAGCAGCACCCCGATATGAAAAACCCCTGAGAACCCCTTTTGTCTGCAAGACAGCTTAGCTGCTCCATTGTTAACTGCTGGTAAAGTAAGATGGGGCCAGTTAGTCGAGCAAGGATCTCTGGTATTGTGGGACTCCTTACTGGAAAGTACGGACCATAGGATGTCCAGATTTAAATACTATCAGTTAGCAAGCTGTTTTCAAGCACAATTGAACTTAGGGATGGAAATTGAAATCGAGGAGGAACTACAAAGGAATCAGACATATAGGAAGGAAGTATCCAAGTGGTACTGGGCCCTGGTACAGGGAGAAGTTGGCCCTCCAACTGTACCAGAGGAGATTTGGAAACTGGACCTGCTGGGCTGCGAAATTGTACACTTACGGCAAGTATCCATGTCTACACGTTGGCAAACAGTGAAGTCTGCACCACTCAGGAGGAATCCTTTATTCACACTATACAGGGCATACTGGTCTCCCAAAAAGCTCTCAAAGATGGGTGGAGGTAAGAAGAGGTACTGTCCTAAGTGCGCGTTAGAGAACGCAGATGATGTCCATCTCATCTGGCAGTGTCCAACCATCCAGTCCTTCTGGCAAGAAGTGGGTAAGGTGCTGTCCAGAACCCTGGGTGTGAATATTGAGGTAAGCCTTGCATTGATTAACTTTGGGGTCCTGGCTGGTGATGGGGTCCCTCTGGGGAGGCTCCAAACCCAGTTGATCTTTACTTTAATAATTATTGCACGAAGAGAAATCTGCATAAAATGGGTTTCTGCAGAGCCATCTTCCTGTGTGGATTGAATAGCCTCTACTAGACATATTGCTAGGCTTGACTTTCTAACTGGCTTGGCAAAAAGGAAAACAATATGTGCCCCTTTTCTCTTAAATGTTATTTAAGATTATCCACAGTAGGTGGGACGTATTATAGGGCATAAGTAAAATCACACTTGTAAAGTCCAAGGTTTAAGACTGTAGTGCTAGAGGCACTCTTAAGGCCTGACACCACGTGATGACCTTTGACTACCATCATTTTAATTGACTTTGGTGTGTTATTTGACCCTAGCTTGAATGTATGATGTCCTGCATATGCCTTGTTTCTCTTGAAGGTTTCGTTCTTGTAATCTTGCAGTCTTACAGTGGGAGCTGTCACAGAGTAGAACAGCCTTGCCAAGAACAGAACGTGTGGGATGTGCATTTGAAAGCATGAGGCATGAGAGAGATGTGGAATGTACTTTTTGGTCTCGAAGTGCAGTGTTATGAGCAGTGGTGCACAAATGTGCACTGTGTTGTACATTGAGAGATGAAGTATGTGATGCTATAGGCAGTGGTGCACAAATGTGCATTGTGTTGTACATTGGCAAGTATTATGAAGTTCTTACTATTGGCTTTGACATGGCCTCATGTCATCCTGAATTTTGACTCTGCCTTGCTTGAGCTTTTCTGCACGCACAGACAGGCCCCCAGAATGTTTGCAAGTTGTTTGGGTTAATGACGTTCAAGGTTTGTTTTGTGAGAGATTGTTTAATGTACCCTGGAAGGCTTCCGTAAGCTTCGTCAAGATAAAGGCTGGAACATGTGAGAATGTAGAGGGAAAGTGTAAACTCCTTCTCGTCGTGGAATGCTTGCCTGGAAACTGGCCAGTTCCATTAAGTTTCCTTGGCGCAGAGGGAAAGACTCTCGAACCTTCTAGTGTGTTTTGAGATTATAAAGCTGAGGGTTGTTGACTTAGAAACCGGGATTTTGGAATCCGAATGGGGACGGACGTGTCTACTTCGGTACAGCGGAACCCTGGTTACTGAGGCTCTTACCCCCGGCTGTTAAATCCCCCAGTCTGGAGTGGGCTAAGATGCATTGTTTGCACCAGGTGAAGTGTTGAGTTTTGATTATTGCCATTGTGGTGTGTGGCCAGTGGCTTTGATCATTTGAGGTGTTTTCTTTGTAATGTGTGAATGAGTCAGAGTGCATATCCAAAGTAATCATTTGATGTATTTAGTGTATATGTATATATATATATATATATATATATATATATATATATATATATATATATATATATATATATATATATATTCTGATCTCTTGCAGGACGTCCAGTATATTTTCTTGAGTTTTATCTCATATTATTTGCTGCTTGTATTTCATATTATCCATGCAGACCGCTCTGCATCGCCACGCACAGCAGCACTTTTTCCACGGACCCCTGCCTGATCCCTGCGAGACCCGCACTGTGCACTTTATTCTCGGCCCCTGGAGGTGGGCGGAAGCTACAAAAACCCAGAGCCGGTCCCGCAGCGCGGGAGACCGCTCTGCATCGCAACGCACAGCAGCACTTTTTCCACGGACCCCTGCCTGATCCCTGCCAGACCCGCACTGTGCACTTTATTCTCGGCCCCTGGAGGTGGGCGGAAGCTACAAAAACTCAGAGCCGGTCCCGAAGCGCGGGACGTGCGCGGGCTCGGCCCGGGCGAAGACAGGGCCAAGACGGTCCCGTCTTAGCCCGTCATAGGCCGGAAGAGGCTGGGCCTACGCTCTTGGTCCTGATTTACGAGGTGCCATGACTCACGGACTGATCCATGCCATCAGACTGGGTGAGCTCTTTTTGTCATCGTGTTTTTTCGCTCATCCATATAGACGCTCTTGGTGAGATCGGGACGTTCTTCAAAGTTGATTTTGTATTTCTTGTATAAATTTGTGTGGCGGGACCTTAATTTACAACTAGACAGAATATTCAGTCTGAATGTGCTGGTAGACTACCCGGGACAATCACTACAAGTTTAAGAATATATCATACTAATTGCCAACTAGTTTGAGTCTGTTAGAGGAATTTCAGTATAACTTTTTTGTATCATGGGCAAGAGGAAAGCACCAACTTCCCAGGCCAAATCGCAACCTAAGTCGGGAGGGGGGGTCGCGCCTGACTTTGTTGAATTATTTAACCGGGGCTAAGGGGGCCACTGAGCAGCAGATTATCTCTGTTGAAGAGGCCATGAACCCAGAAAAAACTGGCCCCGTTGTAGGTTTACCTCTAGATGAGGTCGAACAGGGTACATATGCCACTCCATTAGATGCGCCCAGTAACAAGACTAACGCAAATGGTTGCATGCTGAATGTGTCCGAGCACATTTCATTGAGCGACCAGGAGAGCGATTCTCAACCGCCCACAAAGAGCTCAAGAAACCCAGATATCCTCCCCCGTGCAATAGCAGAACACAAATTAGTGACAAGGGCGATACCCCCTAAATCTCGCAAAAAGGCACCTAAGAAGGATAAAATTCACCCTCCACATAAGTTAGTTAACAAAAATAAATCTCTATCCTGTGATCACTCGTGTATTCAGAGCGATTTTTCTAGGTTAGACGCCAAACTGGATGCATTGGACACTTATCTTAGAGATATTTTAATTAACCTAACTAGTAGAGTGGGAGCGCTGGAAGACTCTTTAAATAGATGCCTGAACAACTGCCAGTCAAATATCACTAAACCGGCCACTAATCATAACACTGATCCGGATCATCTAGGAGGCAGTAGTCGGGCAAATACTCAAATTGCACATACAGCACTTATTAACCACATAAATACGGGGGAGGCTCCTTGTAATAGGGATCAAAATATATCGACTATTAAACCACCGACTCTTTATCCCTCAACATCCTTAGTATCCGCTAGACCTTTACATCCTTATACCTCTTCTGATAATAACATTGCGTCAGCGGCTGGGAGAAAAAATCTGGGAGTACAGTCTTTCATTCTGGCGCTAAAAGCTCCAATTTAATCATACCTTTGAATAGCCATGAGCCCAAAATGATCTATCTGGACCTACCTCCAGATGTAACCCAGTATACAGTTGTGCTAGCTAATGTGCCAAGGCTACCTTCGGGGGTGGTGGAGTCGTGGGACACCTTGAGAAATAAGTCCCTATTTTGGTTGGGAACAAAAACGGGTTTAACTGAAAGGCTTTTTGAATTCAAAATGGCTAGGAGAGTGAGCTGGAGAGGATGCAAGAATCTTTATGGAGACTGTGTGGTCTTGACCTTCAAAACCCCGCAGCTTGCACAAATGATACTGAGAAGAGCAGCCAACTACTCTATCACAGCGCAAGGCATCAATTTAGTCCCACTGGGTTATTTTTACCAGCCTGCTAATAACAGCCACATCAAAGCAGGTAGTGAGCCCCTTATAGTTTTTTTTTTTAAACATAATTTTTATCGATTTTTTGTTTTTCATTACATCGCATCAGTGTTGTAAGAGTTCTACATCATCGTTATGCAGTTTACATATGTGAAATACATTATATAACGATTCTCAATAACCGACACGTATATACCATCGTAAAATTATTTAGAACTATAATCGTCTATGTGTACACATGTCACCTGAGTTGGCCCTTTGTATTACGTAACTCCCAGTGTCAAAATTATGTACCCAAGCCTGACTCTTGCGCAGGCTTCTAATTGTTATATCTCAAAAAGAACTATATACAAACCCCATTCCTAAATACCCCCCTCCCTCCCACCCTCCAGTCCTATGCACCCTCGTACAGCCTATATGTGTTCCGCATGGGTCTGTGCGGCTTCTTAGTAAAACCTCGTACTACCAAACATATATCTTGGTTCATGGCGTTCGGGGACTAAATCTCCTCCACGTATTGTCTATTGGGTTGCGCTTGAGGTATTGTATTGTTCTATGTCCACTGTTTTGAGTGCTTCCAGTATTACATCCCATTCTAATGCTATTGGGACTTTACGTAGGCCCCTGAGCTCCTCCCTACGTATGGCGGCACTCTCCGCACTGCCCCACCGGAGCAGTTCACTATACCAGGCATGTTCCGTAGGGGGCTTCTTTGACTTCCAGCGCATAGTGATGGCCCGTATCGCTAAAATGAGCGCCAAGTCTATAAAACGATACTGTACTTTATGCTTGGACACGTGTTTGTGCAGCCCTAGAATACATTCCTCCACAGTGTTTTTCACCTCGCATTGTGTGGCCGTTCCAACAAGCTGTCTGACCGCGTCCCAAAACCCACGCAGCATTGGACACGACCATATCATATGTGTGAGGCCAGCCCCCTCTACCAGACATCTTGGACAACCGTGTTGTGTCGCCGGGAACATTTTATCCAATCTATGGGGGGTAAGGTAAGCCCTGTGCAGAACCATAGTCTGGATGAATTTAAATTTTGCATTCCGTGATACCGTTTTTGGGTGTTCTACAATAGTCGCCCATTCCTTTTCTTCCAAAGCCCTGCCTATGTCCTCCGTCCAGGTCATGCGCAATGGAGCGAGGTCAGCCTCTACATGAGTGCGGATCCCTTTGTACAGCCATTTAATAAGGTGCCTGCCCCTTCCCATGTAGTGTAGCAGCTTGACCAGTTCGTGCGTGGGAGGTTCCTGTCTCTGCGGGGCCCAGTGCGTTTTTACATACTGTACCAATGCGGTATGTAATAAATATAATTGCGCTGGTGCTCCTTTTTCATGTACAAAAGTTTCATGATTCAACAGCATCCCATCTCCGAACAGATCAGCCACCGTACCGATCCCAACTTCCAACCACGGTGCTAGCCTACGCCTAGTTAGTTGTCCATCCGTCATTGGGATTCCCATTAATGGGATGTTACCTGCATAGTTGGAGGGCGCGCCTGTATATTGTAGTGCTGCTTTCCAGCACTGCAGCGCAGTGCGCAGCAGCGAAGGAAGGCTTTTGGGATCCTGCTGTTGGGTAACAACAGGGTGTGTAACGTTCCTCGGTCTATGTCTCGCTCCGTAAATCCTATCTCTTGTAAATTACGCCCGGCAGTCCAGAAGGACAACCACTGTAATTGACATGCATAATAGTATGCACGTAGATCAGGTACGCCCAGTCCTCCCCTACGTGTGCCCAGCTGCAATTTTTTAAGACTGATACGCCGTCTCCCAGTTCCCCATATTAGGTCAGTTAGTAATGTATTCATCCATTTAAATGTGGTATGTGGTATTATAATGGGCAAGTTGGTGAAGTAGTAAATCAATCGCGGGAGGACCACCATTGTCGCCAAAGCCGCTCTACCCATAACTGACAGCGGTAACGTAGTCCAAAAGGCAACACTGGATCTTAATGCTCCAAGTGCTCTATGTAAGTTTCCGTCTAACATAGCCGTATGTGACCGGTAGACCTGTATACCCAAATATTTAAATGTCTGTTGTGCAACCTGTAGCCGTGTACCACCAAACTCTATATCAGCTGGGCATGCATGTTCCGTGAAGAAAAAGACATGTGACTTTGCTACATTAATGGCAAGGCCTGAAATTAATTCGAAGTGGTGGAACACCTCGCACAGCGGGCCCAGGGGCAGTCGGAGATCACGGAGTTACAGAATGATATCATCCGCATAGGCAGAGAAGAGGTGCGTTGTGTTCCCTATCTTCATGCCCATATCAATTAGGTCCTTACGCACTTTAAGTGCCAGCGGTTCTAAGGCCAATATGAATATGAGCGGCGATAAGGGGCATCCCTGCCTCGTCCCTCTATATATCGAGTATTCCGCTGATATATTGCCGCCAGTGCGTGCTCGCGCCGTGGGCGCATCATATAATAGACGTATCCAGGCGATGTAGCCCGCTGGTATCCCGAATTTCTCCAACGCCCGGAACATATAGTCCCAGTGGATAGAATCTAACGCTTGACGCAAGTCCAAAGATATGCAGCCTGCATGCTCGTACCGACTTGGGGCTTCCGTTATAATTTGGTGGAGTTTCCTGGTATTCAATGACGTGCTGCGGGCGGGCAAAAACCCGTCTGGTCTATATGTATCAATTTAGTCAAGGAGGGTAGTAGTCTGTTCGCCAACACTTTACTAAGTATTTTGTACTCTGTGTTCAATAATGACAACGGGCGATAGCTGGCCATATCTGCGGGGTCCCTCCCCGTCTTCGGGAGTGACACCACTAGCGCCTGCGCTGTAGTGAGGGGCAAGGAACCCCCAGCTAGTGCCGTGTTATATAATATCTCCAACTGGGGCACCAGATGATCAGCGTATACAGCATAAAATTCGACTGGTAGGCCATCTAATCCAGGGGTTTTGTTGCGCGGGAGTCCCCTCATAGCGATCTTAATTTCAGACTGGGTAATGGGCCCTGTTAATTCTTTCTGAGCCGCTGCCGTGAGTTGTGGGTATGGGAGGGCGGAGAAGAAAGCATTCATACATGTCTCTGTGCTGCCAGTGGGCCTACCGTACAGTGTGGCATAGTATTGACGGAAGGCGACATTAATATCCTCTTGGGTAGTGACTGTATCACCCCCATGTTAGTGACTTTATGTATTATAACCGCAGGTGGGGCATCCCTGATCAGCCTAGCAAGCAGTGTCCCGGATTTATCCGCTTCAGTGTGGCTTAACTGTGAGTATTTCCTATAGTCTATGACCCGGAGAGTTTCGAGCAGTTCCGCATGACTGATCCTACCCTCTTGTAGCAATTCACGCTTTTCAGCGTCCGTTACGGCTTCTTGCTCCAGCCTGTCCATTTTGTGCTCAACAGCCAATAGGGACTTATGAATTTCTTGACGGGCTCCTACAGTCGCACTAATTGCCCTTCCCCTGACAACCGACTTAAAAGCGTCCCATTCGATCGCTCTATTGGATGCAGTATTGCTATTTTCAGCGAAGTATTGCTCAACAGTGTTTGACATTGTAGAGCGGAACACCGAGTCCTCCAATATTTGCGGCCACAATCGCCAAGTGGGAACCGGGGTGGGTACTCTGCCCCAGTTAATTACTATCTCCAGCGGGTTGTGGTCAGAGAAGGTCTTTGCCAGGTATGTAGTTTGAGTCACTTGCATTGCAATTTTTTTGGAGCAGTAAATCCGATCTATTCGGGTGTGTAGCACGTGTACAGGGGAATAGAAGGAATACTCTCTGTGTGTAGGATGACGCATCCTCCACGCATCACATAACTCCCAGCACTCAGCCCACCTACCTAATGCTTCTGCTTGTTTAATCAATCCTGCTCCACGCAAAGGTGGGTGAGACCTGTCTAGTGTAACATCCATGACTGTGTTGTAATCACCCCTATAATCCATGGGTGCAGCTCCCATCCCGTCAGTGCAATATTCAATACTCCCCAGAACCTATCTTGTTCAAAATTAGGTGCGTATATATTGCCCAGAACTACATGCTGACCATCCAGTGTCCCCCGCACAAATATGTATCTCCCCTGTTTGTCTATCCGCTGTTCCAGTGCTAAGAATGGCACTCCATGTCTAACCCATATCGTGGCCCCTCGCGCATAACCAGAGTATGTAGTGGAGAAGACCTGTCCTCTCCATTTTTTACGGAGCTTCACTACTTCACTGTCCTTCATGTGGGACTCCTGTAGGTACACTATTTGCGCCCCACGCCGCAGTAGCTTTGCGTGTATCCTGTGTCTCTTCTGCACAGAGCCCATTCCCCGAACATTCCACGTTATTATAGTGTATTTGCTAGGTGTATGCATTGCGTTGCGACTTTGATCCAGCCAACAGCCGGTATACCCACTGCGTAATCGAATTTACCCACATCAAGATCTGCAAAAGGACTGTTCCCCCCCCTAAATACCCCAATACTCGGTCCGGTCTCAAAACTATACCGGACCATACAACTAAACTGAACATATACAAACATAATAACTTCATAATAACGCCTTCGCCGTGTGGGGACATCGCTAGCGCTCTACAGGCGGGGTACTGTCTACACATCAGTACAACTAAGCTTCTATTGGACCTGGGCCTAGTTTAAGAATGTTCCGTGCAAATACATTCGCCGTTGCCGCGTGCATATTACAAGTGTAGTTTTTACAGTTATAGTTCTGATACTTGCGGATACAGTCAGCCATATAGTTCTTTTATGACTTGCGGGGTCGCGGAAGGAAACAGGGCCACACTGCCCTCGGAGTCCGAGTCATGCGTCGCTTCTTCCTCGTCCGATGTGGTCTTAGCTTCCGCTCCCGAGGTGTGCATGAAAGTGGCCGCCGCTATAAGTGCCTTTGATTTGCTCTGCTGCACTTGCTGCTTGGTGATATACTGTCGTGCAGGAGTCCGGCGCGATCTTCGACCTCCCCGCCCAGCGGATATCCTAGGACTGGACCCGCTCTTTTCTGTGCATTGAGAGTTAGCCGTTGCAGCATTCGTTAGTTCCATCACTTCCAGCCAGTCCGCCACATCTCTGGGGCTGTCGAAGAAATAGGACTTGTAGTCGTAGACAATCTTTAAGCGCGCCGGAAAAAGCAGCGCATATTTCAGGTTTAAGTCTCTGAGCTGCTTCTTAATTGCCATATAGGAGGAGCGCTGTTTCTGGACCAGCCTTGTGTAATCTGGATATAATGAGATTCTCGCATTTTCAAAGTTTATCGGAGATGCGTCACGTGCTTTCTGCAGTAGAGTGTCCCTGTCGCGGAAATTCAGTAGTTTCACTATGAGAGGGCGAGGTGGAGTACCCGGCTTTGGGCGTCCAGTAGGGATCCTGTGTGCTCTCTCTATGCAGTATTGCTCCGACAGTCCTTCTTTAGTGACATTATCCCGGAACCACTGCTCCATGTATCGCGTTGCGTCCATTCCCTCACTCTTTTCGGGCAGGCCTATGACGCGAATATTGTTACGCCGTGCTCTCCCCTCTGCATCTTCAACCCTATCCAACAGGATAACTACTTGTTCTTGCAGTTGTGCCATCTTGGTGTCGGTCTGCAGTTTCCATGGGGTAACTTCCTCCAGCGTCGCAGCGTTTTCTTTCACTTTATCCGCAAGTTTAGCGTGGTCCGCCCGTAGCAAGTTAAGGCCAGTTGTTAGAGTCCCGACTTGCAGTTCTATTGCTTTTCTGGATTCACGCACTTCCTGTAGTATGAGATCCAGCTTATCCGTAGGTGTAGGTGCTTCCATCATTGAACTACATTCTGCCCCATTCTTAGTACTCACTGGTTCCACTGTATCCGGAACGTAGTCTTGTCCTCCTTGGTCCAGTTGTTTCACACCCTTGCGCCCCATCTTTCAGGCCAATCGGGCTTCCGGTGACTCGCGTAGTGCAGGTATGGGCTTGCAGTGTGCTTCCCTGGTGTCTGCTATACACCTCCACCACGCTTCGCCCGGTGCTCCTATCAGGGTGTCGCTTCTCTCCCACGATGCCAGCACGGATCCGCCCCTCACAGTCTCTTCTGCTTCACCGCCACCCTTACTGCAGTGAGAGGCTTACAGTGCCGCAGCGGTTCCACTCTGTGTACGAGTGTCGCTAGCGCACATGTGCTAGTTTAGTGGCAGTATCAGTCCAACCGGGCATTATCAGTGTGTCGCTGCTCACTGCGGCACCCCTCCTTCCGCGTTTCGCCTCCTTCCTGGCATCCAGTATTGATAGAATGGGTCCCCTTAGTCAGGGAGCTGCATGCTTCGTGGCCCGTCCGAGAGCCGCCTCAGGCCTCGTATCACCAGCCTCTCTGTGTCGGTGTAGACAGGGCTTATGTCTGTGCCTCTGCGCTGCCCAAAATCAGTGCCTCCAGTCTCTGCCACCTCGCTTCCCTGCTTCCCCCGTGTCTAGGGAGTATGCTCAGACCGCCTCTTCTCTTTGTGCCTCTCAGTTTAGGCACAGTATTTCAGCGACGCCCACTGCCTCCATTTGCCGCTCTCCGTCTCTTGGGCTCCGGTTCGGGGTCGGGATATTTTCAGGCCTCCAGCAGCAGGCACCCGCACCCGCTCCGCCACCTGTAATGTGGGCTGTGCCAGTCGCCTCCCCTTCCCTTCGGCACCTTATTTTGGTCTCTGCCTCTGCTAGCGCGGCCAAGTTGCACGTTGAGTCACAGGGGAGCAGGCCGCCTCGCGTCCCCGAGCTCGCGTAAGCTCCGGTCCCGCTCTGCCGTTACCCTTCCCAGGCAGTCTCACCAGCGCAACTCCTGCCGCCCCGGCACTCCGCTATTTCGGTCGCCCGTGAAGGGACTCGGCCCCCCCGGTCTACTGTGGTCTCAGCGCTGTTATCAAAGCGCTTGGGGGCATGTGTCTGACTCCCGTCGCGGCCCTCCTCCGCCAGCAGAGAACAGCTTCGTCGGGCCTGTGGAGCCCCAGTTTCGGCCGTGTTCTTCACACCGGTCTCCGGGTTACACCGAGTCCTCCCGCTCACCGCCGCTTCTCGCTCCCGCACTTTGTCCGTTCTTCGACGGCTTAGTGGGCATATTCCAGGATTTTTGTCTGCCCAGGTCCGGAGCTCGGCTAACACCCGACCGCCATGTTTGGCTGCTAGCCACGCCCCCTCGTGAGCCCCTTATAGTTAATCGTGGTCCCCTATACAACGTCCCAGTTTATAATCGATTTGATATCCTCCCAAATCTAGAGGAGGTTGATTGACTATCCATAGCAGGCACCAGTTCTGTTGCGTTAAGAGATAAGATACAGTTTTTCACGCAAGGTACACATCTAGACACTCAGCCCCTAGAAACTCTAAATGTTTCAATTAATAACAAACATATCTTATTCAAACCGCCATTGCCTACTTGTGGGGTCTCTGATCCCGAAACCATGCCTGTTGCCTCTGAGACAGATAATGCTAATCTCCTACCCTTAACTCCATCGGTCGTTCCCACATTACCCATTGAGGGCTCGAAGATGGAAGCAATTAAAAGATGTAAGAGAAAAGATAAGTGTCAGGTAATGTTTTGGAATGTTGCAGGTTTAAAAACTAAGGTGAGCAATAATGTATGGTCTGATTTTGTTGGGAAATTCGACATAGTTAGCCTCCAGGAAACTTGGGTGCAAGAGCCTATCCACATCAATGGCTATAAAACTTATCATACAGCGGCAGTTACATCGTCCCATGGAAGATCAAAGGGGGGTCTATGCACATATGTTTCAAATTACATGAACATAAGTTAAATTGTATTGAACGTTGCAGATAGATATTTTCAACTTATTACCATTAACGATGACAAATCACTTTGTATTGTTTTATTGAATTTTTACAATAATGTTCCCCATGATTTGATTGAGGGGGTACTTAGGAAAATAAGTCACAATCTACAAAGCTTGCAGGCCTCCACAATCAAGGATTTACTTATTATCTGGGGAGGGTCTTTTTTTAATTCTGCCTTATGTCAACATGTTGAAAGAGGTGTTTGTGGTATTTCGTATAACGAAGATTTTAGTTTTTCACACTTTCCGCACACAACCTACGGTGATCTTCTAAACAAAATCATGTTCACTGCTGATCTAGGATTTGCCAACATTCTATGCTCTCCACTGGTTTCTTTTAGTCCTACTTTTAATGGCCGTGGTATCTTCTCAACTATAGATTTTATCTTACTGTCATGCAGACATTTTTCTAGAGTCCAGGATTTTTGTACTCACGCGATCCCCTTGAGTGATCATTTCCCATTGAGCGTTGGTTTATTAGTACACAGTAATGTGAAATACAAGAGATTGTCCAACCCATACTGTCGAAAATATAACTTTGAACAGGTTAAATGGGTAGGCGCTCCGCTGGGCCAAAGTTGACCCTGATGAGTTTACAAGAAAGGCTGTGGTAGACTGTAAAGATGCCTTTCTTCCTTGCCTTGATGAGACAACTCCCCATAAAGCCACTATAAAAGGCTTTTCTATAATATCACATTACATTAAAAAAAGCCCTTTTTGTGAAGACCAATAAAAAAGCTATCCAAGATAATGGGTGGTTTGATTCCAAATGCACTATTCAAAACAAACATACTTTACATAAATCAGTTAAAAATCGAGATGATATAAAAGAGGCACGAAGGGAGTATAGATGTGCACTAAAAGAACGGAGACATGCACTAAAAGAAGAAGCTTGGCGTGCCCTACACATCGCCTCTGAAACTAGGGATACCTCTGCCTTTTGGAAGGCTGTTAATGCTCCCTTTCTGATTGATAAAGATACAGCGTCGCTAGAGATAGCTATTAGTGAGAATGAATGGGTGGAACATTATCGTAATCTCTACAATAAACCATTCTGTGACGTATCGAGAGAAGTTGGCATAGTTGATGAGATAGAACTATTCCCAAGTGGTCACCAAATTGACTTACAGTTTGACCTTTCTGAAGTTAATCAGGCCATCATGTCAAGTATGGGAGGGAAGGCCCCATGACCCGATGGTATCCCCGTGGATCTTTTTAAATCTAACATTTGGTTATGGGGACCGCTTTTAAAGCAAGTAATTAATGCAAGTTGTGCTATCGGATTCTTATCAACATGGTCTGAATCAATATTGGTTCCCATTTTTAAAAAAGGGGACAGGGAGAATACAGCGTGCTACAGACCAATTTCGCTGCTGGATTCCACGGTCAAAGTTGTGGGGCGAGTCATTTTAACTAGATTGCAGGAGGGGCGTGGCCAAGCCTGCGACTAAGATGGCCGCTCGGCTCTGAAGCTCCGTCCGGCCCTCCAGCAACACGACGTGTTCCTTCGGTCAGCGCCGGCGCCGCGAGGCGAGCGCAGTGAAGCAGACGCCCGAAGCGATGCTGCATCCCCCGATGACAGAGCGGAGCCGCTAGGAGCACGGGGACAAGTCGCCCGCAGCCCCTCAGCGACAACGCCGGGAGATCCATCCATACCGGCGCAGGGACGGGGCCCTGCCACGCCTGCGGGAGCGGCACGCAACGAAACAGCGCGCGCCTCAGCAACTCCTGCAGGGGACGTTCTTCCGCGGCTGCATGATGCCTGGTGTGGGGTGCTGTAGCCAACAGGGGACGGGAGCGCCTGGCACCCCAAGGGGCACCACTTACCAACACTTATCGCACGGGATCCGCGCTGTGGGCCGGGGGGCAGTGGCTGTCACGCTGCGGAGGATCGGCCTACATTGGGATATCCCCTTTCAGTAGTCTGCCGGCGAGGGCGACATTGCGCTACTCCGCATGGCCTACAATAAAGGAGCCTGATCCCCTAGGGCCATTGGATGCCCGCTTTACATTTGATGCCACGGAAACAGAGACACAAACATGCGGAGCTGAGGCAAGCCCCCCCCCTTACTTTCCACTGTGTAGTCAGTCAGTTGAAGCGGGGAGTCGCATCCAGCTTGCCTGCCGTGGCACACTCACGGAACGATCGCTGGCCCTTTTGATCCAGCGCACGAAGGCTAGAGGTGGCTGACTACTCCAGCAAGCACGCAGCACGACCCGGGACAGTTCACCCTGAAGACGCCCACGGAGGCCTAGCGGGTAGCGACAGTTGCACTTTCTGCGGCATGGGCCGCAAGGACCCTAAACAGAGAACGCTCCCTTTCGGAAAACTTGCGGACACCACCCCAGAGCAAAATCTCACCATGGCGGACTCTGCGCAGGGCCCGGTGACGGGAGACGGAGTCGCGGACACTGCGCACTCACTACTCCAAGAGATGCGGGCGGGCTTTAAGTCGCTAGGCAGCCGCTTCGATTCCCTCGACAACACCATCGCCAGTCTAGGCGCTAAAGTTCAAGCGCACGACAGAAGACTAGAAGTAGCTGAGGCCCGTATCTCCGATATTGAAGATGGAACGGCCCAGTCAGCAAAGCGCCTGGAGCGAGTAGAGCGCATTTTAAAAGAAGTGGCTATTAAAAATGAGGACTTGGAAGCGCGCAGTCGCAGAAATAACGTTCGCATTCTAGGTGTCCCAGAGACGACTCCCACCGGGCGCATGGACCTGTTCATTGAAAACATGCTGGTGGGCTTGTTCGGCAAGGAGGTTTTCACCCCTGGCTTTGTCATAGAGAGGGCGCATAGATCACTAGGCCCCCGCCCCAACCCTGGCCTTCCTCCTAGGCCCATTGTAGCGCGTATCATGAACTTCTGGGACAGAGACACAATTCTTCGCCTGGCACGAGAAAAGGGAGATGTGGACTGGCAAGGCACCAAACTGTCCTTCTATCCGGACTTCACCGCCATGGTACAAGACGCTAGGCGGAAATTCAGTGGTGTTAAGGCCGCCCTGAGAAATTTGGGTCTACGACATGGTATGCTGTATCCTGCCAGGCTGAGAGTTGATGTAGAGGGCAGGGCCCGCATGTTTGATAACCCGACAGAGGCGCAAGAGTTTTGCCGTGTATACAAACAGAAGAACAATCCTACGAGCGGGGCTGGGTCAAGATCTTCCCCCCTGCAAAGCGGCTCAGATGCAAGTGCGGAGCTGTTCTCGAGTGCCGGCACGGGATGATTGGACTATTTCATATTATATGATTGTTTGTTTCAATACGCAGGAACAGGTTACATAATGCTGTTTTGATATTGCAGTTTGCTGGAGACCGGCCGGGGCATTGCTGCTCCCCATGGTGTATCCTTTGGATATGGTTCGGTCCACTTTGGGGTACTGTTTATTGGGAACGTCATTTATGTGTGAAGACATTTGGTACTTCATGTTCACTTACATTTGGGGTATGGCCTTTCTTCTGTTGGGGATTAGGCTGGGTGGGGGGCGGGAAATTTCACTCACAGGTCAGTCATTTTCGCATGGTTGCAGCATCCCAGATCAATCATAGATGTTAGTAGTCAATTGTCTACACTCCCAGAAACGCTTCGTCGGCTAGATGACCAAGTTTGGTAATGTAGAGGGTCCATCGAACCTCACTCTGATCTCATGGAATGTGAGGGGCTTGAATAACACTCGCAAACGAAGACAGGTCCTTCATTATTTAATAAGACATAAGGTCGATGTTGCTTTTTTACAGGAAACTCATCTCCCCAAGAATGACAGGGCGCAATTTGGGCATAGCTGGGGGGCAAATAGATATTTTGCAAACTACAGTAACTACGCCAGGGGAACAGCCATTCTGATACGCAGCGCAGTCCCTTTCTGCTTAAGCTCTTGTCAACAAGACAGCGAGGGACGCTATTTGACAGTATCTGGGACCCTGTTTGGTAGGAAGGTTACATTCTTATGCATATATGCCCCCAATGTGGATACCCCAGAATTTTTCCACGCCCTGTCCTCACAGCTCGACAAACTTGACCCACAGACATTGGTAGTTGGCGGGGATTTTAACATATTGCTCGACCCTGTCGCGGACAGTACCTCGGGGGCACAAGACACTAAACCTCGAGCTCGGCGAGCACTCAGGGAGCTCTGCGACAGGTTCTCCCTATTAGATGTATGGCGTACACGGAACCCAAACACAACAGAATACACACACTATTCAGGACAACAACACGTGGACGAGGATTGATTTCTGGCTGCTCTCGCCTGACATACACGGCTGGTGTTCGCAGGTGGAGACTCTCCCTAGGACATATTCGGACCATTCTCCGGTCAAACTGCAGTTACAGTTCCCCCGCCCAGAGGGCTTTGAGCGCCAATGGCGGTTCCCCAGCCGCGCTTTACAGGATGAGGCCTACCGGGCCGAGATACACAAGGCCATCGAAGATTACTTTGATATAAACACTGGTTCGGTGGATTCCTGGGCGGTTCTATGGGAGGGATTCAAAGCGGTTCTTAGGGGTACATGCATTGCGAAACACGCTGGCGTCCTCAAGGATTTACGTAACACATTGACGAGACTCGAACGTGACCTCAAAACACTGGACGAGGCCACTGCACGACAGCACACACCTGCATATGACCAGAAGCGATTGGTACTCTTGGAGGACTACAGAGACATTGCAGATAGGGAAATTTTATTTATGGGAAAACGCCCTCTACGCAGGAACGACGGCTAAGCTCCTGAGACGGCTGCAACGCATCCAGAACGCCTCTGCACGTCTTATCCTCGACATCCCCCGACGCAGCCACATCACACCCCAC
This sequence comes from Calotriton arnoldi, assembly GCA_963921515.1. Taxonomy (NCBI): domain Eukaryota; kingdom Metazoa; phylum Chordata; class Amphibia; order Caudata; family Salamandridae; genus Calotriton; species Calotriton arnoldi. Next base: position 782,863 of record CAWUFW010000694.1, on the reverse strand, counting down.
CTGAGAGACCTGCACTGGCTCCCTGACAACAAGAGGATAACCTTCAAGCTCCTCACCCACGCACACAAAGCACTCCACAACTCCGGACCAGCCTACCTCAGACGACTCAGCTTCTACACCCCCACCCGCCAGCTCCGCTCGACCAGCCTCGCCCTCGCCACAGTCCCCCGCATCCGGAAAACGACCGCTGGTGGCAGATCCTTCTCCCACCTCGCCGCCAAGACCTGGAACACCCTCCCCACCAACCTCCGACAGACCCAAGACCTACTGGCCTTCAGAAGACTCCTCAAGACCTGGCTCTTCGATCAGTAGCAGCACCACCCCCCTCTTCCCCCAGCGCCTTGAGACCCTCGCGGGTATGTAGTGCGCTTTATAAGTGACATGATTGATTGATTGATCAGACCGCCAGACGGTACGGTGAAGGGGAGAGACCTGGTAAAGTCCTTGCTCAAATGCTGCGCCCACCCTACCACAAAACATACATTACTGAACTGCGGGCCTCCGACACACACACTTATACCACCACGAAAGACATTCAGAGTAGCTTTCTAGGATTCTTCACCAAACTATACTCGTCCACCATTGGAGAGGACATGGAAGCGCAGGAGGGCTACCTTGACGAAGTTGCGTTAGTATATCTAGAAAAACATATGCAGGACTTTTTAGCTGAACCCATTTCCGTTGCAGATGTGCTTCTTGCAATAGATGCCATCCGGGGTTCCTCTGCGCCAGGGTTGGATGGATTCACGGGGGAATTCTACAAAACGTTCAAAGATATCTTCGCCCCCAAACTTATTGAAGTCTATGCAGAGGCTTTGGAAAGGCAGATTCTCCCCCCTACGCTTCGTGAGGCGGTCATAATTTTGCTTCCCAAACCAGGCAAAGACCCTATGCAATGCGGCTCTTATTGGCCCTTATCCCTCTTAAATTTAGATTATAAAATATTGGCTAAGGTTATCTCAAACAGACTGTCCCAACTGATGCAATTTATAATCTCCCCAGCACAATGCGGGTTTGTGCCGCACCGCTCCACCTCTCTGAATCTCCGCACGCTCTTCTCGGTCATCCATAGGATTGACCCAGCCACCCCGGCCGCCGCCATTCTGCTGGACACAGAAAAGGCGTTTGACTCCCTGGAATGGTCCTTTTTTCTCTCTATAATGCGCCGCATGGGCATGCCCAAGGGCTTTATTGCCACAACAGCCCTTTTATATAATAAACCAACTGCTCGGCTGCGCGTAAATGGCACACTCTCCAGTCCCTTTAGGCTAACACGAGGTACCAGGCAGGGCTGCCCACTTTCCCCATTATTGTTCATATTGGCCATGGACCCCCTCATACGCCACTTCCAGGAAAAGCATTTACATAGAGGACTGCAATTTAATACCGGCCCCCTATTGGTATCATTGTATGCAGACGACACAATATTATATGTTAGGCACCCCCAAGATAACTTAAACGAATTGATTGGAGAAATCATCAGATTTGGCAGATTCTCGGGACTAGGCATAAACTGGCACAAATCAGTCATATTTCCATTGACAGCCAGCACACAACCATGGGAACTTGAGTTTCCCCTTGAATGGTGCACCGAGTCGGTAAAATACTTAGGTATTCACGTTCACCTAGACACCGCCCAAATCCTTAGTCTTAATTATGGTCGGGCAGTAAACACGCTCACTACTCAAATTGAAAAATGGTAGAAATTGCCTTTGTCAATGGCAGGCCGAGTTGCTATTATAAAAATGGTTGTCCTTCCCAAATTTTTATATTTATTCAACAACATATCGATTCCTCTCACTAAACATTTCTTTAGCACACTCCGCTCTCTCTTGAGTCGACTAGTTTGGGGTGGCAAACAGGCACGAGTCCGATGGGCAGTCCTCACGCTGCCATATGAAAGAGGGGGTTATAACGTTCCAGATTTCGAGCTCTATTACTTGGTGGCACAGTGCGGTTATGCATATCCCTGGTACCATCCAGATGCCAGAATCCCCTAGTTGAGGACTGAGGCGGACTTGGTGCTGTCCGGGCACCTCTCCGCTGTATTACCTGTAGGTTTTCCCAGAGATCCGCTCGATATTCAGACAGTATCCTCCACGAGCTGGGCATGGCATAGATTGTGCCGTATCACTGGCACGGAGCGGTTATACTCCTCTGCCCTACCTGTCATTAATCATCGACTAATTCCCATCACGGGGAGCGACTGGTGCAGCGCACTCTGACGAAGCTTGACTTAACCAAGCTGGGAGACCTATACCCAGATGGCCACATCTTCTCACCCTCGGAGGACGCACGCTTTAACGCAGTAGACTTTATGGACAAATTTGTACTGAGCCGCCTACACTCCGCATTGCGCTCAAGTTTCCCGACATTCCCACTAGAGCCAGCCTCGTTCCCACCCCTAACTATGCTCATAGAAAACGCAGATGGTACGCACCTAATATCTAAACTTTACAGAGCATGCGCTACATTGAAACCTGTGCAGGACAGCAGAACTCGCAGTGCATGGGAACAGGACCTGGGTATAACAATCACAGATGAACAATGGGCTCACTGCTGCTCGGTCACGCAAGACATTTCTCTTAACAGCAGACAAACTTCTACATTTAAAATTTTTACGTCGCATCTATTTTACCTCGGCATTAGCACTTAAAATAGACTCATCTAAACCACACAATTGTCGCAAATGTTCTGCCCCACATGCGGATTTTGCACACCTTACTTGGACATGCCCGAAACTATACGACTATTGGGTGCAGGTACACCGCACGCTCGGGCAAATATTGAACATCCCATTGACCCCGGTTCCAGAGATCGCATTGTTGGGCTACACTGTCACTTTTCCCCAAAAAATCCGTAGGTTTGCTGCATTAGGTCTTTTATTGGCTAAGCGGGAGGTAGCACTACACTGGGGGCGCAAAACTGCCCCAAATGTTCAGGGTTGGTTGCGCAGTATCGCCTATTGTAATGTACAAAGTGAGCTCTATGCAAGCATGATGCCCAGCACGTCACGCCCCAAAGATATCTGGGGGCCCTACAAGACTTATGTCGAGACTTAGACAAGAAACCGAGTCCCTGCTAGAACAGGGAATAGACCCGGCTGGAGTGGGGTGAGAACATCACACCGTTTGGCTTGATTATTTATGGTTGTTGCTTAATGTAGGTACACACACCAACTGGCGGCTTCGCTATGTAGGGGGAAGCAAAGTTAATGTTTGATGCAACCGGCCTTTTCGTATGTAACTATGAGTGGGGTAGGTTTATGGACCAGAATGCTGCTAGAAATTATTAATGTCATTGGTCTTCTTATTGGATGTTTCTTTGAAATATTACCATGCTGCTTAAGACACTGAATCTGTATGATGGGACGGCCTGTGACTTGGACTACTGTACGTACATTCCTGCACGTAGTTTGTATTGATGAAAATGCAAAATAAAGTTATAATTTTTTTTTTTTTTTAAATAGATTGCAGGACTGGGCTGAGGAACATGCGATTATTAGTGATGTTCAATATGGCTTTCGTAAGGGTCTGGGCACCGTGGAACAGGGCCTTAATTTAACCATTCTATCAGGCAAGTACACCAAGGCAAAAAGGGGCAAGCTATTCCTGGCGTTCGTGGATTTAACCACGGCTTTCGACTGAGTTATCCACGATAAGCTATGGAAGATTTTAGAGGGTATGGGGGTGGAAGACTCACTTATATCCTTTTTGAGGCAGCTTTACTTAGGGGCGAAGGCAGGAGTTTGTTATGTGGTGGGGGGGAATGCACAAAACCATTTAGCATAATGAGTTAGACAGGGTTGTGTCCTGGCACCCTTTCTTTTTACACTCTATATAAACGATCTAGGACGTGTACTGGCGAAAGAGTGCCAGGACCTACCTTTAGTCGATAAACGTCCCGTACCCGCTCTTCTGTACGCGGATGACGCAGTCCTAATGGCACGCACTCCGCTGGGTCTGCAACGGGTAGTTTCCAGTTTTGCTACGTTTATGTTTAACCTGGGTCTGACTGTTAATACCACAAAAACATTCATAATGAGGTGCAGGGTAGGCAGTAACAAGAGTAGAGCCTTTTATATAGATGCTAAAAGGATAGAATGCTCAAAAACTTTTTCTTACCTAGGGATTCTGTTTGACCGAATGGGAACTTGAACTCAGGCAGTCCAGGCCAGGAGATTATTTACTAAGGCATTGGCAGCCCTATCAAACTACAGTAGAAAACTGGGTAGGCGGCCACCAGTAGAATTGCTACAAATATATCAAGCTAAGTGCGTGTCAATTTCAACTTATAGTGCTGGTATCTGGGGCTACGCTGATGTCAACTCCTTACAGACTGTCGAAAACCCCTTTTTTAGGTTCTTGTGGGCTGTTCCAGACAGTACTTCTATCCATATTTGTCACACAGAATTGGGCATGCCATATTTAGTGGACATTATAGAAATCCAGCCAGTCCTATTGTGGCAATAGGATTTGGACCACAGATAAAACGTTGCTCAACCGTCAAATCTTGAATGACAGTTGTGGGTTAGACTGGGCCATGCATATTAGGTGGTTAAATTATATAAAAAAATTCACATGCAATCTTGGCCACCCAGAATATTATAATGACCCCAACACCATGAGCACAGTTGCCAGGAAAGATCTCAAAAGTAGTTGCCTGCGCTTTTTGGAAGCGAACAGAAATATTATTGAAATGACAAAATCAACTGTTCAAGCGCACCATCTTACCCTGTCCACATTTAATATTCAGCCTTATATAAGGATTATTGCAGGTGACTACGATAGATTTCTGTTAACGCGTTTCAGATTAGGCATTATACATAGAACAATAAGTTTTCCTGAACTGAGCGACTGGTCCAGATCGATGAGTAAATGCCCGTGTGATGATTTATCTTTACAGACGACTTTGCACGTATTCTTTTTTGTAAATTTTATACTGTCCAGAGAAAGAGGTGGATTCTCCCGATTTTAAGAGCTATCTGGCTTAGACAATGTCGTCCTGCACTTCTGGTTTTACAATCCCTAGAAAATGATTGTTATTATCTCTATTATTATGTTTTTAAAAAATGTTTTTAAATGTAGAAAAACAATTATGATGTGAGACTATTTTGAGCATGATTAAGTGAATGGAATACTTTGAGTACAAAATCAAGTTGACCGTATATTTCTTAAATTTGTAAGTTATTTTATATAATGATAATTAAGTAGTAATTTTTATGTGCTTTTATGATTATCTTAACTAAGAAATCGAATAAAGCTTAATTGAATTGAATTATCCATGCATTTACAGTTGCATTTACCAAGTGTGTTATTCTTGCCTGTATATATATATATATATATATATATATATATATATATATATATATATATATATATATATATATTCACTGAAAAAACCATAGGTTTCAGGCACGTTATAGTTAGAAATTAGCATTTAAAAAACAATTGAAATTCACAAAAAAACCATAGGTTTCAGGCACGTTATAGTTAGAAATTAGCATTTAAAAAACCTTAGAAATTCACTGAAAAAACCATAGGTTTCAGGGACGTTGTAGTTAGCTGGACATGTCACTCATACAAAACCATAGAAATTCCCCGTTATAGTTAGTTCAGCTAACTATAACTCGCGCTCCATAATGCACTGCTGATGACGTCACATATTACATCACTCATGACATGGTCAGTGACATCACTCATGACATCACTGATGACATCTCAAATGACATCATTGATGACATCATCCAGTCACTGTGTGTTTCTGTAAAGTTTAAATATGTTTTATATATATATATACATATATATATACATATATATATATATATATATATGCCAAGCTGTATTGAAGAATGAGAGGGTATAGAAGTGTCTGGATGAAGGATTTAGTAGGTGCGTGACTGACTGTATAAGTGAGTGATTAAATGTGTCTTACTGAATGCATGGGTTAGTGACTAAACTGTCTGAATGTGTGTATCAGTATGTCTGTTGTTGTGTAAGCTGCTGCATGGGTTGGTGAGTAGCTACATGAGTGTCTATATGGGTTGATTGGTTGCCAGAGTATTTGTATGGGAGACTGAGTGTGTGTGGGTGGGAGGTGTGCGACTGTGCATAGATGTGTGAGTGGTTGATTCACTGGGTGTATGGGTTCAAGAGTGCATGTGGAAACAGCTGTATGGGCGGGTGTGTGTGTGTATGGGTGTGTTGGTGAGAGATTGGATGTCTCAGTGGTACATGTCCAAGTAACTACATATGTAAAAGGTAGTGTTTGTGAGAGTTGGAGTATATAAATGACTATACATGAGAGTGAGTGATTGTGAGAGTGGCTCTATGGATCAGTGTGTACTTGTATTAGTGATTGTATAAGAGAGTAAGTATGTGTTAGTATATGTTTGAATAAGTGAGGTGGTGTGTGAATAACTGTATAGGTGAGGAAATGGGAGTGTGATTAATACTTTGCATGACTGACTAGGTGTATCAGTAACTCCATGGATGAGTGGCGGTGTGTGAGTGTCTGTATAGGTGTATGAGTGCATATGATAGTGTTGTATTGATGAGTGACTGTATGTATGAGTGATTGTATGGGTGAATGAGTGGATGTGTGTGTAGACCTAGGAATTAGTGAGTGCGTACGTAGTAACTGGTATTGGTGTGTCGATGGTTTCGAAAATGGTAGTCTGTATTTTACAGTGGGTGTATCAAAGATTATATTAGAGTGTGAGGAGGTGCATCAGATTTTGACGTGGATGACGTCATCAGTGATGTCATTTGAGATATCAGTGATGTCATCAGTGATGTCACTGACCATGTCATGAATGATGCAATATGTGACGTCATCAGCAGTGCATTGCGGGGGCGCGAGTTATAGTTAGCTGAACTAACTATAACGGGGGAATTTCTAAGGTTTTGTACGAGTGAAATGTCCAACTAACTATAACGTCCCTGAAACCTATGGTTTTTTCAGTGAATTTCTAAGGTTTTTAAATGCTAATTTCTAACTATAACGTGCCTGAAACCTATGGTTTTTTCAGTGAATTTCAAAGGTTTTTTAAATGCTAATTTCTAACTATGCCTACAAAGGAAGGACATGTGAAGAAAGAAGAAGAAAAGCGCAGAAAGAAGCAAGACAAATGCAGAAAGAGGCAACAGAAGTCCAGAAAGAAGACGAAAAGTGCAGGAAGAAGCAAGAGATGTGCAGAAAGAACCAACAGAGGAGCAGGAAGCCCTCCTGTGCCCCCAACTTTTTACTGACGGGTACTGGTGGTAACTGACTGACTAACCAGGACCGGAGCCAGTGCTATGCTAAAAGACACTTAGAATACAGTGAAAACAACTACATACACTAGGGAACACTATGCGTTGGGGTACCCCTGTGATTAGCATGACCTCCTCTGTATTTGCCAATAATTAGTGCCTGGGTCATTGCAGGAGTACATGGGTAGTGACTGGATGATTAGAGTGCTGCAAGGACAGTGCATGGTGATTTTATAAGTGCTTGGGTTTTGGCGCAGTGATTGGATAAGCACATAGGATTGGCTGGGTGATTGGAGGACTGCATAGATAGTACCAGGGAGATTACTGGACTGCATAGGTAGTCCTCAAGGTATTGCAGCAGTGCATGTGTTAGTGACTGGGTCATTCCATGAGTACTTGGGTACTGACTGGATAATTAGAGTACTGCAAGGAGAGTGCGTGGTGAACTTATAAGTGCTTGGCTATTGGAGGAGTGTATGGATTAGTACATGGTAGTGGCTGGGTGACTGGAGGAGTGCACAGGGAGTGACGGTGTGATTGCGGGACTGCATGTGTATTACCTGGGGAATTGAAGGAGCAAATGAGAAGTGTGTAACTGGGTACAGGACTGTATGGGTAGGGCATATGGGATTGTAACAGTGATCAGGTAGTGCCTGGAGCATTGCATGAGTACATAGCTACTAACTGAAAGATTAGAATACTGCAAGGAGAGTGCCTGTGTGAATTTATAAGTGCTTGGGTATTGGCGGAGTGTTTGGATTAGTACATGGTAGTGGCTGGGTGACAGGAGGACTGCACAGGGAGTGACTGGGTAATTGCTGGACTGCATGGGTACTACCAGGGGAATTGAAGGAGCGAATAAGAAGTGTGTAGGTGGTTAGAGGACTGCATGGGTAGTACACAGGGATTGTAGCAGTCAATGTGTTAGTGCCTGGATCATTGCATGACTTATTGGGTAGTGACTGGATGATTAGAGTACTGCGAGGAGAGTGCATGGTGAACTTATAAGTGATTGGGTTTTGGCATAGTGATTGGATAAGGACATAGGACTGGCTGAGTGATTGAGGACTGCATAGGTAGTACCAGGGAGATTACTGGACTGCATAGGTAGTCCTCAATGGATTGCAGCAGTGCATGTGTTAGTGACTGGATCATTGCATAAGTACATGGGTAGTGACTGGATGATTAGAGTGCTGCAAGGACAGTGCATGGGGATTTTATAACTGCTTGGGTTTTGGCGGAGTGATTGGATAAGTACATAGTGCTGGCTGGGTGATTGGAGGAGTGCATGGGTAGTGACAGAGGGATTTCTGGAGTGCATGGGTACTACCTGGGTAATTGGAGGAGTGAATCAGTAGTGTGTAGGTGGTTAGAGGTCTGCATGGGAAGTGCTAAGGGGATTCTAGCAGTGCATGTGTTAGTGCCTGGGCCATTCCATGAGTACATGGGTACTGACTGGAAGACTAGAGTACTGCAAGGAGAGTGCATGGTGAATTTATAAGTGCTTGGGTTTTGGTGGAGTGATTGGATAAGTACATGGTGCTGGCTGGGTGATTGAAGGAGTGCATGGGTACTGACAGGGCGATGGCTGGACTGCATGGGTAGTGCTCAGGGTATTGTAGCAGTGCATGTGTTAGTGCATGGGTACTGACTGGATGATTAGAGTATTGCAAGGAGAGTGCATGGTGAATTTATAAGTGCTTGGGTTTTGGCGGAGTGATTGGATAAGTACACACATGTCACATCAGTCCCGCCCCCTCCCTTCACCACTCTGCAAACGCACCCCCTGGCAGGTTTTAAGTTGGGGAATTATATCCCCTTGAATCCTGAGGGTCCCTTGGGTCCAACTAGCCCACCAGGTACCTCCAGTAAGCGCCACAGAGCTGCGTTGCAGAGAGGTGGTCCAAGGCCACGCCCCTTTTTACACCTCTCTGCAACGCAGCTCTGTGGCGCTTACTGGAGGTACCTGGTGTGCTAGTTGGACCCAAGGGACCCTCAGGATTCAAGGGGACTTAATCCCCCAACCTACAACGCACCAAAGGGCCCGTTTGCACAGTGGTGAAGGGAGGGGGTGGGCCTGATGTGACAAGTGTGCAAACGCGCCCCGTGGCGCGTTTTAAGTTGGGGGATTAAGTCTCCTTGAATCCCGAGGGTCCCTGGGGCCCAACTAGCCCACCAGGTACCTACAGTTAGCACCACAGAGCTGCGTTGCAGAGAGGTGGTCCGAGGCCACGCCCCTTTTTTCACCTCTCTGCAACGCAACTCTGTTGTGCTTACTGAAGGTACTTGGTGTGCTAGTTGCCCCCAGGGACCCTCAGGATACAAAGGGATTTAATCCCCCAACTTAAAACGCGCCACGGAGCGCGTTTGCACACTTGTCACATCAGGCCCCACCCCCTGCCTTCACCACTGTGCAAACGCGCCACGTGGCTCGTTTTAAGTTGGGGGATTAAGTCCCCTTGCATCCTGAAGGTCCCTGGGGTCCAACTAGCCCACCAGGTACCTCCAGTAAGCGCCACAGAGCTGCGTTGCGGCTTTTTAATTTTTTTATTTAATTTTACAAGGGGGGCTGTGTGGCCCCCCTCCTTTTACATTAATTAGGGCCCTGGGGACCCCATCCCCCAGGGCCTGCTTTTTTTACAAAAAATTTAAAAAAATAAAAACCGGGAAGGGGGCCGCGCGGCCCCCCTCCCAAGGCCAATTTCGGCCCCAGGGACCCCATCCCCCGGGGCATGGCCACATTTTGATTTTAAAAAAAATTATTTTTAAAGGAGGGGGGCTGCGTGGCCCCCCTCCTTAGGCCTCAAGTGGCCCCGGGAACCCCCACAGTTTAAAAAAAAATTTTTTTAATGGATTTGAGGGGGGCCACGCGGCCCCCCTCCTGGGCCACTTCTGGCCCCGGGGACCCCATCCCTCGGGGCCTGGCCTCTCTGTTGGGGACCGTTGGGGGAGCCACAATGCCCCCACGGTCCCGCCGGCTCACCGCCTCCTGCGGGAGCCGGCATTGCTTTTCCTCACGGGGAGCTGCTAACATGCAGCTCCCCGTGTGGAAAAGCAATCTGGTTTGGATTTTGGAAGCGAGAGCAGGAAACCTGCTCTCACTCCCAAAATCCAAACCAGTGTTTGCTATGGCAGGACGGGAGCCGCACGGCTCCCGTCCTGCCATAGCAAACAGCAATGTCCCGGGGTGGGCACCCCGGGACACTGCAGGAGCCAACCCTGGGGGGTGGCGGTCCCCAGGGCCATCGAGGGCTCCTGGAGGGGGGCCAAGCGGCCCCCCTCCCAACTAGTGTACAGCCCCGGGGAGGTGGTGGTCCCGGGGCTTGGGGATCCGTAACGGACCCCCGGGGCGTGTGGGGGGGCTCGAGCCCCCCCAAACAGGTTTTTTTTTTTTTTGTTTTTTTTAAAGCCCCGGGGGGTGGCGGTCCCCGGGGCAGCGGGGGGCCGTGTGCCCCCGCGAATAATTAATAAAAGCCCCAGGGGTGGCGGTCCCCGGGCCAAGGCCCCCCACACATTAAAAAAAAAGCCCCAGGGGGTGGCGGTCCCCGGGGCTGCGGGAGGGCCGAGTGCCCTCCCGCACATAATGTTAAGAAAGCCCCGGGGGGTGGCGGTCCCCTGGGCTGCGGGGGCCCCCGCATATATTTGTTACAAATGCCCCCGGGACCTGGCCCACCCGGGGGCCTCAATTAAATGAAGCACGGGAGCCCGCGCTTCATTTCTTTAAAAAATGTTGTCCGGATTCGCGCACCCAGCGCGAATTCGGCCGATTTGTTTTTTTTCAAAAAAGCTTTTTTTTGGCCTGGGGGTCCTTGTGGGACCCCCTGAGCAGGCCTAGGGGGTCAGGGTGTTTCCACCCTGCCCCCTTTTCTTGTTTTTTTATCTTTTTCCTCACCTTTTCTTTCTCCCTCGGTCCGAGCACAAGATGGCTGCCAACACTTCCTAGTTTGAAGTGTTGGCAGCCAATCAGAGCCAAGCTTGTGCTCGGAGATTAGGCTCCGCCCACATATATATATATTTTTTCTTTAATATCTCAAAAACTACTGAACGGATTTACACCATTTTAAAAAAAAAAAGGTCGCTTTCTGAACCAAGCACTACCTTTTTGCGAAATTTGGTGTAATTCCGTTCAGCAGTTCGGGCTGTAGCCTTGCCTAAAGTTTCCTATGGGAAATTGATTTTTTGACTCTTATTTTTTGAATTTCTCAGCAACTACTGAACGGATTTACACCATTTAAAAAAAAAGGTAGCTTTCTGAACCAAGAGCTACCTTTCTGCCAAACTTGGTGTAATTCCGTTCAGCAGTTCGGGCTGTAGCCTGTCTCAAAATTTCCTATGGAAATTAACACACGAAAAACACTTTTTGGGACCCCCCCTTTTTCTCCGCCCCCACTGGACGAATCACCCCCAAACTTTCAGGATAGGAGCTGACCTGGATAGACCTTTTTTTGGGAGAATTTCAGGATTCGTTAAACGACGCCAAAGATATTAGCAAATCAAAAATGCTTTTCCTATGGAAACTAGGTTCTAACTAACTACCTACTGGCGACCGCCAGTAGGTAATATATATATATATATATATACACACACACACACACACACACACACACACACACATACACACACATTTGAATGTTATTCATTTGACATCTGGGAAAGCCTTTCTGTTAGACAGCATTGCATAAATAAAACCCCAAGCCTTATTCTAAAAGAGAGTCTTTGCATTTTGCAAAGTGAAACCCTTTTCTAGGTGGTGTTAAGTTTTATGTCTCCTGTTTCGCTATGTTTGAGCCACCGTGTGGGAGTGGACTTTGTGGAACTCTGTATTATCTGAAAGGCGAAGCAAGACAGACAAACTTCAACAGTTTGATGAGGATAGTGGTGGTAGCCACTTAAATCCTTCTCAACAATGGATTGAAGAAGGCTGGTCAAAGGAGTCTAAAATCAATGTTGGCAGTGTGGTGCTCTCTCCCAGATCACTCTTAAATTATGTCTCCTGCCTTTGTCACACATGTAGACTAAAAAAAAAAAAAAAAAAAACATGCGATACATTTCAGCTCCCACTTATCCACACCTAGGGCACATTGCCCCAGTCGTACGGTAAAACCTGTTCACTTTGCCAGGCATAAGATACACCCTATGAAAATAGTATGAATTTAGTAACTTAAAGCGGGCGTTCCTAGACATCTTTGTTTTTTTTCCTCCAGGATTCTTGCCCAAAACGCCTCTGGGATCAGCATCCCATTTCCCCCAGAGGCCAGACAGGGGTGCAATCATTTCCGCCCAAAGTGCCCGATAAAAGCTTGTTACTGCTTTGTGAGCATCTCAACACAATAGGAGCTACAGGGGGAGAGAAAAGGCCAGGCCGCCCCCCACTCAACACATTATAAACAACAAATGGCCTGACCACAAGAGTACACCTAGTATTACAAGTTCGACATTCAAATAAAAATGGGGTTTTTCAGCAGTTGCAACCCCGAATACTGATTTATAATGTGGTATTGGTACCTCTGGCCCCATGATAAGATGGCCGCCGTTGTAGGCTTACGATAGTCATCATTTATGCACGGCGCCCACGTAGAATGAGGGCGGGGCCTTGCACTTATATTTTTACCGCGCGGTCGATGGAGCTCCAAGACGGAGCATCACAGACGCCGGCGGGACGCGGCAGGGGTAAGATGTATGTATGTGGGCATGCAGGCAATATGAAAAAGTTCCATTTGACCCACTTGTTGTGAATGAAAAACGGGTGCAGGGTCTGAATATATGAGTATGGTTGTGCGCATGGCTATTACATTTCGAGCCAGGTTGTCAAAGGGATGACCAAGGAGTTGGTAGAGGCATTGAGGTACGGCTGCATTTTGTAGTTATTATGGAAATTAGGCTGTATTTTAAGGAGGAGAGGGTGGTCATCTAAAATGTGGGTGTCCGCAATATGGTCTGCTAAGTTGAGAAAAGCCGTAATGCGGAGGGAGTATCGAAAGATTGACCTGATATGCTCCTTTGGGACAATGCCATGAGAACGGTATTTTAGCAAGAGTGGATGGGGGAAGTAATGTAATTTTTTATACAATTGTAGGGGACTTGACCTTGGGCAGTCACCTCGTGGGCACGTGATCGGTTGACGCGTGTGTCACTAAAAGACGGTTGCAGGTATGTGGAGTCTCCGCAACCAGCTGGTTAAAGAAGTATTTGTTTTACTTTTCAGAGCTAATTATGACTGCATCATATGCTCTGAATAGTCGGATGGTTTTTACAAGTGGCACGTTCTTTCTTCTTTCTATTGTCATACCATCACAGGTTTGATGTGAATCTCGAACAACGTTTATAATTGGAACCCCAGCAGCCCTGAAGAAGTTGCATGACTTTATAGCAACGAAACATATTGGCTTAAGGGAATTGATTATGGTTTGATTAAAACCATTTTTAATTGGGAAAGCTCACAGCACTCAAAGTTACGTCGAGCCAGTAAGCTTTACCGGTTTTTAATAGGTGAGAATTATATCTTTGTATTCTCACTGGGGTCCAATGGGCACTTGCAATGACACTATGCACTGACAGTTTATTTTTCACTTAGGTTTTACTGTTCTTTTTACTTCATTGGGTTTGAGATTCTCACGATAGAACACACACTTTTCCCTTTTCTATATGGAGAGAAAGTAACCTATGATGAGAAGTGGGTGTGCCGGTGAGTACCAGCCAGCAACCCCTTTGGTGTTACGACCGTGAGGTGCTTTCTCTCCTTTCCCACACTTTTTCTTTAGTATTTTTGGGTGGGAAATGTTCGATGATGGTTATTTGACGTTTTCGTTGTAAATTGATACACCACGACACTTTGACTAGCGGTAGGGAACACGTGTATGAGGGAGTTGAAGTATTGGAAACCCCTTGAGTGTCGAACTTATAATACTAGGTGTACTCTTGTGGTCAGGCCATTTGTTGTTTATAAACTGCTTTGTGAGCGCCTGTTGTGCAGATTACATGATAGTTATGATGTGTGGGTGGCTCAGCCATTCTAGCCCCCATCCCCCAGTGCCTCCTAATCGCCGCTACAACAGCCCTATGAAGCAGGGAATGCCACCACAGTTCATACTCTAATAGTAGACCTTCAAACGTGAGCATCTCACTTGTGTGAAACAAACCGCCTACCCAGGTAACACCACACTCAGTCCACTCTGCCAGCCCCCACCAATCCCCCCGTGAGGCAGCACCTCCAGCCTCTGTAACAGTATATCCAGGGAATACGGGAGTCACGTCCGAGTTCTCTGCAAACAGCACAGCCAGCATTGCCTCATAAGTTGGAGCGCCCCCCCCACCCCCAAGGCCCCACCCTGGTCAATCACTGGGGATTAAGGGGATGCTGAAAAAGAGTCCGGGACGTCAGAACAAAAGGGCCCATCCTCCCTACCAAGCGACTGGGGGCCCATCTACCCATTGGGTGAACCACTAAATCTGCGCTGCCAAATAATCCTCAAAATCCGTGGCCGCCAGACCACCATCCGCAACCGGTCGCTGTAATTTAGCCATCGCCACTCGTCATCTGTATGATCTTCCACATAAACGCAATCATTAGCGACTCAAGCCCCCAAAACACACTTCAGGATACCACTATGGGCAGTACCGCGAAAGAGTAAAGCAGCCTGGAGAGTGCTACCATCTTGGCGATTGCAACATGGTCAGTTACTGAGATCGGCAATGCCTACCAAAAGTCCAGGCTGGACCGGAGGGTTCAGATAGCCACCCCCATATTACCCTCCAGTGATACCATTTGCTAAGGTAGATTTTGACCCCTAGATATTTCAAGCAGGCAGGTTCCCATAGCAAGCCCCTCAGGTCCAGGGCCGGCACTATCTTTGCGCACATAGGGAATAAGCTAGATTATTGGCAATTGACACCCAAGCCAGAGACTGCCCCGAATCAATCCAAGATGCCCACTGCTCCCACCACACCTGTAACAGCATCCTTAAGATGTAATCTGCATATAAAGCTATGTGATGGACCAAGCCACCAACCTCAATGCCCCTGTACGGGATACCAGTCCTCGTGCTACAAGCCAGGGGCTCAACTGCCAGTGCCAAGAGCATCGGAGACAACAGTCAAGCCTGACGGGTGCCCCAGCTCACCACATACTCCTCCAATATTATACTACCTGTCTTCACCTGGGCCGTAGGGTTGGAGTAAAAGAGCCTAGTCCAATTCACAAATCCACACCCCAGACCCATCCTTTTCAGCTCTCTACAGAGGAACCCCCACTCCAGACTATCAAAGACCTTTTCGCTATCCACCGTCATAACCATTAATGATCGATTATTAAAAGTGTTATCTCCCATTAATATCAGGAGCCTTCGAATGTTAAGCACAGTATTTTGGCCCGGAATTAAACCCGACTGGTTCGCGTGCACCAGTCGAGACATGTAGGGCAATAGTCATGTCGCCGAGACTCGGCTCAAGATTTTATATTCAACGTTAAGCATCGATAAAGGCCTATAAGCCTTCACATTCTGGGAAGGGCAGCCCGGTTTCACCAACACCTCACATATAGAGACCAGTAACTAGCTAGTGGCATGCACTGCCCTATAAACCTCCATCAGCTTGGGGGCGAGGTATCAACATGCGCGGCATAAAACTCAACCGGGAGCCCATCTGTGCCCAGCACCTTACCCCTAGCCATATGCTTCACAGCACATTTAACCTTAGACACCTCAATATCCCCAGCTAGTGACAAACTCCTCCCTCATAAGGGCTGATAGTGGGAGCGGTTCCAGAAAAGCAGGAATCCCTGGCAGTGCCTGGTCAGCAGCACTCTCATAGGGGGATGCATAGTACTCCCTGAAGCTGTCATTTATATTGTCTTTCCTATAAATCCTCTCTCCCAGAGCTCCAGGATCATAGAGCCCCTATTAGTGGGGTTAGACAGCCACACCCATAGTGACCGATTTATCCCGCTCGGCATGTGCCCAGACCATATATTCCAGTAGTCGAAGCACTTGACCTTCTCTTCATGGACCCCACCAGCAGTTGCTTAGCCTCTAAAAGTGTCTGCTGTAAAGCCGGATTCCCTGGTCTCGGTCTACACACCTTTCACAGCTCTGCCTCCTACGACTCAACCTCTCACAACAGTGTCCACCTCACTCCCACTGCTTCCGCAATACAGCACCCAAGGATCACCAGTTTAAAAGCATTCCATTCAACCTGTGGAGTAGACGCTGTAGACTCATTGAGTTCAAAGTACTACCCAATTCCCTTTGCACTGCCTAATTCCCTCTGTTGGGATACTGGGTCCTCCAACGCCTCAACATTTAATTCCCATTAAGGAATATGACGAAGGCCCAATTCCCAGGCCAAGGATAACAAACAGATTATAATTCGAAATTGTCCTTACCAAGTATTCTACTGCCTGCACTGCCGCATGCACCGCAGGAGAGCAAAGGAACGTGTCAAGATGGATATGAAACTCGTGTGAGCTCGAAAAGATTGAGTAGTGCCTATCCAGTGAATGGGTACATGTCCATGAATCAATGAGGCCCCCTCTGACATTGCCGATCCACAAATTTCAGCGCTAGTCTAGTGACCGGGGAATCCTTCAGGGGATGATGGGATCTATAAAATGCAGGGGCAGCAACACTGTTAAAACCATTCCCAGAAGGACAGAGTGCACCAAATAGGGCTCCAAAACCCAGGACAACTCACCCATAAAACGTGCCTGGTCCATATTTGTGGCATAGCTAATGACCACCGTCAAATCCTGCTCAGCTACTCTCCCTGTGACTACCAGATACTGCCCAGCCGGGTCTACTACTTCACCAGTTTCTTGGAATGTAACCCCAGGGTATACCCTGATAGGAACCCGCGTGCGAATGCCGAGAACATGGTATAGTTTGTCCCTCCAATGCCTATGGAGTGCTAATCCCTCAGCAGCTGTAAGGTGGGTTTCCATTACTTTGTAATGTTTAGACATTATTAAGCCCCCTCACGTTCCAGGACATGAATTTATATTTCAGGGAGGCAGCCATGGGTACATAAAGATTGGAACAGTCAACAGCCAAGCAACAGAAGCTCCACCACCCCAAGCCAAACTCATCCCAGGACCCCAACAAAGGAGAGACCCAACAAATGGCATGGCTTGGCCAAACAGAAAAACAACCCCAACCCCAGGACAAGATGGCAACATCCATCCATATTAACCAGTATTGCAACACCAATTACATGTGCAACAGACACATGCTAACCAAACTGAAGGGAAAACTATGAGGGAACCTCCTGGCTCCTCACCACCCCATCCAGGCACATCTAAGTTGAGCATCCGCAGGGTCAATGGGGCCCAGTCTACTGACAAGTCACTGAATCCACAGGCCCTACCGCAGTCCCCCCCCCCACCCCAAAAGAGCACCCCCAACTCAGTTCCCCTCAACATATAAAGGGAATAATTCTCAGTGCGGGGATCATCCGGGGTAAAAGAGCATCTGAGCCCAGCGTAGATATCGAGGCCCTGTCAGAGTGAGTGCCTCTAGTTCCACCATCTCCCACTGTCGATGGGGGGCTTATCTGTACAACACTCATGGTCTCTGCCACCTCCGCCACTTTCAATTGTTCATGCTGTGCCTGAGACTTAGAGGGTATTGCCCGACTACCTGTATGCACCCTTCTCCTAGATGACTTACGGGGGGGTCTTGCGCTCCAAGGCTTTGGGGAGAGTCGCTGAACATGGGTGCCCGTCGAGCCACTCACAGACATCCTGTGGTGAGGAAAAAAACTGCACACCATCCTCTGTCACCACCACTCGCAACATTGCATATTGAACTCCCATCTGGCGGAGGCGCCTTTTAGCTTCCAAAAATGTGGCCCACTGCTTCTGGCCTTCCCTAGTAAAGTCTGGGAACACCATGATCTTATGGTTGTCAATCACCAGATCGATCCCCCTTGCTCAGGTCTGGCATAGAATCTGATCCTGGTTCTTACAATAGAACAATATAGCCACCAAAGGGCACAGGACCGCCCAGGGAGGCGGAGGTTACACCAGTACACAAAGTGCTCTCTCCAGCACAAAAAAGGGGAAAAGACCTTCAGGTGCCACCTCCGTTTTCAACCATGTCTCTAGGAAATCCAGCATATTAGGCCCTTCAGCCCGCTCCAGTAGGCCAATAAACCAAATATTGTTTCTCTGAGCTCTGTTCTCGGCATCTTCAGCTCTATATTCCAGAGTTCTGACCCTCCCCTCCATGGCTCCCAGGTACCCCGAAAGGAATCCAATTCCAGAGACAGCTCAGCCACAGTTCGTTCCATGGTCGAGACCCGCTCCGTCAAGTGTCGCTGGTCATCCCTAAAGATCCCCATATCTGCCACCACCATGTACATTTTCAACTCTAGGGTCTCAGAGGAAGCAAAAATAAACTGCAGGATAGCATATAAAGTTGACCCCTTGTAGCTTGTGGATGGGCAGACTCGGCACAATCACCATCCTATAGGTCACTGTCGGCCGCCTCCGGCTTGTTTGAGACCTTGCCCATGATGTCCTCTATCAGTGGGGATTTTGGGTACTTTCCACCAGGTTCCCCTTCTTGGGGACTAGCAGCTCAGCGGTCAGCCCCCTAGATCACCAGTCAGTTATCACCTAGGATTGGGGAGACCTCTCCATAGCAAATTCAGGACACTTCCAGGCATACGGTGCAATAATGGTAGAAGGCCTCGGGGAGATTCTCCAGCTGCCGCCCGAACTAAGGAGCAGGGTATACCCCATCAGTGTCTTGGGATCCTTGCCCCCAATATAGCCAGCACTGGCCCCACAGTCATGCAAGGGCCCCCCCTGAGTCCCCAGAGTCCATCATAAAGGGCAGAGATCGCCGCTTACACAGCCATCCCGCCCCCTCCTCACGGCCATGCCGCCTCACAGGCCAGGTTCAGCGCTCACCCCGGCTCACCTCCAAGTACCCGGGGGGTAGTGGGGGCTGCCAAATCTACCTCCAAGGCCAGGTGGGGGGCCGCCAAGTCGACCGCCAAGGGCAGGCAGGTGGGGGTCCCCCAGATTCCACCACCACGGTCAGAGGTCATCACCTCTGCAGCCATCCAGCCCCCTCCTCACGGCCAAGCCTTCTCGCAAGCCAAGTTTCAGGGCTCACCTCTATGTCCTGGGGGAGGGGACGTCTCAAAGTCAAACACCAAGGCCAGGTGGCACCTCCTCTGTTGCACCTCAGGAGCATTGCTGCTGCCCCGTGTTCCGCAGCCTCTGCTGTCTCTAACGGGGCCTGACGGGGCCCTGGATGCGGCACTCCCACTGCAATCTTCAAATGGGGGGGGTAGTCTCCCTGGGTCCAGGAAAGATAGTAGACCGCAGGGCGGGTCTCCAGCCACCACTCGAGCAAAGAAGCAGGATTATGCTCCATCAATGTTTTGGGCTCCTTGGCCCCAGTATAGCTAGCACCGGCCTAACAGACATGCAAGGGAAAAAAAAATGACGGGGGCTCCCCAGAGTTCATCATCACGGGCAGAGGTCGCCGCTTCGACAGCCATCCAGCCCCCTCCTCACAGTTACATCAACTCGCAGGCCAGGTTCAGGTTTCACCCCCAGCTCATTTAAAAAAGGCCGGGGCATTCTTTTCCATTCTTCTACATGAGGATAGCCAATATCTTTTCGCATTTTAGTTCCAAAATAATATTTTCATTTGGTCTTGAATACCACAAAGGTATACATAACGTCCCTTAATCTTCAGTCAGATCCTAAAGAAAGATTTGGAAAATTTGCAGCTGCCCTGTAATCAAGTGCTAGTGTAGTGTATTGATGGCCTATTAGGGGCATCAAAGACAAAAGAAGATTGTAAATTGGTTGCAACTGCACTACTGAATTATCCTGCTGACAAACATTACAAGGTTTCACCTACAAAGATGCAGTATTGTACAAGAGAAGTATTTTCCTTGCTCATCACATTGAGAAAGGGGCAAGCGTCCAAAGAACAAGTTTCTAAAATTCCGAAGATGAATATTCCAACTACTCGGAGGGTAGGGAGGATGCTTTTGGAATATTTGGCTACTTTCATCAGTGGGATCCAATTTGTTTTCCTATTTGTGAAATCTTTAGTGTGGCTTACTTGCAGTGCTATCATGGATCTTGTACCTTCCGGGAACTCAGAGAGAGCCCTTGCAGTACACAGCTCTCCTGATTATAAGAAGGAATCCCTTTTATTCTACCATGAAAAAAGCAGGTATGCACTGTCCATGTTAGTCCAGAAGCATGTGAGGTAATGCGGCCTGTTACACACTCCTCTGCTACATTAGAACCAGTAGCCGCAGCTCTTCCTGGTTGTCTAAAAGCGGTTGCAGCTGTTTGCCTTGCAATAGAGCAGAGTGAAGGGATTTTTATAGGTCATACAGACATTGCATTTGAATATGCCTAGTTTTCCCGCATGCTTTTTTTACGCATGCCATTACAACGCAGTCATTACAACGACTGCGTTATAACAACGAATGCCATTACTCTGCAAGTCGGAACAGCGACTTGCTCTAGGGGGGGCGCTGGATGCTGGAATAGTATAATTTACTATTCCAACTCTAGTCTGTGCAACAGTAGGGAAGGTGTTGGATTTTAAATCCAACACCTTCTGACCCCTCGAGCAAGTAGTTATTCCGACTTGCGGAGTAATGACATGTGTTGTAACAACACAGTCATTGTAACGACCGCATTGTAATGGCATGCGGTGTTCCGGTTTCGGGGTAAACTATGTTTACCATTGTATTTATCCCTCATTCAGTTGAGATTTGACTGACTCATACAAAGTTAGCACTTGACTAACAGCCACTTTACAAAATCTGAGCAAACAATACGGACAGCTAAAAACATTTCGATTAAAATGTGCACTACCTTAAATCCTGTCTCACTGCTGCCGACTCGAAACAATAATGAAGATGACGACAACCCTGATCATGATTGCGTTAATGTGACAAAATGTTGTACCAGATATCAAAGATTTTATCCTTGAAATTGCAGGTCTGACTGTTTGTGGGTGGTTCTTGTCTGAGAGACCATCAAGTAATACTAAAAGCAGCTTATGTAATTTGTTCCATTTCTGAAATCATTAAAGCATCATACTTGCCTGACGTAATTTCAGTTCAAGTGGCAGAGTTAATCGTCCCGACAAGAGCTTGCTGTCTACCAAATGACTTGAGGTGACAATTTATACAGACAGCTAGGACAGATTTGGAGTTGTACATATTTGTAGGTAGTTATAGTCATAAAGGAGCTTCATGACATCCTCTGGTACTCCCATTAGGAACAGTTCATACATTTTAGGTCTCTTGGAAGCAATTCAACAACCTAGAGAAATATTGGTGGTGAAGTGCGTAGCCCATAAGTCTGGTGATGACAGTCACATTGGGCAACAATTACGCAGCTCATGTAGCCAAGTACTGCGGCAGTGAAAGCGCAACTGTAAAGTCACATGAGCTGAAACAAATGCAAAAATCAGAACAATGTGAACCTGAAGTAAATACTGATGATATTGCAAATAATGTCAATTGTTTTCTAGTTGAATACAATACAGACAACATTAAGTGAACTCAGAACTGCAGGAGAAAGTACCGGAGAATGAATATAAAAGATAGGAATTCATTGTGAAAAGAAATCACAATTACTTATGGATAACCTCAGATCATTAATGTTTGTCAGATTATCTGCTACACTCAATGACCAGGTATCCTCACAGACAGTCACGCAGGGGGGGATGGTATTATTGGAACCTTTAAGTAAAAGTCACAATAATGTGACTAACAATGCTGTACAGCGTGCTGGAACCCCACAGTGGATCCATATAGCTCACACGACGAGTGAAGATGGCAGATGAAGATTCACGGGGTCAAGCCTAAGTTTGCAGTGTTGATTCACAGAGGGGAGAAGTAAATTCTGAAATTGGTGAAGATCAAAGAGAAGATCCTGGTGATGTTACCAGGAGTCAGTTTCCGTTTGAAAATCTTCAATTAGAAAATCAGAGTAAAGAATTGTTGAGAAGTCAGGAACAGCAGGAAGAAATAGTCTCTGACCCAGTTCACGAAAAAGTCAAACTGAAATTTGAAGACTAGAGAACCTCCAAGTGAAAGCAATTCACAGTGAGTGAGTCAAGTTGCTGATCAAAGCACAAGTTCGGCTGTGAGTGAAGAAGATTCAGTGGTAGTCACAAGTGAAGATACAAATGTTGAGAAAATGAATCAAGGAGATATTTGGCCTGAAGCGTAAAAAGAACCAGTAAAAGGAGACACTGAAAGAATCAAAAATGAGAATCAATCGGAGAAGAACCAGACACCATTGAAATCAAATGTGAAAATAGTGACAGTGAATCTCCTGTTGCCTAGAGACCAACAAGAATAGTCCCTAACAGAAAGTATGCATGACTTGAATGGACCTATCTTGCATCTGTGTCAGAAGAAGAGTCAGATTTGGTGGAAATATATATTCTAACAAACTGTTGCCAATTCATCTTTGAAGACGAGCCAGAACAACAAGAGCCGCCTTGTTATTTTTGCTAAATCCTGATGAGGCTTGAAACTAAGAAAATGAACTTTGTAAGAAATCGCAGATTTTTGTTTTTTCAATATCCAGAGGAAGAAAAATACTCATGAATCTACAAGCTGAATTAATTAATTGAAAAAAATGATCTTGAAGCCTGATTTTTGATTCCTTATTTAATTTTTTTTGCCTATCTTCTCAGAAGGAAATGGCATACGGCAAATGCTGTAAAATATTTAGTATATCTTCACTAATAGTGTCAATTGGCCTAATGTGTCTAATTTCTTCAGTTGGATACGATCCTCCTACACAAGTTGAATTAACTAGAGTATATAATAAAATAGAGCACATGATAATATCATGTAGGGAGGAATTGTTTCATAAGTACTTCTCTCCCCTCTTCTGCGGATGAAGGTGCGATGAACTATCAACTACTGTTATCATATAGTTCAGTTTGTAATGTTTGTGTTAGTATATTTAACAAGCAAAAGTTTGTCACCATATTTTTTTGGACTTCAGCGCTCCGCTAGGATAAACTGCTGTTTTTGAAGACTCTGTAAATTCTATAATGTATTCTAAATATTTAAATATGGTTACATAACCAAACCTGAATATTAAACTGACTAAAAGGGAGTATGTTTGTAGAGCAAAATTAGAGAACAGGTTGAAGAGAAATTTAAATATGCATCTGAGATTGAGAATGGGGCAAAAAAGAAAGGGTGAATTTTTTATGGTGCGTCATGAACCTACAGGAGTTAGTTCAATGCAATTTGTTGAAAAGAGTCAGTGTGGAAGGAGTTAAGTTGTTAGTCGTGAATTTCTGATTGGTGAAGAGCCAATGTTTTGGGGAATTTGTTGTGAGAGTGGAAATACTGCCTATTTTAATCTGCTCCATAACTGGGTGGGCAGTTGTTTACTTGCTTTGGTATACCCGAGGGCTTGCCATACGAATCAGATGAATGATGCGGTTGGTTTGAAGCGAGTGAAACGACGATTTGTACAAATTGTGTTGGATGTTTTAGGAGCTATGATTCCATCTATTGGAATAGCTATAAATGATGTTAAAATTTGAAGATTATCTACGCTTATATTTCAGCTTGCTTTTAACACTGTCGGTGCATTCACTCAGATCAATAATGAGTTCATTACTATGCGCGCAATGATTATGCAGACCCACAATGCGCTAGATATGATTCCTGGAGTCTGTAGGGTTTTAAAGGTGAGAGAGTGCTGCATCTTCATCCTGGAAAACAGTAATCTTATATATGTGTATGCAATTAACATTATTAATGTTTCTTGTGAGATCAAAGCTTTTGAAGATTATGGTTTGTGGGAGTCGGTAGGTTCCTGGTTTGGTGAGATTGAAAAGGGAGATTGAAAAGGGATTGAGAAATTTTAATGAGCGGTTTGACAACTTGGAAAGGGGCATGCAGAGCGTTATTTTAACTCCAATAATTGTGTTAATTTGTGCAACTGTTCTATTCCTTTTTTCAAAGTCTCTGAAATATTCATTAATAAGTTGGGTTCAAAATGTGGGTGCAAAAAGAAGGTGGTGACATCCAAAAGGAAAATGTGTGAGATGGAAATAGAAGATGCCAGAGATTGAATGTATGAATTTAAGATTTTGGAAAAATGGAGTTGAAAGAAAAAGTGATGCAGACTAAAATTGAAATAGTTTGGGGTTTTTCGTGGTGAAAGAATCATCTGAGGGGGGAAGTTAGCTCTTTTGTGCATTTGACTAAAATGTGCATTACGAATAGTGTGCCCGAGCAATTAATCTACACCCGAATTCACATGTGTATACTGACATGGAGCTAATCCAATTGAAACAAACTTGCTATGACATTTAAAGTGTGCTTTCCTGGCTTAAGATAATTATTCATCATTTAGGCCTCAACACCATCTTGTTCAAAATGGATGCTCCATCATGTTGATTCCCTGTTTAGATTTCTGCCTGACATTAAGTGCAGAAAGATGTGGATTTGTTTTCTTCTGAATTACATGGTTCTCGAAGAGGGCCTACTATAATAGTTTCTACTTGCACGCATGCTGTAGCATTCACAATGGCTCACTATTATTTATGTAACTAGTTAGTTCCAACACCTCCAAATGACATTTGGTCAGAGGGGTCGAATCAACATTTATGTAGTGGATTAGTGCTAAGATGATAGGGTTATATGACGATTCATAATTCTGTAATTTGATTTATTGAAAATTTAACACACCATTATGATTTTGCAGTTTTAATGCTTTCTTATAGAGAAAATGGCTTTCAAATCCTTTCTTCGACAGTATTTTGAGATGCTGTTTTGAACCTTTGAAAACATTGCTTCGGTATTCAGGGTTAATTCCATCACTGATCCACCCAACATTCTGGGCGTGCCATTGAGTTGTGAATTCTATGTCCGAATTGGAGGCGAGTATTAAGATTACTTTATTTTTACAGCACCCATTTCACAATATCATCAAAAAACTCTCTTTCCCATTAACTTTAGGGAAAGAGAAACAGAACATTGTCCAATCACAAGGTAAGTCATTTTATAGTCCTTTCACTATGTTTACGCCCCCTCTTTCTTCGCTGCTTCGCAGCCAGAGTTAAGTGCCTCCTCAGCTTTCTGCATGTTTCTTTTGACAGTATATTGTATTGGGGCATTGTTGGATGTTTTAACCTTTTCACCCACTTACTACCAGTAGAGGGCACTGCAGGATCACGTTTCAGCGTTACTTACGCTGCATCGCTATTGCATTTTAATTGCGGGCATAAGTGTGTGCAAGGAGGTCCTCCACACATTAGAGGGCGCTGCCTGGTGCATCATGACCATAGAGTCAATGATAAACGCCGCATTTGTGACGCAAAAGTTCGATTTGTTGCTGCCTTATGAGCCTTCACGCCCCTCTGAACCTTATTTCAGCCCGCAGCACCTGGAAGGACTACACCCCCGCTGGGGTCTGTATCAGCAAGTCTGCCTCGGTCATGGTGTGGATGCCTCGACTGGGATTGGTTTGGCTTATAGGGCTCTTAAGCTTAAGTGCTGTTACAATTGACGCCCTGAGGGGTCTGTATTACAAGTTGCAGGTACCAACCCTGGTTACCCACCATAGGGACATCCCAGGCGCTCTGCCCATTTTAACCAAAGGGTGTTTGGTCTGATGGAGCAGGGTAAACAAAATAATTTGTACCTCTTGGAAATTAATGACCTCTTAATACTTTAATAATACTAACCGTTTGAAAATGCATGTACTAACCAACAAATGCACCCTTTTTAGTAAACACTATATATGGGTAACATGCAGATTTGTGCAAGATCTAATCTACTTACAAATGCGAAGTTAATTAACTTTAGTATTATGATTGCGTACTAATTAAGAGTGAAATTGCATGATTTATGTTGCGTAGTAGATTTGTATTGTGGCAAAGAATGCAGATGGTAAGTAAAATGGCCTTAAATGTCGCTTCTGCTAGGTAACACCTAACACGGGTCTTTAGAATGGCGGGTGGTAAACAGAAAGGCTTATTTTCTTTGTTTTAATTTCGGTTGTGTTAGTTCTTATGATAGTTCGTTCGGGCCTGTTAGGCCATGCTTCGAAAATGGTTGCTGGAGAGGATGAGATCACGTGAGACAGCCAAGATGCCCTTTGCGCAGAAGCAATAAAGAAAATCAAGTCACGTGAATGCAGCCTGTGCCCGGAGTGTGAGATGTCAAGGTCGAACTGACCTACAATAAAGAGTGTGCCAAAAAGATTCAGCATGTATTCCTGGGAAAGGATGGGAAAGAACCGAGTGACAATGGACGAACCAAAATGTGACCATCAAAGATCGCTACAAAATGAATGGACAAGTTGGACTGCTTTTGACCCCAGTCTCATGAGACTCATTGTATGTTTTATTGTCCCTAAACCAGTTTGAACAAGGAGGGCGATGAGGTGACCATCACCACCCCTCAAATAGACCAATTAGCGTGATTCTTGCCCCTAAGGATTGCAACTTTTATGTGTAGTAAGCCAGAGAATAGGGTATAAGAGTCTGCTCTTATGTGGGGTGGGCTGCTGCTGATGTTGATGCTGTGGTTGGTGTTTTCCTGCCATGCCGCTTCTTTATTTTCATTTTTTCCACCTCGATACTGTGAAAGACTGTCATTTTTTGACTTTGAACTTTGACTGGGGAAAGAACGAGATCGTTGCGGGAATTCTGCCCGGGAGGTGCGTCCGAGGAGGTTAGCGGGACAGTCAGTCAGTTTGGGAGTTCTATTCTGTGATCTGCGGTTTATCTTCCTTTGGTGAACCATTCCTATCAGCGTCCTATGACCATGGGTAATGCATACATTTTCATTTTCCATTAAACTTTTCTTAAATGATTATTGATATATTAAATGTGTTTGATTAATAAAGAATTACCTATTTTGATTGAAAATTTAGATAAAAATATATTCTAACTTAAAATGAGTCTGTGGTTCTTTAGTACATTTATGATTTATAATGTTAAAAGGTTTTAATTGTGATTGAGCTGGTCTTAATCACCATCAACTTATTCTACTAGTTGGTCCATCGACCAAAGAGCGGAGTACCTTGATGTTTAGAACCGACAGGATGAAGGGTTAATGCATATAATGTATGAATTATTATTCTGTCAAATTTAACAAGGTATCCCGTTCGTCCAGTAACACATTCTCCTTAGCGTGAAATTCAGAGATTGAATGAATGTATGTTATGCGGTGTCATGGGCCCCACCGACATAAGGTTTAAATTGATAATAGGTTGCATAAGTGTTTTTACCTGGATTAGTGTCCTAAGGAGAAATTTATATTAGCCGCGCTGGATCAGATTTCTTGGTAGCAGAGTTATGGTTACTATAGATTAGTTTGGTAATTATTGATTACTGTTTTTTTATGTCTAACACTTTATGTTGAGTTGTATTAGGTTATGTGCAAGTCGAAATTTTGAAGCTTCCGGAAAGTAGGAAGTTGACACGTGTGGCAAGAGAAGTCACGCGGAATAGTGCATTGTCTGATTTTCAAATTGGTGATAACACAGGATTGTGTTATGTTAGGGACATTTCATGTATGAAAATGCGTTTGAGTGAAATAGCAACAGGTTTTCTTGTGAAACTTTGGCCTTAATTCTCAGGAGCAGTGTAGTCTCCACATGTGTTTTATCCCCAGAGAAACTGGTTTACCCCTTGCTTGAGAGAAGGGTAAGGTAGAGAGAAGTGTTACACTTATCGAACAAAACAGTATTCTTGTAAGTTGGAACAAACTATCTCTTTTGTTTAGCGAAACAGACAATGGTAATGTGTTTTACGTTGTAACTAATAAATTTTGTCGAGAAGAGAAGGTAAAGAAAACTGCCGATAATTTTTGTAAAGGAGGGGTCAGTGAGGACAGGAGTAGAACGGACGTCAAACAAAGACCGCGCTGGTATTGGCCAGTTGTGGGAGAGCGAAGAGCTTCTTGATTGGTGCGCTAGTGTAAAGACGCGCTGGTATTGGTTAATGTGAGAGTGACGTAGAGCTTTCGGATTGGTGAGTTGGTGTGAGACGCGCTGGGATAGGTCCGAATAGCCGAACAGTAGAAAGAACAGAGTGGTGAAGATCTTCGTGTATTTGTTTGAGAAAAAGAACAGTGAATTATGGCTTATTTTTTTAAAAAAAATTATAAACTTTATTTTTTGAATTTTCAGAAAACAATACATTGGCATCAAATAAACACGTATGCATACAGTTTGTTAATAGCAGTAATAGTCGCATGAGACACAAGGCCGCACCAAGGAGGAAAGGGACAAGGGAGACAGGAGAATCATCCACAAACATGTCCCTGTGGGGGAAGGGCGGCAGAAAAGGCACCCCTTTCCAATACGGACCCTATCAGAGTTAAGCCTCGTGTTCCCCACTAGAAACAGACCCCTCGGGTATATCTGAGTCACTCTGTTCTCCATCAGTAGCGTCCTGTGAGGACGGCTCCCCTCCGCCAACCCAGTGGCACACAGGGCCCGCCAAGTCATCAGGTCATCCTGTAATTTCTCATCCCGTCGGCTAAGTTTCATGTGTGCCTCTTCAGCCAGCGACCACTCTCGAACATCTTTGAGCCAAGCAGGAAGGTCAGGGGCCCTCTGCCCCATCCAAGTTATTGCCACCCTGCACCTGGCAAGCACCAACATTAACTGTAAGAGTTTATAGGGGAGTTTCTTCCCCTTAGGCCTGCGAACCATCGCAAGCAGACAGTGCAAGGGCTCGAGAGCCACCTGAAGCCCCGTGGCGCTCACCACCCTAGTCACCACCCCCGTCCAGAACTGCGCAACCAATGGGCATTCCCATGCCAAATGCAAAAAGCCTGCATTCTCTGCGGCACATCTAGGACAGCCAGCGCCCCTGCTACTATCAATGCGTCTCAGGGACACCGGGGTAATGTGAGTGCGGTGTAGATAATTAAAGTGTGTTAACTTAAATCAGGCATTGCATGAGACAGTGTGTGTAAGGGAACCTATGCACGCCCACTGTGCCTCCTCCAGCGGGGCAGCAAGGTCCCTCTCCCAGGCAACCATGGACGGCGGGACCGGGGGGGTGGAATCCTGTTTCATCGCTTTATATAGGAGGGATATCAAGCCGCGCCCCTTGCCACACGCGAGGATAACATCCAGTGTATGTGTCAGTGGTGGAATATCTGGGTACTGGGGCCAGGTGATTCTCACTACGTCTTGCATTCCCCTGAAATGCAAAAATTGGCCTTGTCCAAGGCCAAAGTTCTCTGCCGCCTGCTCGTAGGTGATAAAGGTTTCGTTGGGATATAAATCGGCGAGTACCTCGCACCCTCCCTCCCTCCAAAGTTGGAAGGACATATGACGTGCCATATCTAGAAATGGAGCCAGTATCCAAAGCGAGAGCTCCCTGTGAAAGGGCGCCCTTCGAAGGACCCTCTCAACAAAGCGCTGCCATATGCCAGCTGTATGTCTCACAGTATAGGGGAGATGCATATCCGATCCTGCACCCTGCATCAGATCCTCCTGCAGCGTCTGGGTATCTGCCCTATCAAGCAAAAGGCGCTTCTCCCAGTTGTCAGTGTCGGTGCACCAACGGGCCGCATGTTGGAGATGGGCGGCATAATAGTATAAGTCAAAGCGAGGGGCTTCCAGACCGCCCTCCTCGTAACTGCGGACAATGGTACGAAGGGCTACCCTACTGCGCCGCCCCTCCCAGAGACGTTAACAATGTGTTGAGAGTTTTAAAAACTCGAGGTGGCAAAGGGCAAAGTGAGTTCTGTAGCACCTAGAGCACTCTGGGGAGCATCACCATTTTCGAGATGGCAAGACGGCCCATCAGTGAAAGTGGAAGAGTATTCCAGAAAGACACGGACTGCCGCAATGCCGCAGTGACGCGGCCCACATTCTGGGCCAGCGCTTGTGTGTCCGTCAGGGTCACCTGAATACCCAGGTAACGGAACGCCGTCCGCTCACAACGCAGTTCCAGATCCAGCAAATCCTCCAGAGGCACCGCGGCTAGTCCTGCCAATGGAAAAACGAGGGACTTACCACGGTTCAGCCTCAATCCAGAGACCTCGCCAAACTGATCTAGGTGGTGCAACAGCACCGGCAGGGCATCGCGGGGAGAGGCCAAGTAAAACAAGGCGTCGTCCGCGTATAAAGAAATGATATGAGTCATGTCCCCCAATTTAATACCCCACTGCGCCATATCTGCTCGAATCCGGACCGCAAAGGGCTCTATAGCCAGGGCAAACAAGAGCGGGGAGAGGGGACACCCCTGTCGTGTACCCCTCCCCAGTTGCCACTCTTCGGACCGCGCGCCCCCGAGCTTAACTCTAGCGCATGGGGCCGTGTATAGGATACGAACCCAGCGACAAAATTGGGGACCCATCCCCACAGCACGCAAGACCTCGAGATGATACCCCCAATCCACCGTATCAAAAGCTTTGGCGAGGTCAATGGAGACCAACACCATCTGCTCCTCCCTGTCCCGCACCTCATGGAGAACATGGGTCAGTCGCCGTAGATTCATAGCCGTGTTCCGTCCCGGTATGAACCCACATTGATCCTCGTGGACCAGGTGGGTCATGTGCAGTGCCAAGCGACATGCCAAGAGCTTGCAGAGGATTTTTACATCCGTATTTATCATCGTAATCGGCCGATACGATGAGGGTTCGTGTGCATCTCCCCCTGGTTTTAAAATCATACAGATTTCCCCCTGTGTCATACTTGGCGGGAGGACTCCTCGTTTAAAAGCCTCATTGTAAACTTGCAGGAGGAGGGGGGGAAGAATATCGGGGAATGCTTGGTAGAACTCGGGCGGAAATCCATCACTACCCGGAGATTTGGCTCGCGAGAGATGCTTCAACGCGGATTGAACCTCGCAGAGCGTCAATGGCTCGTCAAGTTCCTTTCGCGCCTGTTCTGACATGGAGCTCAGGGTCAACCCATGTAGATACAGGAGATAAGACGCCTCCCCCACCACGGGATCTGCTGTATACACCGCCTGAAGATGCGACTGAAGGACCCGCAATAATCCCACCTGCGAGTGCACCAGGCACCCAGTGGAATCCCGTAAGGCCTCAATTGCAGCAGGAGCGTGTTCTCGGCGGAGGATCCAGGCCAAGAGACGACCCGATTTATCCCCTTCTCGGTAAAGGCGCTGTCTGTATTGTGCGAGCGTCTATTTACCAAGCCTGTCTAAGGTGTCATGGATGCGCTCCTGGATCCCTCGCTCCCCATCCCCCTCGGTTACGTCAATAGCTATCGAGGTCTGCACCTGCAACAGGCGGCGCTCCTCGTCTTGCAGCTCTTGTTGGAGCTGCTTCCGAACCCCGTATGTTACACTCATACATGCCCCTCTTACCACCGCTTTCAGGGCCTCCCATTTGGTGGCCAGCAATAGGTCTGTCCCACCCCAGTTTAGATCAACATAATCAGTAAGGGCAGTTTCTACATGGTGCCTCCCCACCTGATCCTCAAGAATCTCTGCCTGCAATCTCCAAGTCCGCAGGCGACACCTCGGGGCTCCCCATTCCATCACGCATGCTACAGGGGAATGATCAGATAGGAATCGCGCTAAATGAGTCACCTCCAGAGACATGTTGACATCGGGATTCGCGACTAAGACCCTATCGAGGCGGCTATAGGTGTTGTGAGTAGATGAGAAGCAGGTGTATATTTTCTGGGTTGGGTGTCTTTGACGCCATACATCTTGGGCCCCTAGATTCCCCATGACCTCCCGGAGTTTCACTGTCATTCTGGGTTTTGTGCCAGTGCGGGGGGGGAAATCTATCCAGAACAGGATCGAGGACACAATTAAAATCTCCCATCCAAAGCAGTGGAACCTCTAGTTCCGACACTAGGATCTCCTGCAGGGACTGATAAAAGCCCGGGTCATCAGTGTTCGGCGCATAGGTGTTCACTATGGCGATATCTCTACCATCTAGCTTGGCTCTGAGGAGCAGACACCTCCCCTGGATATCAGCTTCCACATATTGGACGGCCAAAGGAACCCCGGGCGCCACCCACACAAGGACCCCTCTAGCATAGCTAGAAAAGGAGGAATGAAAAATCTGGCCCGCCACTTCTTTGCCAATTGTTGAGCCCCTTCGTCCGTGAGATGGGTCTCCTGGAGGCATGCT
The DNA here is from genome assembly GCA_963921515.1 of Calotriton arnoldi. Classification (NCBI taxonomy): domain Eukaryota; kingdom Metazoa; phylum Chordata; class Amphibia; order Caudata; family Salamandridae; genus Calotriton; species Calotriton arnoldi. The sequence continues at coordinate 750,506 of CAWUFW010000694.1, read as the reverse complement.
AATGAGACCCGATGTCTACGAAGGAAAGACAGGACCCTGTACCTCTTGGTGCACGTACCCAGGCCCCTCACATTCCAGCTTAAAAATTTAAACCCCATAGTGGTTGTAACGCCCAATCTCCGGGCAGCCCATGCCCCACGCAGCTACCTAAATTCTGTGCCCCAACCGTGATGCATACGATGCCAACAAACACCCAACAAAACCCCCTTAAAGACCCCCTCCCCCCACCCACGAGCAAGTTACTGACAACCAAACATGCAGAAATGCCCTTCCCGTGCTGGTGCCAGGACGTGCACAGCAATCCCATGAGCCCAACAGGGCCTAACTTGATCTACAAGTGAAAGAAAAAACCCCTCCCCCTCCCCAAAAGCCGACCCCCGACCCATACCAACCGCACATGTCATGAATTTGTGTCCCGGGCCACCCAACGAAAATCTGGTACATACAGTGCAGAGCAAAGCAGAGTAAAACAAGCGGTGGAGCCCCGGAGACACAGCCATCAGCATCTCTGTGGTCTCGGCTAAAGCACTGAAACCCCCAATGTACCATAATCCCTGATCCCCCCCCCGCCCAGTCCCAACCACCCCTACATTAGGAAAAACAGCAGGATAACAGCCATCAGGGGGCGTCAGGGGGGCCCCCCCCACAAGGAGCCCACGACCAAAGCAGGAAGTACACAGGCAATGTACACGTGAGGGACCGGCATCGGATCCCCCCCGAGCCACATCCATAACCACGGAGCCACCACGGACCAGCCGCCTGCGCTGCAAAAGTGAAGCAGAGGACCACTGCGTACTCAGGTTGAGTCTGCAGTAGCAGGAGGCGGATCCAGAATAGTCTCCGGGATCACTCGATTAGTGGATAGAAGGCTGTCCGGCACCAAGCTCTCCTCAGGATTTCCCGCCGCCGTCCGCAGGGGAGAAGCGTCAGAGTCAGAGGAGTCCACACGTAGAGCACCATCGTTCCCCACCGTGATCCGCCGTCATTCCTCCTGGGCGCCGGCCATGTCCCCGGCCCCCGCGTCTGCTTCTGCGTCTTCTCCTTGGTCTGGTCCCCCAGGTACTACGGGAGCCCCCCTGCTCACGCTCGGGGAGGGCCTCTCCCCGGATCTCGAGCCACTCCCATACGTCCTCCGGGGAATCAAAGAACTGAGCCCTTCCCTGGGAGATCACCTTAAGTTTCGCGGGGTACAATAGCATGTACCGCAGATTAAGTTCACGGAGCTTCTGTTTGACACCCAGATAGGATTTTCGCTGTTCCTGAACTTGGCGGGTGTAATCAGGATAGATACTCTGGCGTTATCATAAGTGAGGTCCTTTGCCTCCCTAGCAGCTTTCAGGATGCAATCCCTGTCCCGGTAGTTCAGGATTTTAGCAATGAGGGCCCTAGGAGGGGCCTTGGGCTGAGGTGGAGGGACCAACGCCCCGTGGGCTCGCTCCACCACAAAGACCGCAGACAGGCCCGTGGGGCACAGCTTCGTTCGGATCCATTCCTCCAAGAAACGCTCCGCATTGCCCTGCTCCGCGCGCTCCGGAATACCCAGGACCCTGATGTTACTGCGTCGGGCCCTGCCTTCCGCCTCCTCCGCTCTGCGCTCCAACGCACCGGTCGTGGTGGTGAGCTGAGTAACCTGGTGTTTCAAGGAGGCCACCGCCCCCTGCAGCTGAACGATGTCCCCCTCTGCCGTGGAGACCTTATCCACCACCTTCCGCAGATACGCCCGCAGTGGGTTCACATCAATGGACACTGTCTCTATTACTTCCCCAGGGCAGTGTGGGAGCCCCGTATAGCCTCCAGCAATTCAGCTCGGGACGGCTCGGTAGAGGTATCACCCTCGCTATCCAGGCCTGTCTGGCGAGTGATCCTCTGCGTGGGGAGGCGCTGCGTGGTGTACTGTGTAATCGTATTGAGATTAGAGGCGCGCGGGGCTTTATCCTTACCCATGGTGAAGACCTCAGGCCGTCAATTGAGGGGGTCACCTAGCCCGGTCCGGCCTCGTAGGGTAACAGATGCCAGGGTATCCTCTCCCCCTCCGCCGACACAGGGTGCACAGTAGAACAATCCGAAGTCCAGGGGATCAGGTTCACTCCCCAGGACACCGAGGGGTCCCCACTCTGGGATGGTGTCAACCACGGGAGACCAGGCCGGCCAGTCCGGCTCCCCAGGACCACCTCACCATTACATCAGTGCCAGGACGATGTGGGCCCCCTGCGCACCCACCACCGGAGTCCTCGCCACTCCTCCCGGTTCCAGGAACTGTCCGAAGGGCCCCGGAAGAGGGGCCAGACACCTCCGTAGTCACCCAGGAGGGGACTCAGCGATCAAGGGTGGGCCGGACAGGTGCCCTCACCCCACTCACAGGGGCAGTATCACGCTGCTCACCGTGCCAAGCCGGCCCTCTCCGCCACAGCCGCCACTCACCGGGTCAGCGCCGCCATGTAGCCGCGGCCCACGCGCTGTGCTCTCCGTTGCAGTAGCTCAAGCCGGCAGGAGCAGCACGCGACTCCAGCGCCCCCCAGGCGGTCGCCGTGTGTCGTCGCAGGCCTCACAGAACAGGACCACTTCGTAGGACCCCAATCCCGGTCCACTGCTCGATGCGGAACCAGGCAGGTAGGCACCGTCTCCCCCGGGGCCACGAAGGTTCAGCCAGGCCCCAGGGCTCCCGCAGGTCAAGGCCCGGCGCCCATCGGCGCGCTGGACAGGCCTCCAGCCTGTAGGGCCGTGTCACAGGGATCAGGACCAGCACCCCCCCGGGAGCCTCCGGCGGGCAGGATCGTCAGCCGGACCGGTACGGTGGCCACAGCGCGACGTCCGGGGGAGCTCCCCCACTCAGGGCCCGGGTCCCACTCACGCCGGTATAGGCCGCATCCCCGGCCTCTCGTAGGTGCGGCCCGCCGGGGCACCAGACGTCGGGACGATTCCGCCGGTCTCCAGGTCGGGTGTGACTCCGATTCAGGTCCGGAGCACCACCGCTCGGTTCAGGGCCCCAGGCGCTTAGAGTACTGTTGTGGGCGCCCGCACTAAGGATTTCACAGGATTTTTGCGGCTGGCAGGTCGGGAGCCGAAGGAGCTTACGTCCTGTCGGCCATGTTGCTTGGCCACACCCCCCGAATTATGGCTTATTATGAGTATGGTAGAGAGAAACCGTCATGGTTTGCGAAGATTAAAAACTTTTTCAAGAAAGACAAAAAGGTATTGACTAGGGAAGGAGAAGTACTTCCTACGCCGAAAACGCCAGCATCTCATATGATGTTGAAATATGGCTATCATACATGTATTTGGTTGGAAAATTGGGCGAAATATACTCAAAGCGATGGAGTTTTGGCATTTCCAGAAAATGGTTCGTTTAGCACAGCAGTACTTCGAAATTTGAGAGAAAAGATGATGAAACTTGAACCGAGACCTAGACCAACACAGTTCGAAGCTTTAGGTGAATGGGAAGATGAGATGTATGAAAGGGAAAGCGACAGAGGTGCAAAGAATTATAGTTTAGTCCATGGAAGAGTATGGGGATTGAATCATGAAGACAGGATGAGACGATGGCGGTATGCTAACATGACTGATGGGTTGTTTCCTGTCAGAACAGTTGAAGAGATTACAGGGAGAAAGAGTACGGAGAAAAAGAAGCATGCAGTAACAGAACGGTATGGGTATGGAGTTAGCGACACAGAGGATGAGTTGCTGGAGGACATTTTAAATAAAAGACCCCCTCCATATCAACAGAATTCTGCGGTGGTGACTCCAAATGCACCACCAATAGAAACTGTAAGAAATCAAAGCCCTGAACGAAATTCTGAAATAAATAGGTCATCTGAAATTAGAAACACCACAGAATGTGAAGCATGATAATGGTAATACAATTGAATTAGCCAGAACTACAAGAGAGTTGACTGAAAAGATAAGAGAATTAACAAAGAATATGGAAGTTGTGACTGTGCCAGTGACGATAGGGCCAGTAATTCCGGTATTTGAAAATCAAAGAATAGATGAGCATTCCTTGACAATCCCATTGAACTCTAGTATGCAAAAAGTGAGAGAAGGGATAATTCCAGAAAATAGAGAGGCAAGAGATTCTGTTGGTTCATGTAGGTCGAGTCCACCTACAAATTTGACAATTAATGAGTCAGATAAATAGGATTCCTATGGGAACCGAGTCAGCAACTGAGACCCCAGAGAGAAGTGTAAGTTGGGCAGAAATAAATAAAACCCGTGGGTCCGACTGCAGAAGAATTAAATGAGTGGGTGAGGAACTTACAAAAGAAAGATGCTGAACCACAACCTTTGGATGTGATTAGATTAAAAATAGATATGGAGGAATTGATTCTAGGGACTATTGGTACAGATCGGTTGAAGTCCTACCAAGATGACGAGTTAATGTTCATGTGCAAAAGCGTTACTTGGAGAGCTAGGAACTTGCATGAAAAATTGGAAGTAACAGCGAATGAACTAGGAGTAGAGTTTGGAAAAATCAGAGGATTGCAGAAACCGTACAGGGTAGACTTTAGTGAAAAGGATATAGAAAATCTGAACACTTCAGGACGATTAACCCAGATAAAGGAACTGATTGTGTTATTGAGAAAATGGGGCGATGTGGACAGGTGGAGAAGCAGGTGGATAAGAAGAAAGGAGGGAACGACTGATAAAGCTTCATTGGCTTTTCCGGTAAAGGAGAAAGAACCGATAGTAATGGAGTGTCCAATGAGGGAAACTCCAGGAGGAAGCTATGTACATGTCCCATGGTCCAGACAAGATATATTGTCATTTACAAATGACTTTCCAAGATTGAGAGAGCAACCCGTAGAATGGTACAGACAGGTAGAAAGATTTGTAAAAGTTTCATAAGTGTTGTGGGAAGATTTGGATGGATTGTTTGAAATTGTTGTACCAGCAGATTTATGGACAGAGTGTAAGATTACAATTGACTGGCCGAAGGAAGAATATCCTAGAGATGCAAAAACGGGAGCCCCAGGTTCAGAAGTAATGAGAAAATATGAACAGGCAATCACGTTTCTGAAAAATAAAATCTCACCAAAAGAAACGGACTAGGTAAAAATTGATAGAACAACTCAGGAGAGTAAGGAATCTGTACATGCCTATTATGAGAGACTGCTTTTGGTCTTTAAACAGTATAGTGGTTATGAGAATTTGAGTGAAAAAGACAGGAGTCATTTTGTGTATAGATTTGTATATAGCTTGAAACCTGAAATAAGTGAAATGATTAAGCAGCATATGTTGTGTTGGCAGAATAGCACAGTAGATGAAGTATTAAGATATGCAAAATATTGTAGTGACGATATTGAGTGTAGACAGCGTAAACTCAAGGAAAAGGCAATGTGGGCACAAGTAAAGGTTGCAGAAAAGCAAGAAGCTCAGATGAATAATCAATCTAGTGATGCAGGGCAGACTAAATCCAAACCGAATATAGGTAAGGGAAAAGGTCAAATGAGTATAGAAGAGGCTAAAAAGAAATGGCTGTGTCATAATTGCGGAAAATTAGGACATTGGAGAAACGAGTGTAAATTTCCTCCAAAAGCTAATACTGAAAATCAACCATTAAATCCACAGGTGCAGAATGAGGTGAGTTACCAACAGCTGCAACAACCGCAGGTAGTTACTCAACAGTGTCAGGTGCCGCAACCACCTCTTCCAAAGAGTGTAAATCCTCAGAGATACAGTACAGAGACAGGATTCTACGGAAGAGAGCAGGTAAAGTTGCCGCGCGCAGCTGCAGTTTCGCAGTATTGGTTACGGCAGGACGGAGATGAATCGGATGAAAGCTTTTGACGGTGCCTAGGAGAGGAAGAAGAGTGCGTGCTTGGCGCAACTCTAGAGGTAGATCAGTCAGGTCCATTTGTGGATGGAAAAGTGAATGGTGTAAATGTTACATTCCTTGTGGACACTGGAGCTACCGGTTCTACTGTTAGATCAGTGGAAATTCCAAACCTTCCTCTCTCAGGAGAATATATCCAAGTTGTAGGTGTTTCAAACAGACAGATTAAAACCCCTCTTACAAAACCAGTAGAGGTAAAAGTTGGACCATTCAAAGAGATGCATCGCTTTGTGGTTTGTGATTGCAGTCCTGTAAATTTATTAGGACGCGATCTACTTTGCCAAATGAATTGCACCATCTACTGTACCCCAGATGGTATTGCTTTCCAGACACCAGACGAGGATGTCCTGTATAAAATGACAATGGCAGAACTAGAACCAGGAGTGAATGACATGTTTCCTGTGTTTGATGCAGAGAAAATCCCTATTGAATTGAAAGGAGTAGTCAGGTCTGATGTATGGGATTTCACAGGCGAAGATATTGGACTGAGAGGAATTGATCCTGTAAAAATTACTGTAAGGAAGGAACAAATTACCCAAATACTCCGCAGTACAAGTTAACGCCAGAAATCATTGAAGGAATAACACCTGTAGTTAATAAGATGATTGAACAAGGAATTCTTAGAGAAATAATGAGTAGCCCATGTAATTCACCTATAATGGGATTGAAAAAGCCAAATGGAACATATAGGATAGTGCAAGACTTGAGAAAGGTAAATAAGATTGTTATTCCTTGTTGCCCAATTGTGCCAAACCCCGCTGTAATACTGTATCAGATTCCACATGATGCAGAATGGGACACAGTTATTGATTTGTGCCATGCATTCTTTTCTATTCCATTGCACCCTGACAGCCAGCCATTATTTGCGTTCCGGTTCGGAGAGCGTATTTTGGCATGGTGCCGAATTCCTCAAGGGTATACTGAAAGTCCCTCAATCTTTAATCAGATTCTGAAGAAATCATTAGAAGATTTAAAAATGCCTGAAAAATCTGTGATGGTCCAGTATATTGATGACCTATTAGTGGCATCAAAGACCAGAGAAGCATGTGTTACAGACACAATTGCTTTATTAAATCATTTGGCAGAAGGAGGACAAAAGGTGTCTCCATCAAAACTGCAATTTTGTCAACAGGAGGTACAATACCTAGGTCATAAGATTGAGAAAGGGATGCGAAAGGTGACGACAGAAAGAATACGAATTATCCAAGGAATGAGAGCCCCTATGACGCAGAGAGGTGAGAATGTTCCTCGGAATGGTTGGTTATTGTCGACAATGGATAAGTGGATTTTCATTAATTGCAAAACCTTTACAGCGATTGCCAAAGAGGGATGTCAAAGATCCGATTGAATTGGATGAGGAGGAAATGAAGGCTTTTAAGGAACTGAAAACAAGTTTGTGTGAGGCACCAGCATTGGGAATGCCTGATTATAAAAATGAATTTGAGCTGTATTGTAGCGAGAGAGACGGATGTGCACTTTCAGTATTAGTGCAAAGGGATGGAAAAATGAAAAGACCAATCGCCTATTTTTCAGCTGTTTTAGACCTGGTAGCAAAGGCGTTACCTGGATGTCTGAAAGCAGTAGCTGCTACTTGTGTGAGTCTGGAGCAGAGTGAAGGCATTGTGATGGGATATCCTCTGAGTATATGTCCCACACTCCGTTGAAATTCTTCTGACCCGAACAAAAACCCAATTCATGACACATAGTCGGCTGACTAGGTATGAAAAAGTGATTTTGGGTGCAGACAATGTAACCATTGAAAGATGCACGAGTGTGAATCCTTCAACTTCATTGCCAGATGAAGTAAATGTAGAAGTCAAAGATGATGTTGATCATAAGTGTTTGGATGTGCTTGAATTCTGCACAAAGCCTCGCCCTGATATCAGAGATGAACCTTTGAAAGAATCAGACTATGTGATGTTTGTGGACGGATCATGCCTGAGAACAAGTGAAGGAGTTTTAAGTGCTGCGTATGCTGTATGCACAGTGGCCACCATAATGGAAGCATCCTGTTTGAGAGGAATACGTTCAGCCCAAGTTGCTGAACTGATTGCTCTGATTCGAGCATGCACACTGGGAAAGAACTTCCGAATTACGGTGATCACGGATAGCCAGTATGGCTTCGGAGTGGTCCACGATTTCGGACAGATCTGGTCCCAGAGGGGATTCCTGACTTCTGCAGGATCTCCTATTAGGAATGGTGAGTTTGTGAAGAAATTGCTTGAGGCGATACAGCTACCTAAACAGATTGCAGTGGTAAAATGCACTGCACACAAAAACGGAACAGATTATATTGCAGTGGGTAACAAATTCGCTGACGAATTAGCTCAATATTGTGCCAGAAATATGGCCTCAATGAACCAAAGAAGGGAAAAAGAATGTTTCATGTCCCTTGCTGTTTACTAACAGTTGAAACCTGGGATGAGGTAAAACAATTGCAGGAAGAAGCAGACGATGAGGAGAAAAATGGTTGGATAAAAGCAGGTTGCAGACAAAGAGAGGAAGATGAAGTCTGGGTTTATAGAGATGAAAGACCAGTTATGCCTGATAGCATGATCTCTAATATGGCACGGATGTACCATGGGCAGGCACACATTGGTAGGAATGCCATGATCAGACTTTTTAGACAGACCTGGTACAACCCAAAATTTAGGGCTATAGCTGAAAGCCTTTGTCAAAGATGTCTTACATGCCAACAAATAAATCCTGGAAGGAAGACAGTAGTGAGTTTGGGAACAATAGGACGTGAAGGAGGTCCTTTTACCAGAATGCAACTAGATTTTATTGAAATGCCCCCAAGCAATAGATTGAGATATGTCCTTGTGGTCGTTTGTTTGTTTTCTCGTTGGGTGGAAGCCTATCCGACAAGAAGGAATGATGGAGTTACTGTGGCTAAACTCCTGCTGAGAGAATTCATTCCTAGATATGGCTTTCCAGTAACGATCGAAACAGATAGAGGAACACATTTCCAGAATGAAATAATCCAACTGATATGTGAAGCACTTGACATTCAACAAAAACTGCACTGTGCCTACAGACCAGAGGCTTCTGGAGTGGTAGAGCAAGTAAATGGAACAATAAAGAATAGGTTAGGGAAAATGTATCAAGCCACAGGACTCAAATGGCCCGATGCCCTGCCATTGGTGCTGATGAGCATCAGAAGCATACCTGACAGGAAAACAGGTCTAAGTCCTCATGAAATAATCATGGGACGAGCAATGAGACAAGCACATGTACCTGTCAACAAACTGCTGACTATAACTGATGATCTCGTATTGGACTATTGCAAAGGATTGGCTGATGTGGTGCATTCTGTGTTTCATCAGGTTGGACCGGATGCGACCACTCTTGAAAGAAAACCAGCTCATGATTTGAGTCCAGGAGACTGGGTCCGCATTAAAGTCAAACAAAAGAGGGGGACTCTGGGCTTTTAGAGAGGTCCAGCATACATGCCCTGGATAAACTTGAGAAGAAAAGGTATGCAGTTCCTGTGAAGGAGAGGGAAAGGGGGCAGGGCAGGGGACTGGCAAGGTCCCTGGCTACAAAAAGAGAAAATTTAGTAGGAAAGGAGAAGGACTGGGAAGTCCTTCCTTTCGGAATGAGTGCCCTCACACACCCAGCCTGCTGGGTGTCATGCTTCATCATCGGGCATGCTCCTCGTCGGGTCGGCGCTGCAATACCCGACGGGCACCCTATGCAGGGGCTCTTTGGCGGAGATCTTTTATTCCTTGCCGTATGGTGCGGTGGGTGTGAGGGGCCTTAAAAGTGTAGGTGTGCAATTGTGTGAACTAAAACAGGGAAATAGAAGAGTCAGGTAAATTAAACTTTAATGATCCTGCCTTCCCCCTGATTAAAAATGAAGTTGGCAACTCACTGCAAAAATCCTGCAGCGTGTTATGCTCAATCTTGTGCGGTCAACATGTTTCTTGCCTGTTTAGTCAGGGAGATCTAGTGGCAATTCTTCAGGACCTAATAAAAATAAAACTCTACACTATAATAGACTATGATGTTCTAACCTATTAACAAAAAGGTGGGGGGCACCAAGAGGTAAAGTACCTGATGATGCAGCAGCCAATCTGAAATGAAAAATACAACAATGAAGACAATTCATATCAGAGAGCAATCATACTCTAAAATTCTGCCCTCTTATCCCTCAATAGTGCCACCGGTCTGTGCACCATAACAAATGCAGTGTGCATTGCTAAAAAGTGGTCACGCTTGTCAACCATGATACCCTTGCTGTGCTCGATGCCTTAGTATATGTAAAAGTGAAGCACAGCGGGTTCAAATCATGCGGTGAGTAATTAAAAACGGAGAAGAAGTGGCAACATACTGAGTAAAAAGCAACTCACCTAAAACTATCTTTAGAATGGCCCCTTCAGTTCACGGCAAGTGTAGGACACAGTAAAGTGTTAGTGTCCTAGGAAGGGAGGGGGCCCAAAAGAAGTAGAATGAGCGTGTACACAAGACACGCGGATGATGGACAAAATTCCCTCTCCTTCACAGGAACTGCATACCTTTTCTCCGCATTAAAGTCCACAGAAGAAGAAACTGCTTGGTTCCTCGCTGGGATAAGCCACGTCAAGTGATCCTGGTGACAACAACTGCTGTAAAGTGTGCAGGTGTGAAAAATTGGGTTCATGCCAGTCATACCATCAGAGTTCCAGATCCTGAAGCTCGACCTGTAAGTCGACATCTGGAAGAAACAAGTACCAGTTTGACAACTGAAGAAGAAACAAACGACCAGAGTTCTAGATCTTGAAGCTCGACCTGTAAGTCGACATCTGGAGATATCGGATACCAGTTCGGCATCTGAAACAGACCAACCTGAATCTGGTGAAAGACAAAAGGAAAAATCAGGAAACAAAGAGCTGATATTGAAACCGGAGAAACTGAATTAAGAAACAGCGACAGTGAACAGCCAAGTACAAGTTTTGGGAAAATTCCTCCAGAGATCGTTGAGGTAACTGAGGAAAATTTAAATTCAGATAGAGAGATTGGGGAAAGTGCGGAAGAAAAACGAGGAGTAGTAGGGTCAGAACTACGAACAGAAGAAACAGGGAAATTTAGATTCAGACAGATTGGGGAAAGTGCGAAAGACAAACAAGGAGGGTTAGAATCAAATTTTCAAACAGAAGAATCACAAGAAGATTCGGATTCAGACAAAGAAACTGAGATCATAAAATTCAAAGTTAAAGGAAGTGAAGTGAGGTCTGAGACAGAATCTGAAGAAAGTGAAGAAGAAAGAAAGCAAAGAATAGGACCAAGAAAGAGAACTTGGAGAGCAGAACGAGAAGAAAAAGAAAGTGAACTGAAAAGGCCAAGAAAAGGAGATAATTGGCCCAACGAAATTAAAAGACAGATATAAAATAATAAATTTGAACAAAGATAATGCGGAACAAGTACATGAAATAAGTCAAAAAGGACAAAGAAAGCCAAGTGAAAGACAGTTACAGAGACCAAAAAGAGTGAAGAGACCTAAATTGAAATATAAGTCACCTGAATGGCTATACATAGCACTGACCGACATTAAAGAAGTGGATAGCAGTCACGAAATCCCAGACAAAGACTGTGAACAAATGGGTGAGAGTGAATTGCACCAAGCCTGAAAGAAAGAAAGAAAACCGGACTGGACACCTAAACTGAAAAAGACAAGAAAAAGTTCTGAAAAGAACTGAAGAGAGCACCAAAAGAGACTGATTAAAGGGTAGAGTGGCTGAAAAGTCATTCTGAGGTGTGGAAACACATTTTCTGTATGTATATATATATATATATATATATATATATATATATATATATATATACGGAGGATTTACATACATGTTTGGCGTAAAAATTGATAGATAGGTACATTTAAAAGAGGGAAAACGGATACTGTCTTTTTAAAAAGATAGGGAAGGGTATAATGAATTTTAGATAATATTTTTTATACAAGGAATAATTGTTCATCTTATTGGCTTTTCCCCTCCAGCCCCCCCTTCCCCGCCCCTCCCCACTTCTTTTATCGATGACTATATGAATTTTAACATCTTTTTAACATTTTTGTAGTCTGTTTTACCCATGCTGGACTGTAGTGAAAGTATACTCCATAGATACCATCTATATCAGCTTTCTAAATAACCCTTTAGAACTAGTCATATAAGCCATCAAGTTTGATTTAAAAACATAGATGCTATAAAATTACTTTGTAACAGGTAGGAGGTGAAACTAAAATGAAGATGAGGAGATTAAGATTGGCAAAATAAGAACATGAAAGGCTAGAGATATCTATAAAAAGTGTGGATAATATTTAAAGAAACAAGGGGATTTAACAGGAGTGAAGAAAAATATATTAGATGGATCACTGTTTTTAATCATCACTAAACACTTAGCACAGCACTAGTTTGCACATAGTTAATAGGAATATGATAAAGATAATTTATGAATGACATACCACCAAACAAAATGTAATAGGGATTCATCCCATTAATTTTGTATTATAAATATAGCGTGGTTTGCATACATAGGCCATTTGGGATTTGTGGGTTGACTATTATCTCCAGGGATTTATCCTATGAATAATGATATTGAGCATTATGAGTTTTAATTTGTCGTAGGCCCTCGATAAGGACATTCCCAGCCACTAATTTTTATCATTCAAAATTGTGGTATTTTAAAAAAATGTATTTTACATGACTGCAGTTTTGCACATATCAGCACTATTTGCACTTTATTTAGTAAATATTGAGATATGTAGTACAAGATTGTGAAATTATCTATGTTGAAAGAGTATATATGGCCGCAGTGTTTTTACCATTTTCATTGTAACTATGGTCACGTGGTGGGTTTTGAATAATGCACTGTCACTTTAAAAGCTGTGATCTGCCATTATCACATTGTCATGTGAACAAGGTTCGGACGAGCCGAAACGTTATGGCGGCATATAATTAACAAATACATTTTGCACTTATTTGCTGGTCCGTGTCCGTGCTGGTTGTGGAGGTGACGAGGAGGAGTTACTGCTGCTCAGCTGCGGAGTTAGCGATATATATATATATATATATATATATATATATATAGATATATATAACTAGATAGTATTACAACATGGTCGACACTGAGAATAGAAGATCTAGATGTGAGTTTTTACGTAGATGGTGTAGAATGTGTTTTTATTGTACAGGTTTGCTAATGCTTATCTGGTTTATTTTAGCAATAATAATTCCACTTAGGTTAGTTGTAGAAAATGCATCCGTAATAGTGAATGACACGAATAATGACAAGAAAGCTAACAAAGAACACTGCAACATTAGTGGATAGTACTGATTTTCATAGGGATAAGTCAATAACTGATTTTTCCAAGAATGTCTTCACGAAACTTTTATACGAATATGTGGAGACAATGGATGTGAGAGATTGTTATGTCTGTATGCAGTTACCTGCGTCTGTAACAGAAGGTGTGACATATCACCTTCCTTTGACGTATGGAATAACTTGTAGCGTTTTAGCTAGCCTATTTTATAAAACAGGTAGATTAGAATATTACTACACTTACAGATGCTGTTTTTGCTAAAATTCCCGTAATCCCTGAATTAAATAAGGTAAAAGTTGCAAAGGTATTTGGAGAGTTTTTCTTAGAGACAAAAGAATTAACAGAGTATATATTTAGACAATCTTACTTGTGAGTTAAAGAAAGAAGAAAAGATTTTCTTAGACATGGTAGAGGACAGAAGGGTTAAGTTTCAAAGAAAGGTAGCAGGAGAAAAGACAAAAACCCCACCTTGGGCGTTTGAAGAGAGAAGTTACGACAAAGGTGAAACAAACACAGCTATGGTTTTGGATAGGCCCCAACAGGGAAAATCGTGTATTAGTAGAGGTAACACTATGTATGATAACGATTTCGTGGGTTCTAGTGAGTGCCGAGATACATACAAAATTCTAGGGGGATGGGGATTTAAAGGAGGAAAAGATCCAGTATTTCCAGGGATCTATTATATTTGCGGAAATAGAGCTTATTATAGGTTGCCGGACCATTGGTACAAAACATGTTATCTAGGCCTGGTCTTTCCGGAAAATTTTCATGTGGAAAGAGGAACAAAAGGAATGCACGAGATAGGTAAAACATTAATCCGTAGGAGGAGGGAAAGCTTCTCAGAAATAGTAGGTGATATTTTTGGAGCATTGATACCAGCAGTGGGTATATCTTTGAATGCATACAAGATTCGGAAATTGTCTACAGTAGTAGATCGTTTATCAACTAATACTGCTGGAGGGTTCTTAATGGTAAATACCGAAATGGTTGCCATGAGAGCTTTGGTGATGCAAAATCGACTTGCCCGCGACATTCTTTTGGCAAAAGAGGGTGGAGTCTGTGGAATGCTGAAGGTACAACATTGTTGCACTTACATTCCAGACAAAAGTGAGAATATACAGAAGTATATAAAGAACATTACTGACTTGCACAAAGAAATTGCTCCACTGGAGGTTGAAGGTGTTTGGGAGAGACTTGGTAAGAGTTATTCCTCAATGAAGAAATGGTTCACAGAAATAGGTAGTTCTCTTATTGTGAAAATACTAATACCAGTCACAGTATTAATAACGCTATTGGTGAGATTAGCATATGTGTGTATTAAAAGAAGAAAAAGACAAAATAGAGTAAAAAGAGAAAATGAAAAAAATAAAGAAAGAGAATGGGAAATGGGAGAGATAGAATTAAAGAATTAAAAGAGAACATGTACAAACGGTCTAAAAGACAAGATGAAAAGAACACGGTTGTATAAACTAACAAAAAGCAAGTGGACAAGAAACATTTATCTGATAAATTTTTGTAGGGATAGGTTTTTGTGGTGATGTTAAAAATCACCAAAGGGGGGAATTGATGGAGCAGGGTAAACAAAATAATGTGTACCTCTTGGAAATTAATGACCTCTTAATAATACTAACCGTTTGAAAATGCATGTACTAACCAACAAATGCACCCTTTTTAGTAAACACTATATATGGGTAACATGCAGATTTGTGCAAGATCTAATCTACTTACAAATGTGAAGTTAATTAACTTTAGTATTATGATTGCGTACTAATTAAGAGTGAAATTGCATGATTTATGTTGCGTAGTAGATTTGTATTGTGGCAAAGAATGCAGATGGTAAGTAAAATGGCCTTAAATGTCGCTTCTGCTAGGTAACACCTAACACAGGTCTTTAGAATGGCAGGTGGTAAACAGAAAGGCTTATTTTCTTTGTTTTAATTTCGGTTGTGTTTGTTCTTATGATAGTTCGTTCGGGCCGGTTAGGCCATGCTTCGAAAATGGTTGCTGGAGAGGATGAGATCACGTGAGACAGCCAAGATGGCCTCTGCGCAGAAGCAATAAAGAAAATCAAGTCACGTGAATGCGGCCTGTGCCCGGAGTGAGAGATGTCAAGGTCGAACTGACCTACAATAAAGAGTGTGCCAAAAAGATTCAGCATGTATTCCTGGGAATGGATGGGAAAGAACCGAGTGACAATGGACGAACCAAAATGTAACCATCAAAGATCGCTACAAAATGAATGGACAAGTTGGACTGCTTTTGACCCCATAGTCATGAGACTCATTGTATGTTTTATTGTCCCTAAACCAGTTTAAACAAGGAGGGCGATGAGGTGACCATCACCACCCCTCAAATAGACCAATTAGCATGATTCTTGCCCCTAAGGATTGCAACTTTTATGTGTAGTAAGCCAGAGAATAGGGTATAAGAGAGTCTGCTCTTATGTGGGGTGGGCTGCTGATGTTGATGCTGCTGCTGTGGTTGGTGTTTTCCTGCCATGCCGCTTCTTTATTTTCATTTTTTCCACCTCGATACTGCGAAAGACTGTCATTTTTGGACTTTGAACTTTGACTGGGGAAGGAACGAGATCGTTGCGGGAATTCTGCCCGGGAGGTGCGTCCGAGGAGGTTAGCGGGACAGTCAGTCAGTTTGGGAGTTCTATTCTGTGATCTGCCGTTTATCTTCCTTTGGTGAACCATTCCCATCAGCGTCCTATGACCATGGGTAATGCATAAATTTTCATTTTCCATTAAACTTTTCTTAAATGATTATTGAGATATTAAATGGGTTTGATTAATAAAGAATTTCACCTATTTTGATTGAAAATTTAGATAAAAATATATTCTAACTTAAAATGAGTCTGTGGTTCTTTAGTACATTTATGATTTATAATGTTAAAAGGTTTTAATTGTGATTGAGCTGGTCTTAATCACCATCAACTTATTCTACTAGTTTGTCCATCGACCAAAGAGCGGAGTACCTTGATGTTTAGAACCGACAGGATCAAGGGTTAATGCATATAATGTATGAATTATTATTCTGTCAAATTTAACAAGGTATCCCGTTCGTCCAGCAACACATTCTCCTTAGCGTGAAATCCAGAGATTGAATGAATGTATGTTATGCGGTGTCATGGGCCCCACCGACATAAGGTTTAAATTGATAATAGGTTGCATAAGTGTTTTTACCTGGATTAGTGTCCTAAGGAGAAATGTATATTAGCCGCGCTGGATCAGGTCCCATGGATTACCCTGAGAGCACTTGACCTCCAGTCACTGTTTACAGCACTCAGAATACTGCTCAGCCCATGGCTGCCTTATAAACTATACGGAGCCTCCCTGGCTATAATAATGCACCACTCTGGGGACGAAGAGAGAAACTCTCCCTATTTCCCATTTGATGATGAGTTTGCAATGCTGTGGACGTGTCAATCCACCAGGCGGTAGCCATAGCGCCTATAGAGCACAAGCTCATGGTAATGGCATTTCACCAGTCTGCCGTTTCTAACCTAATGGACCGCTCACCCCTTGTGCAAAATCATGCGCCACTGGTGGCTATGCCTGTTAAACCCTCCCAAAAGGTTGGGGCAAAATGCAAGCATATCCAGGGAGTGGACCTGGGTGTATTTGATTGGTTAAAAATGGCATTCCTTTCCCAGCCATTGCTGTCTGACTTCCTAGAGTCGCAAGCCATGACTTCTCCCAGGGGTCTTCCAAGGGTTGCCTCACCCTAGTCTGCAAAGGCATTCTCACCCTTCTTGACAGGGATGAATCCCAGACAGAGGATTCTCATGGAGATTCAGATGGAGACGAGGTCTCTCTCAGCCTTGGCGTCAGTCCCCAGATGCATCTATCCCGAAATCCCACCCCACAGATGCTTCTGATATGCTGAACCCCGACGAGTTGATGCATCCTCATTCCTCGAGTGAGCTCCAGCACACAAAGTGGCAAACTTTGTCGCAGGACCGCTGAGAAAGCCACTACAAAATGAGACCCGAGCCTGTCTACGGGCAGTATGCCCCCGCCTTTCCCTGGAGGGCAAGGCAGCCTTAACCTGGAGGGCAAGGCAGCCTTAACACCAGAAATAGATGTGAGGAGGGCTACCTTCTTAGGCAAGTATATCAGAGACCCTAAAAGGGTATCTATCGCTCCTGGCCCTCATGACAGGACAAGTTACTGGAAGTGGCAGGTCCCATTACTAAGATCCTAGATATGGCAGAGGAAGTAAAGCAGTCTGGGTCCCAAATTTCCCCTGACATTCTCTCCGGATGGGCACAACATGCAATAATATTCTTGGGCAACGCTAATTGTGCCCTGTCCACCGAACGTGAGAGAACCCTTCTAATAAAAGTAGACCCCAATCTGGGCAATCTTGCCTCCTCTAAAGAGGGCCCTGTAGCAACAGGGGGACTCTTCAGGGATCTCTTTGTGAAAGAACTGGGCACATTCGTGGCAACCTTTATGTCCCTGGAGAAGGCCCAAGCATCACTGAAAAGAATTTTCCACCCTCAGGTTTTCTCTAGGGACGGTCGAGGTAGTGGGCACTCGGCAGACCACACGGTCTCCACCCACCCCTCTAGGGGTCAAAGGCTCTGGACGTGGAAGTACAGCACTTTCTACCCATCCAGAGGACCTCGACACAGGGGCGGTAGAAGTGGATCCTGTGGAAACTTGTACTCCAATGGCTTCGGTAAGTGTTCCCCTTCGGCCAAACTAAAAGTGGGAAGGCATTTGGCTTGGTTTTCAGACAATTGGAGATGTCTCATATCAGACGCATGGGTCCTACAAACCATTATGGGTTTCCATATTGAATTCTACGGCACCTCTGAACAAAGGCAACTTACTCGTCCTCTCGGGTTATCGGAACAAGATTCTGCCCTGATATCCCAGGAGGTAGAGGAACTGCCATCCAAAAGGCTGATTACCCGCACCTCTCTTCATTTCAGGGGATTTTTGAGCAACCTATTCCTAGTGGACAAGAGGGATGGGGGCTGGAGCCCAGTTATCAATCTGCGAGATTTCAACGAGTGACTGGTCTACCATCACTTCAAAATGGAAGGGATCCACCTTCTGTAAGACATTCGCCACCCTTCAGAATTGATGGGCAAGCTAGATCTAAAAGATGTGTATCTCACAGACCTGAGCTTTCCTCTGCACATGCGATTCTTTAAATTATTCTGGGCGGGACCAACTTACGAGTTTGCTTCCCCACCCTTCGGCCTCTCATCCACGCCTTGGTGCTTCACCAAGGTTTTGAAGCCAGCCATGGCACTGTTACGGTCCCAAGGGATTCGGCAGATAGTCTACCTGAAAGATATCCTCATTGTTGATCAGTGCTTGGAGAAGCTCCGGACTCATCTTCAAACAGCGGTGCACCTGCTGAAAAGCCTGGATTTTGACATCAACGTGAAGAACTCGTTGTTGACACCCTCTCAAATGACTACCTTTCTGGGGTTTGTCCTAGATTCTTGCCAGGCTACTCTGAGCCTTCTGACAAAGAGTGCCAAAAATCAGGCAGGAGTTCCGCAAGACACTTGCGAAGCAATGGACCTCTTAGAGGCAAGTAGCATGTCTGGTGGGCCTCCTTTCCTCATAGATTCAAGCCATCTTCCCGGGCCCCCTACATTAGAGGGCCCTTCAATGCATGATGGCTCAACATCTCAGAAGGGGTGTGACTTATTCGGAGACAGTTCAGTTGACGGAGGTGGTCAAGGTAGAAATGAGATGGTGGCTCACACACATGGAAGCATATAACGGGAGAGCGATCTTAGAGTGTGCCCGGACATCATTATTGAGTCAGACGCCAGCAAAGAGGGCTGGGGTACTCGCTGTGGCGTGTTATCCTCAGGAGGAAAGTGGGACTCTCAAGAACGACAGTTACACATTAACTATGTCGAACTCCTGGCAGGTTCATTCGCAGTACGCTGTTGGAACAAGAGGAGACAATGCTGCGGGTTGCTGAAAATGGACAACGTATCTACTGTCTGTTATATCAATCACCTAGGCAGGACACGCTCAAGGGCTTTGGCAGAACTGGCCAAGAGCTTTTGGCATTTTTGCCTAGACTGGAATATCTTGTTAATCGTGGAACATCTCCCTGGCAAGGCAAACATAGTGGCGGACTGGAATTCCAGGAATTTATTTATTTGTTTATATAGCGCCTGAATCGACCCCCGAAGGGGCATCTCTGCGCTTCGGACGGGCAACAGGAAAGTAGAGCTTCTACAGCAAAATCAGAGACAGAAGAGAGTAGTCTTAAGCTGCTTTCTAAATTGTAGGTGGTCGGAACATTGTCTCAGGTGCAAAGGGAGCCTATTCCAATAGAGGGGACCGAGTTGGGAAAGAGCCTTCCCAACCAGTCTAGCTTTCCTGACTCGGGGAACCACAAGAAGAGACTTAGATCCCGAGCGAAGGGACCTAGACGGCAGGTAAGGTGTAACTTTCTCCGAAAGATAGGCGGAACCGACGTTGAATAAAGCCTTATGGATGGTGCAGCAGATTTTGAACTTGACCCGTTCGCGTATTGGAAGCCAGTGAAGTTGACAAAGGAGAGGGCGGGAGGCAGTCCTGGAAGGGGCGTTGAGGACCAATCGCGCCGCAGTGTTCTGGACTACCTGCAGTCTGCTAAGCGAGGACTCATTAGCAGAGACCAGCAGGCCATTGCAGTAGTCCAGACGGCTTAATATAAGTGCCTGAGTCAGAGTCTTCCGAGTTGAATCGGGAAGCAAGGAAAAGACTCGGCGTAATAAGCCCAGCGTGTGGAAACAGGAGCCAGCTGTCTGAGCAGCGTGCTCCTTCAGAGTAAGGGCCTGATCCAGGCGAATGCCTAAGTTCTTAACAAGGGATTTTGGGGCAGGGGGAGCACCAAGATCGGCAGGCCACCATTCAGGAGTCCATAATATGGGGGCATCTCCAAAGAGCAAGATCTCAGTCTTCCCAACAATACATTGGAGGAAGTTACTCCTCATCCAATTTGAGATAGCTCTCATGCCAGAGGAGAAGGCCGACTGTACCGATGGAGTAAATTTATCAAAAGGAAAAAGCAGCTGTGTATCGTCGGCGTAAGAGATTGGGATGAACCCATACGCCCTAAGGAGGTTGGCCAAGGGAGCAACATAGATATTAAACAATGTGGGGCTCAGGCAGGAGCCCTGAGGCACTCCCTTGGTCAGTTCCATAGGTGCCGAGCGATACGGGCCAAGATTGACGGTCTGAGAGCGAGACGATAGAAAACTCGTCATCCACTGGAAGGCAGAGTCTCCAAGTCCGATCTCCTTCAATCTCCTGAGCAATATCTGATGTGAAACCGTGTCGAACGCGGCAGATAGGTCCAACAGCACCAGAATCGTGGATTGGCCCCTGTCTAGGGTCATCCTGATGTTATCTGTGACCACTAGCAGAGCTGATTCTGTGCTGTATTTGGGCCTGAAGTCTGACTGGGAAGAGTCTAAACTACCAGTAAGTTCGACATGGTTGGAGAGATGTTTATTGATATGCTTCTCCAATAGTTTGCTCAGGAAGGGAAGGAGCGAGATGGGGCAGAGATTGGAGAAATCCGTCAAAGGAACCTTCGCGTTCTTACGGATCTCCAAGACTCAAGCCTATGGAAGCTTCACCCTCAAATTTTTTAAGAGAGATGGGGTCCTTTTTCGGTGGACCTGTATGCTTCTCCCCTGGATCACCAGTTGGAGAAATTCTTCCGCTGGATACCCGATCTCATGACTGAGGCGACAGACTCATTTCTCCAGGACTGGAATCAGGAGAGGGGCTACGTGTTTGGCCTATTCTCGATCACACCCCTGTTGGCACAGGTGAGGTGTCAAGTGGTGGATCTTGTGGTAATAACCCCAATCTGGACATCGCAAGTCTGGTATCTAGTTCTTCTGCAACTTTCCTGGAGTTCTCCAATCCTTCTCCCCCTAGTCCCAGATCTTCTCTTGGATCCCCGGGGGAACCTTCATCCTCTGGTATCCACTGGTCACTTGTCTCTTATGTGGCAGATTACCAGGAATGATGGAAAGTCCAAGGACTTTCACAGGAAGTTCAATGGCTCTTATCAGAGGCAGATGGCAGCACCAAGAGATATCACTCAGCATGGTCGAAACGGCTTGGTTGGTGACACCAGAGGGACCTGGATCCTATGGGATCAGGTGTTTCAGTTCTGAATTTCTTGTCACCCTGGTATCCAAAAGCATGACTTCTAGATCTGTGAACACTTTTCACTCAGCTATATCTACAGGACATCCCCCTATTGATGGCTATCAAGTTGGAGAACATCCCTTATTCTGTAAACTTATGAGAGGCATTCACCTTTCTCTTCCACCAGAACCGAGGTAATCAGTTCTTTGGGATGTGAATGTTGTCTTCAACCTTTTCCTCTCTTGGAAAAGTAATAAATACTTTTCCAGGAAGAACTTTAGGGGAAACTGGCTATGCTGCTATGCCTAATCTCCTGTAGGAGAGTTTCCGATGTTAAAGCACTGGACATTACAGATGGAGCGTTTACCCTGGAAGAAGTTACTGTTACTTTTCATGTGCCTAGATGCTCAAAGTGTAAATCACACCTAATCTCTTACCCGGCATTTGATGATCACCCACAGTTGTGTGTTGTGAGGTGTATTAAGGCATATGAGGACATGACAGGGGAGTTTAGGTCTCCTGGCGAACTCCAACTTCACACTGTTTTGCGAAACGCAATTCCTAGATGCGTTTGATGGGTGATGCAGGAGGCAGGAATTTATGTTTCTAAATTTTGTGGACATTCCGTTCAAGGGGCTACGGTGTCAAAAGCCTTCTCCCTGAGAGCTGGATTGTGGGACATTTTGAATTCGGCAAATTGGTCCTCAGATTCTACCTTCAAAAAGTTTTATTTTAAACCAGTGGTAGATATGGCCTCCCTCATGGTCCGGAAGTTTTGAACAAGCATAATCCTCGCCTCCGGTCCTGACATAGAATGAAACATTTCTTAACTATCGTATCCCACGCAGGAGTTACTCCAGGTCCCACCCGATATGGGGGCAAATAAAATATTTTCCCTAACAATGCATGGTAGTATCAATTTTTTTCCAATTGACTTTGTGATCAGTTGTTTTTGACATGCTATTATAAACAGTATTGATTATCTGGAATAGTACTGGCTATCAGATCAGTTTCATTTCTTATTATTTTATTTTTCTCCAGGGAATGAATCAAGCAAGCAGGAATAACTTCGGCAGTAGATTGGACCTTGCTCGCGCGAAGAAAGAGGGGCGTGAACACAGTGATAGCACTATAAAGGGACTTACCTTGTGTTGATGGGACAATGTTCTGTTGTTTCTCTTTCCCTAAGGTTCATGGGAAAGATAGCTTTTTGATGATATAGTGAAATGGCTGCTGTGAAAATAAAGTAAAGTGAAGAAAGTAAGCTTAATCCTCGCTTCTGAGTCCTTAATAGATTTGTAACTTTCCGCTTCGATAGCTCAGATATTTTTCATTTTTAAGGGAAAAGTGGGCTTGTTTAATTACCTGAGAAAGTGACAATATAACTATAGGGACAAATGGGCTTATCAAGAGTGCAGGACCACTGTGGAATGACTTAAGGTTGATTTCCAGGAAACCCAAATAGATATCTGCTCATTTAAATTAATAATTTCGATAGCCCCTCCAAAAATGTGACTGCTGCACCCCGATGTTGAGCAAGCACGAGCATCATTCTGACCCTACTCTATCTTACTGCCTCTACAACTTCTACTACCTATCATTCTTAACCCTTTAGCTTTCTCTTTCTTCCCCGCTTCCACAGGAAATTGTCATTCTGAGCAGGCTTGTTAAGAAATATAAAAATAAAACAGTAGCAATGTAATATCCTCACTGTCCTCATTTAATAACATGTTTGAGTCATTGCTTACGTGCTATAGCATCTTAATTCTCGCTTGTTGCTATTGTTGTGTAGTTCCTATAAACCTATATAGGATCTGCACGTTTAGACAACATACACTGTAGGACTGGTGTCCAGACTGATTCTAGACACCCCCACCGGGTATGTTAGCCTGTATACCAGCTAGCTCACAATGCCTCTAGAAACCCCTCTTACCAAGGAGAGAATAGTTCTTGGCAAGTATCGAACAGGACAACCCTGATCCCTCAGGATCGTGGAAACAGTGCGATACTTTTCGCTCAGTCACTCGTGCTCACTTTGTCTCAGAGAGATACACAGAAAAATCGGTGGCAACGTTTTTCAAAAAGCATTTATTGAACCAGAGTCATTCTAATGTAAAATAGGTGTGCTGAAACAACCATTAGACAGAAACAGATATAAATGATCGTAAGCACCAACAGAGTAAAAGCATGGTAGATTTCTACCATAGTGCTAAAACCATCAATACAGGCAAGTATAAAAATACATGACAATAAAATGCGTACTCCTACGATGCAACCCCAACTAGATGTACCTAAGTGTACCTAGTATGTATGTAGGTGTAGAAGCCAAGAATCCCTCTAGGATAAAGTCAACCCCATTACGTGAAGTGATAGACTGTGGGACCCAGTCTTGGTCTCGAGGTTGACACCCCGCAAGGGATGTCAGACCAGTGCGAGCTGGAGCGTCTGCGTACAGGAACCTCAGCGTCTTGCGTCAGTGTGTCGGCATGGAAGTCCTTTTCTCCTCTCCGGCCTCAGCAGAGATATGGTGTGTATATACCCTATGTGGTACCCCCAGGGGATATACCTTGCTGTGTCATGTCGGACTAGGATGACGGAAGGAATGACCCTTATACATAGTTATTATGCAGGAGATGGTGTCCTGCTGTGATTCCAAGAATCCTCATGCATAATGAATGAGGCTAGTTTTCAAAGAAACCCCATGTCATTTAGGCATTACCGTAACTAGGTAAAAGGTCAGTACCAAGAATGTTATGTAGTGTAATGGCAGGGGAAATATAGGTGAAAGGTCGGGTTGCTACCTGAGCCTATATTGGGCACCTGTATTAAACATAACACTATAATGATTAAATATAAATATATATATTTTAAACATGTTTTTAATTGAGATTTTCTTGGATATTATTTAGCAAGATCCATGTGCAAGAACATTTGTACAAGGTATAGCACTATAAATGGTACGGTGTGTGAAGGAGGCCATGTTAGGATTCCTGTTAATAATGCATGTTCCTAACATTCTTCCCTTGACCCACTCCTTAGTACCTCAATACACAAACTGTGTGAGAAAAATATTGTGTTAATTGGGCTACAGTCTACGGGCTTCACACCTATAGGAGGTTAGTATGAGTAGTATAAGGTATACAGTCATAAGATCTCAATGTTAGTTATGCCACAGATAAATGCTTACCACAATGTCACAAGGAATATTTTCCCTTTATTCCGAATAAACAAAGACGTTTAAGGATCATAAGCGAAGTGGGCATGGGAAAGTTGGGATTCCCTGTGAAAGGTGTAAGAACAGCACTTGATAGCCTCAACACAGCCATTGCATTCCTGAGTCTTAGGGGCCAGAGTGAGGTCGGTGGAGACTTTTTTCTGCTTCTAAAATAAGGCTAGTGTGGTATTGTAATTCCTAATCAGTTTCACATTAGAAGACTATCTATTTTGTTTAGGTATTTTGAAACAAGTGTTGCTTAAGTTACGACTTTGGCGTAACTCTACAAGGTGTGCTTTCCCACCCACGGGTGACAAAGGTGAACTTGGTTCAGTGCACCACTAATAAAGTGGTAAGACAGGTTATTGTAGCACCACAAAACATTATTCAATATGTAACTGAGATAGTGGGATTACTTCTGGGTTACTAACAATCCCATAAAGGGATCAGGGGCACCATGGATACAGCAACAAACCTTATTTCATTATTCACAGTATCACACACACACTGTACTAAGAAGATGAATGAATATCTATGTAAAAGTATTTTTACTACAGGAACAAACGGTTTCTCAGAACATCTAAAACAACTACATAGGATATTATAAAAACAGCAAGAAGGCACGTTATCAATAACAATAAAATTAATATTTCTAGCATGTTTAAAAATGTCATCAAAAACCTAACACCCATGCTTAATTCTAAGCACTACACTAAGAGAATATGGAAGTCAGAGCAACTTGTAGTCTACAGTTTCTTTGGGAGAAGAGATGCACCGACAGAAAAGGATGTCTTTATCAGAGGAGGCGTGAAGACAGTGTTCCCTGCAAAGGGCAAACATACGCTGCTGTAGCAGTCGGTCAGTCTTCCCCCCGGGACTCAACTTTATCAGCTTCAGACGAGATGTAGCATCAGCAAAGAGTGTTGGCAGTAGGCGAGACGGTCCCTGGCAGAATCTCAGGCGATAAACTGGG
The DNA here is from genome assembly GCA_963921515.1 of Calotriton arnoldi. Lineage (NCBI taxonomy): Eukaryota > Metazoa > Chordata > Amphibia > Caudata > Salamandridae > Calotriton > Calotriton arnoldi. The sequence continues at coordinate 725,060 of CAWUFW010000694.1, read as the reverse complement.
CGAAGGAACTCAAATGACAAGCCGTCAATTGGCAGTCCTTATATACTCAATCTTAAGAGAGACTGAAATTTCTGACATAAGTTGAGGAATGTCTGACATAGATTATGTGCATCAAGGTATGTGTCTCAGACATCTCCTTATGAACATACAAGGTGAAAGGATGTCAATTCAAACTACATTATTTCGGCTATATGGCTGTACGTAAGCTTAGTTAACCATGACCTGGTGGAAAGTAAACATTTGACCCAGACGCATGTTGCATTTGGTGTTGTATCTATGTCATCAATCGAATGACTTGACTCTTTCACAGTTCTTAGAAAGATACAGTCATACGACATCAGCATCAAATGGCAGACATGACAATGATTCTGCATGATAATGATTCTGCATAAATCGGGAAGATAACTTCCATTGTTTAAGAGTGAGAAGATGTCTTGCATCGTTTCAGGTAATCAATATTTATATTATAGTCTAACTAAAATGTTTTATGGGTATTGGCAATTAAACATACCACTGATAACATGGAATAGGCCAGATAAAAAAAGGTGTCAAAAATAAAAAGTAATAATTAAGAAGAATCTTTTTTAAAAGGCAAAGTTCATATAGGCTTTTGTGGTACATTAGCAAAAAAAAAATGTCCATTAGTCGACTCACATGTAGAGTTCATTCCTCATCGGAGGACATGTCGACATCGTCAGGTGCACAGGCAGCGTATGTGTGATCTTTGAGGACTCCATACAGAGCATGTTCATAGTTAATGATGGATCAGTGTTAGAATTGGGGGTCTCTAGTTGGCACAGGTAGGTACTTGTGACAAATAGGGACCCTTGCCTCTAGTCAGGGTAAGGGGGTACACTCCTAAAATAACCCCTGCTCACCCCCTTGGTAGCTTGGCACGAGCAGACAGGCTTATCTCAGAGGCAGTGTGTAAAGCATTTGTGAACACATACAGTAATCTAGTGACAACACTACAGATGGACACCACACAAGGTTTATATCAAAAATAAGTATTCTTTATATAGTTTTAACACAAGACCATAAACGACAAAAATCCACAATACTGTACTTAAAATGGTAGGTCTAGCTTAGTTCTCTTAAGTTCTTAAAATGCGACACTTTGAGTCAATGTACCTTACGATGCGTCACGTTTCTACAACGAAAGTGTTGCAGAGATGGAGATGCGACAAAGTTCTGGTGCAAAGAAATAAAGACGTCAAGTTCTTCCTGATGCGGCACGCTTCTCCGATGTTGCGAGAAGTCTCGACTCGATGCGTCAGCTGCAGCGGCGACACCCTTGTTCCGTGATGAGACGACAGCGGCTTTGGCGGCGACCCTCTTCTCCGACGTTGCGAGACGCTTCCGCTCGATGCGACAACTGCAGCGGCGACACCCTTGTTTCGTGATGCGACGGCAGCAGCTCCGACGGCGGCACGCTTCTCCGTGGATGCGAGGCGCTTCTCTCGATGCGGTGCAATGCGACAGCTACAGCGGCATCTACGATGCGACGGCAGCGGCTGCGACACGCTTCTTCCTCGATGCGAGACTTCTCTTGATGCGGTGCAATGCGACAGCTACAGCGGCGACATCTACGATGCGACGGCAGCGGCTGCGACACGCTTCTTCGGTGTTGCGGGACGTTTCTTGAGATGTGGTGCAATGCGACAGCTACAGCGGCGTCATCTCCGTGATGCGACGGCAGCGACGGCGACACGCTTCTCCCTCTTGAGTCGCTCTTCCAGCTCCTTGCGACACGCAGTCCCTTCAGAAGGCCCAAAACAGCAGCAGGCACTTCCAAAGGATTCTTGGGGAGCTGGTGGTTGAAGTCTGTTGTCCCTGAGACTTCAGCAGGAGGCAAGCTCTTTTCTCAAGCCCTTGGAGATCCTTTACAAGTTGAAATAAAAGTGCACACAAAGTCCTTTCTCCTTCCTTTGGCAGTCAGGCAACCACTGCAGGCAGATCCCTCTAGCTTAGGGATAGTCTTCTCCTCAGTTTCTTCTTGGTTCCGCTCCTCAGCAAAGGTTTCTTCTTGTTTTCCCAAAGTGATCTAATTTCCTAGGGGTCTGGGTCCCCTTTTATACACAGTTTCTCTTTGTTTCTCTGAAGGCAGAGAGGCCTCTGCCTAGTCCAAAACCAGTTCTGGTCAGTCCTGGAGCACTTTGTTTTTCTGAATCCTTCTTTCCTTTCAGAATGTGGGGCAGAGTGCTCAGCCGCCCGGCAGGAGGTGGAGCCAGCATTGTGGAAGGCAGGCACAGCCCTATTCAGACCCAGGTGCAACTCCTCCCTCCACTCTGGATGCAGATCTTTCTATTCAGCCCTGTGCTGACTCACCCTGTCTCCTGTAGCCACCCCCAGCCCCTGTCACTCAATCTCCAGACAAGGAATACACAACCTAGCAGAGGCAGGCTTGGAAGTTTAGGCAAGAAAATACCCACTTTCTAAAAGTGGTATTTTCAAACACAGAATGTTAAAACCAACTTCACTAAAAGATGTATTTTATCATTCTGAGTTCAGGCATACTAAATTCGTTTTTCTACCATGTTCCCTGGGTCAGTTCTGACTATAAGGTGTAATAGTCAGTCTGCCCATTCTGGCCTTTGGGGAGCAGGTAGCCTTGCAATAGTGAAAAACGAAAATGGCTGTAATTCACTATTAGGACATGCCACACACACCAGGGCATGTCCTACCTTGTACTTACAATGCACCCTGCCCTAAGGCCTACTTTAGGGGTGACCAACATGCAGTAAAGGGAAGGTTTAGGGACTGGTAAGTGGGTGTACTCACCAAGTCGACATGGCAGCCCTAGGCTGCACACGGGCTCTGCAATGGCAGGCCTGAGGCACATTTTACAAGCCGCTTCTGTGGGTGGCACAACCAGTGCTGCAAGCCCACCAGCGGCATTGGATTTACAAGCCCTGGGCACACTCAGTGCACTGTACTAGGGACTGACAAGTAAACCAATCATCCAATCATGGAGTCACTAATACATAACACAATTTATCATAGGGAGCACTTGCACTGTGGCACTGAATAGCAGTGGCACAGTGCCCAAAGCATCTAACACCAGCAAAAACAGATAAGTAACATAGGAGGCATCATAAAAAATGGAAGGGAGACCCACGCCAAGGATGCCAGGTCTAACAATCAGCAATTGGTTGCTTGACTGAGGCACTCAATGATAATTGCGGCTCCTCTCCAGGGGGGGCTCGAAAGATAACGGCAAGTCAAGCCACAAAGTAGTGCTGCGTCGAAAAGTGCCACTGGTGATATTGCTCGGTCATACGTAGCATCCTGTAGAAGGGACAGATGCAATGCTTGGCATTGTTTCTGGTGCTCATGTAGAGGTTTGAATAATTGTTTCCATATCAAGAGAAGCCAACAGGGGCTGTTCCAGCTGTAAGTCCAAGATGATTTCAGTCGGACAGTTTATGTACCAGAACACAGGTTTTACTTGTGCGGCATTCATTTTACAAAATTTGAAAATCCAGTGCTCACTGATTTCAGATAGCTAAGCATGTTCAAAGTAGCGTGTTAGAGTCTTTCTGCAGCTTTGTTCAGCTGTATATGTATAATCTATGTTGTTGATTTCCTTGTCGGAACAGGAGAAAAATGATGATACCACAGCCGATTAGCAGTATGATGATTGGAAATCCTCCAAAAAAAAGAGCAGAGAATGAAAAAAATGACATCAGTTCAAATACTGCTTTAAATCCAGTCACCACACCAGATCCAATCTTCCTAAAAAGTCGCACAAGACCAGTTGTCAAAGTCAAATCAAATATCAATTGTACAATATCTGCAAAGTGTCGGGTATTGCATGTGTAACAGCCTCTGGATTTCTGAAGCAGTTCTGGCTGGCTGCAGATTATAAACTTCAACCGCGGAAATCAAAGGGACTTCTTTTTTGTAACAGATCGTCAAAACGCATATGTTTCATAGTTGTACTAGGCCATTGGATGTTCCTAATGCTATTTTAAGGCGGAGGATACAAGGTCCTTCCACAACACTATTGTTTCCGTTAGACCTGACAGCCTTTGGGTGGTCTTCCCCCAACTTTTTGCCTGCCTGCCTCCCTCCATTTTTCTGATCTTGTTTTTTTTGTTCGATCTGTTTATTAAGTTTCAGGTTTGTAATATCCATATATCAATCACATATAAGGTAATCGCAACCAGTATACAATTACAACAGTCAAGTCATTTACAGCCACCAATTTCAATATAGATATAACTCGGCCAAACTGGACGTAAAGATAACATGCAATGAGCTAAGTCCTATATAGGAATGCTAAATCGATCCCATCAGTACCATATATATTTTGATGAGATATCAAAATCACAAGTCACGCATTATAAATAATTACAATACTCGTACATTTCTCCCACAGACTATAGGCGATTTGGCCGTTTCTTCTGGGTCGTATATCAAACTACTTTATAAAAAACCAACATTAAACAAACGGGAAACCAACAAAAAAGAAAAAGGTAAATAATATTCTTTTTTTAAAACAGAGAAGGGAGGGCAGGAGTCGCACATTAATACAATAGAGACACGAAAACCGCCCCAAGAATGTCCATAGGGCAGATCCCGGTGTGCCCAAATAAGTCGTGAGCTGCAGTACCATGAGCCGGTAATCAGTAATTGTTGAAAAATATTTCTGGGCATTACAGGGAGTTACCATGTTGCAATATTTGTGCAACTCGTATTCACATAACACTTTGGGCGTCTGTGGGGTCCTCCGGAGCTACTGCCACCTGGAGCGCCGACAAGATGGCACTCCAAGCAGACGAAATAGGATATTAACGCAACCCCAGTGTATCTTCTTTTAATAAGGAAAGAGCTTTGGCTTTAGCCCAATTTAACATCGATTGTGTCCAAGCTTTTATTGGTGGGGGATCTACAGCCTTCCAACACTGCGTGACGAGTCGCTTGGCTACCGCCAGCCCCAGATCCAGGAAGCGCGAGGTTACCCTGTTTTTCTTATCTCTGGGAAATATCCACACAATACAAGCCTCCCACATGTGCGGTATCGCCCTGTCAGTGCTTATATGTAAAAGCCGATTCACGTCTTGCCAATAGTCACGCAGTCGGTGACATGACCAAAGCATATGAAGGAGATCTGCATTCACTAATGTGCAGCGCGGACAGCAAGCGTCTGTTCTATTAAAATATCTGTTAAGCTTGTCTGGAGTTAAATACGCCCTGTGAATTATATAGAATAGGATTAATTTGAACCTAGTGATTCTGGGGATATTTTTAGGGCTCTCCAATAGTGTGTCCCATTCTTTAGGTGTGTACAGTCTTGCCGAATCAGACTCCCATTTACCACGCAGTGTTGTGAGATCAGTCAAGGTGTTCACAAATTGCTTCTACAAACCATTTTGTGAGATGCCGCCCCGTGCCCATCACATGTATGTATTGTATTAAGAGGTGTCGGGAATTCCTGTGACATACTACCCCACTGTCGCCCCAACGATGCATGACTCAAAAACTGCCCAGGCTGTATAATTTTCTCATCAATCAAGGAAAGAAAGGGCCACAATGCACCTCCTTCATAGAGGTCTCCTAGTGTGCATATGTCTGCATCTCGCCACCTCGCGAGGTCCACCATACGAACCCTGCCACCCTCCCTCGGCATCCCCAACAGTGGAAGCAGGGGCGCATAGGGTATGACATGTTTCGTGAGACGTAAGGCTCTGCGAAAACATTTCTGGGCTATATGCACCAGTAAGGGAAGAGGAGTATGTCACCTGGTACATGAGTAAAAAATAAAGAGGATCTTTTCCAATATATACAGAAGATTGCCTTCTGCCGTGTCCGTGAGCTGCAACTCTGCCACCCATTTTGCAATCCAATGAATCTGGGACGCCAGATAATAATGCTCGAAGTTGGGTAAGGCCAACCCTCCGCGTGCAACATGCAGGTACAATTTAACTAAAGCCACCCTGCAGCGTCTTTTGTTCCATATGAGGTCTCTCGTCATGCGCTCTAGTGGCCGAAAAAACGACACTGGCAAATATAACGGGAGGTTAGCAAAATAATACAATAGTCTAGGCAGCATTACCATTTTAATCATTGCCACCCGACCTGCGACCGAGAGGTTAAGTGTCTTCCAAAAGTCTATCTGGGAGCGTGACTGTCCTGGTTAGGTTCCCGTCCAGGTGGTCTCGGTCAGTGTGGTAGATCCGAATTCCCAAATATCAGAACATAACCGGTTGCCAAGTTACCAGTGCGCAATCTAAAATCAAATGGGGGGCGTCCACATGAGGAGTGAAGGGGAACAAGCAGGACTTTCCCCAATTCACGCCCAATCCCGAAACCGCGGCAAACTGCCTAAGTATGTTTAGTATGACTGGGGGGATCGCCCACAGATCCCTTATATAAAGCAGGATGTCGTCTGCATAAAGGGATACAGCATGCGTTTCTTCACCCATTGAGCGGCTGTACTGCGCAACGCCATAGCCAAGGGCTCCATGACCAGGGAAAAGATCAATGGGGAAAGGGGGCACCCCTGTCTAGTCCCGCGTCCTATCGGTATGGGATCAGAGAACAAGGTTCCAAGTCGAACGCCTACTGAAGGGGCTCCGTACAATAACTTGACAAGACTGAGAAAGTATGGCCCAAACCCGAAGCGTCGCAACACCTCGAACATGTAAGGCCACTCCACCATATCAAAGGCATTCTCCAGATCTAAGACCACGCAGCCCGCCGCAGGTCACATCGTTGCCGCACAGCGCATCACCCTGAAAAGCCTGCAGATGTTTAGGGTGGTGTTACGGGCTGGCACAAAACCATTTTGATCTAGGTGGACCAGGAGCAGGGTGAGGAGCACCAGCTGGGCCGCCAAAACCCCTGCCAAAATCTTATAGTCCCCATTCAACAGTGCCAAGGGGCGATAGGTGCCCGTCTGCGTGGGGTCCCTGTCCGGCTTCGGGAGCGTGATCAATGTTGCCTCCATCAGGGAGTTCGGGAGAGGGGCACCCTCCAGGGCCTCGGTATATACCTTTAGGAGATGGGGGCCCAACAAGTCAGCAAATGCTTTATAAAATTCGTGAGGGAAGCCGTCTGGGCCAGGAACCTTTCCAGTAGGCAGGGTAGGCATTGTACCTTTTACCTCCTCCAGCGAAATTGGAGTCTCCAGCTCCACGCATTGTTCGGCAGTGAGGGTGGGGAATGGGAGGCCATCCAGAAAGGAGCTGATGACCGCCTCAGAGGCGAACAAAGGCGACAAGTATAATCTTGTAAAGTGCGTTGTCAGCACCCCATTTCGTGTTGGTGTATTTAATGTTGCCTTCCAGCGATCGGAGTGCAATGATGGGCCCTGTGGCCGTGTCCTGTTTAATCAGCCAAGCTAGTAAAGGCCCAGATCTGTCAGCCTTAGCATGCACTGATGCAGAGTGCGCCTCAAATTTTAAACACCGTTGGCGTTCAAGAAGCTTCATATGCTTCCTGCGTGCTCCGAAGGGTCGAGTCTGGTCTGGTCTGGTGTGCCTGCCACTACTTGAGATTCTCATGACATTAACCTCTTTTCCAGTGTTAATAGCTCTGAACCTATCTGTTTCTTAAGGCCGCCTCTCAATCCCATACATCTGCCTCGTATAGTAGACTTCATGGCATCCCATTCAATCATGGTGGACGAGGCAGATCCCGCATTCAGAGTAAAATAATCATCAATGGCCTCCCCAATGTTTTCCCGAAAGACGGGATCTTCCATCCTCCCATGCCAGTGGGACAGAATGAGGATTATAGTCTGAGAGCGTACGACCCCAATAGTCCGAGCCCCTTACATAAGGAAGTAGAGAGGGGCGACATAGAAACCTGTCCAACCGCATGTGTAAAGTGTGGGGCGCTGAATAAAAAGAATATATTCTTCCTACGGGATTCCGATGTCTCCAGACATCAACCAGGCCCCACCCCGCACCCAGCCCTGCTGAATTAGTTGAAGCGGCTGTACACCGCAGAGGGGGGAAGGATCTGTCCAAACCTGTGTCTAAGACACTATTAAAATCTCCCCCAATCAACCACAGGATATCGCACCATTTTGTCAATTCTAAGGAGAGCGAGTTAAAAAATTGCCCTTGAGCTACATTAGGGGCATACACATTACCCAGCAATACATAACGCCCATCTAATTGACCTTTCAAAAAAACTTCCTCCGCTACAAATGGCATGCCCGGGCGGGTCCAGACCAGGACCCCCCGCGCAAACAGTGAATAATCAGTGGCATAAACCCTCCCCCTCCAGTTCCTCTGCAGCCGGGTCATCTCAACTTTATTGAGGTGTGTTTCCTGCAATAGGGCAATGCGTATGTTATGACGCTTAATGTAGGAGTAGACCGCATACCTGCGAGATGGAATGTGCGGGGCCTCCGCACACCAAGTGACTATAGTGTGATCAGCCATTACCCTGTCTGAAACAAATGTTTAGTACAGCCTGGTCCATGTTTGCAGCCCCATATTTAACATGACAAACCATAGCATCTCCACACAGCCCTCCCTTAGAAAATTCCAATATTCCAATGAAAAAGAAACAAAACAAACCTATCCAACAACCATAAACATCATTAGAGCGGTCCCCATAGAGGTACTACCCAAACCCTGACAAAGAAACAGCCCGTCAGTACAAGTGAACTGGTTACCCTAAGAAAGAAAGGTATGAGGGGGTGTGAGACCACTCCAATCCAACCACCCAGTAATCCCCATTTAACACCAATTCAAGCATCTGGACATATCATTCTGCATGGGCGGCCCACCGGCAGCGTTTATACCTCAACGTGTCCATAAAATCACATTTTCCCCCATCTTATACTAAGCAATACAGTATTTGATAGAACCAAGTGTCACTAAGATACAGTCCTGTGACTAGTTTATGTAGGGGGGAAGTAGTGCCGGGGTCTTTAAACCATTATACAATACCATCCACAGTCTGTGGCGCCACATCCGGCATCCGCAGAGACACAGCATCTGACAGGCCTGTCGCCGAGCGGTCTTCATCTTCCGATGTGTGAACTGGGGTCCCTTCCTTAATATTGGTCTCAGCAGCCTCCGCAAGTCTCTCTGCTACCCGGACCGCCGCCTGCTGTTCCACCGATAGGACCCGGCGTCTGTCTGGACCCTCGGCGACGATCTTTCGCACCATCTTTCTCCATGTTCTTGCCACTCGGGGCACCGGTCGGCCAGGGCCCCGTGAAACTACCCGTCACCTCAAGCCAATCCCAAGCATCCTGTGGTGTATCAAAGAACCTAGTCTTCCCCTCCGAGGCCACTCTGAGCCATGCAGGATAAAACAGCGAATATGCGATGTCGAGCTGAGTTTCTGCTTAGCATGGAAAAAGGAACCAAGCTGATGCTGAACCGTCAGTGTATAATCCAGGAAGAAAAGAACTTTCAAATTCTCATATTTAATCTCCGGCATCTTCCTGGTCTCCCACAAGATCATATCACGGTCTCTGAAGTGTAACAGCTTAAAGATAAGGGGACGCGCCCCACTGCCGGGCACGGGCCTGCGACCCGGGATACGGTGCGCATGTTCTATGGTAAAGAAGGGAGAGAATGTATCAGAGGAGATTATATCCTTGAGCCAACGTTCAAGAAAGGCCACCGCGTCCTGGCCTTCCGCACCATCCGGCAGCCCAATCAGTCGGGCATTGTTCCTTCTGGATCGGCCCTCTGCATCCTCCACTCGTTCCTCCAATTGGCGTATTCTAGCTTCATGCACGTTCTATTCTTTTTCCAAGAACTCCATAGCCGGTTTCAGTTCAATGATATCCTGCTCAACCGTAGTGACCCTGTCAGCCAATTTCCGATGGTCAGCATGCAGCAATGTAAGATCCAATGCAACCTTATCAATTTTGGATTCCACTGACTCTAGAGCGCTCTATTGCAGCCAAAATAGCGTCCAGTCGATCCTGCGGGGGAGTTTGTAGTATTTGCAAATGTGACAAATCTATTTCAACCGAACCAGTATGCTGCGAGGAGGCCCTCGATCCGGCTCCCTTGGTGCAACCCATCAGTCCAGCAGAGGTCACCGGTATGTTCCAGCTGCCTCAGACCTCCAAGGAGACAAGGCCAGGCACCAGGTACAGTCTCACAGGTTACCCAGAGACGGTACAACGTTACAGAGTGGACTGTGTTCGTCATCCTCTATCAAACCCTTCAGCAATCTGGGTTCATGTCTAACCTACAGCTGCCCTGCGACCACAATCTACTGTGATCCCGTGTTTCCTCCTCTTAGATGCAAATCAGTGGTAGCTTTGACTCACAGCACCTCCATACAGACTGCAGACTTGTGTCCCAAGCCGGTCCCCTGTATTGCAACTCATCCCCCGCACAATAAATGCCGTCAACGTTGGTCCCCTCTCCACTTCCACACGACAGCAGCTTCGGGCTCCAACCCTGCATACCACTGTGTGGGTACTTGTTGTCACCAGTTAATTTATTGCAAGCAGCAACCGGTTGTTCCCACAGCAGCTCCGGCTGGGTAGCTGCCTCTCCTACACAACTGTATTTTCACCTCGCAGGCGTCTATGTGGTTACTCTTTCTGTCTCGAAGAACAGCACTGTTGTCCATCTATCTACAGCACCCCGGGAACCATAGGCTGATGCGTGCGCTCTCCGTATAGTTCGTGCCTCTATAGCGCCATTCTGATGAGGGACAAGCCTCTCCTGTGTCCTCTAATATCCCCAGCTAGTTTGCCTGTGGCTATACCAGGTCCCAAGCACCTCTGCTCAAGCTGTCCTTGCAAAAGTTTCTTTAGGGATGTCTCGATAGGTCTCATAGTCTCTCCCCTGGTGCTTCTCCTCGCTGCGCCAGAGCAGCTACACCACCAGCACTGAGCAGCGGCAACCCACAAAGGTCTCAGCCCTTGTCTCCCAAACTGCATAGTTCTGCTTATTGTCCACAACAAGCAGGCGATGTAGGGCCCAGTGGGCTCCGTTCCATACCTCACTCAAGGTAGAACTTCCCTATTCCGCTACCATCGCTTCTCCACCGTTGGTCACTATCGTGGTGAATTTTCCTCTTCTCAGCCTGCCTGCAGGCCCCAGGGGAGGGAGTACTCAACCACTCTCCCAATCCTGCGTAGCAGCCAGGGCCCAACCCATCAACCACAAAGCTCCGGGGCCGTATTCAGCCGAGGCTCCGCTCCTCACGCAGAACCCCGCACAGCCACAGCCACAGCCACCACGGTGCCGATCCACGGCCCGTCCGGAACAAGAACAGGCCACTGGCGCGATCCGGCCCGGCCACATCACCCACGTCGTCCGATCGGCACAGCCGCACCCTCGTCCTACGATCGCATATAAGGCAGGTAAGGGCACCTCCTGTGTGGTAGCTCATGCGAGGCAGGCTACGCATCCTCCGTTACTTTCAGCTGGTCCTGCGGCAGGCCCAACCACAGGCTGCCTCTAAGAATTCAGCCGGGGTCCCCAGCGACTGCATCACCTGCTCCGTTCCCCGCAGGCCATCACCGTCTCGCCGACCCCAACTTCAGACCACCGCAGCGGGGAATAAGAGACGGTGGGCTCCTCCACTCCCACACTCTACTGCGGTCGTCCAGCTGTGGTGTAGTGTTCCCACAGGGCTAGGGCCGCGCCCCGTCGATTCACAACACTCGGTCACAGCTTCTCATACGTCGGGCGAATCTGCTGATCCCCGCACTAACCACTCCCGGAGGGGTCACCCTACACCTCATTTGGGCATATCGAGGTGGATGCCTGAAAAGGAGAATTACGCTGGATAAAAAGGGGATTAGCGGCGGAGCAGTCTTACAACACGTCCGCCATGTTGCCCGTGCTGGCCACGCCCCCTTTTCTGATCTTGTTTTTGTTGCTATTAGGACTCCGTGCACTTTACCATAACTAACCAGTTCTAAAGTGCTTGTGCATTCTCTCCTAAACAAGGTAATTTTGGTTCATCCCCAATTGGTCATATTTAATTTACTTATAAGTCCTTAGTAGAGTGGTACCCCTTTTACCCAGGGACTGTAAATTAAATGCTACAAGTGGGCCTGCAGCACTGATTGTGCCACCCACTTAAGCAGCCCTTTAACCATGTCTCAGGCCCGCCATTGCAGAGCCTGAATGTGCAGCTTACACTGCTATGTTGACCGGCAAAACAACCCTTTTGCCAACCCCAAACCTTATATATGTCTATCTCCCACTTGTCGTTGCTTCTGCTGGACCTCTTGACACTAGGAAGGTGGTGCGTGCATCGGCGAAGCGCACCGAACAATTTGGTTATCGCAGATTCGAGAATAACGCACTCTCAGGACACACAGAAATGCTCACTCAGTTTAATGAGCTTCACGTAATGCGTTTCAGCTGTCCCGCAGCCTTGTTCACATGTAACAGTCTCCACAGTGTCAGTGTACAATAAAGAGTTTCAATCATTAACATATACAGAGGACTGATTACACCAAATGCGTGTCGAGCGCGTCGGCTATATTAGACCAGGCAAATTATAATCACAATTTATATGGGCCCTCTGAAAGTGAAAAGTAAACCAAGCGTAAATCATGACAAGTGTCATATTGTTGAAAAACAAATTAATATGTGCCATAAAAGTGCATTGTTATCTCATTATTGAGAAAGCTGTCGGCCATCTGGGAATGATACAAATAAATATAAAACTATGCATGAAATCATACAGTGTGTGTAGGAAGGTGGAATCTGACTGCATGGTTGCCCCCACTTTTTTCCTGGTGTTTTGCTTGTTTTCGACTTAGTTTGGCTGGGATCCTGCTATTCAGGACCCCAGCCTATCTGCTTTCCCCTTAAATTGACTGTATGTACTTTAGGTACACTCCAGATTGGATTCTGGGGTACCCTTGTGAGTCCCTAGTATTTGGTATACTATGTACCCAGGGCATAGGTACCCCAGAGGCCTACCAGGGGCTGCAGCATGTATTGTGCCACCCCTGGGAAGCCTTTTAAAATGACACAGCAGGTCTGCTACAGCAGTCTGTGTAAGGTTACACAGAGATAGGTTATAGGTATAGATAGATTAGGTTCCCTATATCTCTCCATATCACTGCACATGTAAACCTATCAGTCACCCCTATGGCAGGCCTTAATCCTGAAGGCAGGGTGCTGGGTTTCATGCGAGAGGGTGCCCATGCATGAGCAGAGCCCCTCTGCAGCTTTCGGAATCTTTATTCAGGGGTTGTTTGTGATGCAGCCAGACCATATACTCTTAAGTGCATTATAACCCCGCGGTAAATGCTAACTTGAGAATGGCTGCATGGAAAACTGTCGTGTTTGGTGTCAAACACCTTGGAATCATACCCCCACACCAGTAACTGGTGTGGGAGTATGATCCCACCCTTCTAGAGGAGAGACATGACAGCACCGGTATACCCGGTACCAGCTAACAGAGCCCTGGCATCACAAAATGGATGCTGCAGCCACAGACACGAGTCTGCCCTCCTGCTGCTGGACGAAACTCCAGCAGGGAGGCCTGGACAATAGGTTTCCTGTCACAGGGAGGTGTGACCACCTCCCAGACAGGCTTTAGTGTATTGGGGCTGGGTGGGTGCACTCGCAGAGTGCTTTGAAGTCTGCACTGGGGGCACATTTGGTGTCTCTGTGCATAGTCCAGCTCAAACCGGTTGCAGGGGCACATAGCCCCTGCTCTGGCGCGAAACTGGACAAAGGAAATGGGTGTAGCCACCCCTCTTTCCTGACCCTCCCATAGGTGGGTCCCCAGAGTTTGTCCCACCACCCCTTCCTTGGGTATAAAGTAGGAAACCCTGACTACAGGACTTTAGATTACACCTGGACTAAACTCTGATACCAGAAACCAAGTACTTCGACGATCTACACTATGCTGGATGACTGAAGAATCTCCCTTGGAGTAAAGGAGTTACTTCCCTGCAAGGCAGGCACCTTTAATGCAACTGACCGGTTGGCATCTCCGAGCTACGGACTCCGAAGAATATTGCCACACAGGAGGTGGGTTTTCCGAGGTCTCTGAGGTCGATCTGTGCCCACAGCAAGTCTGAGGCCCGTATCCCTCGTGGAGACCGTGCAACCCGAACCCCTGGACACCGCGTCGATTTGCAGAAGCATCAGCTTTCCGGCGACCCCTGAGGCTGAGCTTTGGGTTACTTGTAGCCCTGACCCCGAGCAGTAATTGCACCGAAGATTGCAGGCCTACACTCAACGAGTGTTCCGTGGGCCGCCATTTTGTGCTTCCTCTCGAGGTCCCTTCGCGATCCCTGGTCCGTTGACCTGTGGGTCCCCAAGAAGGCAACTAACTTTTATTGGGCTTCCCTGGTTGCTCCAGACGTGCCCTGACTCTCCATCGCTTGGGGAGTCCCCAGGACCTTGCTGGTCCGCACAGAAGCATCTTTTCCCTGCCTGCGTGGGTTGCTGTTGCCAAGGCTTGTTGTGGTCAATCCGATCACCGACACCCCAGCACTCGACATCCTTCGTGGGACAGCTCGAATCCGGCTCCTGGTCGTCGTCGACGTCTCCGGGACCCCGTGGCTGCAGAGTCAAGCTTCACCTCTTCGCACCTGAAGCACCCGACATCGGTGGGCATTCGATTGCTCCGCTCCTGGTCACTGGCTAGTGACCCAGACTCTGTCCCCTCTGCTTTCAGGTTCTTCACATCTTCGATCCAGGCTTGGATCACACCGGACACTTTTCTCCTTCCCGGCAGCAGCACTTTGCAGCAGATCGCCATTGAAAACTACGACTATTCCCTACACCCTTTGACACCTATGCACCCGGCTTCCCTGGGTGAGGTAACTCGAGTACCCCGGTGCTCCCGTGGGTGTTGGCCCTAGAACCCCTTAAGTCTAAAGGGGTTTGCTCAAAGTCCTCTCCTAAGTGTCCTTTAACTTTAAAATTCCAACCGCGACTTTCCGCATTGAATCCTACGGCGCTCGCGGCTGTGTTCTCACACTGCACACGTAAATCCGTATTTGTAAAGCGCGAACTACTCACCCTTACGGGTCTCAAGGCGCTGGGGGCCGTTGTGGAAATTAAGTGAGCTATTGCCCAGTCTCACATGGTGCTGAGCTGAGCTGCCGCCGGAGCCGGGGATCGAACCGTGAGCCCTGTGCTCCGAAGTCCGCTGCCCTGGCCGCTGCATCACACCTCTCCACTCTCCTCTCCACTCTCCTCTCCGTGGGTCTCCTGTGTCACTACCTTGGGTGGTTCCTTGGGGTCCCAGCGATTCTACGTGCTCTAGGCACTGTGTCTAGTCAAGTCATGGTTCTTATACCACTCTTAGTATATGGTTTGGTCTCCCCCTGGAGCCCACTGTGTATTGTGCTATTTACTGTCGTTTTAATACTGTGATACTGTGTATCTTGAACTCTAATCTCAAAGGGATTAGTAGTTAGTGTTTAGAAATAAATACATATATTTTATATATATCTTGTGTGGTTCTCCTTTCATTTAGTTATTCAAGAGGTTATAATCTGGTAAACCAAGCTGCTTTACACTCCTTCAAGACTTAGCCTGAAGGCTGCTCTCCATAGCTACCACTAGGATAGCTTTCAATAAAGGTTGTCTTTAAACCTATCATCTATAAGGGTCGTTTGGACTGGTGCAAGGTGCCCACTATAACTAGTGGACAGCATATGCCAGGCCAACTTCTCACAGTGTGGTCCTCTTGAATTGAGTAAGGGGCTCATAATAGCATAGTTGACGATCGTGTTTCAGCACAACACATTGCCCTGTTCATGTAACATAATACCAAATTAGATACTCAGATAATCTATTCACATGGTGAGTAAAACATACAGGAGTGCCATTCCGTCCCGTAGGTAACACAAAAGTAACTGGCCTAATTCCCGTGAATTACCATCAAGAGCCGTGCATGTGAATAATACAGTCTTAATCCATTCATGTCATGTGACTGACAAGTGATACTGCGAATATATATAACAGCAAGTCAATGGCGGGAGGGGGCCACTCAACGGGGCAAGTCTAATAGGTCACGCCAGGAAAGTTCCCATATGTACATTGCTTGTTGTGAGAAAGTACACAGATGTGGGTACCATAATGCGTACTGAGACCCCAAAATGCAAAGAAACTCATAATAAAAAGTGAAAATGGATCTGGAAATTAAATGCCACAAGTGGGCCTGCAGCACTGATTGTGCCACCCACTTAAAGCAGCCCTTTAACCATGTCTCAGGCCTGCCATCATTACAAAGCCTACATTACCAACAAGATAACACTGGGATTACCGTATTACATTTTAAAAGTGTAATTTCCAATTGGGAAGAAAGAAGACCTTCAAGTCTGGTGTGGCAGGAATCTCAATTCAAAATCACAACTTATGGTGAAGTTGGATTTTAAAATGCAATTCTGAAAATGCCACTTTTTAAAAGTTAGCATTTTCTTATTTTAGCCATTTGGTGCCTGCTATCTATTTCTGAACAGTCTGAGGTGGGTGACAGCTGCGCTTTGTGTATTCCCCCCAGACAGCCACAGAGAATGGGAGGTTAGATGTGACTTGATGGGCCATCCTGGGAGGATGGGAGGAGCTGGACCCAAGCCTCATTTACACCTAAACAGGCTGTGTACTGTCCCAACACAAAGGGCTTCATATCTCCCTGTAGTGAATCTGGAGCCAGGGCAGGAAGGAAGGACCTCTGTGCACTTCAAAGGCCTGTCTCTGAAGTCTCCCCCACTTCAATGACGCAACTGTACCTCGGACACCATGACTTCAGTACACTTCTGGGCCCGAGACCACTCTGCCAGGAAGAACTGTGTGCTGCTGAAAGGACTGCCGCTGTGCAGGACTGCTGTTTGCTGGACTCCTGCCTTACTCTGTTGCCCTACTGCTCTCTTGCCTGGGTGAGAACGACTGGACCTGCAGCACTTGAACTCAGAGTGACTCCAAGGGCTAGATGGCTGGCCTCCTGATCTGAACTCTGAGACATAAAGGACTTCCAACCATCCTGCACCTGGACTCTGCAATCTGTGAGTCTGCCCTGCCAAGTGGTGCCACCCCAGTCATGGACCCTTGGAAGTGGGCCTAAGGTGTTTGTTTCAGCGGACCAAATGCACCCTGAGGTGCGGGAGCAGAATTGACATCACCCCTGTTGCGGGACCAGAACTTTGCGCATCACCCTTGGAACAAACGCATTGCCTTCGGAACTACTGCACCTCAGAATCGGCGCAATCCCCTTCGAAACAGATGCATCTTCTGCTACGTTAGCAGAATTGACGCATCGCTGCAGTCGCGGGCACAGAACCAGCGCATCGCCTTCGGAACTGCCACATTTCAGAACCGCCGCAACGCAGCTGCTGCGTAGAGAAAATCAACGCAATCAACGCATCACTTCTGCTGTGTGGAGAAAATTGACGCATCCCCTCTGCTGCGGGATCGACACCGATTAATCACTTTGGCTGCACCCCTCATCTTCGAAGCAACCAGGAATACGGTACTTTTGCTCAGCGGGCCTCACTGTGTCCCTGTATCCAGCCCGCGCTCCATCGCAGTCGGCTTGAACTTTTGACTTTGCCCCGGTCTGATGTGACCAGATATCCCAAGTAAGTGTTTGTTTCTAAGTGCTATTTTACACTTATTATTTCAAAATTCATATCAAAAGTTCTACTAATTGGATTTGTCGTTTTTGGTCTTGTTTTATTCATAAAATTAAGTTCTATTTTTCTAATCTAGTGTGGTATCCTTTTGTATGGTGTTTTCACTGTTTTACTGTTTAAGTGTTGCACAAATAATTTACACACTGCCTCTAAGTTAAGCCAGACTGCTCTGTGGCAAGCTACCGGAGGGTGAGCAAAGGTTAATTTAGGGTTTGCCTGACCCTTACCCTGACTAGGATTGTGCTTGCTGTTTGACAAACGTTCACACCCTATTCAACCAACAACACAATATCAAACATTGGCGACAGCATTGGGATAAGGACTTGTGTTTGTGCAGTGCCATACAGTAACTTGGTGTACACTACCAATCCACATCCAAGACCAATTCAAATTGTAGATTCTCCCTAAATGTATTTTTTATTTTTCCTCAAAATCATGTCTCTGGCTACTGGGTCTACAACTGCACCTATAAGAATGGGATTTGAGCTGGCCAACATAGAAGTATACACTGTGGCACAGGTCAAGGACTGATGTAAGGAGAATGGACTTCCTGCCAAGAGCACCACCAGGAAGGTGGAGATGCAAAAGTCGCTGACTGTCTGAGCAGAAGCTCACTCCTTGCTGAGTGAAGCCACAGGAGAGGATGATGAGCTAGAGGATAGCCCTTTTGAAGAATGACCTGCAGTGGAGGAAGAGGGGGTGACCCCTGAATTGGAGCTTCCTGTCACGGCAGGGAGCAGTTTCTCTTCCCGTGGCCTTTCCCCAGAAGAACTGGCAGAGAGGAAGGAGGAGAGAGAGAATTCCAGCTGCAGATGGCAAAATTAACAAGCACTTGCAATGCAATTGGTCTCGCATTTGTGAGAGTTTGAGCTATTGGCATTGTAAATGACAATGGTTTTTATTTATGCGTTTTGAAAACCTGCAAGCGGTGCGTAAACACTCACTTTGTACTTATAGACCTTGCTTAGGCAGGCAGTAACAGAGGCGCAGTTACTGCCAGCCTTGCTTCTCGTAAGCAACGACTAAGTACAAAGTGCATGTTTACGCACCGCTTGCAGGTTTTCAAAACACATAAATAAAAGACATTGTCCTTTACAATAGCTCAAATCTCACAAATGGGAGACCTATTGCATTGCAAATGCTTGTTTTTTTCCTTGTGTCGGGAGAATAAGCAGGGGGAGGGTGGGTGAAAAAAACGGGAAGGCAGGTGGGAGGGGTAAAGAAACAAACAAGGGGTGGGGAGAAAATAACTAAAACAAATAGCGCTGTGGCCAGGAAAAGGGTGGAAAGAAAAACAAATATTTAAAAGTCGTTTTTTTATTTAATAATAACTGTAGTTAGCTGTAGCTGGTGTTTTAAAGCTGAATTGGACATGCTGCAGGATATTTCATAATGACATGCACACTTATAATGGCATGCACACTTCAGGGCGGGAGGTGATGTTGGGGGAAGGGAGGGGGATATTATGTGAAGTGGAAGCAGCGCTACGGCGTGGAGAGGGGGAAAGAAAAACATGCTGAAAAGCAGTGCTCCTATTTATTTATTAAGTCACGTACTTTAGCATGTAGCTGCCGCTCTTTGCTTTTGACATGCTGTGGGTGTCTTTGTCCTGACTCTGAATGCGGCTGTGCACTGTGCAGTGGGGAGAGTTAGTTCTGACTTGTACACTCATGAAATGCTTATGACTGGAAAGGAGTCCTCAGGCAGAGAGGTCAGCCTGGGGCTCGTGTGAAGTGATGAGCATTGATGGAGCCGTGGTGTGTTGTCCTGAGCAGCAGGGACCCTCTCCTTGCCAGAGAGCACAGATGTGTTGAAAAAGAAACAGAGTGTAAGAGGTGGGGCAGAATGAAAGTTTTTATATGTGTGCATAGTCTTCTCCCACATATGCACGGCATGGCACGCTGTTGAAAGAAAAAAAAATTATTTAAAAGTGAATTTAGGCGTGATTTGCTAATGTGCGCATGGCGCGCTGTTGGAAAAAAAAAAAAAGATTTAAAAGTTAATTTAGGCAAGATTTTTTTTAAACAAATTTTTTATTAAACTTGCTCATCACACATCAGCGAATAAAACAGTTGGTAGCAGTTGCAGAGGTAGTCACATAGTGTTACTAGCGTTTGACCAATTTTCAATGTTACAGTATAATCAGGTGATTTATTTATAATTATGGAATTAAGTAGCAAATAGCCTAAGCATTTATCATTTACACTTTGGTATAACATTGTAGTAGCCAACACCTTCCATGCTGCTGTCTTCATTCTAAATGCAGTGCCCTGTATGTTTGTCATGGGCTCCATATTTTTTCCCATTTTTTGATGCATCCCCTACTGTGATATATTACTTTCTCCGCACTCTGGCACCAATCTAGGTCCCTCTTCCAGTCAGCCACCAATGGTGTGAGCCTTGATCCCAATCTCTGGAATTTAGGCAAGATTCGTCAAGGCATAAAGTATCAGGGAAAAAAAGGGGCAAAACAGCAGTGGTGGGGGCTTGAGAGCAGTGTGGAAGCGAAGATGCTCCGCTCACCTCCTCACATATGAAGGAGCCGACGCTGCCTCTGCTTCTGCTGCAATTTGAAAAAAAAGGCGCGCCGTGCAGAAAGAAAAGTGCGCGCCAACTATTGGCTGGTCCCATCTTTAGTACAAGCTGACCAAAACTGATTCATACCTGCCCGTAACACCTCATTCAATTTGCAACGCTTTTTCAGGGTGGCAAAATATTCAGTGGACCAGTGGCCCAAATCTGGCTGTCTAGTAATAGATCTGGAGAAGGCCTTCAACACCTTAGAATGGGGGTTTCTATTCGATGTATCGCTGCGCTATGGAATTGGGGGCACTTTTCTAACGAGCCAACGGTGAAGGTAAAAACAGGACCCTACATATCAGATCCAATCAGAGTAAAGCGAGGGACGAGGCAGGGCTGCCCACTGTTTCCGTTAATGTTCTCCCTAGCTATTGAACCCTTAGCTGTGGCAAATGCGCCTACAAGGAGAAGACTGGGGATTTCAGAGGGAGACGGCACACATGTCATCTCATGGTGGAGTACAACTACAGAAAGTTTTAAACTTTGCTGGATCTTGCCCATATCACGCAACCATCATATACAGCTTAAGCCAGGCATGCTTGAAAGGCAACACTTGCATTTCCCAATGATGGCACTTACATTTCACCTATAGATTTAAGCATTACTAAATGACAAAAGCTGTCTTGAGTTTCAGACATAAACCTGCATTTAAAAAGTGGCACGCAGACATTCGGTGCATGAAAAATGAAAAAAATGAATGAGGCCTGGTCAGATGCTTTCAGTCTAATGAATAATATAAAAATATGCACAATTAATTCATGGTTGATTTAAATGTGTTTAGTTTAGATTTGACCTCAATATAAAATGTACATTGAATTTGGAAAATGTGTTTTGAACTTTAAAAGTAGCATATATATTTGTAATGAATTAACACGCATTTTAAAGTGTAGAGAAAGCTGAAATACACAGCTCACGATTTAGTTTGCTTTGGGAAGTCTCAGCACAAGTCCTTGAGATAAGAATGGAATGCCTCCCCTTTCCTGTTTCTTCATGAAAGAACTTTTTATGATTTACAGTTTGTAGCTTGCTTTTATCAGTATTCAGTTGTTTAAACAAAGCTTTATTAATTTCATAACGTGGAGTGAAACTGCAGAGCACACGTTTCTCTTATTATTATTGTAAAATGTATTCACAGTTTCCGCCCAAAATAGTACTTTCTTGCTGGAGTAAAAGTTTTCTGTTTAGTTTAAATAAATTGTTTCTTTAGCAGGAAGAGGAGATTAAATCATTTTGAGCAAAATTAAAATGTGTTACAAGAACTGGCCTGATTGATGACGTGAAACTTTCTGCAACTTCAATTGGACGAAGTACGAAGACCAAAAGTCACATGTTTTGCTGAAATATATACTGGTTCCTAGCTGAGGGGTGTGGGGGCTTTTACTTATTCTTTTTAGCAGGATGCTTGCAGAATCGCACAGCTTTTTTTGAGTCCTGCAGAGAGAGAAGGGAGGGGCTGTGGGCAGCTTCTGCGAAAGACACAGAGGCAGATGGAGATGAAGCTCAGCGCGAAGAGAGAGAATCAGCTGTACAAGCAGGATTTAGATGCAGACTTTTTTGCTAAAAACCCCAAGTTTTATGCTTTGGCTAACTGGCTTTGTAAAAATGTATTTGTCTTATGCATTTATTCCTTTTTATGGGAGATTTTGCAATTATTCATTATTGATTTAGCTTCATGCTAAGCTCACTCTTGCATTATATTTCTTAAACTCTTTATGAGTTCTGACTGACATTTATGCCTAATTTTTCCATAGAAATAGGGATTTCTTCCTTTATAGAGGGCTTTGTATGCATAAAATGGTCTGTATGGATTTCTATTTTTTCCTATCATCAATTCTGTAACCTCATTGATATCTGACTAATGAATGAAGAGTCAGAGAAACTTAAATTTGATTGGAAAATAAATCCCCTTAAAACTACTCAAAACTCTCATTATTGCCTTAAAATTGTATTTGCATTTGCTCATGTTTATGTAAAGTCTCCTTTTTGGTCATCACACGGTGGCAAAGATTCATCGCCTTTGAGCGGAAAACAAGGGTAGTGGTGTTTTGCATTGAGAGATTACCGCAAAATTTCCGCTCTATCAGTTCGGTAGCAGAGGATGGTTATACACCTTCACCAAAAGGAGCAGAGTTTAGGTTAATGTCCTGAATGGAGCTAGAAAAATAATTGCCCAAGTTAGATAAATGTCCAGATCCTCAAAAAGTCCTGATTCCAATGCCCAGAACTTGAAGACTGGCGAAGCGGTACTGGAAGGTAATGCGAGAAGGCGATTGATTGAGTAGGTGCGAGTATCAATAGGGTTGTAAAATTTTGTTAATGTGCTATAAGATATTATTAGTAGTGTTGAAAAAATAGTAAGTTTTGACTGATGATGAAATTTTGCTCATTAGACTTGACAGACCAAAACAGACTTGTGACACTACAGAAAATGTTGTTCTATTTGTGTTTTATGTTGTGGTCCGTCATTGACCTTAATGGAAGTAATGGGTCCGTCGTTGACCTAAGATCCCGGTATAAGCCCAAGGGCAGTCTTAGTGTGGCATACACTAAGTAAATGTGCGTTGTCTGCTGTTGATGCAGTGCTGAGCAACGGCCGTATTGTCGGTATTGCACAGGGAATCTTGAAGGGAGAGTCAACAAACTGACCCGCTACCTCGAGGAGAACAACATCCTGGACCCTTCCCAGTCCGGCTTCCGCAGCAACCACAGCACCGAAACCGCCCTCATCGCCGCCACCGATGACATCAGGACCCTGCTAGACAACGGAGAAACAGCAGCCCTCATCCTCCTGGACCTATCAGCCGCCTTCGACACGGTCTGCCACCACACACTACGAACACGCCTTCACGACGCCGGGATCCAAGAGAAGGCCCTGGACTGGACCACATCCTTCCTTTCCGGCAGAACACAAAGCGTCCGCCTCGCCCCCTTCCGATCCAAGGCCACCAAGATAATCTGCGGCGTACCCCAAGGCTCCTCCCTCAGCCCAACGCTGTTCAACATCTACATGGCACCCCTCGCCCACGTCGCCCGACAGCACAACCTCAACATCTCCTACGCCGACGACACCCAGCTGATCCTCTCCCTCACCAAAGACCCTCACACCGCCAAAGCCCACCTCCACGAAGGAATGAAGGCCGTCGCCGAATGGATGAGGACCAGCCGCCTGAAGCTGAACTCGGACAAGACGGAGGTCCTCATCCTTGGCTCCAACCCTTCAGCCTGGGATGACTCCTGGTGGCCAACATCACTGGGAACAGCCCCGCCACCCACCGACCACGTACGCAACCTAGGGGTCATCCTCGACCCCACCCTCTCCATGACTAAGCAGGTCAACGCCGTTTCCTCATCCTGCTTCAACATCCTCCGAATGCTCCGCAGGATCTTCAAGTGGATCCCCACCGAAACAAGAAAAACAGTCACCCAGGCCCTCGTCACCAGCAGGCTGGACTACGGAAACGCCCTCTACGCAGGAACGACGGCTAAGCTCCTGAGACGGCTGCAACGCATCCAGAACGCCTCTGCACGTCTTATCCTCGACATCCCCCGACGCAGCCACATCACACCCCACCTGAGAGACCTGCACTGGCTCCCTGACAACAAGAGGATAACCTTCAAGCTCCTCACCCACGCACACAAAGCACTCCACAACTCCGGACCAGCCTACCTCAACAGACGACTCAGCTTCTACACCCCCACCCGCCAGCTCCGCTCGACCAGCCTCGCCCTCGCCACAGTCCCCCGCATCCGGAAAACGACCGCTGGTGGCAGATCCTTCTCCCACCTCGCCGCCAAGACCTGGAACACCCTCCCCACCAACCTCCGACAGACCCAAGACCTACTGGCCTTCAGAAGACTCCTCAAGACCTGGCTCTTCGATCAGTAGCAGCACCACCCCCCTCTTCCCCCAGCGCCTTGAGACCCTCGCGGGTATGTAGTGCGCTTTATAAGTGACATGATTGATTGATTAATAGTGGAGATTTATTTGGGTCACTTCAGAAAGCACATCTGGGGAAGTCCCGAGAATGTTTCACTTTAATGAGGGTAAAGTCGCGCTGGTCGAGATTTTGCTGGAAGCGAAAGGAAATCTCAGAGTATATATTTCTATCGATTTATTTCTTTTAGAGGAGTAGACAAGCTAGTTTTTATGTAGTCTGTTTTGTTAAAGACTTCGAAAAGACGCTGATTTTGCAAATGGAGGGTCAGTAGCAGGAGTTAAACTGACTGAAATTGAAACTGACAGGATTGGAGAAAAGAAATTGCATTGAACTATTGCAGAAATGAAATTGTTTAAAGGCTTTAAGAAACTGTTGGGAGGTAAAGTGAAAAATTCGATTTTGATTGGTGATGCCCCTGAGGGAACACCTGTCCATTTTATATCTACAAATTTGGGACAGAATTCATGTTTATGGGTTCACAATGGTGCAAATTACTGAGAAAGAGGGTCCTTTGAGTATTCCAAAACATGGTAATTTTGAATTGCAAATTATTGACAGACTATGTTATGTGAAATAAAGACACCATCTAGAGCTACACAATTTGAAGCTTTAAACATGTGGGAAAAGACAGCAAGAGACAACGAAAGAAGATAAAAAGGTAAAGGATCAGATACAGGAGAAGGAAATTAATGATGACAAATCGCTTCAAATGAATAGTGATTTAGAGGATGAAATATTGGATGCATTATTAACTGAGTGTCCACCGCCTTCTGTGGTCCCCACTACAAATACTGATAATATTGTACCAGTAAGTACTACTGTGGTTACTGCTTCTGTTGAAGCATAAGAATACAGATTGAGAGAACTGTACAGACATTTCATATTGACCCACAGCCTGTTGATGCAACACAGACAATGATATCTCCAGGTGTTACTGCTTCAATTGTGACTTATTCAGTACAAATACTACATGCTGCAGTTGCACAGACAGTGCCTAGACATAGTGACTGTCCAAATGAATATGGTCCCTACTGTGATAGCTCAAAGAGCTGTAGAAGAAGTAATTACATCAGGGTTTATCTCAGAATATGAGAATTCACAGATTATTGAACAGAAACTACCACAGACAGTTCAAGCATTGAAAGATGGGGGAAAATGGTCTTTACAACACCAACAGCCCAGGAAAAAACGAATATATTTTAGACGGAATTTTTCAAACATGCTTTGAGGAAGCAGCAGTGATTAAAAAGATAGAGAGCATGGGGGAACAAATTAACCCAGACCCCGAAAAGGAGAGACAGCTTAATGCTTCAAACTTAAAAATTGAACATGAAGAAATTATCAAGGAATGTTTAGATTTTGAGAGTGTGAACCAATGTCAGGAAAAAGAATTAATTTCCCGAGTAAGGAAATTACATGTGCAGTAACTGCATATGATAGACTGACTGATTTGGCTCAAAAATATAAAATTCATGTTTCAGGAAGTTTTCCATTTCAGAAAAGTTTCAGGGCACATATGGATGATGAAGCAAATGAGACAATGCGTTCTTCATGAATGCAATTACACATTGCAGAAATGGTGAAATATATTTTTAAATGCAATGGGTTTGAGAAATTAGGAGACAAGTGGGCAAGGAAATAAGGAGAAAAAAAGAAACCACTAGAACTAGCAAAGAAACTGGAGGAAAAAAAGAAACCTCCAGACCTTGTTGAGGAAAATAATAAACGGGATGAGGGAGAAGCTTTTGCTTACCCATTGAGAGAAATAGTGGGAGAAGTGCATGTTCATGTGCCACAGAACATAAGTGAACTTGCAGCAATTGTGAACACATTCCCAAAGTTGAGAGACAAGCCTATGCTGTGGTACCCACAAGTTGATGGATTTGTTGAAATTTCAAAGGAGTTGTGTATTGATTTGGAAATGTTTGTTGACACTGAAATGCAAACTGATTTGTGGTTTGAATCTAAAGTTCTTGTGCAAGGGCCAGGTGACGAGAATGAAAAAGGTTTGCATGAATGCACCACCATTTTCTGTTATGGAGAAAAACGAAACAGTAATTAATTTTCTGAAGGGCAGAGTGCCAGCCAAAGATATTAATTGGGTACAGATTAAAAGATCCACCCAAGAGCTAAAAGAATAGCTTCACAAGTTTTGTGAAAGTGTGTGTCAAGAGTTTCAACAACACAGTGGGAGAAAATGTCCTGATGCCAGTGACATGAGATTCTTTGTGACTCAGTTTGTTATTGGAGTAAAGCTCTTTGATCAGGTCAGTGTGCACGTACAGCAAATATTGGTTTGCTGTCAAAGAAAATTGATAGATGGGATTCTGAAGGATTAAGTGGACTGTAGTGCTTAACAAGGAACGAAGCAGAAAGAGTTCAAGGAAAAATATATGATGGTACAGAGGAGTTTGCTCAGAGAAGTTTTCAGAATCAGTTGTTTGCAGAGAATGAAGGTGAGTTACAAGGTGTGTTTCACAAGCAGAAGTGAAAGGTGCTCAAGAAAGATTTGGTGTTTCACAGGATAGAAGTAGAGGTGTTTTGGTTGATGCAAATTCAGGTATGGATGTCGCAATGATGGAGAAAGTGTCCTTTTGCCATCTTTGTAACGGATTTGAGCATTGGAAGAGGAAGCGTAAACTTAAACCTGACGCAGTAAATGGAAATGCGCAAACACAGAGAGAAATGCGGGTGCAAAATGTGCCAGCTCAGCAAATGCAAATGTCAATTCAGAAACCGGTACCAATAATAGGAGTTTTTCAAGCCCAGATGGTCACACAAAATATCGGAAACGCTAAAATTAATTTAAATCAGTTGCCCAAAGCAAATGTGAATTATTTTCAGAAACAAAATCCGTACCCGTTTCAAGAGTTTTAATGTATTTGAAAATGAGTTTTAGCCCTAACATTTCTGATATTACCAAGTCCATTGTGAAAACAGTGGAAGTTCCAGACTTACCCCAGTTAGGAAAGAATACCCAAGTTGTAGGAGTTTTAAACAGAGACATTACAAACACAGTTTTAGAGAAGGTTGCAGTAAAAATAAGTTAATTTGAGGAAAGTTACCAATTTGTTGTTTGTGACTCAAGCACTGTAGGCTTGACAGGAAAACATTTGTTTTGCAAATTAAACAGCACAGATTACTGTACACCGGATGGTGTTATATATCAGATTCCTGATGAGGATGTACAGTTTAAAATGGCGCAACAAGAGAGCTGTAGGATTGTTTTCAGAAATGGCAGTTGAAAAATTATCTTCTGTTTTGAAGGAAATAATAAACACAGAAGTAAGGGAGTTCACAGAGAAAGATCTCAGATTAATAAAACGTGCAGAACAAGTCTTAGTCAAATTAGAATCAGAGGACATGTATTCAAGAACACCATCATACAATTTAATACAAGAGGCAGTTGCAGGAATTTTACTCATAATTGGAGATAAACGGAGTAAAGGGTTTTTGATGGAACTGAGTGGAAGTTTATGCAACTTTCTGATCACAGGTTTACAGAAACTAAATGAGAAGAACAGAATAGTGCAGGAGATTAACAGCATAATTGTTTCATGTTGTCCTATGGTACCGAATCCAGCCAACATATTTTTTCACATTCCATGTGCTGAAGAATGGCTTACTGTTGTTGATTTTTGTCAAGTTTATGTCACAGTGCCATTGCATGAGGATAGTCAGGAGTACTGTCAAAAAGAAGATGAATATCTGGGACACATGATCGGAAAAGGAGCTAGAAAGGTGTCACCAGAGAGAGTGAAAACAATTCACCAGATGAATCCACCTCAAATTCAGAAAGAAGTCAGGATGCTTTTCGGAATGGTTGGCTGCTGTAGAGAGTGGATATCAAACCTTTCCCTAGTGGCTAAGCCTTTACTGAGGCTGACACAAGGATGTGTCTGATCCGCTTCCATTGGACAACAATTTGTCAGAACGCACCTTAGGCGTACACTGACAGGCTCCGCGTGAAGGAGCCGGCACGGACAAATTTGGGAACTCCAATTTCCAGCAGTACCGGGGAGCGTGACGTCAGACGCACCGTAGTGCGCAACATCAAGAAACCCGGATATAGCCAGGGACTCGGCAGAAGGAGCTGCCGATTATTTGTTTTCCATGGAGTTTGTGGCCGTTCCTGGTCCGGTAAGGGTGCTGTATGCACCGTTTCATATGTACTTCCAAGTTCTTGTTCAAAGCAGATGTACTTTGCTGAGTTGCCGATTTACTATGGTACAATACTTATTTCTCCCTTTGTTGGCGAGTCCTCTCTCTGAAGGGGCTCATGGAAGGGAGTAAAGCGTGTTCTGCCCTCACATGCTCTATATTCGTACTTTTGTTGGGCTAACTCATTCCTTCGTGTTCTTCCCTGTTGGCGAGTCAAGTACTGTGGCTCATGCAGGGAAGAAAATTTAATGACAATATATCACCAGGATAAGGAGGTAACGGAGAGTGATGGCAACTCTCTGAATACTTGGCAACGCCTACTTGAGTGATAAGATACTATAATTTGATTTGTGTGGTTCCGCTAGGGAAATGGAACCACACCAGCGTTTTGGTTTACATTGACGGAATTTATGAATAACAATTAAGGGAGATGTTCCCTTACATTTACTTTGCTGAAACATTGATGTTTGCTCGACATCTAAGAATCTCTCACAACATTAATAATCAGCGCTTGGCGAATCTTTGGGTTTCCTTCAACAGGGGTGGTCGGTAGTAGGTGATATTTCCCTGAAACTTCTATTCTCTCACATGGTCTTCTCAACCTGATAGAGGGTAGGTGTGATAGGAACTGTATTCTCTCAGGAAGGTGTTGAGCTCGCATAGACACAGAGATACTTACATATCTTACTATCTAACCGAAGTATAAAACTGGGCTCAACTGTGCTGGAGGAAGTTAAACAATTCGACTATCTGGGGGTGAGGTTTTTTAACACACCATCGTGGTCACCCCAAATACAAAAAAGCCAATTCTCACTACAACACGTGGGATCGGCCCTATGCAAAAAGTTAAAAAATTGAAGCTTCAGACCATTGATCCCAGTCACCCAAGTGTATCAGGCAAAGGGACTAGGGGCAGCGCTGTACGGCGCAGAGCTATGGGGGCATGTAAATGTAGCAGCCATTGAGAAGGTTGAAAATAATTTCATCAGATCAATAATGGAACTTCCCCGAAACGCAGCACTCACACCCATGCGCCTAGATTTAGGAATGAGGAGCATTTCTCATGTAATTGCTCTCCGACCATTAGTCTATTGGATGAGCATATGGGCGAATGATTCACCACTACCCTTGAAAGAGTCAATTCAAGATATACGATTATTAGACACTAAAGGGAGTATCAAGTGGTTCAACCACATCAAGACATGGTTGAATAAACTTGGCATGTTTGATCTGTGGCTTACCCCCAGCAAAATTGAAAAAAAGATCGGTAAATCACCTTAAAAAGAATTACTGGAATCACGTCATGGATAGCTGGCTCAATAAGAGTTCTGCAGGTGAATTGACATGTAGGTTCCTCAATTTCAAAGATAACATGCTACAAGATGAATTTTTAAAATCGAATAGAGCCGCCCCTTGCTAAAATATTATACCTAAAATTTAGGTATGGTATTCTACCAATTAATAGTTTTGTTAGCAACTGGAACGGGGTTGATATTTCACACAGTTGCCCTGTGTGTGATTCAGCACTCTAGTCAGAAATACATTTT
This sequence comes from Calotriton arnoldi, assembly GCA_963921515.1. Taxonomy (NCBI): domain Eukaryota; kingdom Metazoa; phylum Chordata; class Amphibia; order Caudata; family Salamandridae; genus Calotriton; species Calotriton arnoldi. The sequence goes on along the minus strand of CAWUFW010000694.1, from coordinate 695,274 downwards.
TTGTACTTCTGTCCCATGTACCAAGAGACAAGAAGAACATGGCTAATCCTGATTTGCCGGATTCTAGCAGCAACACGCTTAAATGAGATTACTAGAATCCTGAAAAGTGATACTTCAGAATACTTGGTCTTCGCCCTATCTAGATACCTGGCTCCATGTATGGACCATAAGAAGCAGGACAGTAAAAATCACGAATAAAACCAATTAGGCCAGGCTAAAGGATCTATAGCGAAAGGAAGACTAAGACAATATGTAGAAGGCATCTTACATGTTTTATACTTGATGGAATCTATATCATGCAAATGCTATCATCATTAACTTTTTTTTTTTTTTGTGAAAACTTTTATTAAAGGCTGAAAATCACGTCCACAGCTTAGTGCCTACATCCCCCTGAGGGCCGGCATAGCGATGTGATGATTGAAAAGTTGTTCGAATTTGGGAGGGGGTTACACAGCAAGTCGCCTACAACCACACCAGGCCGGCCGCGTCTATAGGAGCGGGGAGTCTTAAAGAACCATACATTTGTCTGTTAGCTCGTGATTTTAAACAGCCTGTTGAGAAATAAAGAATAAACATATCCACTTTCTTTTTGTGTGTGCCTTGATTGTGTTTGTATGTGTTGGCGCATTTCTATCCTTCCGATCTGGAATGGTGATGTACGGTGACCCATCTACTCCCGCGCCTTTCGTGTTTCGTCCAGGGTGGGGGTGTCTTCCGTGATACATTCCTTCACTCCATGGGGGTGTAACGGAGGGGGGGTCGTGGAGGCTGTGGTGGTAGCTTGTTCTAATAGGTAGTTATGTAGGGGTGCCCATATATCCCGTGGTCGGGAGGAGAGGGGTAGAAGTTCTGCGTAGATATGTGATTGTTCTTGGCAATAGACAAGGTCTTGAAGCCAATTCTTAAATTTTGGCGCTCTCCCTCTTCCCCATCTGCAAGCGACCCTTCGCTTCGCTAGAAGAAGTGCGAGGGATGTGTATCTACGGATTTTAGCATTGAGAGGCTCAGTGTATCCCAATAGTGCAGTCAGGGGGTCATCAGGGATATGCTTCTCTGTCATGTGGTCCAGCGCTGCGAATACCTCCGTCCAGAAGCGATGAACAGGCGGACAGTCCCAGGCGATGTGTTGAAAATCGGCGCCTGCACTACCGCAGCGGTCGCATCTATCATTATCGCGAATACGTAGGCGATATAGCCGAGCCGGCGTGTAGTAGAGACGATGGATATATTTATAATGAATGATTCGGAATTTGCTGTTCGCGGAAATACCTCCCGTCTGTCTGCAGCAAAAGGACCACTGTTCGTCGGTGAGAGGCTGTCCCAATTCTTCCTCCCACCTGCCTCTAGCGAGAGGCTGCTCATATTCCCTTTCTTTCTGCACTGTATGGTATAGTAGTGATATCGCGTAGGCGGGGTGGTTTGTTGTAGGAGGGCGTGTAGGGGGGACATGATAGGGGGTTCTTGTGGGAAGCAGGGCGTCCGGGTTTTCACGTCTTGCCGTAGTCTGACATAGTAGAAGCGTTCTAGGGGGGAGGGAATTTCAGGGCCAAAGAATTCCTCGCTCGTTCGGAATTTGCCCCCGGTGTAGAGTTGTCCCCAGGACTGTATTGATAGCTTTCGGAGGAGTCTGCGACATCCTCCCTCTTGTGTAACTGGGATATCCGGTCTGTTAAGTTAGGGGGGGGGGGAAGTACAACAAAGTGCATTTTGTGAGTTTCACCAGGTCTTGCCATGCGCTGGTGGTGCATTGTACTGTGGTGGCGGCAAGGTGCCGTGGGACTGCAGGGGTGCTTAGGTATGCAGTGCACGGGGTCGGAGCCATATATCCGTTTTCGATCGCTAAATGTGGCATGTAGGGAGGTGGATTTATCCAATAGGAAGCAAAATGGGCTTGTGCGCAGCTGAAATATAGCTCCATGTCTGGTATCTCAAACCCGCCTTCGCAGAAGGGACGCGTGAGGGTGTTCCAGCGAAGCCTAGCTATTTTCCCCTCCCCAAGTAAGTTTTATAAGTTGGCTTTTAATGGACGAGAAGAAGTGCCGGCTGGGAGCATAGGGGATATTAACGAATAAATATAAGAGTTTGGGCAATATCACCATTTTTATAAGAGCGGTTCTGCCGGCCCTGGACAGGGGGAGCGCGATCCACCGCGTAATTTTTTCCGTGATCGAGTCCAATGCAATTCCGTAATTAGCTCTCATGAGTTCGTCCCGGTTACGGGAAATGACTATCCCGAGGTACATGAGCGTGTCCTCGCACCATTTTAGGGGGTAGTCTGGCTCGAATCTGGGAGTGGAGTCGGTAAGAGGGTAGATTTGGCATTTTCCCCAGTTGATATTGACTCCAGAGAGTCGTCCGAAGAGGATAAAGAGTCTGAGAATGGGATTTAAGCTTTCGTCTGGGTTGCGTAGATAGAGGGTGATATCGTCTGCGTATAGGGAAATTAATATTTGCCTTTCTGGGTAGATGATGGCGTGGTCACGGAAGTGTTGGCGGACCTTGGCCGCTAGGGGTTCGATGGCTAGGGGAGACAGGGGGCATCCCTGTCTGGTGCCTCGGCCTATGGTGAAGGTGGGTGAACGTTTGCCAATAATTAGCACTGTAGCACGTAGCCCCGTATACAATAGATTTATCCACGCCAGGAATGGAAGCGGGTATCCCATGCGAGTTAGTACAAAGGCTAGATAGTCCCATTCCAGAGAGTCAAACGCCTTAGTGGCATCTAAAAAAATGGCGGCGGCGTTAGTGTCGGCGTCAATATCGTGAAGGATCGCAAATAGGGTACGCAAGTTATGGGAGGTGCCCCTGGTCGGCACAAATCCCGACTGGTCAGGGAGTACCAGAAGTGGCATGAGAGGGTTACTGCGGTTCACTATTAGTTTAGCTAAAATCTTGGCGTCGACGTTGATAAGGGATAGGGGTCTGTATGAGTCCACCTGTGTGTTTGGCTTCCCCGGCTTAGGTAAGGAGATAATCAGCGCCTCGCGCATCGATTGAGGCAAAATGCCCGTCTCACGAGCTTCTTCAAAAACATGCCATAGAATAGGGATGAGCAAATGTCGGAACGTTTTATAAAATTCGTCCGGGAGGCCGTCCGGTCCCGGAGACTTGCCAGATTGCAGTTGCATTATGGCAGAGATAATCTCCTCGTCATCGTGGTGCGCCAAAAGAAACTCCCTCTGTCCCTCGCCCAGCCATGCGATGGCAGTGTCTTCAAAAAATCGAGTAAAGTCTACCGGTTGCGTTCTGTGCGTGTGATATAGATGTTTATAAAATTTCCTGAAGATGTTCATTATGTCTGAGGTGTCCCTATATGTTTTGCCATCATCATCTTCTATTTCTAGTATAGTGTTGGCGAAACGGGGGGGGGGTGGGGCGAATCATAGAAGCGAGTGCTTTACCTGGTCTTTCTCCCTCGCCATATCGGCGTGCTTGATGGTATTTCCCTCTACATTTGCTCTCTCGGTCAGCAGTTTCTTGGTAGTCAGTGATTAGGTCTCGTAGGCGCGCTTTCAGTTCAGGGGTGGGTGAGGTTTGAATGTTGAGTTCCGCCTGTTTAATATCAAGTTCCAGCTTCCGCAGCGTGGCGCGGATATCTTTTAGGATACTTCCGCTTTTGTCTATGCAAATGCCACGTATGGTAGCCTTAAAGGCTTCCCATATCGTATAGTACTGCGGGACCGAGTTTTCATTTCGGGGAAGGAAGTCTGATATTTCTTGTTCAAGTTCGTCCTTAAAGACGGGATCTAATAAAGTTTGTGGGTTGAGACGCCAGGATATGTATGGTGGGTCTTCATGGGGTGGTATGAGAGTGAGAAGGACCGGAGAATGGTCCGAATATGTGCGGGAGAGGTGGGTCGCCTGAGCCATCCAGGTTGCTAGACCTTTGTCTATTAGCCAGCTGTCTATTCGAGACCATGATGAGTGGGCAGTGGAGTAACAAGTCCCTTCCCGGGCTTGTGGGTGAAGAGTTCTCCATGCGTCTATGAGGTCGTATTCCTCCACAATGTGTTTAAGAGCGTTCTGTGCGTTAGAGTAGTGATGAGCTGGGGGGCGTGGCCAAGCCGAGCAGCAAGATGGCCGCTTGAATCAGAGGCTCTGCCGGCCGAGCATACAATCCGGCATGAATCCTGCTAAATCCTACCAGTAAACCCTACCATAGAAGATCGCCTTGAATTAACAGCCGGTGCTGCATCCGCTGAGGCGTTCGCTGAACGGAGTGCGGCGGTGACAGCGGTGTAATAGAATCCGCAGGCCCGGGACGGAGCGGACGCTCAAGTGAGGGAGGCCCGGCTACGACACACACCGCCCTGCGGGTCGGAGGGAGAGCGGCGCCCGCACTACTGGAACTCCTGCAGGCAAAGTGCGGAACGCCGAGGCTGACCCTGAACCGCAGCGGGAAGACGGGGACCGCGAAGCGGACTCCGGTGCAGGCCCCCGCCCCTCCCCCACAGCAAGACACGGACTGAGCGGGTAAGACGAGCCTGAGACGCGGGAGGAGGGGGCGCCAAACAAGCGGAGCGCATATCTTGCACGTAGATGAGAGGCGCTTTATGCAGCGACGAGGAGAGCACACACGGGCCCATTCGCGCGGCCTCACTGGGGGGTCATGAAATTGGCGCGTACCGAGGGCCGGGTACGAGAGAGACAGTCGGCCATACTATAATCGGGGACAGAGATTGGGCACATAGAGGGACTTCCCACCGCTCTCCCACCTAAGCACCAGAGTTACATCATAGTAACACGGGAGATCTCCCGGCATGCTGCCGGACAGCCCTAGGAGAACCATATAACAGTGGAGGAAACGGTGGGAACCATATTGGGCCGTCTGGATGAGGCGCGTCACCAGCACACAACATTGCGGATACTTCTCGCCCCCGGCTGGCTGCTGAAAGGGATGCAAGAGTGAGGTGCGGACAGTTACAACCTTGAGCCATACAAAGTCAGAGTGGGCTGTACGCTCTGAGTGGAGGGGACGCGCATGCAAATAAACACTCCTGTACACACATTGACTGCGACTTGACGAGGTGCGGCCCCCATTGATATTGATCTCACCTTCATCGATCTACTGTAACGAGAGGAGGCTAACACACGCACTATCCGGGGCGCGCGGCGCCAGCTTCATTTCCATACTATTCTTCTGACTGTCTTGGCCTGCCTGACCTGGACGGGGACCTTCACAGTAAGACACACAATGGGCAAGACGGATGCTAAACAACCCAAGATCACCTTTGATAAGCGCAGTACCCGGCAGATGGATGGCGAAACGGTGGCGCAGACACTAGTGCCAGAAACCCAACTGGAGCAAGAACAAGAGGAGGACATAAAAACTATGCTGCGGGACATGAAAGGATGTTTGAAAGACATAGACTCCAAAATAGACACTCTCGCTGTAAGGATGGATCAAGTCTCGCAAAGAGTTGATAAACACGAATCACGCCTGACAGAGCTGGAAACAAGAGTCTCGGACAACGATGATCGAACTACGGAGACGCATGAACACCTCTTGCGCATGGATAAGGTGTTAGAAGTTATAAAGGCGAGAAATGAAGACTTGGAAGCCAGATCCAGAAGAAACAACATCCGAATTACTGGCATACCGGAATCCACAGCCATCACAAACATGGAAAAATATGTTGAGGCCCTCTTTCGGGACTTATTTGGGGCGGACCTCTCGGCCATGTTTCTGGTAGAGCGGGCCCATCGCACGCTGGGGCCGCGGCCTCCGCCGGGTGCCCTTCCAAGACCCATCCTGGCCCGGCTGCTTAACTATAGGGATAGAGACACGGCCCTCCGCCTGGCACGGGAGAGAGGGACGCTACAATACCAAAATAATGCCATCTCGCTATACCCCGACTTCACCCAGGCTGTTCAGAATGCGAGAGAGAGTTTCTCCCGGCAAAACGACTGCTCCAACAGGCCGGGCTAAAATACGCCATGCTCTATCCGGCCAAGCTTAGAGTCCACACCAATGGGAAGCCTTCTTTATTCGTCGATGCAGGGGCAGCACTGAAATTCGCCAAACAGCAACCGCGACAGCAACGAGCCAGAGAACAAGATAAAGATATTGCGTCACAAAGTCAGCTAAGTGACAATGACTGAACCAAGGGGAAAGGGCTTGCACCATCAGTGTCTCTGTAAATAACGCCTGATTGAGGAGGAAATATCCTTTACTGGGGTTTTTTATTTTATTTTTTATTTTTCAGAACTGTTTACATACATGAGCTAAGAGGGATTTAGGGTAGTGTAACAAGCTCGGCCACTCCGTTCCACTAGTGACGGAGGAGTTCGCCGGCAACCTCACGCCCCCTTGGGAAAATTCCCTATTGCTAAAAATGTTTGGGTTATTTGGATCTAGAGGGTGGGCAGTACAAAATCTCAACCTGATTGGGGGTTGGAGTGGGTGGGGGCGGGCGGGTAATGTTTGTTATTGTTTGTTGTACATTGCAAGATGTCTTATATCTAACCGCAAACATGCCACGACATGGACGAAACGGGACACACGCACTATTTTTGGGACAGGATTGGTGCATACAAGAATGGGGCTGAGCTTTGCGGCCACACCGATCACATTTGGGGATCAAAATACACTACCACTAACCTGACTGCCCTGATCTGCCTCACGTGGAACGTCCGTGGGCTCAATGACTATAGGAAAATGCGTCTAATACACTCACATCTCACGAGACACTCGGCCGCGATATGCCTCTTACAGGAAACCCACTTGAGGGGACAGGCGTGCGATAGGCTGAAATCAGGCAGATGGAGCGAAGTTTTCACCTCCTGCTACTCCAACTATGCACGCGGTGTGGCCACACTCATTAAGAGGGTATCCCCTGGCGTACAATAAAAGTAATCAGTGACACGGAGGGACGCTACGTGCTGGTTCATGGGGTACTGTTCAATCGAGAGGTCACAATCGCGAATGTCTATGCCCCTAACGTAGACGACCCCTCTTTCTTTCAGAAAGTATGGCACGCTATCCAAACACTGGGGGACGGGCCTGTTCTATGGGGGGGGGATTTTAACACAGTACTGTCGCTAAGCCTAGATAGAGAGGGTACATCACGCACACATCACCCGCAGGCAGCAGGGACATTAAAACAGATTATGGAAGATAACAGTCTCATAGATACATGGTGTAGGAAGGTGGAATCTGACTATATGGTTGCCCCCACTTTTTTTATGGTGTTTTGCTGGTTTATGACTTAGTTGGACTGGGACCCTGCTATTCAGGGCCCCAGTCTATCTGCTCTCTCTAAACGACATGGAGTGCACTCTAGGTGCACTAGTGATTGGATACTGTGGTGCCTTATGAGTCCCTAGTATATGGTACCTTAGGTGCCAAGGGCATAGGTACTTCACAGGCCTACCAGGGGCTGCAGCATATATTATGCCACCCCTGGGAAGCTGTCTAAATCTGACACCACAGGCCTGCTACTGCAGCCTGGGTGAGGTGGTGCTAGCACCCCTCACTGAGATATAGGTTTCCTATATCTCTCCTGCACACACATATAAACCTATCAGTCACCCCTAAGGCAGGCCCTATCAATCCTGAGGGCAGGGTGCTTGGCTTCTATGTGAGGGGGTGCCTCTGCCTGAGCAGGGCCCCTCTGCAGCTCTCAGAGTCTATTCTCTGGTGCTGTTTGTGGATGCGGTTAAAACCATATACTATTTAAGTGCATTATATCCTCGCGGTAAATGCTAACTTTGGAATGGCTGCATCAAAACATGTCGTGTTTGGTGTCAAACATCTTGGAATACTACCCCCCGCCAATCTTGGCGGCGGGAGTAGCATTCCACCCTTCTAGAGGGATAAGACATGTACCTGCTGTGGAAACGCGGTAGAATCCTAAAGAGCCCTGGCATCACAAAATGGATGCCACCAGTCACAGACACTGGGCTGCCCTCCTGCTGATGACCGAAACTCACAGTGGAGGAAGCCCAACAATAGGCATCCTGTCACAGGGAGGTGTAACCACCTCCCAGACAGGGTTTAGTGTATTGGGGCTGGGTGGGTGCACTCTTAGAGTGCTTTGAAGTCCTGCACTGGGGAGCAGAAGGCTCCTCTGTGCATATGCCAGTTCAAACCAGCTCAGGGGCTACCTGCCCCTGCTCTGGCGCGAAACTGGACAAAGGGAAGTGGGTGTAGCCACCCCTCCCTTGACCCTCCCATAGGTGGGGTCATAGAGCTAGTCCATCCCCTCTTTTTAGTATAAGAGGGGGAACCTTGCTCATTGCAAAGCAGATAACCCCTGGACGACGCTCTACAGAAGAATCCTGGCCCTTCGACGTTCCACTACCTTTGGAAGACAGAAGAATCTCCCTTGGAGTCAAGGAGTGACTCCCCTGCTTGGCAGGCACCAAAAACGACAACGACGGTCGCAAACTACGCCGCTCCCGCCGGAGTCCGAAGTCCCTGCAGCCCAAGAAGTGGATTTCCTGACCTCTCCCAGGCCATCGTGAGTCCCCAGCGAAGCTGAGGCAAGTGGACCCCACGAGTAACGAGGAACCGCGACCCCTGGGTACCGTGCACTATTGTCGAGTGCAACCCCTTCACAACGTTCTACGAACTTGTGCTTTGGACCACGTGTGGTCCCGACCTCCAGCAGGAATCCCTCCGAAGATCAGAGGCCTACACCGTCCCGAGTGACCGTGGACCCCTGTTGAGTGATTCCACCCGAGGTGTCTTCGCGATCCCTTGCCCGCTGGCTTGTGGGTCCCCAGAAGACTTCTTAAAGAAACCAAAGGGCTCCCCTGGTTGCTCCAGGCCTGCCCTGACTTACCCTCGCTGGGTGAGTTCCACAGACCTTGCTGGTCTGCGCCATCGACTTTTCTTCATCTCCTCGAGACTTGCTGCTGCCAAGGCTTGTTGGCTCCAATCGAGTTGCCGACACCGCAGTCAGCTGCAGACGTCGAGGGACACACCGAATCCAGCTCCTGGTCGTCGTCGACGCCTCCTGGACCACGTGGCTGAAGAGTCAAGGCACCCGCAACCGACCTGAAGCGACCGACGACGGTGGGCATCCATCTTCCTTGCCCCGGGTCACTGCCAAGTGACTTTGAACACTGTCCCCTCTGCTTTCAGGTCATCCTTCTTCAGAATCCAGGCTTGGATTCCACCGGACACTTCTTCAGCTCCCGCAAGCAGCAAGTCTTCTTTGTTCGCCATTGAAAACGACGCCGCGACCCGACACCAAAGGACACCTGTGCACCCGGCTTCCCTGGGTGAGGTAACTCCAGCACTACGGTGCTCCTGTGGGTGTGGGCCCTAGAACTACTTACCCTGTAAGTGACTTGCTTGTAGGTTCTCCCGAAGTATCCTAAAACTCTTTATTTCCAACCGCGACTTGCCCCATTGAAGTTAACGGCGATTCGCGCCTGTGTATCCACACTGCACGCGTCCCCCGTGGGTCCTTTACTTACCTGCCTTGGGTGGTTTCGTGAGGCCCCAGCACTTCTGAAGGCCCTAGGCCTTGTCTCCTTGCAAGTCGTTGTTTCTAAGTCTCTTACTTAGTATATGGTCTGGTTCGCCCCTAGGGCCCCAGCCATATTTTGTGCTTAACTTATTGTGAAACGTTGATTTGTGCATATGTTTGTCTTCTAATCTCATAAAGAGATTAGTAGAGAGTTATTTAGAAATAAATACATATATATTTGATATATATACCTGTGTGGTGTCTTTTCATTTGGTGATTCAAGAGATTATATGGTAAAACAAGCTGCTTTACATTCCTCCGAGACTTAGCCTGAAGGCTGCTCTCCACAGCTACCACTAGGATAGCTTTCTTTAAAAGGTTGTCTTAAACCTATCTACCATAAGAGTCGATTTGCCCTGGTGCAAGGTGTCCACTTTAATTAGTGAACAGCATATACCAGGCCAACTTCTCACACATGGCGACACCTACATCCGGATACTAAGGAAGGTACATGCATCACACACCAATACAGCGCTTGGTCTCGATTGGATTTCTGGCTCACAACCCCTGACTTGCATGCATGGGTAACTGCTGCGTCACATCACGCCCGCACATTATCCGATCACTCCCCAGTTACGCTGTCACTGCAGATTCCCGAGCCTTATAGACAGCCCTTCACATGGCGCCTGCCCAATGGGGCGCTGTTGGACTCCGTATTCAGGGAGGAACTGCACTCGCATATAAAAGAATATTTCGAGAAAAACACGGGGTCTATGGACTCGGAGGGAGTCTGTGGGAGGCATTTAAGGTGGTGGTTCGCGGACACTGCATAGCGGGACAAAGCAGAGTACTCAGGGACATAAGAGGGACCCTAGGCCGCCTGGAAGCGGAAATACACACACTTGAACAACAATACTACGCCGCACCGTCGGCGGACACATTGGGGAAAATTAGGAGTAAATTGACCTCTTACCAGGAAGACGCTGACAGGGAGCTACGGTTTTTACACAAACACGCGATTGCAAGATCCTACGGAGAGGGGGACCGTCCGGGGAAGACACTTGCGAATCTATTGAAGCCACCCAGGGGGCCACATACATCACATCGATACAGGACGCGGATGACAACCTGGTGCACTCCCCGCCCGAGATACTACACACTATGCGGGAATTTTACACCCACTTGTACACGTCCCAAACTACCCCTTCGGTTGCGATGCTAGAGGACTACTTTGATTCTATAGCACTAGTGTGGTTCAGCAATCACCGCAGGAATATATGGATGCCCCGTTCACGGTAGATGAAGTGAAACGGGTTATTGGCGGCATGCGGGCAGACAAAGCGCCTGGGGCGGACGGCCTTACAGCACGGTTTTATAAAGAATACTCTGAGGAACTTGCCCCCCGCTTACTAGCGGTGTTTCAGGAGGCGCTGCAGGTGGGAATTCTCCCCCAATCTATGAGAGAGGCGATTATAATCGCACTACTTAAACCGGACAAAAATCCCCAACTCTACGACTCATACCGTCCACTCTCTATGATAAATCTAGACGCTAAGATTTTCGCAAAGCTATTGGCGAACAGGCTCCAGCCCCTGCTCCCCTTGATAATACTACCGGATCAGTCCGGATTTGTTCCGGGAAGGGCGACCTCACACAATCTTAGAACCCTTTTCGGCCTACTGCATTACATGGCGCCGCACGTGCCTGCTGCGGCCGCACTACTGGACGCGTCAAAGGCCTTCGATTCGTTGGAGTGGGGGTTCCTTTTTCCTCTGCTCGGGCGGATCGGCCTGAGTCCACTTTTTATTAATTACATCCGACTGCTGTACACACGACCCACGGCACGCCTGCGAGTTAACGGACTGGTATCTGAGCCGCTAGATATCACAAGAGGGACTAGACAGGGGTGCCCCCTGTCACCGTTGCTGTTTGCAATTGCGACAGAGCCGTTGGCAGCGAGACTACGTCAGCACCACGCACAAAGGGGAATTGGACTCAAGACCCGGGCGATTACTGTGTCCATGTATGCAGACGATATCACACTTTATATGACGCATCCCAAGGAGAACTTGTCACCCCTGACGAGAGAAGTAGTGAGATTTGGAGGACTATCGGGTGTAAACATAAACTGGGGCAAGTCGGTGCTTCTCCCGCTTACACCTAGTACTCAGACATTTGACACGGATTACCCTCTAGTCTGGGCCTCGGGCCCAATTAGATATTTAGGGGTCTGGATTAGTACTGATATACAAGATATATGGACTGAAAATTATGGACGGGTGGTGCCTTGGATAGAAGATAGGATACGACGGTGGAGGGCTCTCCCTATCCCTGGCGGGCCGGATCGCCATAGCTAAAATGGTTATACTACCAAAACTTTTATATCTCTTTGTTAATATACCATTGCCACTCTCGGTGCAATTTCTTAAGCGACTCGGATCTCTCATGGTGGAGCTAGCGTGGGCGGGGGACAGCCACGGATAGCATGGGAAGTTTTGACTTTGCCGCAGGAACAGGGAGGACTGGCAGCCCCGGATATCGCGCTGTACGCATTTAGCGCCCAGGCACAATTTTTACATTATTGGACACACCCTACACCCTACCAACCCCATGTGGCCATAGAAACAGACAGAGCGGCCCCATTGCCGGTGTCCACGGCACTATACCCCCGTACAAGCGCACCCGCGGAGAGATAGACACGGTGCAGGTGATGAGATGGGCGTGGGACGGTCTACGTAAGAGAGCGCACCTTGAAGTGCTATATGCCCCATCCATGCCTATCCTAAATAACCCAATGTTCCCCCACTTATGGGGAGTAAGGCGAGCGAACGCGCAAGTGCGCACGGCCTGAGACTTAGTGGAGACCTCTACCCCAACGACACGTTCCTTACCATGCACCAGATGTGTGCCCCCGCAGCACCCACGGCGCTAGATATGTTATTATATTACCAGCTGAGAGCATCCTGCAAACGTAGATTTCCCACCTATCCGGCGCCGCCGCAGCCCTTGGCGGCGCTCGAGAACCTACTGGCGGTGGAATCGGGCGTAAGCTCATTACACGCATTTACAGAAACACACAACAAACATCGCCGGTGGCGACTCCCGCGTCACGGGTGGCTTGGGAGGAGGAACTGGGAACACCCCTCACGGACGAACAATGGAAGCTAAGCTGCGGGCAGCTAAAGCGGTTGTCACCCAACTACCGTCTCAGATTAATCCACTTCAAGTATCTCCACCGCTTGTACAGGACTCCCATACACTTACACAGAATAGGATTGCGGTCGGATGACTGCTGTTGGAGATGTGGCACACCGCGAGCAACCTTCCTACATTTAGCCTGGCACTGCAGGCAGATAGCTAATTTTTGGCTGGAAGTCTATCAGCACATAAAGCAGATCACAGGATTGGACATCCCATGCACACCGCTGACATCCCTACTTGGGGTACTCGAGGCGATAACCCCGAAATCCCGCAAGCTACCTGAAATACTTCTTCTGATGGCAAAGCGTCAGATAGCGTTACATTGGGGGTGGAGAGACCTCCGCTGTCCAAAGACTGGATTAAAAACGTCACGTACTGCAAGATACAGCTGTCGACCTACTGGGAATTGCAGCCGTCCAAGTCTAGACCAAAAGACATTTGGGAACCATTTACATTGTGGCTGAGTGCTCGGGCGGGAGAGGACTAATGTACTGTCTGCATATTCAATGTCAGGGAGATGGGAGCTGATTGGGGGACGGGAGGGGGGTTCTGCCGTAAACTAGAGACACCTGTTATCAAATTATATGCACTAATGAAAACCGGGGGTCTGCACCCCACGGGTCATACTGGGCCCTTATTATTTCAACGGAATGGACATGAAATGGCTATGTCACACCTAATTGTATGGACTACGACACTGCAATGTATATTTGTTTTTGTTGTTGAAAATGCAAATAAAAAGCAATTTAAAAAAAGAGTAGTGATGAGCTTGTGGATGTGATCTATCCAGTGTCTGGTCTACAGTGACATTAAAATCTCCCCCCCATATCAGGTGTGTAGAGCCTATGTCCATTATTTTGCCCCAGAGGATAAGGAAGAATTCCGGGTCATCGGTGTTGGGACCGTAGCATGAGACCAGTGTAATAGACTGTGCAGACAGCCTGCCCCACAGGATGCTGTACCGTCCCTGCGGGTCTCCATAAGATCCAATGGGGGTGTAGGGGAGTGTGCGTTTCATCAAGATTAGGGTGTCCCTGGCATAGGACGAGTATGAAGAGAAACATTTGTTGGACGCCCATCTGCTTGCGAATGTGGGAGATGCTGCTGGAGCCAAGTGTGTTTCCTGGAGCATGGCGCAGTGGATGTTGTGTCGGTCTAAGTATGACAGAATATGGCGTCGTTTACGGGGGTCTCCCAATCCCCGCACATTCCATGTTAAGAAATTATATTGCAGGGAGATGGGTCGAGTCATCATTGGAGAGTATAGAATAATGCGGACGAATAGCGCACATTACAGATTTCGGGCGTTCAAAGTCAATATGTATAGGCAAAGCAGTACAATAGAAAGTGGCATAAAAACAGTTCCCATTACCTCCCCCCTCCCACATCAGCATCTCCAATACGCTGTGGCCCCCACCTCCCCCCTCCCCATATTTCCCAAATTCCGCTACCCCAACTGGGGGTGGCTGGATAAACATTTTAACCATTTAGAGTGTACAATGTCTTAGGGGTCACCTGTAGGGTGGAGTCCAGAGGGCGACCAGTCTCTCCTCGCAAAGCGAGGGTGCTCGGGTAGTGATTGAGAGTTTCATCTCGTCGCTGTGGCTGTTACGAATCTGGTGTCTCCATCCAAGCTACTATGTGAGATGCATTTTTGGGGGGTTCCGCGCTCCTTCCATCTCGCGCAGCACAGGCCGGGCATCGCGGGCCGCTTCTGTTTCTGCTATGTGTTCTTATTAATTTTGGTTATTGGATTCTGATTCATTTCTGTTCAGTTCCAGGGTCAATCTCCTCAAATTTATTCGACATCAGATGTGCCACCGTCATCACCAGGTTGGTGGGCAGGGGACTGCTGGTTCGCGGGGTTGTTGGGTAGAGTTTTGAGGAAGTCTTGGGCATGCTGCGGGTTTGTAAAAAAGTGCTGCTTTCCCTGATGTGTTACCTTGAGGCGGGCTGGGATTAGCATGGCATAGGGCAGGTTGAGTTGTTGTAGTTTCTTCTTTACATGGAGGAATTTTCTTCTTTGGTCTTGGACGGCCATGGTGAAGTCGGGATAGATCGAAATCTCCGTCCCCTCGTGTTTTAGTTGTCCTTTTTCTCTAGAGAGGCGGAGGGCAGTGTCCCTGTCCCGGTAATTTAATAGCTTAGCTATGATGGGCCGAGGCGGGGTCCCGGGGGCCGGCCGGCCAGCCAATGAGCGGTGTGCGCGCTCGACCACCAAGACTGGGGAGAAGGACTCCCTGCCGAATAGAGTTATAAGGAGATGCTCCACATATTCTTCCATCTTGCCAGTGGCTGTCAATTCCGGTATCCCTAGAATTCGAAGATTGCTTCTTCTCGAACGAGATTCTAAATCTTCGTTTTTGGCAGCTATCACTTTCAGGACCCTCTCCATTTCCTGTGTGCGATTCATGGTGGTGTTAGTCGTGTCCACCAGATCCGAGATCCGTCGTTCCGCTTCGGTAATGCGATCATCATGCTTTTCCACCCTATGCGTAAGGACATCTAGCCTGGCGTTCATTTTTGATTCAATAGATGTCAGGCTCGACTGCATCACAAGTAACAGCTCTTTCAAATCCGCGGTAGAGGTGGTCGGCACGTCTGATTGGTCCTCATCGGGTTCTGTTTGGGAGCGGGCAGACTTACGGGTGTCAAAGTTAATCTTTGGTTGTCTCCCATCTGGTTTCCCCATGGCTGCTGCACGGTGGGGGCTACGGCGCGGCCGTGCCTGGGGACGGGTCCGTTGTATGCCGATGTCCAGTGAGCCCAATTCCCGGTGGCGGCGGCGCAGCGGTGACACGTGGGGAGGTGCCGGGAGCGTTGCAGACAAGCGTTAGAGAAGAGACCCCGTACGCAGATGATCACAATTAGCGGTAGTAGGAATTGTGTGTTGGCTACAGCCGAGGTCGCAGTTGCTCTCTGTGGGTTCTGTTCTTCGAGCCACTTCGGGCGAAGGTGGAGGATTAGAAGGGTGGAGCAGGGCAGTCTGGAGACGGTCCGTGCAGTGCCGTCAAAGGTACGCGTAGGCCAAAGCTCTGGGTTAAGCTCCTAATGGGGAGCTAGCGCCTCGTCGCTCTTTCATATACCCAGTGTGCTAGGTTATAAGCTGCTGGGTATGGCAGGTCGCAGTGTGCAGCAGTCAGGCAAGCTTCAGGGCAGTCTTGCAATCGCAATGCAAGAGGAAGGTGATATTTTTCCTTTTCCCCTCCCTCTGTGGGCCCCCGCTCACAGGGGGGTTTCAGATCTCCAGGAAATAGCACTCGCTGGCTTTGGGAGGTATCGTGGGCACCTAGATGGGAGCTCTTTATCGGTTTTTGCTGTTACGTGGTGCTTTCCCCTCGTGTTTTTCTCCCCAATTAGTTAAGGGAGCGAGTTGTGCTTACCTCCGCAGTTCAGCGGAGGGATGGGCCTCAGGTGCTCTTCGCGGCCCTCCCGCAGGGTGCAGTCTGTGTGTTGCCGGTGCGTTGGGAAGGGGAGGGCACCGGATCCAGTGCCCCAAATGTCAATAGGGCCTTGGCGGCGCACGGGTAGGCCGCCCGGCACTCGGGGCCCCGCCGCCACAAGCAGGGGGAGCGGACGCGGCCCCTCCGCCGCGAGGTCAGACCGGCATTCGGAGCTCCGCAGTAGCGTGGGCGCCTCTACGGCCGCGGGGGTAGCAGACTAGCGCGCAGCTCACTCACCGCTGGTACTAACGTCCGCTCCCTCCGTCCGCATTCGCGACCAGCGGTCCGGCCACCCCGCAGGGCCTCGTCTTCTCTGGCAGCGGGTCCCCGCCAGGTATTAGCGAGTCCGGTCTCCGCGCGGCGGGGCACCAGCCCTCCAGCTCCCCAGTGGCTCCGATGCGAAAGGACCTCGGCAGTGCCGGTTGCGTCACCGGTGTACCGATGTCCTCAGTTGCTGAAGCGGCAGTATCCCTTCGGCGGTGCTAGGGCGTCTCAGTGCAGGCTCCACATGGGATTCACCGCCATGTTGTCTATGCCGCCGAGCAGGAGAGCAGCCCAGATATCCTGAGTCCTAGGCAGAGACGCTGTCAGTGGTGCGGTGCATCGAGTGCCCCGGAGCAGCAGCGATCATGCAGGGTCGTTTATAATTTTGTGAGGTGAGAGATGACAAGGATAATTTGCGGATAAGTTCCCGGGCAGCAAGAGCCTCACGTAAGTGCGGCCATCTTGCTTGGCGCCCTCTAGCGCCCCCGCAATCATCATTAACTTGACTAAATGCGCTAGAGGTGTAACACAAACCGCTTATAGGTGTATGGCATGTATAGGTCAAACTGTCATTGCAATATGCTACAAATGAACTTGTTTTTATACTTGTAAATATCTTAATTTTAGCATAAATGTTATCTCTGATTTTAAATGGTATTAGTACTATGCATTTCCCCAAGCTTCAATACCGTATCTTTTGCTTATAATACTAACTTTGACAATTACATAGTTTCTTGTGTATATACAGCGCCACATTTCAAAATCAGTTTGTATAATGTGTCATATTGTATGTTTGACTGACATGATTACTGATTATATCGGCAAATTGCACAAAATCAAGTATTCCGTTTGTTTCAATTCAAAGCAACGTGTATTAAGCAATTGATGAGTAACTCATCCATGACTCAAATTGTACATGTAACCTTGAATTTTGTTAAGGCGCACCCAGCTATGATTTGATAATAATTGAATATTTTGATGTTAATCTAATCCGCTTGTATTTTACTTTATTTCTTCCTCTCCATATTATTATTTCTCACCAATCTTATTGTTGGTCTTGGGTACCTGGTTGAATCTATCTGTTCCTTAACTACATGCACTTATCTCTCCTTATTTCATTTTAATACACCTCGTTGTTTTTCCCTTTCCTACACATATGCCAATTTTTCTTTTACTTCTTTTCTATCCTGCACCTATCTCTTCTTTGATAACCCTGTGCTAATGCTTTTCTTACACTTGGTGCCGGGCTCCTGTGGAGGGGCCCAGCCGCTCAGCTTCGGCTAGAGCCGCCTGCACCATTGTTCTGGATTTTTTACGCCCGCTTGGGCATGTGGATTTGGCTTGGATGTTGCAACAGGCCAGCGGCGGGCGGGAGCGATGGAGCAAAGCATCCTAACTAGCCGCCATCTTGGCCACACCCCCTCATGGTTGATTTAAATGTGTTTAGTTTAGATTTGACCTCACTATAGAATGTACATTTAATTTGGAAGATGTGTTTTGAACTTTAAAAGTAGCATATATATTTTTGCTGAATTAACACGCATTTTAAAGTGTAGAGAAAGCTGAAATACACAGCTCGTGATTTAGTTTGCTTTGGGAAGTCTTAGCACAAGTCCTTGAGATAGGAATGTAATTCCTCCCCTTTCCTGTTTCTTCATGAAAGAACTTTTTATGATTTACGTTTTGTAGATTGATTTTATCAGTATTCAGTTGTTTAAACAAAGCTTTATTCATTTCATAACGTAGAGTGAAACTACAAAGCACACGTTTTTCTTATTATTGTAAAATGTATTCAAAGTTTCCCCCTAAAATAATACTTTCTTGCTGAAGTAAAAGTTTTCTGTTTAAATAAATTGTTTCTTTAGCAGGAAGAGGAGATGAAATCATTTAGAGGAAAATTAAAATGTGTTACAAGAACTGGCCTGATTGATAATGTGAAACTTTCTGCAACTTCAATTGGACTAAGTACAAAGACCAAAAGTCACATGTTTTGCAGAAATATATACTGGTTCCTAGCTGAGGGGTGTGGGGGCTTTTGCTTATTCTTTTTAGCAGGATGCTTGCAGAGTCACACAACTTTTTTTGAGTTCTGCAGAGAGAAGGGAAGGGCTGTGGGCAGTTCTGCGAAAAACAGGGAGGCAGATAGAGTTGAAGCTCAGCGCGAAGAGAGGAAATCAGCTGTACGAGTAGGATTTAGATGCAGACTTTTTGCTAAAAACCCCAAGTTTTATGTTTTGACTAACTGGCTTTGTAAAGACGTATTTGTCTTATGCATTTATTTCTCTTTATGGGAGATTTAGCAATTATTAATTATTGATTTAGCTTCATGCTAAGCTCACTCTTGCATTATATTTCTTCAACTCTTTATGAGTTCTGACTGACATTTATGCCTAATTTTTCCATACAAATAGGGATTTCTTCCTTTATGGAGGGTTTTCTATGCAATTTATAAAATGGTCTGTATTGATTTCAATTTTTTTCCTATTACCAATTCTGTAACCCGATTGATATCTGACCATTGAATGAAGAGTCAGAGAAACTTACATTTGATTGGAAAATAGATCCCTTTAAAACTACTCAAAACTCTCATTATTGCCTTAAATATTTATTTGCATTTGTTTGCTCATGTTTATGTAAAGTCTCCTTTTTGGTCATCACACAGTGGCAAAGGTTCATCACCTTTGAGCGGAAAACAAGGGTGGTGGTGTTTTGCATTGAGAGATTACCATGAAATTTCCGCTTCATCACCAACACTCGGAAGATCTGGAGGATTGGTTTTAAGATAATCAAGCCACAATTCACAAAACAAACTCCCCCCAAAAAAACACAATTCTCCTTTCCATCGACTGACTTTGCCACCACATTTACAAACAGTCAATCACATTTAAGTATCTGAAGATTACAAAGCCTTGCCAAGGAGAACAGTTTATGGGCTTTTCCTCCTTCTCATGATTTAAACACTTTCTCCCTCCACTAGCAAAAGACACTGCAAAAGGATAAATACCTTCCTCAGTCATGCCACCATCACCAAAGTCATCATTAAAAAAAACAACGAATAATCCCAGTGTCCTGTGTAACTATTCTCCAACGATTAATCTTTAGTTTACCAGCAAGATCATGGAGGTACATGGCAAACAATTACAAGAGTATGATGAACTGAATCAAATTCTTCATGACATCCAGTAAGGGGCCAACTTCTTGCCATGAAAGAAGATAAGAAAACCGCTCTAATACACTTTGGCAGCAGTGCTGATCACATAATACTGTAGGAAAAGCTGGAACACTTCTTTGCAGGCACAACTGGGCCTGCCTTTTCGTGGATACAATGTTTTCTCTCCAACGGCAGTCAAAAAGCAGGATCAGGTCAGCTGCCCTTTGGCATACCAATGATTCTCCCTCTTATGCATGCTACTCAACATACCAGGTGCGCTTACAAATGTACATGTACGACATGCAAATCAAATTCCTGCTAGCCAAGCAACCAAATAATCCCAAGATCAAATTGTGCAGTTTATGTTGACTTGATAAACAAGAGCATAAACTGGTACAAAATGGAGATCCTGTCATTTGGAAATCTGAACTTGACCAATCATCCTAGATCTGGTCTGAGAGTGTAGGAATCCCACCCCTATGATCCAAAAAGTTAGGAAGCTTGAAGATATTCATTTTGAAATTCCTGCAGCCCTCTTCCCCATAAACCGTTTAGCTTTGACTTGTAAGAATTGGTTTCTAGTTTGTGGTTTCGCTATTTCCATTGCATCAGTTAATAATTCAATACGCAAATCCCTTTCTTAGAATTCAACATGCTTTTTTAATTGTTCTTTTTTAGCATTTCATACAAAGCCAACTGAATCAAAAATATCAAAATTAACAAGGACCTTTTTCAAATAGACAAACTATGAAACATTTGATACATAATTCCGTATGGCTACCTCCTCCCACTGCCGTGCGCGTGCCCGCCCACACACCATTCCGCACCACAGCGTCTGACGGCCGCCATGGGAGTTCCTGCTACGGGAGCTACAGGAGCTACGCTGCTGGTCTAGTCTACAGGGGTTGGTGTCTGGTGGTCCAGAGATCCCAGAAATGAGAGAGCCTGCCCTGTCCTGGATTTGGGATACCGCTGGTTGCGGACCTAAGCAGCGTCACAGCTTTCACCCTTACTCTCCCTCTGCTGAGGGAGCAAAGGCAAATGGGATGGGACATGTGGCATGTGACTGCAGATAAGATGTTTGGCCACTGGGGCCACGTAGGAGCTTGATCACCCTGCCTGCCCGTGCAGAACTGAGTGCCTGCTGTCACTGGGTCTGACCCATCCGTTGGAGGGGAGTGATTATCAAGTGTTCGGCAGGGAGGTGGGTGCTTCTTTGCGGATCTGAAATTCGCAGTGTCTTTCGTTGCCAATGACCCTGACCTTGGACCTCATTATCCCTCGAAGCAACTGGAGAGAACAAAGAAAATAAACATGTGACCAAGACTCTTTGGAGGTCCACTGGTGTCTGTCGAGGCTGTGAGTTCTGTGAGAGATTATTGAAGCATGGCGGGCTGGTGTCCGTTTAAGGCAGTTGTAAGCGGAAACCTGTTCTAGATGGTTTGTGGCGTGTGGGTGGAGGTGGCGGTTTGCAACCTGGGGAGGAGGTAAGTGACTGGTGTTTGACTTTGGTCGGTCTATCCGCCTATTTGTTTCTTTGCCCTTGCCTTCTTTTTCCGGGCTCTTGTCAGGGCTGTCATTGTCTAGTTGAGTGACTCATGGGTAAACGTAAACAGCCACACAGGAGGAAAAATGCCTCAACCTCCTCTGCAGCGGGAACTACACTGGACTCATTCTTGGTGCGGGCTGTTAGAGTAGTGTGAAAGGAGATCGAACTGGCAGCGAGAACACTGTAGCTGAAACGTGGAGAAGACCTAAGCCTAGTTACCTCTTGGTTAAGATCTCCTCTACCGCAACCTGTAAGAACTGCTCATATTGAGGCAGTCCCAGTTCTGGAGGGTGCTTTGTCTGGCCCAGGTGGTGCTATTGCTGAAGCAAAAACGGAAGCGGAAGGGGCGGGCGGGGGGGGTCTGCTCCAAATGCATCCAGACTACTGTCACTCACATTTGGTCCTAAGCCCTAGTCTGAGTCTCGGTCCTGGTTCCGGGTCCAAGCGAGCCCGCAGTGAAGAATAGGAGGAAGCTGAAACCAAGCCCAGCCTCTATCACGATTAAAAAACCAGGGGGGGGGGGCAAAACTAGATCTACTCAGCAGAACCCGGGGGTCTGCATCAACCAGCTTCCCCTCCAGCTACCTTACAAGACATTGGCCAGGCAGAGCTAAGTGTGCTCGGAGATATATTAGTAGATACAATAAGAGGTGTCTAACTTCTGCCATTGCACCGATCCTGGAGAGACTAAACAACCTAGAAGGGATGATTAAATATCTAATCTCTAAGAGTAAGCCTACCTCTGTTCTCCCAGCTTCTACATCCCCACATAATTCTATAAATCCTTTAAACAACCCTAGTGCCAGGGAACTTCATCGGGTGTAGTGCTAGAGGCACTCTTGTGGTCTGACACCCTGTGATGACCTTTGACTACCATTATTTTAATTGACTTTGGTGTTTTATTTTATCCTAGCCTGAATGTACGACGTCCTGCATAGGCCTTGTTTCTCTTAAAGGTTTCTTTCTAGTAATTTTGCAGTCTTTCAGTGGGCGCTGTCACGGAGTAGGACAGCCTTGCCAAGAACATAACGTGTGGGATGTGCATTAGAAAGCATGAGAAAGGTGTGGAATGTACTGTTTGGTCTCGAAGTGCAGTGTTATGAGCAGTGGTGCACAAATGTGCACTGTGTTGTACATTGAGAGATGAAGTATGTGATGCTAAAAGCAGTGGTGCACAAATGTGCATTGTGTTGTACATTGGTAGTATTAAGTTCTTACTATTGGCTTTGACATGGCCTCATGTCATCCTGAATTCTGACTCTGCCTGGCTTGAGCTTTATCTGCGTGCACAGCCACGCTTGCAAGTTGTTTGGGTTAATTACTTTCAAGGATTGTTTTGTGAGAGACTGTTTAATGTACCCTGGAAGGCTTTCGTGAGCTTCGTTAAGATAAAGGCTGGAACATGCGAGAATGTAGAGGGAACGTGGGAACTCCTTCCAGCCATGGAAGGCTTGCTTGGAAGCTGGCCAGTTCCAGTAAGATTCCTTTGGCGCGGGGAGGAAGACTCTCGAATCTTCTAGTGTGTATTTTGAGATTATAAAGCTGAGGGTTGTTGACTTAGAAACCGGGATTTTGGAATCCGAAAGGGGACGGACGCGTCTACTTCGGTACAGTGGAACCCTGGTTGCTAAGGCTCTTATCCCCGGCTGTTAATCCCCCGGTCAGGAGTGGGCTAAGATGCAGTATTTGCACCAGGTGAAGTGTTGAGTTTTGATTATTGCCATTGTGATGCGTGGTTCCAGTGGCTTTAATCATTTGAGGCGTTTTCTTTGTGATTTAGTGTATATATCTTTCTGATCTCTTGCAGGACGTCCATTATATTTCCTTGAGTCTGATCTCATATTATTTGCTGCTTGTTTATTCATTAGAATTATTCATGCATTTAACTGTTGCATTTACCAAGTGTGTTATTATTGCTTGCACATAAATATATATATATATATATATCTATCAAGAAAGGATTTGCCGAGCCCAGTTAAGAATCATTTCCAGCCATTTAATGCATTTTTCTGCAGCTCCAAACCTTACGCGTTTCGGCTTTGTTAAGCCTTGTTCACAGGTAGGCAACAATTACAAAATGATTGCGAGTGCTCTAATTTATCAGGTCATATGACTTTCCGTAATAGCACCACAGGTTCCAAAATGCATCAGTTTTCATTTGTACACACGTGGAAAATGTCATTCTTTTGCTTAATAGCATTCTATACCATCGTTGCACTGTTGTAAAAATAGCATTTCAAAATAAAGTGTCTGTGTGCCCAAAATTGTCACGGAGCAGCAGCATCATCGTAATTTTAAAATGGCAGGTTGTTCCAAACAGTCCAAGTGAGGTGTACCCTCACTTATCTCCCTTTCTCACCTCTGCTAACCAAAATAACCACGGCAGTCCAACGGTTTGGCGCAGGGTGAGCGGGTCATGCCCCCACGAGTGTCAGCAACACAAAAAATGAAAGCTCCATACTGGGGGCCCCCAACCCTGCAGGGCGGCTCCGGCGGCAGCGGGAATGGAGAATCCCGTCGTTTTAACATCAAGAAAGGATTTGCCGAGCCCAGTTAAGAATCATTTCCAGCCATTTAATGCATTTTTCTGCAGCTCCAAACCTTACGCGTTTCGGCTTTGTTAAGCCTTGTTCACAGGTAGGCAACAATTACAAAATGATTGCGAGTGCTCTAATTTATCAGGTCATGTGACTTTCCATGATAGCACCACAGGTTCCAAAATGCATCAGTTTTCATTTGTACACACGTGGAAAATATATATATATATATATATATATATATATATATATATATATATATATATATATATATATATATTTGAATGTTATTTTGGCATCTGGGAAAGCCTTTCTGTTAGAGAGCATTGCATAAATAAACCCCAAGCCTGATTCCAAAAAGAGAGTCTTTGCATTTTGTAAAATAAAACCCTTTTCTATGTGTTATGTTTTGTCTCCTGCTTCGCCGTGTTTGAGCCACCGCGTGGGAGATTCTGTATTATCTGAAAGGCGAAGCAAGACAGGGGGGTGAGGTGGGGAGGGTAATGATCAGCCCCTGAGTTTACACAGGAACACAGGTCCCACCCCCTCCTCAAACAAGTCTTCAGCCACAGTAAAGAGAATTGATACAGCTCTGAGGGATCCCCTGTCGCAGGCCAGACAGTCGTGGAGGGATAAAAGATTCACCAGCCTATGCTGACCATTCTCACTTTCAGCAGTCCCTTCGACCAATGCACATGAAGTCTTACACTTGCCGCCAGAGTGTTACCTCTACGTAGCAGTTCTGGTGAGGGTACCCCCTGTCGCAGCACACACTGATGAAAATTACGAGGCTCTGAAAAATAAAGTTTGACACTGGCTAGGGAGAAACGCCGCACTGACGAATTGGGAGTTTGACAACATCCTCAGGGTGATGATAGTCTGCTGAATCGGGCCTTCTCCAAAGGCTTTGAAAGGGGACTGTATTGTGGTCTGCTGTAGGTTTCTAGAGCTGGCGCATCGTCTGATCAATTTTAGTACTAGGAGTGGGGTCAAGGGTTCTCCTGATCCGCTTGTTGTTGTTCCCCTGGATTTCTTTTATCGTGTAGTTGCACTGGGTATCCAGGGGAAAAGGGTGGTCTCCTTGCCTCACCCAAGTGTAGACTCCTGGAGAGCTTATATGATCCCTACGTATAACAGTTTCCAGATACACTAGGAACTGGATACAAATGACTGGCTTGATCCCTATGTGGCCCATTCAAAAGAGCAACGTCTCTGTACAGTAGGTTTTGCCAGACCGGATCCATCCATAGTACTCTTCCCCCAACAGAGCTGGCTGCCATGTCACTGACAGCAGTTCAGGGTTATTAAATGAAGGCTTGCTGGGCTTTGGAATCATTGAGTCCCTGGCATTAATGATCTCTTCAAACGAACCCCCCCCCACGATTCAGCCAGCCGCCATTCTAACTGAAGATAACCCTCCCACACAGTGTACAAAGGGTTTGCGTATTCTCTTCTGGAATGTGGCAGGGATCCGCAAAAGATTTCCAATAATGACTGGTTACATTTTGTTGAAACCTTTGACATCTAATGTTGTCCGGAAACATGGGACTATGAGCATATTACAGTAAACGGGTTCAGGTCATTTTGTTCATCTGCTGTTTATTCATCAGATTGCAGGTGGAAGGGTGGTCTCCTAAATCTGGTATCAACTGTAGTGGGGAATGTCCAAGTAAAGGAATTGTTTTTTAATCCTCATTTTCAACTGGTGAAGATTTGGTACCCAAAAGAGTTTGAGATAATCTTAATCAATTTTTATTATAATTACTTTGGGGCTCAACCGGTGGGGATTGTTGAGGATTTGGAGCAAATTTTCCAGGAGAAAAATCGATAGATACTTAAGGAGGCTTCTCTAATATGGGTGGGTGATTTTAATATAACAAAATGTCTCTATAGTAGGAATCATGTGTGTAGTATTTATAATGGGCTGGGTGAGCCTGCTTGTCACTTTAAGCACTCAGCGTATGGGGAAGAATTATTAAGGCTAATCCTAGTGAATAACTTGACCTTTGCAATGGATTTAATGGCAGAAAACCAGATAGATATTCCAACATTTGTGGGAAGAGGCAAAGGAAACACCATTGACCATATTCTAGTGTCAGATAACTTGGCCCTCTGATAAACAGAAATGCTTGCCTGCACACCTTTACCTCCCCCTAGGCCTGGCAAAGCACAGCCTATGTTCTATACCAAAAATAAGGGGTGCACAGAAAATGGCAACATGTTGATCCTAGCAAAAGTCTCACAGAAGTGGTGAGCAAAAATTATATGAAAATCTTAAATTGCTAGGGAGAAAACGGAGTCCGATACTGTGTGTGAAAGTTTTACAAGGATTTGTAACTCAATTTTGGATTCCCGGCTGATTAAGAACCCAAGGTTGGTACGCCCTGTTTGCACATGGCTTAATTCAGAATGTACAAACACCTATAGAACTTTAACAAATGTAACAAAAAAATCCCACAGGATCCAGTGGAGGTGAGTGAGGCTAGGAGAAATTACCAAAAAGCTATCGAAAATAGAAAGGCTGAAATAAGAACCAAGGCTTGGGACGACCTGGAACAAGCAGCCCTGAAAGATAAGAGCCTTCTGGGAAATAGTGAATAGGCCCTTTTTCACCAAAAGCCAGAGTCAGCCATTGACTTGCATATAATGGAGCAAGAATGGGGTGCCCATATTGCAAAAATATTTAACCTTGAAACACCTGGGAAAAATCCAAGGCTACCTGCTGAGCCCGTGCAACCAGCAAGGCACTAGTTGATTTTGGCAAATCCATATCTGTGGAGGAAGTACACACAGCTATACTCCGCTCAGCATCAGGGAAGGTAGCAGGACCAGACGCAGTACCAGTGGAATTTTTTTCAACACAATTTAGATCTCTGGGCCCGCTGCTCACAAATGTTTTTAGGTCTATAATAGTTGGGGGGACAATTGAGTCATGGAGGCAGTGAGTTACAGTTCCTATATATAAAAAGGTTGATAGGAGTGTTCCATCTAACTGCCGCCCGATTGCACTGCTTGACTGTTTGGGTAAAATCTTTGGCAGGGTCATTTTAGAGAAGTTGGAAGCTTGGGAGAGTGAAAACTCATTTTTTGACCAAAGCACAATTTGGGTTTCGCCCAGGAATGGGTACTACAGAGCAAGCTCTGAATCACTCCCTAATTGTGGGTAAATATGCCAAGGACAGGAAAGGGGCCATACAAATGGCCTTTATGGACCTCTCCTGTGCCTTTGACTTAGTGCATAGAAATAAACTGTGGGACATCAGGAGACTTGCGGGAGTGGATTCATCCCTATTGCACATGTTAAAAAGTCCATCAAGACACAAATATGAGAGAATGCTACTCTTAGTTAGACGACCAGACTCCCCCCATCCAAGTTACCCGTATGGTGAGACAAGGCTGCATCCTGTTGCCCATTTTATTTCTTTTTTAAATTAATGCCCTTGACTCCTTTTTATTAGACTGTGTGAGAAGTTGGCCTGGTATATGCTGTCCACTAATTATAGTGGGCACCTTGTACCAGTCCAAACAACCCCTTATTGGAGATAGATTAAAGACAACCTTTATTGAAAGCTATCCTAGTGGTAGCTATGGAGAGCAGCCTTCAGGCTAAGTCTTGAAGGAATGTAAAGCAGCTTGTTTTACCAGTCTATAATCTCTTGAGTGACCAAATGAAAGAGGACCACACCAGGTATATATATAAAATATATGTATTTAGTCTTAAACACACCCCTCTAGTCTCTTTATGAGGCTAGAGTTCGAAGTACATTAGATACAAGTCAGTTATCAACAGTAATAGCACAAATACACGTTTGAGCCCTAGGGGCGTACCAAACCATATACCAATAAAAAGTGGTATAAGAACCACGACTGAGCTAGACACAAGGCCTAGAGCCTGTAGAAGTGCTTGGACCCCAAGGAACCACCCAAGGTAGTGACACAGGGGACCCACGGGGACGCGTGCAGTGTGGGAACACAGCCGCGAGCCACCGTTAACTTCTATGGAGAAAGTCGCGGTTGGATTTTTAAAAGGAAAGGACACTTAGAGGAGGACTTGGAGCAAATCCCTTTAGAACTAGGCAGTTCTAGAGTCAATACCCACGGGAGCACCGGAGTACTCGAGTTACCTCACCCAGGGAAGCCGGGTGCATAGGTGTCTTTTGTCGTCTGGTTTCGTCGTCGTTTTCAATGGCGATCTGCTGCAGCAGGCTGCTGGTGACCAAGTCGAAAGTGTCCGGGTGGATCGAAGATCTGAAAAACCTGAAAGCAGAGGGGACAGAGTCTGGGTCACTAGCCAGTGACCAGGAAGGAGATGAGCAGATGCCCACCGATGTCGGGTGCTTCAGGTAGGTTGACGGTCGTCTTGACTCTTCAGCCACGAGGTCCAGGAGGCGTCGACGACGACCAGGAGCTGGATTTGAGCTGTCCCACGACGTCTGTCGATTGCTGAGGTGTCGGCGACCGGATTGGACCCAACAAGCCTTGGCAACGGCAAGTCACGTGGAAACAAAGAAAGGACGTTGATGCAGACCAGCAAGGTCTGGGGGACTCACCCAACGAGGGTAAGTCAGGGCACGTCTGGAGCAACCAGGAAAGCCCAAGCAGAAGAAGAGTTGCCTTCGGGAGGGCCCACTAGCCAACGGACTAGCGACCGCGAAGGAGCCTCGAGTGGACGCACTTGGAGCTGGCTCACAGGACACTCGTGGAGTGGAGGCCAGTGATCTTCGGTGCAGTCGGTGCTGGAGGCGGGGGCTACTCGGAGCCCAAAGCACAACTTCGTGGGAGACCAGGAAGAGGATGCACTTGCAAAAGTTCTCGGTGTCCAGGGGTCACGGTTCCACGTTACCCACGACAGCTACGGGCCTCAGCTTCGCTGGGGACTCAGGGCAGCCTCAGGGAAGTCTGGAAATCCACCTCTGGTGTTGCAAAGACTTCGGCGTCCGGCGGGAGCTTCAGCGATGCAGACTGGACAATTGCTCCTTAGGTGCCTGCCAAGCAGGGGAGTCACTCCTTGACCCCAAGGGAGATTCTTCAGTCCTCTAATCTTAAAGTAGAGCGTCGAAGGTCCAGGATTCAGTGTCAGAGTTTCGTCCAGGGTAATCTAAAGTCCTAAGGACTGGGGTCCCATACTTATACTAAGTTAGGGGGTTGGACATACTCTGGGGACCCACCTATGGGAGGGTCAGGGAAGAGGGTGGTTACACCCATTCCCTTTGTCCAGTTTCGCGCCAGAGCAGGGGCAGGTAGCCCCTGCAACCGGTTTGAACTGGCTTATGCACAGGGACACTAAGTGTGCCCCCAGTGCAGGACTTCAAAGCACCAGAGAGTGCTCCCGCCCAGCCCCAATACACACTATCCTGTCTGGGGAGGTGGTTACACCTCCCTTCGACAGGAAACCTATTGTCCAGGCCTCCCCTGCCGGAGTTTGTCAGCAGCAGGAGGCCAGACCCGTGTCTGTGGCAGCGGCATCCATTTTGTGATGCCAGGGCTCTGGAAAGAAGTTACCGGGTAGGCCGGTGGGTACATGTCTCTCCCTCTAGAAGGGTGGAATGCTACCCCCGCCGCCAGGACTGGCGGGGGGTAGTATTCCAAGATGTTTGACAACAAACACGACATGTTTTGGTGCAGCCAGTCCAAAGTTAGCATTGTACCGCGAGGATATAATGCACTTAAGAGTATATGGTCAGGCTGTACCACAAACAGCATCAGAGGAGGGACTCCGAACGCTGCAGAGGGGCTCTGCTCATGCAGGGGCACCCTCTCACATAAGAACCAAGCACTCTGCCTTTAGGATTGTAAAGGCCTGCCATAGGAGTGACTTATAGGTTTATATGTGTGTGCATTGGTAGTGATACAGGTAGCCTATATCACAGTAAGGGGTGCATGCACCACCTTACCCAGGCTGCAGTAGCAGACCTGTGGTGTCATTTTGGCTGGCCTTCCAGGGGTGGCATAATACATGCTTCAGCCCCTGGCAGGCCTCTGGGGTACCTATGCCCTGGGTACATAGTATACCATATACTAGGGACTTATAAGGGCACTCCAGATTCCAATCAGAGATGTGCCTAAGGCACATGGAAACCATTTTAGAGAGGAAGCAGCTAGGCTGGGGTTCTGATTAGCAGGTCCCCAGCCAGACTAAAGTCGAAAAACAGTGAAGCATCAGCAAAAAGTGGGGGTACCCATGTGAAGCAGATCCTACTCTCCTACAGACTGTACCCCTGACGCCCAAAAATTTGTTTGCGCCCAGTCCCGGTTTTATTATGCGAGGTTGATGCTGTCCTCCTGGTCTGCACCGCAAATGGTCTGCAAGCTCTTTTAGATGGGTTTTTAGTTTTATGCAGGGGTTAACCCTTAAGGTAAAGAATGATGAATTCTACATTTTAACTTGTGGGCCAAAGACCACCCGTTCAAAGCTGTTTTTTTAGTGGCTATACACTACTAAAGAAAACAGATTTTAGCTATTTGGGCTTTCTGTTTAGCGTCAATTTGAAGTGAGACCATCTGATTCTTCAAAAATTCCAGTCGTTGGAGGTGGCCTGCGAATCCTTGTTTAGATTTGCTAAACTTTTACGTCACAATCCCCCCAAGAGAACTGATGCTATACAGAAGTAAAAGCTTATCGGTTGGTACATACTGTGCGGGAGTCTGGGGACATACACCTGCAAATACCCTCCAGGTAGCAGAAAACAAGTTTCTAGCAAAGCTCTTAGAAATTCCCAGATCCACAGCAAGTTTTATTATTCACAAAGAAATGGGCCTTGATTTTATAGAAGATAAGGTAGCCTTGGCACCCATTTTGTTGTGGGTTAAAATCCTGTCCACTTCGGAGCTAAGCTTTACTCTGTGAATATTAGAGGATTATCTGAACAAGACTAACATGCTAACTTTGTTATTCTGTACTTTATACTCCGCTTTTTGATCCCTATTTTTATGCCCAATTTTAGTAGGGAAATGTTTTAAAACCCATCAAGAAGGTTTGTTTTTACAACGCTGTGAGTCTCCTACAATCTGTTTCACAGTATTACATTTTATTACCTAGGCGAGGGGTTTAAGGAAAAAGTATGCCGTGTGACACAGCCATGTCTCAACGGAAAGACAATTGATGATGTGTAATTGAGTAATTTTATATTTCTGATTTTATTGTGTGTGCTCCGTGTGTAACTTGTTTTATCTTGTGCTTTTATGGTCCTGTCGACCGAATACAGATTTGACTGACTGGTATACAATTCTTTTGCAAGCTAGGCAAGGATAGAACAAAGAATTATTAACTTCTGCTGAACAGCTTAACAGTCACCAAATCAAAATGCACTACTGAAAAGGAATGACGCTCTGTATGCATGAATTGTATACATTGTTAACAAATTGATAAAAAGAAATGTTGAATTGCACCTAAAAATGTGGGCAGACATATATATCTTTAACTACTCTATCATGTGCTACGTTAAATGTCCAAGAGGACTAGGAAACCAGGATGAGTTCAGCACTGCTGATCTGCATGTAAAAGGCCATTGCTTTTGAAAAGCAAGAAATCCATAGTGGTGACACATTTTGAAGAGTATGGCTATAATGTCAATTAAATTATTTTTAAAAGCTGTGATCACTGAATCCTTCATCTAGAAATGCACCCCATATATAAAGACCAGAAAGGGTGTCAGGCGCTGGTGTGTTCTGGCACCCTTTCTCTTTAGTTTCTATATTAATGGCTTGGAAGACTCCCTGATTAAAGCGGCAGCAGATCCCCCGAGAGTTGGGACTCGACAACTTCCTGTTCTAATGTATGCAGACGACTGTATACTCATGGCACAAACAGGGAGGGGCCTTCAAAAACTGTTAAACAATTGTGTGCATTTTATGACGGATTAAGGCCTCGCTACTAATGAAATCGCGTCCTATGCCATTTTATGTGGCCGCCCAAAAAGTAGGTTAACTCTAATCTGCATAGGTGACACCTTACTCAAATGGGTCTCAACATTCACTATTTGGGGTTGCCCTTTGACAACAAAAGTATTAGGGGTCATTTGAAGTCTGTGAGGGGTACACAGTTTGAACAAGCAATGGCTTTACTATTTACATTTGCATCCAAGCTGGGATCCATGCCCCTAGAGGCTCCTATCACTGTTTTTAAAGCCAGACCTGTATCTGGAGTCTGGGAGTATACCAGCTGCTCGCAACTCTAGATTAGCATTAACAAATTTGTGAGAGGATTGCTGTGACTGCCGGGCAGTGCTCCTGCGCTTGTAGCTCACAAGGAAGTAGGCATCCAGTATCTGGGTCACATAGTGGGAATTGCACCAACAGTGCTTTGGCTTTCAGTTTGGGCCAGGTCGGAAGCAGCATTGACTCAGTCACAGTTGCATGACTGCTTGGGACTTTTAGGGTCGCTTAAGTAAGTCAAGGAGACCCTACTGGAAATTGATAGATGTGACCTCTTTACGAATCCTGAGTGTATTAATTCCAGTGATAAAATAACGATTAGAAGGGAACTCTCAAAGCATCTAGCAACGAAGAGAATAGAGGACAAATAAAAAAAAAAAAGGAACAGTGGCATCGTTTTTTTCCTTCTGATAAGGTTTGGATTAGGTCTGACCCATTGTTTAGTGGCTTACCCCTCTAACGTGTGCAAAAAATCTGGTACTCTGCCCTTGCATCTCTATTACCCCCCCAATTGCAACTTCACATGCTGTTCTTCTGTGGCCTATATCAAGTCCACATAATTCATTTTTCAATTTCTCTATTAAAGTCACTCAACATTAGGCAGTGTAAAGCAGATATGTTAAACCTTTGATTGCTGCAAACTGACCAAGTATACATTGGGATGCATCACTATTTTGCTGCTGTGGTGAAAGCCAGAAAGGTTGGCAATTAAATAGGTTTCTGTATATGTAATTTTAGATTATTTAATTCTATATGCATCTTTGCAATTGTTAGGAGGGTTATGAAATTGATTAAAAAAGATTTGCCTTATGTGACTGTCTTAATGACTATGTTGGTATTTTAATCTGATTGTGGTAGAAAATTGCAAATCTTTTTTTATGTGTGCTATGCTTTTATGGTTCATTTGCACAAAATAAAGCTTATTTTGATTGACTAATTGAACTACTGTATCATTGTTGTAGAAGAAAGCACGTCCAGTTCCAAGGTAGATTAGATAAGTAGGTTTATTGAGTAAGAGGTTATGAAGAGCCCCACCAGGAGCAGCCTTCCTGCTGCTCAGCCCATCCTCCAACTGACTCTCACTCACCAACATTCCACAGCCACCTCACACACCAACATTCCACCACCACAGTCACACTGGCTGAGCAGCAGTATAACATCTCCTTTCTTTTCACAAAATAACACAGGAACTCTTGAATGCATGTTTAAAATGCAACAGTGAGAATTAATGTGAATGCATAAAATTACAAGATGGAAGATATTTTACGCACAACATGTCGTAACACACTAAATGCAAAAGTGCATACAAAGACAGATGGAAAACATTGAATGCAATTAGTCATTACATAATACTTGCAAAATAATAATGATAATAATAATACACTCACCCTCCAGAATACACTCACCCCAACCATCTCCCTTTCTAACAAACAAAACAAACACTCTACCACACCACAAAACCTCAAACAAACCAAAGTACCACAGTACATGCCGGCTGGCCAGGCTAACATAAAAGTAGTACGTAGGGCACCAACCACAGGGAGCGGCAGGGAACCATCCAGAACTTAGTAAGTGTGGACCTCACCAAACATAAAGCATCTATACTGCCCTTCACCCAAACCCGTAGTAAGGGTGGAAAGTGTGGAACACAACTCCACATGAACCATGTGGCATCTATACTGCCCTTCACCCAAACCCGTAGGAAGGGTGGAAAGTGTGGAACACCACTCCACACCAACCGTATGTCAACTTCTAAAGAAACAATATCATCAACCCCAAATCAACACAAACGTAACATCAATAGTGGGTGATATTACTACATCATCCCATGAACTCCAAAGTGAGTGGTATTGCTGCACCATCCCACAACCACATGAAAGTGGAAGATTACAACACAACCGCAACAGTGGGTGGTGTTACTGCACCATCCCACGAAAACAAAATAGTGGTAGAGCTAAATGCCTTCTACTAGTGACATCATCAAACAAAATGCCCAATAACACACAAGATTACCTCTGAATCTCAAACCTCTGACGCACTCAATTTACTCTACGCATAGTCAATGCTCACAACTCAACTTAAAGTACACAGTCAATCCTCCAGAACACATAAAGTTTACAATTTAAACACTTCTAAACTTGCGCTGCAACCACAGGGTCACTAATTGGCCCTGTTATGTGTTATGTTACCTGAGTTTATATAGCGCACAGCTGCCCCAGCAAAGAGGCGTCCCGGCGCTGCCAGTGTCAGAAAGGAACAGGGCTGAGAACACAACAAGTAGGCGCAAGAAGTATACAGGAGACCACAGGACTAAGCAGAGGGAAAAAGAAAAGTTTTAATTGCTTTCCTGAAGTCCACCATACGATCCAAGCTACGAATCTGAAGAGGCAGGGAATTCCATAACTTGGCAGCTAAATAGCGGAAAGATCGTCCTCCGACCCGAAGGCGCTTCACACGGGGGACGATTACCAAATGCTGTCCCAAGGAGCGCAGCTGGCGAGCGGGGGCATACAAGACTAGAAAATTAGTCAGAAGACTGGGCGAGGCAAGTTTCAGAATCTTAAAAGATAGGCAAAGAGCCTTGAACTGGATCCGCTTGGCCACCGGGAGCCAATGCAACCTCCGGATGGCCCCGGTAGAAGGACAGTTACGGGGGAGCCCAAGCAGGACCCTGGCGGCAGCGTTTTGAACACGCTGCAATCGCAGTATCTCAGCCTTATTAGCTCCCAACAGGAGCGAATTAGCATAATCCAGTCTGGATAAAATGGCTGATTGCACAATCAATTGGCGCGTAGAAGAATCAAAAAACTTCAACAGAGGCCTCAGTCCCCGCAAGAAGCCAAAACAGGTACCCGCAACTCTTTTGGTGTGTTCTTGAAAGCTAAGGGTAGCATCCATCCATACCCCCAAGTTTTTTACCACCAATTTAGGGATGGGGGTACAACCAAGTACGTCAGGCCACCACTGTTCACTCCAGAGGCTCTTGTCCCTCCCCACCAGCAGTAGCTCTGTTTTCGTCGCATTCAACTGGAGACAATTTGAAGTCATCCAGTCTGCTACAACGGCCAGGCCGCTCCGAAACCTTGAAGCATCCTGAGTAGAACCATCGGACAGGGCCACCACCAGCTGTGTATCATCTGCATACGAGACCATGGTGAGGCCCAGGTTCCTAGCCACCTTAGCAAGAGGTTGAACATAAAGATTAAACAATATAGGGCTCAATGCAGAGCCCTGTGGTACCCCCTGCCCGATGGAATGAACCTGAGAGAGAAACGGGGGGCCGAAACTCGAAAAGATCTCTGTCAGGAATGATCTAAACCACTCTAGAGCTAGGCCTACCACCCCAGCCTCCTCCAAACGCTGCAAAAGAGTCAACTTCAATATGATCACTTAACATGAACGAACCCCATTTTCACATACGCATATGTATAAGCAAACAGTACTGCTCACCATCCCAACAGATTCACATTTTTTTTACCCACAACCGTTCCACTTGAAATATGATGCATGAACTTTGACTACAACAGTCATAGTCTGGGGTTTTACTAGAGTTCCCAGGGTGCGTTCTCTGCACTAGGTTACTTCTACAAAAGAAAACAGTATTGATTGTTCCAAAAGAGAGGTTGTTAGTCCACCCACAAACCCCCAAGACAAGTGGAAGATTGCTGCTCTTTGAACTCAACCTCATTCTTTATAGCAAGACATTTCCTCGATGGACTACACACGGTAACCGCTGGGAACCAGGATCTTCCAAGTCTAATTAGAGCAAAACTTTCCCCACAAAGTCAGCGCAGGTAGAACTCGTGAGCAAATTATTCTTAATCGTCGTTTAACGCGGAGTCGATTTCCAACTTGCCCGAAAGACCGCACAGGCAGAACACATGAGCAAGTTGAAATGAATGGTTGTTTAACACAGTCGCTCACCGGAATTCCATACGCCTCATTAGTTTCTGCAAATGATGAGGGGACACCCACTGGAATTCCATACACCTCACAGGGAAACCACCTCGGCTTTGCCTGCCGGGTACAGGATGACGGCACGCAGGCGTAGAGAGAGCCGGGTGGCTCCAGTCACGTGCGCCCTGCGCATCATCACTCTGCAGGAGCTGCACCGCCGAACTGCTCCATGCGCCACCCAAAGATAAGGTAAGGTAAGGAAGCGCGCACACCCTCGAGGCCACCGGTAGAGAATTCTGATTGGGCTCAGGCGGCGGCACGCGCAGCAACTTACTGTTCAAATGAGTTGCTTTCCTGAATGCCATTACTGGAGGGCTTCAAACGTGTAACGGATAACGAAAAAATCTGCAGATCTAGGTCCACTGGTTTAACGTTACCTGTACCACCGACACGGCCAGGTGGCAATTAATGACGCAGCAGGCCATATACCCACGCACTGCAGGCAGAGACCGGCACGAAGGTGCCGATACAAAAGTCCTCAAGTTTCTAAGCCACCATTTGGACATAACTGCTGTGTTCTTCTGCTCCCTTGGAAAATGAATACATAACACCACTGGTTTTAAATAATTCACAGCAGGTCTGTTCTTACGGAGTCCATTAAAAGTACACATCGATTGAATATGCCCTGGCTGGTGCGGGTTGGCTCCATTTGAGTGAATTAAAAGTACACACGAGTCAAACATGCCCTGGCTGGTAGGCTGTCCGGTGGGTCAGGACCCTGGTGGGGCTGGAGGTCATGCCATCGTTCTCTGCACTTCAAGTTCCCAGGGATTGTTTATATTTTCTCTTTCAGCAGTTTGCTCAGCTCTGTTTCATGTAGCTCCTGTTCATTTAAATTACCTCTTTCAGTAGTTTCCTCAGGTTTGTTTAATAAAGGTTGAGTTCTGATTGTTTCCTCTCTCAGACCACTTGCACACATAGGTTTCTCTTAAAAATTGTCGCCAAAATATGTTGTTGAAGAATGCATGTCCAGTTCCAAGGTAGATTAGATAAGTAGGTTTATTGAGTAAGATGTTACGAAGAGCACCACCAGGAGCAGCCTTCCTGCTGCTCAGCCCATCCTCCAACTGACTCTCACTCACCAACATTCCACAGCCACCTCACACACCAAAATTCCACCAGCACAGTCACACTGGTTGAGCAGCAGGCATAACAATCATGTACTACATTAAATGTCCAAGTGGACGGGGAAACCAGGATGAGTAAAGCACTGCTGGTCTGCATATAAAAGGCAAATGCTTTTGAAAACTAAGGAATCCATAGTGGTAACACATTTTGAATATGGCCATAATGTCAGTTAAATTATTTTTCAAAGCTGTGATCACGGAATCCTTCATCTAGAAAAGACAGAGAAAATATCCCTTCTTTTTCAAATGTATTGGGTTAAAAGATTAAATACCTTAAATACCAATCTTAACATTAGACAGCTTACAACCCCACACCCAATGGATTTATTAACAATATTAAATACAATTTATTTGTGGTGAATGACTATTCGTTTCACAGAAGTAATCTATTAGTTTGACCAATGGACAGGTGATGAAACAAAAGGCTATTTAACTTTTGTTGTGTTACAACGGTGGAGGACGCCAATACCAATTAACACAAGAAGCTGCACATGCAAGATTTTAGACATCTCGTTTGCACTGAAGGAGAGTGCTTGAATACTAAGGTATGGCAACTTATTTGTATGAGCAGCAACCCAATATTTCCAGACTAAGTGAATTATTTTGTTCGTATTTACAGGACCACAATATGCATTTATTTTTACATCAGTGAAGTGTCTCCTCACGAGTAAATGTATTGAGAATTTTATAAAAGAATATTTTTCGTTATTTATTTAGGAGTTTTATATAGCACTGTAGGTCTCTTTTCATAGACTTCAGAGTGTTAACAGGAGAAGGAGTAAAATGAGGAGATAAGAGGAAGCTACAGAGTAGTGGGGTAGAGTGAATAACTGGGTTAAATAGTACGCAGTGACCACCCCAGTTCCGTGCAGAGCTCAACAGAAGACATTTTTGAATAATTAGGTTTTCATAGGTTTTCAGAAAGGCCCGCAATTGTGTTCAGATTTCAAGCTGGTGTTAATGAATCTAGGTCCTTTCTCGTCTGTTGATTTATAAGACGAGCAAACTTCAAATAGATGTTTGCTAGTTGCGATGTAGTATGGTGTCTGTTTTAGCCCATATTCTATACTTTCTTGTTCAACAAAGTAACATCTTGCTCAACCGAGAAATGAAATACATGTGAAATAAAGTACTGAAAAAAATTAATACAAGTGCGTGACTACATGAACAATGAAGGAGGACCTGAAAGAAATCAAAACCTTTACTTTGATTTATCATTAACACCTCAATACATATTTAAATGACCCTGCCTCCCATGATAACTGCTTAAGCAAAAAAATGTCTAACCTGGTTTTCAATTATGCTAAATAGAGACAAAGGGAACCCTACGAGAAGGCTGGCCGAAATTGCAGCCTTATGCTTCATACTGCCACCAAGCCAAGAGCTTCTAGTCTTCGATGCCAACCTTTATTTTTAATTGATCGGGGGCTTAGGGCGGCAGGACTGGTACATGAAAATGTAGCAAAAGCTGGGCTTTAAACAGTCGCCTTACATGACTATGTTGGAGAATGGGATTTCTGGTTGCTTTGCCCCACACAAGGTTCGTCCCTACAGAGACTATGATTAATAAAAACTCAATGTAGAAAATGCGGTGTTCCCAAAATAGGAATAGATCTGTTGTGATAATAACAATTACGTAATTTTTTCATTTACAGCTCCTAAGTTTCAATCTATTAAGGTACCTTCAACGTCATCGTCGTAGTCATCGTCTTGATCCCATGTCTCTGCAAGCAAAAAAAAAAAGCATTTCACAAAAAACGTTGAACACAAAACTCCAACATTTATTAACTATGGCTCAAATGTTTTATAGCTAGGTTTTCAACTGTATTTAACCTACCAATATACATATTTCTGACACAAAAGTCAGATCAGGTTACGGTTAGACACTGATTAGCTCATTTACAAGTATCATCTAGTTCACTGATACTCCAAGTACAACTGCAGCTCTGGGCTGCTGTTTACTTGTCCCAGCATTAACACTAAAAAGACTAAATAAATAGGCAGGCGTTTATTTAAATGTTAATTTGTGTTGAAGAAAGAATGTAACTAGGGAGTCCTGCACTGCTCAACTTGAAGAACTTCTTCATTTTTAAAGACATCTTGAAGCAAGAGTAAAAATATGATAGTGTCTTCAAAATTCAAAAAGTGTATTTAATTAACATGCAGAACCTTTTCACCTTAGTTTATCAGATTATAGCAGTGCATTGAGAAGTATTATTTTAAAAGTGATAGTTTTCACACATTAATTTATAAACATTAATACATTAATTTTATGTCAGGACCGGAGGCTCAGTTTATGCTTCGTCTTTCTCCGCTTTATTAACATACCAATTTCATAGCAGCAAGAAAGACATTTCATAAAAAAACTTGAATGAGTCACAAGTAAAACATGAATAAAAAACCAACTCCCATGACACCGAGGGAAGTCTCCAACACGATAGTCCTTCCATGGTGTCCATAACCAATACATAGTGCTTTCACTCTGTTTGTCCCTCATCTTTCTTTGCTGCTTCGCAGCCAGTTAAGTCAAAAAAAAATTCTTATCTGTGGTTTGATGAAAAATTTCAGTGTTATTACTTGTTTTCGTATGATTAATTCTCCCCTGTGGTGACACGCGCTCCGCTTTGCTCCGGGGACTGTTTATGTGATGTTGTGGTGCGAGTCTTCTTTTTTATTAAGTCTCGCCTTTTATTAAGTCTCGTCTCGCCTAGCGCAGCACACATGCGCTGCACTAGGAGAGGGCCTCTTGTAATCACTGCAGACATTCAGAAAGCTTTCTGAAAGCTCGTGCGTCTGCTTGTCAAATTCTATTGGCCTTTGCGTGTGGCTTTCAAAATTTGAAAGCCTGCAATTGGCCAAAGGCGGGTGCAGGTCCCGCCTTCTCTCTAAACGTTGCCTCCCATGGCTTAGGGGTCTCGGGAGCGAGCAGCAGCGCGGCCGGGTGCCAGCTGCATACCTTACATTCCTTGCAGTGCGCGCGTACCACACGCGGTCTTGTTTATTTACTAGAGCGCGGTAATGCCTAACAAGACTCTTCTTAAGCCCATTCGTCTCTCGGCATGATCCGTGTTTACACCGGATCCTTCTCACCAGGCTTCGGTGCTTTCTATGACCCGACTCCGAGCAATAGCAACTTATAACTTTGTGGAGGGAAACTGCGAGGCGTGGCAGCACTTCATTCACCTGATGTTCGCTATTGTCATTAGCTGCATCCGTGACTCTTTAACCCCCGAGGGTTCTGCTGGTAGCTTTCTCGTTTTTTTTTTCCTCGCTTTCTTCCGCACATTCCTGTGACGTGGTGCTCGTTTTACAGGCGCGGGCGACTGGGAGAGAGAGAGAGAGAGGAGGGGAGGGGACCGGCGGGGGAGGAGAGCGCGAGCTGGTTTGTCCAGAAACAGAGTTGCCTCTGGCAGATAAAAAGAAAAACTAGAATCCAGGCTAAGTATTATCAGTGGAAATGTACTGCTGCCGCCGCAGGTGCATACCCTAGTTTAGGCCGGCGCTTTGGGTTTCTTTGTCGAATACTCCAAACGTCAGTCAGTAGCAATGAGTGGATAAGTGACTGGTGAAAGGTGCTTTTGCCGCATATTAACGAGGAATGCTCCACACGATTGGTACATAGGTTGAAGCTAGTGTCTGCCGCTGTTGTAAAAACTGTTCCCAGCACCGTCCGCCACTTTAGGACCCAACCCCAGGTGTTTCTCCACAGAGGGTGAGTGTTACGGTGTATCTGCTATACCTTTCCATCTGATAATGTTAAGTGACTTTATTGAGTTGAAGTGCGTGGTTTTACCTCTTCTAGATTGTCATCAGAAGGCGTTTCGTAATACTGTTTCATTTAGTAAACGTTCTATTTTCTTCACTATTTCATCTTAGAGTCTTGAGAAATAGACTTTTTTAAATTACTAGCCTCGATTGTGTCTGTGAAGAAGCATGCATACCAATGTTTGGATATAAGCATTATGATGTATTTTGAAACTGAAGTTTGGAAAATGTTTTCAATAAGATTTTGCTGTCCGATATTAATTGAATTCTTTAAAAAGTTAATCTCAATTAATTTAACAGATGAGAGAGTGTCAAAAAGCGCAAAATAAAGGCACATTTAATTCTCCTTTGGTGGACAACAAGTGCTCTTTATGTAATTAATTGTTCTCTTTATTTACATCTACAACTTAAATTTGTTGCGGGTCCCTGTTCCCAGTGCCTAGAAACATGTTCACTTGTAGCTTGCTACTTAAATTCACGTACCTCTAAACAAGGCTCTTTGAATGACGATTTTGACAAAAAAAAAATTCTTTTAGTTCTCTTTTGGGTATTTTTATTACTTATACCTTCTTGTTAAACTTTTTTCATTTGCTTAAATATGCATGTTTCTCTAAGGGTTAGTGACTCCTGGTTGGGTGTATATTTTGCATACACAAAATGGACAAAACATTCTGCCAGCCACCGTTTTCTAGAGAGTGCCGAGTAAATAAGCTAGTCTGTATCAACCTGCATTTTTCCAGCCCCTATTTTCAGTCCAGTTGGTTTTTATCCCTCTACCCTTTAGAACCCTCTCCTAGTTTGGTTTTTTACTTATTAACTTATTCGTACAGCACACTTCATGAGGGAGGGTAAGTCAGGCAGAACTTGTTTGTCAGTCAGTCATTTATTTATTTCACTGTAGTTCCCTATTTATTTAAGTCAGTTAATAGAGTGCTCCCATGTCACCTTGCGGCCAACCCAGAGAACGAACACCCTGAATGGAAAATTAACAGGTAGGTTTCTGATCAGGTGTGTGAACATTCTCCAAACAATGCGAACCAGTCCCTGAACAGAGGGAGGGAGGACGGCTGGTCTTAGCCCATTCAGCTAGAGGGCGCAATCTGTGTCCATAGTCCACTATAGGTACAGATTAGTCTAGTAGTGTTTAGGGGCTTGCGTATCTGCCAGCTTTAGGCACAGAGCAGGACTAGGAACCCAAAGTGGTCCTGGCAATTTTGAAGGACCAGCCTCCCAGCTGCTTGTGTTACTGGGGGAGGATATAGCAGCACTGCTGCAAAACTGGGCCCCAATAACAAAAAAACAGCCCCCACCACTGCAAAATCGGCCCCCACCCTTCCAGCCTCCCGGGAAAATGTCTGAGGCTCGCTACGGCCAGTCTGGCACTGCTTAGGCATTATATTAAAACTTGGTCTTTTCATACATTCAAGAGGGAGAAAGGGGTGCAGCCTACTTGGATTCCTATAATTGTCTAATTATCTCTAGTGAGGTTTACCTCCCAAGCAGTTCGAGCTTTCTGCCAAGTTTCTCATGACCTTCACACCTGCTCTAATGATGGTAGAAGGAGTTAACCCAAGGTGTTCACTGTATCACAATATACCCCCAAAATATCTTATTTGCTACATTTTAATGAAATGCTAATGTAGTTGGGAGAAAAACACCTCGTTTATTTTTGGATTGTTGGAGAACATTGGAAATATTGGAGTCTCTTTATTCCATGCTGGTCAAACTACTAGCCTTTTTCATTAATTGAAGCAGACAACAGTTATGGTATTCCACACTTTAGATTGTTTATGCTTGTGAGAGACATTTCAGATTTTTTGCTTATTCTCCATTAGGGATGGTCAAAGTATGAGAAGTGGGATAGCTTACAAATAATGGCATTTAAAACCATTTAAAGACAAATTAAGCTGTCCTTATTTGAACAGGACATGCCAGCTTTGTAGGGACAAGGAGGAGAAGAGTTGCCTAGTACATGATATGATGCCCTTGTATATGTCATATGGGCCCCAATTTAATATCAACTATACTTTCCCCAAAAGCACAGTGAAAGCCTACATTAAAGTTAAATTTATGAAATTCTTAATTAGGGAATTTCGATCTGGTTGAAATGTGTGTAAAACGGTCTATTGGATATGTAGATTATATGGTGAGGGGAAGAAGACTTTCTGTTTCTGTCCAGCTTTATGTGGCCATGAGTGAAGTTCTTCGACCACTGTTCTGCTCTAAAGGGATACGATGAAGGAAAGAGGTATTGGAATATTTCATCATGAGCCGAAATCTCAACATAATTACGTAAACTAAAAAATCTTTAAGATTAGATATAGATGTTTAAGAAGCAGGATGATGTTTGGAAGTGTAGTGGGCGCGCACAGGTGGGGTATTTGCCACTGTAACTAACATTTTTACCGTCTGCATAGAGCGCTAGTGGACAACTTATATGATAGGAACAATTGAAAGCCCGCAATTGGCCAAAGGCGGGTGCATGTCCCGCCTTCTCTCTAAACGTTGCCTCGAATGGCCTAGGGGTCTCGGGAACGAGCAGCAGCGCGGCCGGGTGCCAGCTGCATACCTTACATTCCTTGCAGTGCGCACGCACCACACGCGGTCTTGTTTATTTACTAGAGCGCGGTAATGCCTAACAAGACTTCTTACCAGCGTCAACCAAAGAGGAACAGACTGAATTTCACAGCCTATTCCCAACAGTTCTCTTTCCTCCACCCTTTAGTGCTAAGTGCACCCAAATAAACACGAGAAA
This sequence comes from Calotriton arnoldi, assembly GCA_963921515.1. Classification (NCBI taxonomy): domain Eukaryota; kingdom Metazoa; phylum Chordata; class Amphibia; order Caudata; family Salamandridae; genus Calotriton; species Calotriton arnoldi. The sequence goes on along the minus strand of CAWUFW010000694.1, from coordinate 651,952 downwards.
AGCGCGCCCTCCTCACGATTACGGTCAAGCAGATGCCTGAATTAGAGCTCACATGGGCTGTTCCTACCACAAATGACGACACTCCTAGAGCACAGCGCCACGAGGGAAGCGATTCTAAGGCGTGTGAAACCACTACTTAGCTACGTGTTGTCTGAGTGGGTCGAGGCCTCTCATGTTGAACAGCTTCGATGCCCGTGTTCACTCCTGCTTCAACCCAAAGATGCTGGGGTTACTGCATGCTCTTCCGGCAGGGGGAGACACTGAGCGGCCTTTACCACAGCGGTCAAGCGGCGGCTACAAGGACATTCTGGACACAGGCCCTGGCCAGGCAGGAGGTACCAGGGGCAGAGGCACAGCTGCTCCCAAGGGCTCAACGGCTCCCTCTGCACAATCCTCTGCAGAAATCAATGCCAGAAGTAATTAGCACTCACACTTCGGCTCTCTGATCCCGTCTGGATGAGTGAGTTTCAATGGATCTCATTCTCTGTATGATCGGCTCGCCAAACGAAGTCACTTCTAGCCAAACACGAGAAGGCTCTTCTCCCGCCTGGCTCCGCTTCAGCCACCTATGGGGCAACATGCATGCCAGACAGAGCACGACTGTGCTTCCTGTACATGCCAATATTGACACCAGGCGACAACATTTAAAGCAAAGGTCCACAGTCGTGCAGACGTTTTAAGGTTATGGACATGAGATAAATGCACATCCACAGAGTCTGAAATGGAACACATTACACAGTCTGTCCTTATCCCAACACCAGCCAAGGATCCAGCCTTCCTGGACCAAACTTGGACGCCTCCGAGTCAGCATTTCAAAACTTGTAAAGTGCAGCAGATCCAAAGGAAGAGACAACTTTTTTGACATCACGTTTGTCAGCCTCACTTTCCCTTGGTCAAAGTGCAAACAAATGTGTGATCATACGATTACCTTCAAGGTTTCAACACAACTGGGTTTTTAGTCAAAAATAAGTAGATGGCACTGTTAGGAGTAATCACGAAGACCCGAGGGAAGTGGAGGAAGAGGCTGCCACCCTCGCCGCCTCCCCAGGTACTTTCTTATGTTATGGCTAACACACCAGGACAGCTCTCCCGAACTCTTGCTTTGCTTGTCTTCCTTTCCCTTCGCTCGTCTCGGAGCCCTCCCCCCACCCTCCAAGCACACCAACAGCTGTGGGTTTCTCAGGGCTAAAAGACCTTGCACTGCGACCCCCACCCCCAAGCACTACCCAGCTGCCTGCCTCTCAACTCCAGCGGCGGCATGTGGAGGTCGTTAACCCTTTCCCCGTGTTTGGTGAGTGTGTGAAAGGCCCCGGATGTCCTCCGGGGATGCGCTCCTCCAGCAATTGGACGCTCATGTAAGAGATGTCATGTTTTAAAACAACATACTCACGCCTTGTTTACACGGCTCGCTCAAATCCCAGACTTCCCACCGTTTTTCACTTCACCCATTTCCTTCCTTCCTCTGCCGACATGGACTGGGCTAGAGGAGAATTCCGATCATGCCTCTTTAAATCTGGGAGGCTTGGCACTGGCTCAGTCACGTGCCGTGAGTAGTCTGCCATATGACTGACTCTGCCCCAGCCCTGACCCCACCTGTATCGGATTAGACAATGTTTCCTATGGGTTACTCCGAATCTTGCAGATTCCTGTCCCCAGCGTTCTTCACTGCCTGGTTACAAACCATTTTTATGGCAAATCCCGGAATAATCCCAAAATTTATTTTATTTATAAAGTTTTATATAGCGCGAACTTGATCCCGAGGGATATCAGAGCGCTTTACATTTTGAGGGAAAGGAGGTAACAAATCAAAACATGAGTCTAATAGGGTGAATCTAATGGATATTGAAACATATAATGCACACATAACATATCCTTCATAAACCTGAATAAACTGGGAATGGGCTAAACGATGGAGCAAAGTGAAGTAAGGGAGTAAATACAATAATCATATACAGAGAATAACCAATATCAAAACGTTAAACAGAACATAAGTCAGGTGGGGAGTCTAATGACATTGAATCAGATGGTTAACGTCTACCAGATCAATTATACACCTGGGAGAACGAAGAGTGGGCTATACGATGGAGCAAAGTGACATAGGTGAGTAACTACAATAATCATATACAGAAATAAAGACCAGTACCAAAACAATATACAAAATATGAGTCAAATGGGAAGTCTAATGGCATTGAATCAGATGGTGAACATCTACCAAATGTAATCCGCCCCCAGTTTTTCCTGAAACATGAAAGTTTAACGTTTTCAGAAGGCCAGATCCACAAAGCTTTTTGCACACATACGTTTTAATTTAAATGTTCAAAATGACCACTTTGTGAACTCAGGATCAGAATTGGTTATGATATGTTACGGAAACTTCCAGAGCGCTGGAATACCCAAGGTGTCTTGGCGCTAGCTTTGCTTTCTTTTCAACATAACTTTCCATGCTGGAATTGTCTGAGCCCATCCAGGATAATGTGCTGCATGACTAACCACTTATAACGTCCCAAAGGCGAGACCTATTGGCTATGCCAATGCTAGTTACCAGATTCCCTCCGGGAGCGTTTTGCGCTCCTTACGCGGCCGGCGCCATTTTACCTGTGGTGCTTTGGAGGCCCGCTAGGGGGACTCGCTAGTCTCGCTGATCTTGCATCGCGGTTCCTCAGAGGAGGAGCCGCGCTGCAGGAGACGCGTTTGTGCGAGCCTTGTCCCTGCTGTCCTCACTGTACGCCCCGCACCCGGGTCTGTAATCCCTGCACATTTATCACGAACGCCCCGGCAGGGGTCTGTATAGCGGGCTAATCCCACGGTGACGCCTGCGGGCGAGTCAATTGCACTAATTCTTCCCTTTTCAGCGCGCTGTGAGGCAGCTAGGCCCTGTCAGTTTTTCTGAGGGCTATCACGCGCTAAGGTGGGTGCAAGCCTTATTGCAGTCCTTGGGTCTGCACAATAACAATTGCAGTCCTCCGGTCTGCCAATAATTTGTCTGGGTCACCCAGCTTGGCACTATTAGCGCACAGCACCTTAAAATATTTCCCCCATTTATTTTGCTCCTCAAAAACATACTTCGTAATGGAGGCACAAAATTGTATGTATGAGGAGGAGGAGGCGGCCCAGGAATATACCTGCTGTGGACTCCTCCATTTACAGAGCAGTCCACGAGGTGGTTGGGCCTATGGAACAACGCCTGTCAGACAGGATTATTCAGGAGTGCGCAAAATTAGCGCAAGCACGCGCAGAACCCCCTACACCTCCTGCTGACCCCTCAACAGGGGAGAGCTCTCCACCTCCTAAAAAGAAGTGTTCCGAGGGGGTCGATAAGGACGCGTTTGCGCGCCTTAAGAGTGCATTTCTAGCAAAGGTGGCACCCTCCTCCCCTGCCCCCCCCCCCCTGGCAATCGAACCCCACGGGACTCCGGATCTGGCCTCTCCGCAGCTTGATGAGGACTCCCAGGGGGACTCGGCAGGCGAGGCAGGTCCCTCACGCCCATGGCGCCCGGAGGTAATCTCCCCTTCAGCAACGGGGGAGGATTCAGGCATGTTGGACCCGGATGAGATTATCCATCCCTGGTCCGCGGCTTGGGCCCCTGGCGACAAGGTGGCCAAGTTTGTCGCGGGTCGCCTCGGCAAGCCCCTGAAAAGGTGACTTGGGGTTGCCTTAAAGCAGAGTGCCCGAGGGCCACTCTGGAGGGGAAAGTTGCTTTCACCCCGGAGTTAGACTCCAAGATGGCCACCTTCCAGGACAAATATATGAAGGACCCTCGAAAGGGCATAGATAGATCCTGGCGTTCATGCCAGGATAAGCTTTTCGATGCCATTGGTCCTATGACCAAAATTTTGGACATGGCAGAGGAGGCTAAGGTATCAGGATCCCCTATTTCTCCTGAGGTGTTGTCAAACTGGGCTCAACGGGCTATTATTTTTATGGGCAACGCGAACTGTGCCCAGTCAGAGTGTCGCCGCTCTTTGTTGATTAAATTGGACCCCAAGCTCGGAGACTTAGACTCCTCGGAGGCGGCGCAGTTGCACAGGGGTGCCTTTTTGGGGACCCTCTTGTGAAAGAGTTAGGAAAATTTGTAGCAACCTTTACCTCTTTGGATAAGGCCCAGTCCAATATCAAAAGGGTCTTAAATCCGAGGGTTTTCCACGGAGCCGGCCGAGGCAGGGGCCGCTCGGTCGGCTGTGGCTTCCAACAAAATCCCCCCAGGGGACAAGGCTCCGGTCGCGGACAATATAATCCCAGCGCAAATTTCAACAACTTTTACCCAACAAGAGGCCAGCATTTCAAGGGCCGCGGAGGATTCAAGAACAACGCCGGAGGCAGCAATTCCAGCGGTGAGTGTCCTACCGGCAGCCCAGGTCCACATCAGGCGTTGGTTAGCGGCTTTCCGTGATGCTTGGGCAGCTATTACGTCAGACGCATGGGTCTTACAAACTGTACAAGGTTTTCATATAAAATTTTTCGACCACCCTCGGCAGGAGAGTTATCCTTGTCCCATTTGCTTCACGGCTCGCGATGCACAGCTGGTTGACGAGGTGGACTCCGCTTTGCTCCGCAAGGGGGCCATTTGCCGATCAGCTCTACATCCCAACGATTCTGTAAGCAACATATTCTTAGTGGACAAATCCGACGGAGGACGTCGCCCGGTTATCAACCTCAAAGAGTTCAACAGATGGTTGGTATACCGCCATTTCAAGATGGAGGGGATTCACCTCCTCCGAGAGGTCCTGCTTCCGTCCGATTGGATGGTGCGACTGGATTTAAAGGACTTTTACCTAGTAGTCCCAATTCATCCCCCTCATTGGCGGTTCCTACAGTTTTGCTGGAGAGACCTGATCTACGAATTCACTACCCTTCCGTTCGGTCTTTCCTCAGCACCATGGTGTTTTACCAAAGTGCTCCATCCGGCGGTGGAATTCCTCAGGGCCCAGGGCATACACATGATTGTGTACCTGGACGACATTCTCCTCATGGCGCAGTGTCCCAGGACCTTATCCAAACAGCTCCAGCAAACGGTGTCCCTTCTGCAAGGGCTGGGGTTCGTCGTCAACGAACAGAAGTCAGTCCTCAGTCCCTCGCAGGTGGTGGTTTTTCTCAGTTTTGTGGTGGATTCCATCCACTCATCCTTAAGTCTACCGTCTCGGAAGATGGCCAAGCATTATCGGGCCCTCCAACGCCTCAAAGCATACCACCTGCGGAGAGGCTTGTCATACGCTAAGTCGGTACCACTCTCTACGGGGGCGAAAGAGGCGATTGCGTGATGGCTGGCTCATATGGAGGCATGGAACGGCTGAGCAATATTCGGCTCGGTTCCAGAGCTGATCATCTAGTCCGACGCCAGCAGATCAGGCTGGGGCACCCATTGTGGGGATTTCTCCACCAGAGGCGTTTGGTCATTAGATGAGCAGAACCTCCACATCAACTGCCTGGAGCTCCTGGCAGGTTCCTTTGCGGTTCGTTGTTGGACCAGGAACAAGGTGCAGTCATGTGTCCTCCTAAAAATGGACAACATTTCCGCGATCCGTTACGTCAATCACTTGGGGGGTCCTCGCTCGCCAGCCTTAGCGAACCTGGCAAAAGACTTTGGGGGTTTCTGCTTGGCCCACCATATCCCGGTAACGGCGGAATACCTCCCGGGCCAGGACAATCAGGTTGCGGATTGGCACTCGAGGCACCTCCACGAATCCAGTCTGTGGAAACTGGACCCTCAGGTCTTTCGGTGGTTAGAGAATCTGTGGGGGCCATTCTCGGTGGACCTCTTCGCGTCACGTCTAGACCATCAAGTCCCGAGATTTTTCAGTTGGAGACAGGATCCAATGGCTTCGGGCATGGACGCATTTCTCCAAGATTGGAGCCAAGAGAAGGGTTGCGCGTTTCCCCCGTTCTCAATGATTACAAGAGCGGCGGCCCAGATTCGCAGTCAAGAGGCAGAGATGGTAATGGTGACTCCGTGTTGGAGATCGCAAGTTTGGTTTCCAGTTCTTCTGGAACTTTCTTGGGATTCTCCAATCCTACTCCCCCTGTTTCCTCACCTTCTTCTGAACCCAGAGTAACACGCCATCTGGTAACCCAGGGTTTTCTCCAACTCATGGCGTGGCGACTTTCAGGCAACAGTGGTCGCTCCCCGGCCTTTCGAGACCGGCTGAATTTCTCCTGTCAAAGGAATGGGCAGATAGCACCACCAAACGTTATCGGTCCGCCTGGACAAGATGGGTTCGTTGGTGTCTTCGAAGGGACTTGGATCCAGTGGTTCCAGGTGTTGTTCCAATTCTGAACTTTCTAGCGGATTTAGTGGCGGAAGGTCTGGCGTGTCGCTCAATCAATGCAATAAGGTCGGCAGTTTCGGCGGGTCACAGCCCGATAGATGGGGTCCAGTGGGGGAACACCCGTTCGTCTGCAGGCTTCTGCAAGGTATCTGCCTTTCCTTGGCCCCGGAACCATGCTACTCCGCTCTATGGGACGTCAATTTGGTCTTGAACCTTTTTCTGTCTTGGCATCTGAATAAATATCTTTCTTTAAAAGAAATCTCGGCCAAACTGGCAATGCTTTTATGCTTAGTCTCCTGCAGGAGAGTTTCAGATGTCCGGGCACTGGATATTTCAGTGAGAGTTTTTTCCCCGGATGGAGTAGTGTTCATGGTGGGGCGCCACACTAAGTCACTTACCCAGACTGTCTCATATCCGGATTTTCCGGATGTCCCAAAATTGTGTGTTGTGGGATGCCTCAAGGCATATGAAGAGAACTCAGGAATTTCGTCCTCCAGGTAAGCGTCAACTTCTTATTGCCCTAAGGAAACGGCACAAAGCTGTCTCTTCCCCCACTATAGCCAGGTGGGTGCGTTGGGTCATGCAAGAAGCAGGCATTGACACACAACAATTTGGGGCCCACTCAGCCAGGGGAGCGATGGCTTAGAAGGCTTTTTCTCTGGGGGCCAGTCTAGAGGACTTGATGCGAGCAGCGGATTGGTCCTCGGACTCGACCTTCAAAAGATTTCATTTCAAACCTGTAATAGAGGTCGCTCAGTTAGTGGTAAGTAAGCTTTAAACTAGCATAATCTGAGCCTCCGGTCCTGACATAAAATGACAATTTGCCAAGCACCGTAAAGGTAAGTTTCAATTCTATTAAGGACACAGAGGCGAGGACTATCCCGCCAGATGCACAGTCTCGTGCGAACCCACCCGTATGATGGTAAGTAACCGATTCATGGTTCTAAGAATTACAGTTTTGGTTGGAAAATGTAATTGATATGCTTGGTTCTTTCGTACGCACTGTTGAATCCTTGTAGCCTTTTGGATTGTTTTCAATGGAGCCCTGACGCTCTCTCTGTTTTTAGGAAACAACGGTTCGAAACAGGACCAGTGATGGATTAGCGTAACTTGCGCGAAGACAGAGGAGGGTCAAACAGAGTTAAAGGACTATGTATTGGTTATGGACACTAAGAAAGTACTATCGTGTTGGAGACCTCCCTCGGTGTCATGGGAGTTGATGTTTTTTATTCATGTTTTACTTGTGATTCATGCAAGTGTTTTATGAAATATGTCTTTCTGGCTGCTATGAAATTGGTATGTTAATAAAGCGGAGAGGGACAAAGCATAATCCTCGCCTCCGTGTCCTTAATAGAATTGAAACTTACCTTTACGGTGCTAGGCAAATTTTCATTTTTCCATCCACCCTCACAATGCCAATGGTGAGCTAAGGAGGCAAATCAGTTATGTGCACTCTTTTGGTGACCTGGGTTCCTATTATAAATGGACTACATTATAGTTTATTAAATCAAACACAGGAGAAGGTTTTGCATTAAATCAAACACAGGAGAAGGTTTTGTACAGCGCACATCCTTAAGTTATTTATTTTTAGGTCTTCTTATTTGTGATAATGAAGAAATAGGAGGGCCAGCGAAATAAGATAATTGCCTAGGATGATCCAATTTGATAAATCCCAGATTTTCTGGTTTCACATTGTGAAATTAAGCTTAGTTTCCCCTAGACCCACCTCACCCCCAACCCCCCCCGCCCAACCATCATTCCGCTTGCATCAATGCGGTCCTCGTGGCTCTCCTATTAGCTACGCGTGGAATTGCTATGCAATGGAGAACTCCAACTGGGCCCCCACTAGCAGCCTGGGTAGGAGCAGTCCCTTAATGGGCAGCATCAGAAGAAGATGCCCTGCAATATGAGGAAGCCAGAGGCATACGTAAATGCCGGATCTCCCTGCAATGGGTGACGCTCTTAGATACCTTTAAAAATACATTAGATCACACAAGGTCCCCCTTGTCACCGCCTTATCCCCACGAGCCACCCCGAATGCACCCGCCTCCAAAGGAGATCCCCCATCCGGACCCAACACAAGCCGTGAATGAGTGGCAAACACAAATAACCCCCCCCAGCCTCATTACAACCAACATTTACCGTGCTCTTTCTGCTCAAGTACAAGCATGCACTCTCAGCACTGCTCATCCAAGCCATTCTCCTGTCCCTCCCCTCGCACAGTGTACTCCCAGTTCAGTTTAATCCCCCACTTTTACGGTTGCACTGCCATGATTAATGGATTCTCACATCTATCCATGTTCAAGTTGAGGACAAGACGCAATTACGAAATAATAAAATTGAAATCACACCCCTTGCTAGGTAACAGGGTATGGGCTGGGTATCGATCAGAATACCAAACCTACCATGCGTCAATAGATAATGTGAAATTGCAACCAACTGCATGTACAAACTCTTCTGTATATCTTGATCGAAGCTGTTGTAATACTTCACTTATGAACAATGAAAACCAAATATAACAGTTTACACAAAAAAAAATCATCAATGCGGTCCTCGGTCACATCACAGACCAAACTTATTGGCTCCTTGGAAAATGTTAGTGAGTACCCATGATCTAGTTCTTATTAGAGCATTTAAAATTCTGCCACCTGGAGCCAAACTTTGGGCCCTTCTCTCCTACAGATTCACACATGCATTCTTTGACCATCGACATCAAAAGCACATCTCGTCCCAAGCCAAAAGGTTACCTCTAAGGTTACTCCATTAGATTGATCCAATAAACTATTTTGTGGATACCAGATGGTCTTGTGATTAGACCAGAAACTGCTTTAAAAGTTGATAATTCAGAACGCTGAGTGTCAGTACTCTGCATGCGTATTACCCCAATACACTCCATAGCTGTGCATAAGTGCAAGTTAGTTTCTTATAAATGCCCTTCTGGTTGATGTCGGACAAGTTTCTAAGAGGGTGTTGAGAATGGGAAAAGTTTACAGAATGAAACCAACCATAATGGTACTTCTATTATGCTTTCATGTCTCTGCTCATTCGCATTCTCAGCTTTTTTGGTTAATTTGCAGCTACTGAGAAGAAAGAGGTTAAGAAAGCAGAATCAGATCGCTTAGATAAACAGGTTAAATACTACTTCCTATAAAAAATGGCTCTGGGAGGAAGAATCAGGAGTGTAATATCGGCAAAATGTGTGTGGTGAGGCTCACATAACCACAAAGCAAAGCAGATATCTGACAAGCATGTGCATGGACAATACTATTAATGTCACCGTAAATGTAGAAATAAGTGATGGGTAGAATGCTTGAAATGATCTCAGTAACTGGTATTAACTGGGGCCGCATCCCAGTCCATCCCAATTTTGTACACCATGTCCTCAGTTTTGACACAGCCATATGCAAATCAGTCTCAACCGTACCCTAATAGAACAGTCCAGCCTGAACTGCTTAGCCAGGACCTCCCTGCAACAGAACACAGGAAACCCAAGACCGGTTCCACCTTGACTGGGGCTCTTCAATTGGTTTAGATTGGTTCCAATGGCACAGTGACTGTGGGACCCATGTCTCGGCATACCGGTCGTACTTAAGGCGTTGCTTTGAAGCATACAAAAACAGAAATGAGTGGAATTCTTGAATTATTCTCAGTCACTGGTAATTACTTGGGCCGTATCCGAGCCATCATTATTTTGTAAACACCACCTCAGCAAGATCACACCGATTTGCACGTCCGGGTCTAATCTGAGGTGCCATGGTGTGCAAGGTAGCGAGGGATTGGGATGCAAACCAGATTAATTATCAGTGGATGAGAACAATTCAAGCGTCCCATCCATTACTTTTTTGCTTACGGTCACATTAGCCTCAGCGGAGTGTGTCCATACATCACTTGAAAGAGCACTAACATTCAGAAAGATGTTAAAAAAAAACAAAATCGCCAAGCATTTATTTACACGCCAACTAAAGTAAAAGAAAATAAACATCACTTGACTTTAGGAACAAATTCATTTTTAAAGACATCTTGCAACAAACGTGTTAAAAAATAATAAAGGGTGTCCAAGATGGCGTCTGTGTAGGAGCTGGACTTCGGACCTCTGCCACACGAATAGTACCGTAAACAGCACGGACGATGCGGAGCTGCTGGACGGCGAGATAAGGGCTGAGGGAGTTGATGTGCTGCCATGCTGGCCCCTGGGAGATCTGGGAGGGAGGCGGTGAGTCCCAGTTGGAGAGCCCACCCTCATGGTGGTGGTTCTTTCGCCCAGCCTGCTGGAGGGACCTTGTCCTTGTGTAGGCCCCTGGACACTGGGAGACTGCGGCCTGACAGCTCAGGGCGCCTGTCGACCCCCCCCCTTCCTGGAAAGGATCGACTGGATGACTTCCTAGCGGAGGCTACAGACTGCGCAGCAGCCGGTGAAGCCCGCATGATCTACCCTGCGGGATTCCGTGGGGGTAGGGGATTCCTGGGGAGCAGAGTGCCAATGAGGGGACAGCGACCCGCCAGATTGCCTGGAGGGTCTGAATGGCTGTGTCCTTGGTGACTGGAGGGACCTTGATCCCCGGAGCAGCCGGAAGAGGTGCCCACTCCTAGGGCTGCAATGGGTCTCGCAGAGGCCTGCTGCTTCCCATGGACTCTGGACCGGCGAGTAGGTGTCCTGTGGGATCGTGAGTGACCTGAGGCTGGAAGGGAAGCCTGTGAGCAACAGTGGAGGAGTGGATGCATTGCCCCCTTGTTTGATAACAGGCCTGTGTGAAACTATATTTGACTGGTGGTTGGCCCTGATCCGGTGCATTTGGCCCTACTGCGACGGGGGCCTGAAGGAGGGAGAGTGCCCAATAGACAGACGCGGTCGCTTGGGAGATTGGGACTTGGTGCAGTGGCTGGGCCGCTAGGATGATCGGGTGTGGCCTGGGCTTTGCTGGTCCTTGAGGGGAGTTCCATTGTGCCTGTGTTTACAGTCAGAGGGTGCTGCCAGTGACATGCTTCGCCTCCCTGAACCGGCCCCAGCTGCAGCACGATCAGCTTGGTACTGAGTGTGAGAAGTTGGCCTGGCATATGCTGTCCACTAATTATAGTGGGCACCTTGCACCAGTCCAAACAACCCCTTATTGGAGATAGGTTAAAGACAACCTTTATTGCAAGCTATCCTAGTGGTAGCTATGGAGAGCAGCCTTCAGGCTAAGTCTTGAAGGAATGTAAAGCAGCTTGTTTTACCAGTCTATAATCTCTTGAGTGACCAAATGAAAGAGGACCACACCAGGTATATATATAAAATATATGTATTTAGTCTTAAACACACCCCTCTAGTCTCTTTATGAGGGTAGAGTTCGAAGTACATAAGTTACAAGTCAAATATCAGCAGTATTTAGCACAATACACGTTTGAGCCTAGGGGCGTACCAAACCATATACTAAAAAAAATGGTATAAGAACCACGACTGAGCTAGACACAAGGCCTAGAGCCTGTAGAAGTGCTTGGACCCCAAGGAACCACCCAAGGTAGTGACACAGGGGACCCACGGGGGACGCGTGCAGTGTGAGAACACAGCTGCGAGCCACCGTTGACTTCTATGGGGAAAGTCGCGGTTGGATTTTTAAAGAAAAGGGACACTTCGGAGAGGACTTCCAGTTAATCCCTTAAAACTTAATAGTTTCTAGGGCCCACACCCACGTGAGTACCGAAATACTCGAGTTACCTAACCCAGGGAAGCCGGGTGCATACGTGTTAAAAGGTGTCGGGAATCGTCGTCGTTTTCAATGGCGACCGCTGGAAAAGTGCTGCTGCCTTGGAGAAGAAAAGTGTCCGGAGCGATCCAAGCCTGGATCGAGGGAAAGGAAGACCTGAAAGCAGAGGGGACAGAGTCTGGGTCACTAGCCAGTGACCAGGAAGGCGATGAGCAGATGCCCACCGATGTCGGTTGCTTCAGGTAGGTTGACGGTCGTCTTGACTTCAGCCACGAGGTCCAGGAGGCGTCGACGACGACCAGGAGCTTGATTCGAGCTGTCCCACGACGTCGGTCGATTGCTGAGGTGTCGGCGACCGGATTGGACCCAACAAGCCTTGGCAACGGCAAGTCACGTGGAAACAAAGAAAGGACGTTGATGCAGACCAGCAAGGTCTGGGGGACTCACCCAGCGAGGGTAAGTCAGGGCACGTCTGGAGCAACCAGGGAAGCCCAAGCAGAAGAGTTGCCTTCGGGAGGGCCCACTAGCCAACGGACTAGCGACCGCGAAGGAGCCTCGAGTGGACGCACTTGGAGCTGGCTCACAGGACACTCGTGGAGTGGAGGCCAGTGATCTTCGGTGCAGTCGGTGCTGGAGGCGGAGGCTACTCTGAGCCCAAAGCACAACTTCGTGGGAGACCAGGAAGAGGATGCACTTGCAAAAGTTCTCGGTGTCCAGGGATCACGGTTCCACGTTACCCACGACAGCTACGGGCCTCAGCTTTGCTGGGGACTCAGGACAGCCTCGGGGAAGTCTGGAAATCCACCTCTGGTGATGCAAAGACTTCGGCGTCCGGCGGGAGCTTCAGCGATGCAGACCAGACAGATGCTTAGTTGGTGCCTGCCAAGCAGGGGAGTCACTCCTTGACCCCAAGGGAGATTCTTCAGTCCTCTAATCTTGAAGTAGAGCGTCAAAGGTCCAGGATTCAGTTTCAGAGTTTCGTCCAGGGATATCTAAAGTCCTAAGGACTGGGGTCCCATACTTATACTAAGTTAGGGGGTTTGACATACTCTGGGGACCCACCTATGGGAGGGTCAGGGAAGAGGGGTGGTTACACCCATTCCCTTTGTCCAGTTTCGCGCCAGGGGCAGGTAGCCCCTGCAACCGGTTTGAACTGGGCTATGCACAGGGACACCAAATGTGCCCCCAGTGCAAGACTTCAAAGCACCAGAGAGTGCTCCCGCCCGGCCCCAATACACACTATCCTGTCTGGGGAGGTGGTTACACCTCCCTTCGACAGGAAACCTATTGTCCAGGCCTCCCCTGCCGGAGTTTCGGTCAGCAGCAGGAGGCCAGACCCGTGTCTGTGGCAGCGGCATCCATTTTGTGATGCCAGGGCTCTGAAAAGTTAATACCGGGTATGCCGGTGTGTACATGTCTCTCCCTCTAGAAGGGTGGAATGCTACCCCCGCCGCCAGAACTGGCAGGGGGGGGAGGGGGGTAGTATTCCAAGATGTTTGACACCAAACACATGTTTCCGTGCAGCCATCCCAAAGTTAGCATTTAACGCGAGGTTATAATGCACTTAAGAGTATATGGTCAGGCTGCACTACAAACAGCATCAGAGAAGGGTCTCCGAATGCTGCAGAGGGGCTCTGCTCATGCAGGGGCACCCTCTCACATAAAAACCAAGCACTCTGCCTTTAGGATTGTTAAGGCCTGCCATAGGAGTGACTTATAGGTTTATATGTGTGTGCAATGGTAGTGATATAGGTAGCCTATATCACAGTAAGGGGTGCATGCACCACCTTACCCAGGCTGCAGTAGCAGTCCTGTGGAGTCATTTTGGAGGGCCTTCCAGGGGTGGCACAATACATGCTTCAGTCCCTGGTAGGCCTCTGGGATGCCTATGCCCTTGGTACATAGTATACCATATACTAGGGACTTATAAGGGCACCCCAGAATCCAATCTGGGATGTACCTAAAGTACATGGAATCAATTTAGAAAGGAAGGAGCTAGGCTGGGGTCCTGGATAGCAGGGCCCCAGCCAGACTAAAGTCGAAAAACAGTGATACACCAGCAAAAAGTGGGGGTAACCATAAGAGGCAGATCCTACTCTCCTACACTGAGATTGGAAGAGATCTGGGGGATGGGACCCGCAACAGGGGGAGCCCCTACCCCCAGCGGCCACCCAGAGTGAGACGTTGGCTAGTAGAAATTAAAACTCCACGTGGCAAGAGGGACGATTCCATTAAGGACCTGCTATCGAACACTGCCGCAAAACGGGGATTGACAGAAGGAATCTGAACCCCCCCCCACACACGCTCTACGCAGCAAGTTCTTCAAAAGAAGTCCACAGAAGAGGACTCCCTGTGACCCGAGCCTTAATGGAAACCCTCTTCCTAACACTACGAGAGGATATAGCGAACTTGACACAGGACTTAGCTGGCGACATTAAGGAAATCCGTCGAGAAGTGGGGGAACTAGGTCAATGAAACGAGACACTGGAGCAAGGAAACACCCAAGAGGAGGAACTAGAAGCATGCCGCGGCCAAATCTTAGTGCTTTAGGATCAGAATGCAGATCTCACCTACCATCTAGAAGACTTGGAGAACAGGTCCCTAAGATCCAATTTCCATATAAAGGGGTCCCCATTGCAGGCAGATGCAGGCCACCTTGAGGAATATGTCCTCTGCCTTTTTCGCCACATAGTCCCAGAACTGACAGATCAGGATCTCATTTTGGACCGCCACCACTGGGCTAGACGCCTCTCTGGGGCCCCACAAGACATGCCTACACAACTATTGTCACAAGGAAATGATAATGGCTGCAGTAAGAGAAAAATATACCAACGTGCAACTGTTAAGCTACCAAGACCGGTCGCTTATCAAGCTCCAAGGACATAGGGCCCTGAAATGGACAACCACATTCCTCTGAGAAAAGGGAACTCGCTACAGGTGGGGCCACCGGTTTCACATAATTTTTGTATGAAATGGGGAAACAGTCTGCACTCTGGGAGAGGCCTCTCTAATTTTAGGACTGGTACAGGAGAAACCTGACCTAAAGCCATCGCAGTGGCAGCAGTCCCACTCACTTCCACCCTCCACTGCAAGAGGATCTCATCACGGTAAACAGAAGGCGGACAGCAAACCGGCCACTGAGAGCCAAAGGGAGTGCTCAGCCGTGCTGCAGCACCTCATGCGAAGGGAGTGGTCCTGGGGCTCAGCCACAGAATGAGAAGATCTCCTGTCACCTGTGTGGAAGAGCTCCCCCTACCCACCCGCAGATGCAACTGACTGACCCTGTGTCTAGGGGGATTGGCTGCCCCCCATTGGTGAGCAAGACCGGTCCAGCTGCAGACTCACACCCCCTTGGCGATTAGGCAAGTCAAATTGGTCCTTCCGTGGATGCGGCGGGGCTCCCATGCGTTCTCCATTTATCTCTGAACCAGACTCTTGCCAGAGACATGGACTCTCAATGCGTAGTATATTGGATTAGAGAAGTTGAAATGTTTATCCCTCTTGTTTGACTGGACTCCAGTCCTTAGGACGCTCGCTGTATTACACTCACTGCCAGCTACTCAAAGCAGACTAATCAATGAGGGAGTCTCTTTTGCTACGACCTTGTCCTTGGCCTCACTAGCCATCTTACTCACCTGTAACCATGGTGAAGATTCTGAGCCATAATGTCCGGCGACTCAATCCCCCAGTGAAGCGCTTGCCATTATTGACTTTGCTGAAAGACTACCAAAGTGATATATGCCTTCGACAAAAACCCCATCTACTTCGACTTGACTGGGGTGGACTAAAATCTAAATGGTTTAATAGACAGTACTTCTCTGCTGTCCCTGGGAAGAAAGCCGGTGTGGCAAACCTCCTGGCCACACACTTTCAGGGACAAGTTCTTCAGATTCATTCTCAAACCACAGGCCGACTGTTGGCCTTGCAGATTTCCATTCATCAGCATGACTAAACTGTTGCTTGTTTCTATGCCCCCAACAATCACCAAGAAACTTACATCCAGCAGGCGATTGAGAAAGTCCTCACCTCTCAAGATGCCCAAGTCCTGATTGGAGGAGCTTTCAATTTGACTAAAGATGCCCTCTGGGACCGTTCGCAAAAACAGTTGATGTTTTGATTTGTTCTGCATTCCGTCCATCAATTGTGTGTCTTTTGCTTTCTCGTCTTAAGTGTGCCAGGTATGCCCAGACGTGGGTCCTGGGCTCACTGTGCCACTGGAATCAAGCTATCCTGGCTGATGAGGGGTGAAACCCCGAAACCGGTCCTAGGATGCTTGTTTCCGGTCCAGGGAGGACCTGGCTTGGCAGTTCGGGCTGGACTGTTCCCATGAGGCACAGGGTCAAGACTGATTTGCATATGGCCAGGTCTAAACTGGGGTGGCATGGTGAGCAAAAGAATGATGGATTTAACCCAGATCTCTTGACTGGGGGTGAATGTTTTGATTTGTTCTGCATTCCTTCCATCAATTGTGTGTCTTTTGCTTTCTCTTGGACCGTTCAGCCCAGCGGGCGGGCCAGACGGGGTCCTTTACTGCCCCAGGACTACAATGGCTTGCGGAGAAGGGCCTTTTGGAAGTGTGAAGGGCTTAAAACCCTGCAATGAAAGCTTTTTTTTCTCAGCCTTCCACCAGCCATACACTAGAGTAGATTACTTTCTGGTTACTGACTCCCTAGTTCCATCAGTCCAACACACTGATATTGGAGTGGCAGCCCTGTTGGACCACGCCCCAATCTCCCTTACCCTACACCCATCTACACAATGCCCACGATCACGTACCTGGCACCTCAACCACAAGCTGCTAGCTTACAAACCCACTCTTAAGGAACTCTAGGTGGTTATTGGGTCGTATTTTGTGACCAATGATACTCTTCACACTCCATGGCATTGCTGTGGGACACACTCAAAGCTGTGGTCTGGGGAGTCTTTATAGCGGTAGCCGCAAAACTACACAAAGACAGAGAGGGGCAATGCCCCGCCTTAGAGGCTCAAGTGAAGGCATTAGAGGAGTCACATAGGCAGACAAGTTCACATAGAATTGGGAGGCAGCTCAGGGCACTGGATGTAGATGTGGCAGAACATGCGTTACTCCGCTCTAAACTAAAATATTACGCTGGGGGCAACAAGGCGAGGCGACCCCTTCAACCCAAGTACCGGAGAGGGAGGCCAAATTCTTAGATCAAGATATCACAGTAGAAGAGGTCTGGAGAGCAATGGGGAAACTGCGACTAGACAAAGCTCCGGGTCCAGACGAGCTCACAGCGAACTTTTTAAAAGTGTTTGCTCCCCAATGGGCCCCTATCTTGATTTGATTATATAATTCATTTAGCGTGTCCTGGACCGGCACCGATACTATGAAAGGAGCCACTATATCTGTAATAGGGAAGCCCGGGAAAGATCCTTCTCATTGTGCTTCCTACTGCTCTATATTGCTCTTAAATGTTGACACTAAAATCTTTACGGGAATTTTGGCAGCCCGCCAGGTGCCTTACATGCCTGGCTTGATCGACCCTGATCAGGCGGGCTTCCTTCTGGGGCGTAACTGCAGCGACAATACTAAATGCATCCACCACCTCATTGATAAGTCTAGCAGGTCTTGTATCCCAGCTCTATTATCGATCGACGCTGAGAAAGCGTTCAATAGGGTACATAGGCCTGGGGCCCTGATTCCACAACTGGATCTGGGCTTGCTCTGCTGGCCCCAGGGTGCCTGTTCGGGTTAACGGGCTACAGTCCCGCTTCTTCCCTCTCTCCCGCGGGACACAACAGGGGCGTCCGTGGTCACTGCTCCTGTTCGCTCTGTACATGGAGACCCTTGCTGAAAGGATCAGGTGGTATTCCAATATCAATGGTATTGCTATGGGGGGGGGCGACTCAAACTGGCACTTTATGCAGATGATGTGCTGCTGATGGTTTCACACCCCCATCGGTCACCCCTGCTCTATTGGTGGAACTGGAGTCATTTAGCCAAGCCTCCGGATTTAAAATGCATGCTACAAAATCTCAAATACTTAATCTCACTATCCCACATACAGACTGTTTCACAGCCCGCTCCACAATACAATTGTATTGGGGTGGGCCCATCTCCTTTCTTGGGAGGATAGCAGCCATCAAGATGTCCCTGCTCCCCAAGATTTTATTCCTTATGTAAACACTACCTCTCTAGCCTCCACCACATGTTCTACAGAAACTCCAGGGGCTAATTGAAACATTTATTTGGGATGGGAAACGTGCACAAATAGCCAGGAAGCGGACTTACTTACCAATGGCAATAGGAGGGTTGGGCATCCCGCATTTAGCCCACTATCATGTGACGTAATTGCGATACCTGGTAGTGGCAATGTCCGAGCACAGCGAAACACTGGTGCTTTATTGACCAGGCTATAGCAGGCATCTATATTTGGAAAATCCCCTGGCTCCGCAAAAAGCACAGCCCGCCTGGAGTATATATATCCACAGTGATCAGGGCCACTATGGGAGCGTGGGTTAAACTAATCTCCCCAAACAGCTTTCCAAGTACATTTCCACCCTTGCACCCATCATAGGGAAGCCAGACTTTCCCTTGGCTCTTCAGGACCAATCTTACTCCCTTTGGCAAGAAGCAGGATGTAAACGAATAGGGGACATATACGATTTGCAGGGTCTGGTGGACTTTCCATGGCTGCGGACTTTGGCCTCCTTGAAACTGCCTTTAACCCTTTCACTTCTAGGCCTTTTCCCCATGTGCTAAGCCTTTTTTTGGCTATTTGGGGTAGTTCCCACTTAGGCCCCTGTAACGTTTTGTCCACATAAGGTATCCACGCTAAATTTCCATCCTTTTCTTCCAACATCCTGAGGATTTTGAAGGTACCAAGGGTTTGTGGATTCCCCTGGAGGGGACCCAGCAATTAGCCAAAATACAGCAACATTTTGGGTGGGAAAATGGGGAAAAAAAGTGTTGCAGAAAAAAGCATCTGTTTTTTTCCCTGCAAATGGTATCAACAAAGGGTTTGTAGTGTTGAAATCACCATCTTCCCAGCTTTCAGGGACAGGCAGAATTTTGTCGGAAAACCAAAATTTTCTACACAGTTTTGGCATTTTAGTGGGACATAGCCTATTTTAACTATTTTTTGTGCTTTAAAGCTCCTTCTAGTTAGTGGTAGAGATGAGTGTGAAAGCAATAATGGATCCCGGAAAACTATACATTTTAGAAAAGTAGACAAAATTCTTAATTTAGCAAGGGGTCATTTGTGTAGATGCTTCAAGGTTTTCCTATAGAAACTAACAGTTGAAATAAACAAGCATTTGCAATGCAATAGGTCTCGCATTTGAGCTATTGGCATTGTAAATGACAATGCCTTTTATTTATGTGTTTTGAAAACCTGCAAGCGGTGCGTAAACACGCACTTTGTACTTATACTCCTTGCTTACGAGAAGCAAGGCTGGCAGTAAAAGAGGTGCAGTTACTGCCAGCCTTGCTTTTCATAAGCAACGACTATAAGTACAAAGTGCAAAGTGCAAAGTATAATATCCTGACTACAGCATGTACCGCAGAGACCGCACAAGTGCTACCTAGGCGAGACCCAAAAACCCTGAATCTCTTTACAGTGCAGCAATTTGCTATGTCAGTAACATGCTGTGTGAGCTAACTACACAAGAGCAGGCACCGTCAGTTTCAACTTAGAAAACCGGTTCTAGTACTATGCATAAAGTACTGATACTAAAAGAGTACAAGGCACCTTACAAGAACACCATGGAGCCATTGATAAACAATACCCCTTGTCTCAACCATGCCAACCCTGTAATAGAAAGTAGAAATCACACCTTTCCCTTCTTTTACGCGATCCCCCTACTACGACTACCTATTTAGGCTAGCTAAGTCTCAAGATCACCTACTGGTCTCAGTTGTGGGAAGGCATGATGTACCAGACATTTCCTGTATCTCCAGCAGATGTCTCAAGAGAATTTGTGCAACAAGAAACATTTAAGGCACTTGGTGGCACTTCTAATGTGGGGTGTAGCAGTCAAAGGTTACAACCCGAATTTGAAGAACGTTCGCTTCAGTACAGATTAGGTTTATTCCGGTTACTGTCACCGTTAGTGAAAATATAAAAGATACAACATCAGAAGCAATGGGGACAAGATGCTCCGCCCTCAGACATAACGCAGAAATCTGAGAAGTGTTTTAAACATAAGTATTTTTAACGTGGAAATATCTACCCAAAAGGCAGCAAATCAAACTAGTGCAGGAGCAGAATTTTGGATTTCGCTCACAATTGGTTTGGGCTACAAAGAATCATCACTCAAATTTTAAGCTCTACCTGGAGTAACCTTAAACTAGCCTCCTTATATTTTTGCAACTCCACTATACTTACACACACCTTTCTGCCTATTGCTCTCCCTTTGCCTTGCTACTTCAATTCCAGCCTACCTCCTTTCTCTCACCTACCCAGTCCTCACTTCCTTTTCCATAGTTCCCTTATTCCCATTTTATCTTCCTCAAAACCATTTTTTGTCTCTCTTTATGTTATGAAATGTGTACATGAATACAATATATACAAAGTGCAAAAAAACGAATACTCCACTCAATTCAGAATACACAACACTCAAATCATCATGCATGGAACATTCACTACATCAGGGCATAGAGACAGTTAAGCTACAAAGATTAGAACATATCCCTCGTAGCAAAAACAAAAGCGCAAGAAACATCAACTAAAGCACAGCAACAAGAAAAAGTAAGTGTAACACCTTCGAGAGTAACAACGAAAAAAGATAAGACGCAGCAACAGTATACAACGGCAACATGCTACTCCATTACCAGTGTAAATGCTCCTAACAGGAATGCACCATGAGAATTCACCGTCATACACCACCCAAGAGTACACAAAACCCTATGACGAAACGTTAAAAAGTACTAGGACTCTTACACAAACCCAGGTCTATTCTCATCCCTAGGAAACATGCCAATGGCACGTGCCACATTTCAGCCCCAAGAACATGTTAACCAGACAATTGTGGGTAGTCACATAGCACACTAGCAAGATAATAGCAGGTAATTGTAGAGTGTCATACCCTTAATCATACGAACTGCTTCCTATTTAAAACAAATGCGGTAGTACTCTTAGGGCTGGAATATATTACTAAGTGTTCAGTGGTTTTTAGGTCTCGGCCTGACGTACGCAGCGCATGCGCTGCTCTCGTCATACGACGGCTTCTTGGAATCGATACGATTCCCAAAGCCGTGTCCCAGCTCCGCCTTCAGCTTTCATTCGTGCGCGTCGTTTGGCGTCACGAATTATGCCAAAAGCAGTGCAATGATTGCACCGAAGGCATGTCAATCGCTGCTTGTTGCCACCCTGTCTCCTTTTAGCCCCGCCCACCGGGATTGGATCTTTTACTCGCGGCAGTACACAGGCTGTTTTTTATTGCTTTTAAAAAGTGCGCCTGCAGCGCTCCGGCCTTCAGCCAGTCTAATAAATCATGTACAGCATCTCATCTCCTCTCCTCAACCTCTCTCCCACTCTCTTCCTCTTCTTGCTCTGTCCCTCTTTCTGCTCTCCCCTCCGAGCTCTTATACCCGTCTCCTGTCCCTTTCTCAGTCACCCCTCTGAACTTCCTTCCCCAGGTTCTCATTTCTCTTCCCTCCACTCTACTCTGCTTTACATTTATTCTTGTTTCCACATTCCCTCCGCACTGCACCCCATCCTATCCCGGTTATTCTGTTTTAATCCCCTTCTCACTCGCTCCTCTGTAGCGCCTCGTCTCAGTTTCCCTCTAGCGCCTCGGAGCTCCCCAGCCTGTCAGCGGCCTCCGCTGCCAGCACGGGGGCACATTGGATGGGGTTTACTCTGCAGGATTCCAGGGAAGAGCGCGAGCCCGGCTCACATTCCGCCCCTGCGGCATATTTCCGGTCCCCGCAGATGTGCTGAGTGCAGCAGTCCTTGGACCGGAGTGGGCTCCTCTTCAAGGTGAACTCTCCTCTGAGCAGGGAGGGGAGTTCTTCAGCGCGACCTTCAAGGGGTGCTCCATCTGCTACATGAACAGACCCACTGTCCAGAGGGTGACCTCCAGCACTCGGGATGTTCGCCAACAGCACTAAGCGAGCTGGGACGGCCGAAGGCTGTAACATACCACGCATCGACAAAACCCGCACTTTATGTACAGCAGAGACCGCAATAGGACAATATCTACCCACACAGGACAGCAACCAGGAGAGCAGACAGCAGTGGGACGGGCAGTGGGGCATAGCCTTGTGCAAGAAAGGAAGTGGACCCTCTGGCAATAATCAGGGTTCAGTTGGCCGTCGGTGCTCTGGGACCCGGTGCCACTGCACCTGCTACACCAATGACAGCTACGCTCCAGCGGACAGGCTTCCCTCGGACCCTCGCAAACGAATAGCAGAGGTGTCACAGGTCCTGGTGCATGCTTGGCAAATGGGTTGGTCCCTCACCCCCGTGCACAGCAGTAAAAAAACAAGCATTGAAAATGCAATAGGTCTCGCCTTTGATTAAGTTAGAGCCATTTGCTTTGCTAATGGTATTGTATAGCAAAGCAAATGGCTTTAACTCAATGAAAGGCGAGACCTATTGCATTTTTAATGCTTGTTCTAGTGTGGCTCCACATCGCCATCTGTAATAAACTTGTTGTGAAATAATGGCAATCCCAGGCTCAGATTTATAATCATTCAGCATACAAAGATGAGCAAATAAGATGGGGTTTAGAAAAACAATTTGCTTTCATCGCAATGAAGCCGCACGATTGTGGCATTTAGGGGCTGCATTAAAAAAAGTTATGTTACCCATTTCAAGTGGCCTCTAGCATAAAGAAACGTAAATAGCAAAAAAGTCACATTAAATGTGGGCATCATTTCCTACTCAGTGTAATGATAAAAGAGAAAAAGTCGGCACGCGTAAGGAAGAAAGACTTTAAGGGCATTGCCATAAACATCATTCGTTCGAGGAGAAAAAATAAATAGATAATGTGATACCCGATGCTCCGTATAAGGATATCGAATGACATCTAGTGTCAAGGAAATCTGTCGTCATTAAATGTATTGCCTAAATCTTTTTCAGAAAGAAAAGCAAACGCTGCAGATTTAGTAAACTTACTTTAGTTTATACGGATTTGAGACACACTGGCGAGTGACACTTGGCTTCAATGCGACGAAGAGGGCCAATTTCAGTGTGATCAGTGGGGTGTGTGACGGGGGCGTGGCTTGGCCGAGGACAATGGCGGACGCGTGAGCAGAGCGCTCCGCATCAGCCCGTAATTTCTCCTCGGAAACCGCACAGCCGGGGCCGCTTTGGGCATATTCGAAACCCTCTAGGAGATCGGAGGCTCGAGAAGTGTGCCCAGGAAAACATTGCTGGCTGCAAGTGATGAAAGACGGGAGCGGAGTCTAGCGGCGAGAAACGAGCGGCGGAGGCTGTAAAAATGGCGGCGGAGGCATTCACGAAACCTACGTCCCGGCCCGACCGTCGGGGAGGACCCTCAACGACCAACTGAGACTGCCCCAGGAGATCGCCGAGTGCTGCGCCAGTGAGAGGAATAAGGAGCGGCGAAAGCCTGTACGACCGATGCCTGCAGCATCGAGGCTGGATCGAGCTCCGGGCTTGAGAGGAGCGCGCTGGGCGGGCCTACTCCTCTTGAGCAGGCGACGCCGGAGGAACACAGGGCGGCGCATATGAGAGTTATAAAGTTGGGCAGCAGTCTTGAAGAGTTCGCCTGCAGCCGGCGGGCCCCCAGGGTTGGGAAAAAACTGGTGGCTGCTACGCGGAGCGGATATGCTTGGGACTGAGGCAGAGAAAGGTGCGCAGTTGGGCCCTGCGGAGTGCGGTGTGCTGCTGGTGCGGGCCTGCGTGCCTTGGTGGCCGTAACGAAACCTCCCTGGCCCTAGACAGGAGTAGCAGCCTACCTGGTAACGGACAGCGGTGGGAGCAAGAGTACAGCTGCATGAGGTTGCACCGCAGAGATTGCGTGTGCAACCGGAACAACGGGAAGCGGTGTCCGACCCCGGGGCCTGCAGTCGGACGCGGTTTGGCTCCTGGAAAGAACCTAGAACTTAAATTTGCAGTGAACTGGTTTCAAGGGCACTGTGGACAAGCCCATGAGTGTAGCGAGATTTGCATGGCCGGGCTGACACAACGAGGTGGCTGACCCAAGTGGCACGTCTGGTAATCCCCCGGGGAAGGGAGTGGCAGTGCCCCCCCGCGAGTCGAACTGAGATACAGGCTTGTGGAGTGCCAGTACTTGACTGGGGGGTCGTGGGAGAGCCCGCCTGATGCAGGAAAACGCGAGGAAAGAGGTACTGGTGCCCGCCTGGAGTGGGACGCCTGTGCACTGCAGACTACCACCTAAGTGGCACTGCGTTGCAAATTGAAGGAAACAGATTGGGGACAAGGTTGCTCTTGCCTGGTGTTCTCACACCATAATGGGTAAACCCAGGGGCCGCCAGACCGGGGCCCTCCAGGACCCAGAGGATAGTGCTCAGGAACAGTCGCAGACTTCTCTGGAGGACCCAGTGCAGCAACAGCTTAATAAAATACTGGAGGCGGACACGAAGGCTACCCTCCATCAGGACATTAGCACTGTGGCGGTTGGGCTTGGCCTGCTGCGGGAGGAGCATAAGAAACTATCGGAGAGGGTTAAGAACACTGAGGCCAACGTTGCAGAACTGACACCAGCGCAAAAGGCTTTGGAACAGCAGATGGGGGCCCTCACGGACAGGGTAAGCTTCTTGGAGCGCAGGGCTAAAGATGCAGAAGGGCACAACCGAAGAAAAAATGTCAGGGTTGTGGGCCTGCCGGAAGGAACGGAAGAGGACAATATGGTGTCCTTTTTGGAAAATTGGTTCAGGAGCGTGGTAGCTCCAGAGGGCCTGTCTGCTTTCTATACTCTGGAGAGGGCCCCATAGGGTCCCTGCCAAGCCGTTGGCCCCGGGGAGGCCTCCGAGACCTGTGGTGGCCCGCCTGCTTCACTTCCGTGATAGAGACTTACTCCTGCAAAGAGCGAGAGCTGGGGGCCCTTTCACTGTGGATACCAGCAGGGTTACCCTTTTTCCGGATTACACATTGGAGGTACAGAGGAAGCGGGCCTCCTATGTGGAGGTCAAGAAAGCACTGAGAGACGAGGGCCTCCAATACTCCCTAATGTTTCCGGCCCGATAGCGTATTATGCTGGAGGGGAACACTCATTACTTTGATTCTCCCAGGGATGCCTGGGATTGGCTAGAGATTTACAAGGGTGAGATACCGCGAGATGGGAAACTTGGAGCCGCCAGGCGGAGACCCACGGACACCGGGAAACGTTTGAACTGTCGACCCCGCAGGAGGACCCCGAAGAAGCTGTCGTTATCTCAGACGGAGAAAGAAAGGACCGAGGTTTTGCAGGCGGTGGCGGCACTGGCACAGGGTCAGAGCCCTACTCCAGAAGAAGAGGCTGGATCTTCCAGAGCCTCAGCGGACAATGAAACGGACACGTCCCACAGTGATAGTGTGAAGATGCCAGTGGTGACACCTAATACTGCAGACGATATTATTTGAACGGATGTGATAAGCTAAAATAGCTAGGATGTTTAGAGGGGAACTGGACTCTCAGTGACTATTATAGGCTTCGGACTATATTTACTTATAAGAGGCTGATGCGCCATGATTAGTGCAAGTACCTCGAGTCAGCTGCGCTCCATTGCACCTCTAACTACCAGAGGTTTTTGCGTATACTACAATAGTTTGGATGGGTGCTAGTTTGATAGTAACTGTCCTGGGGAGGGGGAGTTGAGGGTTTTGGTTACTTTTGGGGTTTGTTAGGGCCAGGCATGTCACTAGAGAAGCCCTTCCAGGAGAGCTGTCTGAATTATCGCGATGGGTACCACAAATGACTTAACATGTATTTCATGGAATGTGCGGGGAATGCATTCAATGTGGAGGAGTCATAAAATACATGCATACTTAATCCGTAGAGGGGTTCAGATTGCACTACTTCAGGAGACTCACTTGCAAGCGCAGGAGGGAGCAGCTCTGCAACGCAGATGGCGTGGCCAAGTGTTTTATACTACTTACTCCGCTTTCGCTAGGGGAGTGCTGATTTGGGTGCGGGCGGGTGTACCCTTTCAATGCACGAACCAAATCATAGACTCAGAAGGTCGTTACGTGGTGGTCACTGGGAAGCTAGATGGTAGAGACATAGTATTGGGGAACATATACGCTCCCAACACAGAACAACCCGCCTTTTTCTCACAGCTATCTAGGAGGTTGGAGCCCATTCTCACGGGATCAGTACTGATTGGGGGGGATTTTAATTGCATCTCTGATGTTGTCCTAGATCGCTCGCACCCCCGCTTCTTAACGCACCCATTCATAAAATAGCGGAGACAAGGCGCAACTGGCAAGAGAGATGGGGGTTGGTAGACTCTTGGAGGGCTCAGCACCCAGGGGACCGGGACTATTCCTTTTTCTCTGCTCTGCATGATCTCCACATTCGTCTAGATGCAATTTTATGCTCCCCGGATGTACATGCCGGAGTGCAGAGTAGTGAGTACCTCACAAGAACATTATCAGATCATAACCCTATCTTAATCAGAGTACAGTGGTCTCGCACACGGGCTAAGATACCTACATGGCGCCTGGGTCCTGAAGCCTTAGAAGACCAAGTCTTTCGCGAAGCAGTGAACACTGGCATAACTCAATACTTCAGAGGAAATACTGGCACAGCGACATCGTCCTCAGTGGAATTTGATGCTTTTAAAACAGTCATTAGGGGTCGCTGCATCTCAGAGGTAATGGGGGTGCGTAAAGTGCTTTTAAGGGATGTACAGGAGGCAGACCAGCGCCTTCGAGAGATAGAGCGGGATCGCCCTGAGAGACCAGATAAACAAGGGGAGCTCTTGGAAGCAAAGTAGAGCGGCTACGCTGTTTTGATTATAAAACATATTACGCGAGCCCATGCAGAAAGGGACAAATCCGGAGCTCACTTAGCGTGGCTAGCTAACCCGACTCGAAGAGGTTCAATGATTCTGGAGCTCAGGGATCCCCATGGGGTGGCTTGTTGCACTCAACAGGGTATTAACGAGTTATTTCTTGAGTATTATACGGACTTGTACAAAAGTAAATCGGCCCTGACAGAGGATGATTTGGATAGGTTTACACATGCAGTTAGACTACCGAGTTTGGATAGAGAGCAGGCTGATGCGTTGGGTCGGGATATCGATGTTGGAGAGGTGAGGGGGGCTATTAAACATATGGCGAGGATCAAGACACCAGGGACAGATGGGCTCCCGATTGAATTCTACCTAACATACACTGAACACCCACCGCTGGGTCTCCTGCTGCGCCGACAAGCTGGCACCTCTCCGCCGCGCCGCCAATCAACGCCCACTGAGGGCCGCCTGGTTCACCACCGAACTCCAAGAAGCCAGACGCTCCTGCAGACACTTGGAGAAAACCTGGAGGAACCAGAAGACCACGGAAGCAGGGAACAACCACAAGAGCGCCCTGAAGGACTACCACCAGCGTATAAGGGACACCAAAAGGACCTTCATCAGAAACAAAGTCAAGACCAACGCATCCAACGTCAAGGAACTGTTCAACGTCATTCAGCAGTTCGCAAAACCCTCCTGCGAATCCACTGACCTCACACCCTCCCAGGAACTCTGCGACAAACTCAGCTCCTACTTCCACCTGAAGATCAAGGCCCTCTACGACAACTTCAGCGAGCCAGCAGAAAACAGCACCACACTACCCACCACCGCCGAGAAGCCGACCATCACCTCCTGGGCCCCCGCATCCGTCGAGCTCATCTCCTCAACCATGAAGAAGACGCACTCAGGAGCCCCAACGGACCCCTGCCCCCCTCACATCTTCCACAGGGCCGCCGCTGTCATCGCACCCGAACTAGAGCGAACAATTAACTCCTCCCTCATATCCGGCATCTGCCCAGACGACTGGAAGCGCGCAGAGGTGAAACCCCTCCTCAAGAAACCAACGGCCGACCCAACCGACCTGAAGAACTACCGGCCCATCTCTCTCCTCCCCTTCGCAGCCAAAGTCACCGAAAGACTCGTGAACGCCCAGCTGACCGCCTTCATCGAAGAAAACTGCATCCTAGACACTTCCCAGTCTGGCTTCCGCAGCAACCACAGCACCGAGACCGCCCTCCTCGCAGCCACCGACGACATCCGCATGCTGCTAGACCAGGGACACACCGCAACCCTCATCCTCCTAGACCTCTCCGCAGCCTTCGACACCGTCTCACATCGCACACTAGCCGCCAGACTCCACGACGCAGGCATACAGGGATCCGCCCTCGACTGGATCCAATCCTTCCTCGCCGGCAGAACCCAGAGGATCGGACTCCCCCCCCCCCCCCCTTCCTCTCCGACCCCACTGACATCTGCGGAGTACCCCAAGGATCTTCACTAAGCCCGACGCTCTTCAACATCTACATGGCCCCCATCGCCAGACAGCAAGGGCTTAGCATCGTATCCTACGCCGACGACACCCAACTCATCCTCTCCCTCACCAAGAACCCAGAAATCACCAGACTCCGCTTCCAGGAAGGAATGAGAAACGTAGCAGCCTGGATGAATGACAGCTGCCTAAAGCTCAACTCCGAGAAGACCGAGGTCCTCATCCTCGGGCCCTGCACCTCCGCCTCGGACAACACATGGTGGCCCTCCGCCCTCAGGAGCCCACCCACCCAGACAGACCACGCTCAGAACCTCGGCATAATCCTCGACTCCTCCCTCTCCATGAACCGCCAGATCAACGCCGTCGCCTCCACCAGTTTCAACTGCCTCCGCATCCTTCGTAAGACCTTCAAATGGATCCCCCCCGACTGCAGAAAGACCGTCACCCACGCACTCATTACCAGCAGACTAGACTACGGCAACGCCCTCTACGCCGGAATCAACAAAACTCTTCTACGCAAGCTCCAAACCATCCAGAACGCCGCAGCCAGGCTCGTCCTAGGGACACCGCGCCACGAACAGATGACCCAACACCTACGAAGCCTCCACTGGCTCCCCGTCGAGAAGAGGGTCACCTTCAAACTCCTCACCCAGGCCTACAAATCCCTCAACAACATCGGACCCAAATACCTCAACGACCGAGTATGTTTCCACGTACCCAAGAGAAACCTTCGCTCCACCGACCTCGCCCTGGCAAAGGTCCCCCGCATCCGCAGAAGCAGAACCGGCGGGAGAGCTTTCTCCTACATCGCAGCCAGAACCTGGAACGAGCTCCTGGTCAACATCAGACGCTCCCCAACCCTCCACACGTTCAGTAAGGACCTCAAGACCTGGCTCTTCACCTGACCCGGAGCTGTTCCCCCCACTCCCCCCCATAGCGCCTTGAGACCCTCATGGGTGAGTAGCGCGCTCTATAAACCTCTGATTGATTGAACAGTTGGCGCCTAGATTAGTGATGCTATATAACAATGCGAAGCGGATAGGTCAACTCCCCGCAACGACACAAGAGGCAGTTATCATTCCGCTCCTCAAACCTGGGAAACCACCTTGGGACAGGTCTGCGTACCGCCCACTATCCATGCTTAATACGGATTACAAGATCTTGAGCCGTATTTTAGCCACCCGACTCCTCCCCTATATGTCGACACTAGTGCATAAGGACCAATCCGGGTTCATCCCGACTAGAAACACTGCTATTAATGTTCGACGATTATTGCAGATTTTGGAAGCTGATTCCTACTCAAAGGACATGGCCACTGTTTTTGCAGTAGACATCGAAAAAGCGTTCAATAGTCTTGAGTGGCCCTACTTGTTCCACGTAATGTATAAATTTGGACTTGGGGATAAATTTATAAAGTGGACGGCCTTACTATACAAGCACTCCACGGTGAGGGTTAAAACGGGTGGATTGATATCTGACATCTGTGACGTAACCCGGGGTACGAGACAGGGATGCCCGCTGTCCCCCCTCTTGTTTGCTTTGGCTGTGGAACCGTTAGCGGCCAAGGCCAGGACAGGACAGCATTACCAAGGCCTATGTGTGCATATGCAGATTCACCATATTGCCCTATATGCAGACGACTTGTTAATGTTCCTGGCGAATTCGAGCGAAGCGCTTCGAGGGGCGAAGGAATTGCTCCACGACCTTGGCACAGTGGCGGGGCTTCGAGTAAATTGGGCTAAGTCCTGCTTATTTCCGACCGTTGGGGATAAAGACGGCCCACAAGACACAGCCGGGGTGAAATGGGAGTATAGATGCCTGACATATTTAGGTACGAGGATATACCATGCACAGGGAGATCTGTTGGAGGGCAATATCGGTAGAGCAATCAGAGGACTGAAGGGAAGTTTTGACTTTTGGGGGACGCTCCCGCTGTCAGTGGCTGGACGAGTGGCCCTACTTAAAATGGTGGCACTCCCGAGATTATTGTACTATTTCGGGACCTTACCGGTTTGGATCCCGACACGATTTTTTTAGACAACTTAAGACCATGGTAACAGGATTCCTATGGGGTTCTGGTAGACTGGTAGCGTTGGCAGTTTTAATGCGATCACGGTCAGAGGGGGGGGTGGGCAGTGCCCGATTTTGAGGCTTATTACCTAGCAGCCCAATTACAATGGCTCACACGACAAATAGCAGCTGGGATGCGAGGGACAGATGAGATGAGGGACAGAGCCCTGGCTTTGAGAGTACTCTCCCAAATAGTGCTGAAGCTACCTGTCCGCACCCAAGACCTCCCAGGGGACCTCAAAACAGCAAGGCAGTGTTGGAATAGGAGCTTGAATAGGGAGAGGATTGAGATTCCATATGCGCCTGACATCCCACTATCCATGTGTGAGGTATTACCTCATGGAGGTACCTGGAGGGGGCTGGCGAGTTGGAAAGAGAAAGGCCTGACCACTATCGGAGATTTATAGGACGATGGCACTATGCTTCCCTTTAACGAATTACAGGAACGGTATGACTGGGGGGGGGGGGGACTTTTTATTACATACTGCACTTACTGCGGCTATCCGTAAACATTGGAGAGGGGGCCTCATTGAACCGAAAACATCACTGGGGTGTCAATACATAGTGACAGCGGCAGGGACCTTTAAAGCGGTTACATGCCTGTATAGACGTATGACACAGGAGATGTTGTTGCCCCTGAATGTACTGCGACTCAAATGGGAGGAAGATGTGGGGGCGGAGATCCCGGAAAAAGCCTGGGCTGATATTGTGGAAAGGGAGTGGAAGAGCTCCAGAAATGCCTGCTTTCAGTTAGTGCACTTTTACATATTACATAGAGCCTATCTCACCCCAGCGAAAATTAATAAATACTTCGACACTAACTTGGATGCATGTCCGCGCTGCCGCACGGAGGGAGCAGACTTCCGTCACATGTTCTGGGGGTGCTCGCAATTAGATACTTATTGGCCCGCAGTAGTGACTTTATTAAACGAAATCACTGACAGGGAATTGGAACCGGCTATAGGGCCATGTATATTGCATTGGTTTCCCCACACAACCAAAAATAAGATAATTAGCAAATTTTTAGACATGGGTCTCTTATTGGCTAAACGGGAAATCACTATGAATTGGAAAACGCAGAGGGGCCCCAATATAGTCAGATGGAAGAAGGAATTCATTAAATGGGCGGAGTGTGACGGAATAGTTAGGATGCAATTAGCAAAGAGGGCGGGAAGTGAGAGGGCACTAGAAGCGGCAAAGGCATGGGAAACATTAGTGGTGCTCCTGAAGATCCCAGACAGTGACAGTGACGAGGATTCCGTGATTGCAGCTCCTGAAGTTGAGGACTAGGTAGATTGCCCCCGAGTTAGTCATGACATGGAGACCCTAGAAACAACAAGCATCAGGATTCTGCAACCGCTGTGACTTAACCCTTGCATTACTATCCTTGATATATCAATAAAATCACAGCACAACAGAGCTACACTGCAGTCCATAAGGAGAGTTGAGAGTGACCTACCTGGGAGGGTTGGGTGGGGGTAGTTCTGGGGGGGTTGGTATAGAGTTAAGATTTGACATAAGACTGGAACGAGTGCCGTACGATTGCAACACAATGTGGGATTTTTTCTTTTCACTTTTTATTCTTGTGCTGGGTGGTGGGAGGGTTAATACCATGCACAGATTTCTTAATACAATTGTGTCTTCCACGATTGTATCATTGTTCCCCCTTTTGTATGTATCTTAATACGAAACTTTACACAGTATGTGTTTGTACAGGCCTGCAAACCTCAAGAAACTTTGTGGAAAAAAAAATCAGTGGGGTGTGTGACATGGATTTATTACAGACGTCTTAATCCGGTCTATTAAACTCGTACCCTATCACATCCTGATACGAGTAGCCTTATTTGCTGACTCACAAGTGGGAGATTACAAATACAACAAATGAAATCACAGAGATAAAAACTTTGAACACGCTTTAATATCTGACAACGTGTGATCAATACAAAGGACTCCCTACTTTTAGCTCCACTTCCCCCTCCCAGCCGTCCTACCTTGAGGGGATACTTTTCTCCGGTGCTCTTGCTAAAGAGCTCCAGCCCTTTGCCGTTAATGCCCAGCCCGAGGACTGGTGACCTTTTAGTCAGCAATTGTGTTTTTCTTGATCTGAAAAACCGACTTGACATTGAACTGGGGAAACAGAGCTGGGGGGCCTGCTGCTGAATGGGAATGGGAATGGGTGGCAGGGGCCCCCGGAAGGGGTTCTGGTGTTTAGAGTTGGAAAGCATTCTTCAACAGAGTCAGTAATCCATTGCGCAGTCATGTTTAGTCTCTCAGGTCCCGAGCCCCTTGAAGCCGGACGCATAGGTTGACCCGGTCCACCAACATACACAACAAGCATTTCAAATGCAATGGATTTAACATTACTGAAAGTCTGAGCTATTGGCGTTCCTAATAGTAATGCAACGCCATTAGATCAAACCTTCAGAAATGTGAGAGCTATCGTATTGAAAATGGATCGCGGCACCCGCGCTTTAGGTTTAAACATCTGAAGCAAAAGCGCGGGTGCCCCGATTGCTTCAAAAGTAAATACATTGATTTTCTTTTTCTATTTCTTTACTTTTGAAGCAATCAGTGCATCTGCGCTCTAGCTTCAGATGTTTAAAGCTGAAGCACAGGTTTAGCCATTGTATCAAACGTAAACAAATAGGGAACAAAATGGCGGTCGCATGCTTTTTTTTCCTGTTTATTTACTTTTCTTACAATTGCGGCACCCGCGCTTTAACCCCTTCGCTGCTAGGCCTTTTCCCCTCCTGTGCTAAGCCTTTTTTTGGCTATTTGGGGTAGTTCGCGCTTAGGCCCCTGTAACTTTTTGACCACATAACGTATCCACGCCAAATTTGCGTCCTTTTTTCCAACATCATGGGGATTCTAAAGGTACCCAGGGTTTGTGGATTCCCCTGGAGGGGACCCAGAAATTAGCCAAAATACAGCTAAATTTTGTTTTTTGGGGAAAAATGCGAAAAAGGGCTACAGATGAAAGCGTCTGGTTTTTTCCTGCAAATGGCATCAAAAAGGGGTTGTGGTGCTGAAATCACCATCTTCCCAGCTTTCAGGGACAAGCAGACTTGTCAGAAAACCCAAACTTTTTACACAGTTTTGGCATTTTTCTGGGACAGTCTATTTTTGCTATTTTTTGTGCTTTCAACCTCCTTCCAGTTAATGGTAGAAATGGGTATGAAAGCAATAATGGATCCTGGAAAGCCATACATTTCTGAAAAGTAGACAAAATTCTGAATTCAGCAAGGGGTCATTTGTGTAGATCCTTCAAGTTTTCTTTATAGAAACAAACAGTTAAATATAGGAAAAATTGAAAATTAGTTGAAAAAAACCAGCCATTAGTGTCAACGTTTTCACCTGTAACTTCTTCTAATTATGACAGATATTTGAAAGCAATATACCGTTACATCCGCTGGACCTTTCTGGTTGTGGCGATATATAGGACTTGTAGGTTCACCAAGAACCCGACGAACCCAGAGCCAATAACTGAGCAGCGTCTTGCAATGGTTTTTTATTATCTACCGGGTATATAGCAATTATTCTGGGAAAATTTATACATGGAAAAAATCGGTATGAAAGACACCTATGTATTTCTGAAATGGGAACAAAATATAGAGTTTAGAAATAGTAGATATTTGCACATTTCCGAAATTGGGAGTACCCATACTAGCATGAGAATTATAGGACATTTTTCAAAATGACTTCTTTTTACACATTGTCTTTCATTTGGAAGGCAGAAATGCATCAAAAGTCAATAGATAACAGTTGCTCTACAATTTTGTGTTACCCTAAGTCTCCCGATAAAAATGGTACCTCACTTGTGTGGGTAGGCCTAGTGCCTGCGACAGGAAACGGCCCAAAACGCAACGTGGACACACCACATTTTCACAGTGAAAAATGACCCTTTTTTTGCAAAGTGCCTAGCTGTAGTTTTTGAACCCTAGCTCTGCCGGCACCTAGGGAAACCTAGCAAACCTATACATTTTTGAAAACTAGACACCCAGGGGAATCCAGGATGGGGTGACTTGACTGGCTCTGTTACCCAAAATCCCTTGCAAACCTAAAATATTGTCAGAAAAAACACATTTTCCTCACTTTTCTGTGGTGGAAAGTTCTGGAATCTGCATGGATCCACAAAATTCCACCCACCCCGCGTTCCCCAAAGTCTTTCGAGAAAAACGGTATCTCACTTGTGTGGGTAGGGCTAGTGCCTGCGACAGGAAACGGCCCAAAACGCAACGTGGACACACCACATTTTCACAGTGAAAAATGACCCTTTTTTTGAAAAGTGCTTAGCTGTAGTTTTTGAAACCTAGCTCTGCCGGCACCTAGGGAAACCTAGCAAACCTATACATTTTTGAAATCTAGACACCCAGGGAATCCAGGATGGGGTGACTTGACTGGCTCTCACTAGGTTCTGTTACCCAGAATCCCTTGCAAACCTAAAAAAGTGTAAAAAAAACACATTTTCCTCACTTTTCTGTGGTGGAAAGTTCTGGAATCTGCATGGATCCACAAAATTCGACCCACCCCGCGTTCCCCAAAGTCTTCGGAGAAAAATGGCACCTCACTTGTGTGGGTAGGCCTAGTGCCCGCGACAGGAAACTACGCAAAACGCAACGTGGACACACCCCAATTTCACTGTGAAAAATGACCCTTTTTTGGCAAAGTGCCTAGCTGTAGTTTTTGAACCCTAGCTCTGCCGGCACCTAGGGAAACCTACCAAACCCACACATTTCTGAAAAGTAGACACATGGGAGATTCCAGGAGGTATGGCTTGCGTGGATCCCCCAATGTTTTCTTACCCAGAATCCCCCAGAAACCTGAAATTTTGCTGAAAAAAAATCACTTTTTTCACACATTATTGTGTGGGAAAGTTGTGGCATCACCGGGCTGACACAAATTTCCTACCACCCAGCGTTCCCCCAGGTCTCCCAATAAAAATGGTGCCTCACTCGGGTGGGAGGCCCAAGTACGCGCGACAGGCAAGGGCCCAAAACGTATTGAGGCGACATCAAAATTGCCTATCAGAAGACGACCTGGTTTTGCAGGGGGTCCCATGACTTTTTGGCCCGGGGCTCGGCGGCCACCTAGGAAACCTAGCAAACCCACACATTTCTGAAAAGTAGACACCCGGGGATTCCAGGGAGGTATGGCTTGCATGGATCCACCAACGCTTTCTTACCCAAAATCCCCTGCAAACCTGTAATTTTGCTGATAAAAATCACTTTTTTCACACATTTTTGTGTGAGAAAGTTGTGGCATCACCGGGATGACACAAATTTCCTACCACCCAGCGTTCCCCCAGGTCTCCCGATAAAAATGGTGCCTCACTCGGGTGGGAGGCCCAAGTACCCGCGACAGGCAAGGGCCCAAAACATTTTGTGATAGGTAATTTCAATGTTGCCTCAATAAGTTTTGGGCCCATGCCTGTCGCGCGTCTGGGCCTCCCACCAGTGAGGCACCATTTTATCGGGAGACCTGGGGAACGCTGGGTGGTAGGAAATTCGTGTCAGCCCGGTGATGCCATGACTGTCCCACACAAAAATGTGTGAAAAAAGTGACTCTCAAAATTTAAGGTTTCTGGGGGATTCTGGGTAAGAAAACGTTGGTGGATCCACGCAAGCCATACCTCCCTGGAATCCCCGGTGTCTAGTTTTCAGAAATGTGTGGATTTGGTAGGTTTCCTAGGTGACGCCGAGCCCGGGCCAAAAGTCATGGGACCCCTTGCAAAACCAGGTCGCCTTCTGATAGGCAATTTTGATGTCAGCCTCAATGCGTTTTGGGCCCTTGCCTGTCGCGGTACTTGGGCCTCCCACCCGAGTGATGCACCGTTTTATCGGGAGACCTGGGGAACACTGGGTGGTAGGAAATTTGTTTCAGCCCGGTAATGCCACAACTTTCCCACACAAAAGTGTGAAAAAGTGATTTTTTCAGCAAAATTTCAGGTTTCTGTGGGATTCTGGGTAAGAAACGTTGGGGATCCACGCAAGCCATACCTCCCTGGAATCCCCGGATGTCTAGTTTTCAGAAATGTGTGGGTTTGGTAGGTTTCCTAGCTGGCCGCCGAACCCGGGGCCAAAACTCATGGGACCCCCTTGAAACCAGGTTGGTTTGTGATAGGTAATTTTGATGTCGCCTCACTAGGTTTTGGGCCCTTGCCTGTCGCGGGTACTTACCCCACCCACGCGTGTGAGGTACCATTTTTATCGGGAGACCAAGGGGAGCAGAAAGGCTGTAATGGTGGCGGGGATGTGGGCATTGGCGTGCCCACTTCGGGCAGCCCCCACCCTAAAAACAAATGCGCAAAAAATAATCCCTGACGTCAAGTGGGCTTTCTGCTGCCCGGGGGGGCAAATTGGGGGCTACTGCCCCCATCTACCCCCCAGGGGGGGCAGAAAGACTTATGGTGGCAAGGGCATGGGGGCATTAACGTGCCCATTTTGGGCAGCCCCTACCCTAAAACAAAATTGCACAAAAACAAATCCCTGGTATTTAGTGGGCTTTCTGCCCCCCAGGGGGCAGATTGGGGGCTACTGCCCCCATCTGCCTCCCAGGGGGGGCAGAAAGGCTGTAATGGTGGCGGCGGGGTGGGGGCATTGGCGTGCCCGCTTTGGGCAGCCCCCACCCTAAAAACATTGCACAAAAAAAATCCCTGCCGTTTAGTGGGCTTTCTGCCCCACCGGGGGGCAGATTGGGGGCTACTGCCCCCATCTGCCTCCCAGGGGGGGCAGAAAGGCTGTAATGGTGGCGGGGGGGGGTGGGGGCATTAGCGTGCCCATTTCGGGCAGCCCCCACCCTAAAACATAGCACAAAAAAATCCCTGGCATTTAGTGGGCTTTCGGCCCCCCCGTGGGGGCAGGTTGGGGGCTACTGCCCCCATCTGCCTCCCTGGGGGGGCAGTAAGGCTGTAATGGTGGTGGGGGGTGGGGGCATTAGCGTGCCCATTTCGGGAAGCCCCCAGCCTAAAACAAAATGCGTCCAAAAAAATCCCTGGTGTTTAGTGGGCTTTCTGCCCCCCAGGGGGGGCAGAAAGGCTGTAATGGTGGCGGGTGGGGTGGGGGCATTGGCGTGCCCATTTTGGGCAGCCCCCACCCTAAAACAACTAGCACACAAAAAAATCCCTGGCATTTAGTGGGCTTTCTGCCACCTTGGGGGGGGAGATTGGGGGCTACTGCCCCCATCTGCCTCCCAGGGGGGGCAGAAAGGCTGTAATGGTGGCTGGGGGGTGGAGGCATTGGCGTGCCCGTTTCGGGCAGCCCCCACCCTAAAAAAATGCACCAAATAAAAATCCCTGGTGTCTAGTGGGCTTTCTGCACCCCGGGGGGGCAGATTGGGGGCTACTGCTCCCATCTGCCCCCAGGGGAGCAGAAAGACTGAACATTGGCAATTTGTTTGGGGGAGCAAAAGCCCTTGCCCAAGGGGCCGCTCCCCCTCCCTGGTGCCTTAGTGGGTGGATCCCTGCTTGGGGATCACCCTCCTGGGGCGATCCCCAAGCAGGGATCCACTGGGGAGGGTACCATTGGAAAGGGAGATTCTCCTCTTTCCAATGATACCTTTCCCGTCTTTCTACGTGCTCAGGGGGCTGAGATAGCCCCTGAGCACGTAGAAAGTGAAACTGAAATGAGCCTAAAGGCTCATTTTAGTTTCGTTTTCAGTGAAATGAAGTCAGCGCGAAGTGCGCGCTGATCTTCATTTCACTGAAAAGGAGGGGGCCTCGGGTGCTGGGGAAGCTCTTCCCCAGCTCCCGAGGCTGTGGGGGAGAAAAGGAAATCCCTCTGCTGTCTGCAGCAGAGGGATTTCGTGCCCCTGGCCTCATGACGTAATGGTTCCGTCATGAGCACAGGGGCACCGATGCTCATGACGGAACCATTCCGTCATGAGCATCGAAGGGGTTAACTTTAAGCATCTTAAGCTAAAGTGCTGGTGCCGGATTGCTTCAAAAGTAAACAAATAGAAAAAAATGCCCTTTATTTTCTATTGCTTTACTTTTCGAGCAATGGCGGCACCAGCGCTTTTAACTTAAAATGCCTAAAATTAAAGTGGGGGTGCCGTCACTGTACACAAAAGTAAATAAACAGAAAAAAAGTCATGCGGCCGCTTTGGTGCCGCAAATTACAAATAAAAAAAAGTCACGGACGTCATTGAGGAAACCGGCCACACTGGTTAAACAAAAAAAAACAAGTTAAGGGAGAGACTGTCCTGCCTGCAACAGGCAGGAGAAAGGCAAATTAAAGAAAGGTGGCCGTGTTGTGATGCGTGCAATTAAAAAGAAAAAATGTTGCAGGAGAGCCTGTCCTGCAGGAGAAAGGCATTTAAAAAAATAGAACACCCTTTCTATAATGAAAAGCAGCCACCATTGTCCGCATCAGTGTCAATAAACAAAATAGTTCTCACCCACTTATAATGCAGACCCCGTAACAAGCCAAGTAAAAGGTTGTCGTTATGGGCGGTAACAAATTCAGACAAGGTGGTACCAAGGAGGGACTAACTAGCCTATTTACAAATCTGAAGCCAGCGTTTACGAAAGACAATAACACAAGCGAATGACAAATATGGGCGGAGAGTGGGCGGGGCTTCCAGTGCATACCCTAATACAGCATGCCTCGCAGAGCGAGTAGCGCATGCGCGCTGCCACTATGCTCGACCTAAAAAAACACTGAAATTGAGTTGAAAAAAACAGCCGTTTGTACTAACTTTTTCACCTGTAACTTCTAACTGTGGCAGTTTTTTTTAAAGCAATATACCGTTGTGTCCTCTGGACCCCTATGTATATCAAAAATCGGAACAAAATATAGAGTTTAGAAGCAGCAGTTATTTGCACATGTCCCAAATTGTGGGTACCCATACTAGCATGTGAATTAGGGGACATTTTCAAAGTGACTTTTTTACACATGGTCTTACATTTGGAAGGCAGAAATGCATAGAAAGTCGATAGGTAATGTTAGACCTGGCACCATTGGCGTGGGTCTCCCTTCCATTTTTTGCTGTTGCCTCTTATGTTTTTGCTGGTTTTAGATGCTTTTGGGCACTGTGCCACTGCTGTTCAGTGCCACAGTGCAAGTGCTCCCTATGGTAAATTGATGTATGGATTAGTGACTCCATGATTGGCTTGTTTGGCTTACTGTCAGACCCTAGTACAGTGCACTGCGTGTGCCCAGGGCTTGTAAATCAAATGCTGCTGGTGGGCTTGCAGCACTGGTTGTGCCACCCACCGGAGCAGCTTGTAAAGTGCGTCTCAGGCCTGCCATTGCAGAGCCTGTGTGCAGTCTGGTACTGCCATGTTGACTGGGCAAGTGTACCCACTTGCCAATCCCTAAACCTTCCCTTTTATACATATTAGTCACCCCTAAGGTAGGCCCAAGGGCAGGGTGCATTGTAGGTAAAAGGTAGGACATGCCCTGGTGTGTGTGGCATGTCCTAATAGTGAATTACAGCCATTTTCGTTTTTCACTATTGCAAGGCTACCTGTTCCCCATAGGCCAGACTGGGCAGTTACATTATTACATCTTATAATCCTGACTCAGGGAACCAGATAGAAATTCGAGTTTAGTATGCCTGAACTCAGAATGATAAAATACATCTTTTAGTGAAGTTGGTTTTAACATTCTGTGTTTGAAAATACCACTTTTAGAAAGTGGGTATTTTCTTGCCTAACTATCCAAGCCTGCCTCTGCTAGGTTGTGTATTCCTTGTCTGGAGTTTGAGTGACAGGGGCTGGGGGCTGCCAGGAGACAGGGTGAGTCAGCACAGGGCTGAATAGAGAGATCTGCATGCAGATAGGAGGGAGGAGTTGCATCTGGGACCTGAATAGGGCTGTGCCTTTCCTCCACAATGCTGGCTCCACCTCCTGTGGTGTGTCTGATGTCCCTGGCCTACACTGTGAAAGGAAAGAAGGAGTCTTGTCAACAAAGTGCTCCAGGACTGACCAGAACTGGTTTTGGACTAGGCAAAGGCCTCTCTGCCTTCAGAGAACAAAGAGAAAAGTAGTATAAATATTGGGACCCAGACCAAAGAATTTTAGATCACTTATGGGAAGACGAACCCTTGCTGAGGAGAAGAACCAGGAAGCTGAAGGAGGAGAGTACCCCCTGTGCTGTGTGTTTGGGGGTTGGCCTGCAGTGGTTGCTTCATTGCCAAAGAAAGGAGAAAAGGACTGAGTGTGCTTTCTATCAACTTGAAGAAGAATCTCCAAGGGCTTGAACTAGAGCTTGCCTCCTGCCTGAAGTCTCAGGGACACAAGACTTCACCAACCAGCTCCCCCCTGAATTCCCTTGCTGGGAATTGAAGTGCCTGCTGTTGTGCTGGGCCTTCTGAGAGACTGCGTGTCGCTGGGAGCGTGACGCAACGACGAGAAGCGTGTCGCCGCCGCAGCCGCTGTCATTGCATCGCAGAGGAAGCGAGACGCCGCTGCCATCATCGCATCGCCGGAGAAGCGGGACGCTGCCACAGAGGACATCGTCGCATCACAAGAGAAGCGCGTCCCAGGGCCTGTTGCGGCTCCAAAGATCATCGAGTCGCCGCACGGCCGTCGGGCGTGCACGCATCGCACCAACGTTGTCGCATCGAAACCAAGACACCATTTTGTCGCATTGCACCCGAGACGAGTATCGCATCGAGGTGCCATCTTGTCGCATCGCAGAGCAGTAAGAAACCGACGCATCACCTCCCCACACAGTAAGGAAGCGAGCATCAACTCCCCTGCGCAGCAGTAAGGAACCGACGCATCCACTCCCCTGAGTGTAAGGAACCGACGCATCACCTTCCCTGCGACCCTTTTGTTTTCTTTGCGTTACGCATTCAAGGTACATTGAGAGTAAAGTGTTGCATCTACAATTTGAGAGAACTGAACTATTTTATAACATTCTAAAGTCTATTTTTGAGTACAGTATTGTGGATTTTTGGCGTTTGGTCTTGTGTTAAGTCTATATAAAAATACTTATTTTTATAAATACAACCTGTGTGGTGTCCATCTGTAGTGTTGTCACTGTATTACTGTATGTGTTCACAAATGCTTTACACACTGCCTCTGAGATAAGCCTGCCTGCTCGTGCCAAGCTACCAAGGGGGTGAGCAGGGGTTATTTTAGGAGTGTAGCCCCTTACCCTGACTAGACGCAAGGGTCCCTATTTGTCACAGGTACCTACCTATGCCAACTAGAGACCCCCAAATCTATCAGGTAATAACACTTTTTCTACAATTCTGCGTT
Organism: Calotriton arnoldi; assembly: GCA_963921515.1. Lineage (NCBI taxonomy): Eukaryota > Metazoa > Chordata > Amphibia > Caudata > Salamandridae > Calotriton > Calotriton arnoldi. Next base: position 610,346 of record CAWUFW010000694.1, on the reverse strand, counting down.
CCTCTGAGTCTCCCGATAAAAATGGTGCCTCACTTGTGTGGGCAGGCCTAGTGCCTGTGACAGGAAACGGCCCTAAACGCAACATGGACATATCACATTTTTCAATTTAAAACGGACCCTTTTTTTGCAATATACCTGTAGGAGAGTAGGATCTGCTTCACATGGGTACCCCCACTTTTTGCTGATGCTTCACTGTTTTTCGACTTTAGTCTGGCTGGGGCCCTGCTAATCAGAACCCCAGCCTAGCTGCTTCCTCTCTAAAATGGTTTCCATGTACCTTAGGTACATCTTTGATTGAAATCTGGAGTGCCCTTATAAGTCCCTAGTATATGGTATACTATGTACCCAGGGCATAGGTACCCCAGAGGCCTGCCAGGGGCTGAAGCATGTATTATGCCACCCCTCGAAGGCCAGCCAAAATGACACCACAGGTCTGCTACTGCAGCCTGGGTAAGGTGGTGCATGCACCCCTTACTGTGATATAGGCTACCTGTATCACTACCAATGCACACACACATAAACCTATAAGTCACTCCTATGGCAGGCCTTTACAATCCTAAAGGCAGAGTGCTTGGTTTTTATGTGAGAGGGTGCCCCTGCATGAGCAGAGCCCCTCTGCAGCGTTCGGAGTCCCTCCTCTGATGCGGTTTGTGGTACAGCCTGACCATATACTCTTAAGTGCATTATATCCTCGCGGTACAATGCTAACTTTGGACTGGCTGCACCAAAACATGTCGTGTTTGTTGTCAAACATCTTGGAATACTACCCCCCCGCCAGTCCTGGCGGCGGGGGTAGCATTCCACCCTTCTAGAGGGTGTACCCACCGGCCTACCCGGTAACTTCTTTATAGAGCCCTGGCATCACAAAATGGATGCCGCTTCCACAGACACGGGTCTGGCCTCCTGCTGCTGACAAACTCCGGCAGGGGAGGCCTGGACAATAGGTTTCCTGTCGCAGGGAGGTGTAACCACCTCCCCAGACAGGATGTGTATTGGGGCTGGGCAGGAGCACTCTCTGGTGCTCAGAAGTCCTGCACTGGGGGCACACTTGGTGTCCCTGTGCATATGCCAGTTCAAACCGGTTGCAGGGGCTATCTGCCCCTGCTCTGGCGCGAAACTGGACAAAGGGAATGGGTGTAACCACCCCTCTTCCCTGACCCTCCCATAGGTGGGTCCCCAGAGTATGTCCAACCCCCTAACTTAGTATAAGTATGGGACCCCAGTCCTTAGGACTTTAGATATCCCTGGACGAAACTCCGACACTGAATCCTGGACCTTCGACGCTCTACTTCAAGATTAGAGGACTGAAGAATCTCCCTTGGGGTCAAGGAGTGACTCCCCTGCTTGGCAGGCATCTAAGAAGCAATTGTCCGGTCTGCATCGCTGAAGCTCCCGCCGGACGCCGAAGTCTTTGCAACACCAGAGGTGGATTTCCAGACTTCCCCGAGGCTGCCCTGAGTCCCCAGCGAAGCTGAGGCCCGTAGCGGTCGTGGGTAACGTGGAACCGTGACCCCTGGACACCGAGAACTTTTGCAAGTGCATCCTCTTCCTGGTCTCCCACGAAGTTGTGATTTGGGCTCTGAGTAGCCCCCGCCTCCAGCACCGACTGCACCGAAGATCACTGGCCTCCACTCCACGAGTGTCTTGTGAGCCAGCTCCAAGTGCGTCCACTCGAGGCTCCTTCGCGGTCGCTAGTCCGTTGGCTAGTGGGCCCTCCCGAAGGCAACTCTTCTTCTGCTTGGGCTTTCCTGGTTGCTCCAGACGTGCCCCGACTTACCCTCGCTGGGTGAGTCCCTCAGACCTTGCTGGTCTGCATCAACGTCCTTTCTTTGTTTCCACGTGACTTGCCGTTGCCAAGGCTTGTTGGGTCCAATCCGGTCGCCGACACCTCAGCAATAGACAGACGTCGTGGGACAGCTCGAATCCAGCTCCTGGTCGTCGCCGACGCCTCCTGGACCTCGTGGCTGAAGAGTCAAGACGACCGTCAACCTAACTGAAGCACCCGACATCGGTGGGCATCTGCTCATCGCCTTCCTGGTCACTGGCTAGTGACCCAGACTCTGTCCCCTCTGCTTTCAGGTTCTTCAGATCTTCGATCCACCCTTGGATCCACCCGGACACTTTCGACTTGGTCGCCAGCAGCCTGCTGCAGGAGATCGCCATTGAAAACGACGACGAAACCCGACGCCAAAAGACACCTATGCACCCGGCTCCCCTGGGTGAGGTAACTCGAGTACTCCGGTGCTCCCGTGGGTATTGACTCTAGAACTGCCTAGTTCTAAAGGGATTTGCTCCAAGTCCTCCTCTAAGTGTCCTTTCCTTTTAAAAATCCAACCGCGACTTTCCCCATAGAAGTTAACGGTGGCTCGCGGCTGTGTTCTCACACTGCAAGCGTCCCCCGTGGGTCCCCTGTGTCACTACCTTGGGTGGTTCCTTGGGGTCCAAGCACTTCTACAGGCTCTAGGCCTTGTGTCTAGCTCAGTCGTGGTTCTTATACCACTTTTTGGTATATGGTTTGGTACGCCCCTAGGGCTCAAACGTGTATTTGTGCTATTACTGTTGATAACTGACTTGTAACTTATGTACTTCGAACTCTAGCCTCATAAAGAGACTAAAGGGGTGTGTTTAAGACTAAATACATATATTTTATATATATATATATACACCTGGTGTGGTCCTCTTTCATTTGGTCACTCAAGAGATTATAGACTGGTAAAACAAGCTGCTTTACATTCCTTCAAGACTTAGCCTGAAGGCTGCTCTCCATAGCTACCACTAGGATAGCTTTCAATAAAGGTTGTCTTTAACCTATCTCCAATAAGGGGTTGTTTGGACTGGTGCAAGGTGCCCACTATAATTAGTGGACAGCATATACCAGGCCAACTTCTCACAATACCCAACTGTGAATTTTGGACCCTAGCTCAGCTGCCACCTGGGGTAACCTAGAGAACCTGTACATTTTTGAAAACTAGACATCCTTGGGAGTCTGGGATGGGGTGACTTGTGTGGCTCTCACCAGGTTCTGATACCCAGAATGCCTTGCAAATCTTAAACTTTGTAAAAAAAAAAAAAAAAAGAACATTTTCCCCACTTTTCTGTGATGGAAAGTACTGGAATTTGTGGGGCGCCACAAACTTCCACCCACCCAGCATTCCCCCAAGTCTCCCGATAAAAATGGTACATCACTTGGGTGGGTAGGCCTAGTGTCAGTGACAGGAAACGGCCCAAAACGCAACGTGGGCACATCACATTTATCCATTGAAAACTGACCCTTTTTTCGCAATGTACCTGGCTGTGGATTTTGGATCCTCACTCAGCCAGCGCCTAGGGATACCTAGCAAACCTGTAAATTTTTTAAAACTAGACTTCCAGGGGAATCCAGGATAGGGTGACTTGTGTGGCTCTCACCAGGTTCTGTTACCCAGAATCCCTAGCAATCCTCAAAACTTTGTAAAAAAACCAAAACATTTTCCGCACTTCTTTGTGATGGAAAGTTCTGGAATCTGTGGGGAGCCACAAACTTCCACTCACCCAGCATTCCCTCAAGTCTCCCGATAAAAATGGTACCTCACCCCGGTGATCCTACAACTTTACCACACAGAAAAGTGAGGAAAACGTGATTTGCTAAATTTGAGGTTTGCAGGGGATTCTGGGTAGGAAAATGTTGGGAGATCCATGCAAGCCACACCTCCCTGAACTCCCCCAAGTGTCTAGCTTTAAGAAATGGTTACGTTTGGTAGGTTTCCCTAGATGGCCGCTGAGCCCGGGACCAAAACACAGGTGACTCCCTCGCAAAACAAGGCAGTTTTGCAATCAATAATTTTGAAGTCTCAACAGCACAGTTTGGGCCATTTCCTGTTGCGAGCACTAGGCAAAACCCACACAAGTGAGGTACCATTTTTTTATCAGGAGACCTGGGGTAACGCTGGGTGGAAGGAAAGTTGTGGCGGCCCGGTGATCCTACAACATTCCCACACAGAAAAGTGAGGAACGGTTTACAGGGGATTCTGGGTAGGAAAATGTTGTGAGGTCTACGAAAGCTGCACCTCTCTGGACTCCCCTAGGTATCTAGTTTTCAGAAATGTTTGCGTTTGGTAGGTTTCCCTAGATGGCCGCTGAGCCCAGGACCAAAAATGCAGGTGACCTCTTATAGAACAAGTTACTTACCTTCAGTAACGATATATTTGTAAGAGATATATTAGTTATAGATTCCTTACCTTAGAATTACCACCAGGCGTCAGATGCGGAGAATTTTTTACGTAACAGTACCCCTGCACATCGGTAGGTGGCGTCGTTTGACTCAGCGTTCGTCGTCGGCGTCATGATCGCCGGGATGGCGTTGCGGTATCTACTTAGACGCCGCCCTCGCACGCTGACGCCAGTTCTTTACACGACATTCAACACCAGAAGTGCAGAGCCATGCAAGACACTGACCACTGGTGCACAAAACTAGGGCACTGAAAGGGAGTCCCTTACCCTAGAAGTCAGTTCGCAGAACCGGGAGGATGGGTGGGGCGGTAAGGAATCTATAACTAATATACTTCTCTTACAGATATATTGTTACCGAAGGTAAGTAACTTGTTCATCTGAAAGAGACTATTAGTTATAGATTCCTTACCTTAGAACAGATACCCCAGCAATATCAAGCCTGGAGGTGGTTCTGTGAACCAAGTTCACACCAGAAAGTCCTGGAGGGCTGAACGGCGGAAGAACCCCTCTTTCCGGACTTGGCTGTCCAGGCAGTAGTGTTTTGTAAACGTGTGCAGGGATGCCCACGTGGCTGCCTGACAGAATATCACCAAGGGGGGGCTCTAGGTCCCAAAGCAGTAGTGGCCTCAGTCGCCCTGGTAGAATGGGCGCGCAGTCCTACTGGAGGTTCCTTCTTTGCCAAGGTATAACAAATTTTGAAGCAAAAAACGACCCACCGAGAGATGGTCCGTTTTTGCACGGCCCGACCTTTCCTGGCGCCCACATAGCCAACAAAGAGCTGGTCATCCACCCGGAATTGTTTAGTGCGATCAAGGTAGAAAGATAGCGCATGTTTTGGATCCAGACGGTGGAGTCGCTCTTCCTCCTTTGAAGGATGCGGGGGTGGGAAGAAGGTGAGCAAAGTGATGGTCTGTCCAATGTGGAAAGAGGTAACCACTTTGGGGAGAAAAGAAGGTCGAGTTCGAAGGACAACCTTGTCAGGATGAACAGCAAGAAAAGGAGGCTTAGAAGACAGAGCCTGAAGCTTCCTCACCCTGTGAGCAGAGGTGATGGCAACCAGAAAAGCAGTTTTTAAGGTTAAGAGTCTGAGAGGACAATTATGTAGCGGCTCGAAAGGAGCGCACATAAGGTAAGTCAAGAACAGATTCAAGTTCCACAGGGCATTACGAAAGGAATAGGAGGAAAGAGGTGAGTAATGCCCTTAAGAAACCTATTTACAATAGGGGACTTGAAAAGAGCAGGCTGATCAGTTAGGCGAAGAAAGGCCGAATTGGCCGAAAAATAGCCTTTAAGAGTGCCCAGAGCAGAGCCCTGCTGGGCCAAAGAAAGGATGAACAAAAGCACCTCAGAAAGGGAATCCACAGCCTTTGCTGTGCACCATGCCACAACTTTGTTCCATCTACAGGCATATACCGTTTTAGTGGAGGGATGCCTGGCTGCCAAGATAACGTTACAGACTTCGGGAGGAAGGTCGAAAGCTGTCAACTGTTGCCGCTCAATCTCCATGCAAGAAGGTGGAGGCTGTACAGGTTCGGGTGGAGGACCGTCCCCTGTTGCTGTGACAGAAAATCCTCATGAAGAGGCAGTCTGTTCGGAGGATCGATGGCCATGTGCAAGAGCTCGGGATACCAGACTCTTCGAGCCCAATCCGGAGCCACAAGAATGACTTGGGCCCGGTCGCGCTTGATCTTCAGCACTCTGGGTAGAAGTGGTATAGGGGGAAAGGCGTATAGAAGACTGCAAATCCACTCGCGCCAAAAAGCGTCGCCGAGCTAGTGCCGCCTTGGAAATTCCAACGCACAGAACTGCTGACATTGTGCGTTCTCTTCGGTGGCAAATAGATCTAACCAAGGCTCTCCCCACTGCTGAAAGAGACCTTGCACCACCTCCGAGTGAAGACGTCATTCATGATCCATCATGCACCTGCGGCTTAGTTCGTCCGCCCAGGCGTTCAGTGAACCTGCCAGGTGTTGAACCACCAGGGATATGCCCTGATGTTCCAGCCACGTCCAAAGGTGGAGAGCCTCTTGACAGAGTCCACAACCCCACCCCGCCCGGTTTGTTGCAGTACCACAGGGCAGTGGTGTTGTCCGTGAACCCCTGCATTAATTTTCCCCGGACAGAGGGAAGGAATACCTTCAGTGCAAGACGAATCGGCCGAAGCTCCAGAAGGTTGATGTGGAGCCCGGTCTCCGCCGGAGACCAGAGGCCTCTGATCTCTGCCTCTCCCATAGGGCCGCCCCACCCCAGAAGTGATGCATCGGTCACCACTGTGAACTCTGGTTGGGGAAGGGAGAGGGATCTGCAGTTGACCCAATCCTGGTTCAATAGCCACCACTGCAATTGGTGTGCAGTGCCCTCCGAGATCTTGACGCAATCGGAAAGATTCCCCTGATGATGTGCCCACTTGAACTTCAAGTCCCACTGCAGAGCCCGCGTATACCACCTGCCATGATTCACCAGCAGGATGCAGGAGGCCATGAGGCCCAGCAGCCTTAGGGTCATTCTGACCGAAACCCGGGATAGAGGCTGAAAGATCGGAATCATAGCCTGAATATCCCGGACTCGCTGTTTGGGAGTATAAGCCCGAAACTGCGTTGTATCCAGAACCGCTCCGATGAAAAGGAGCTTCTGAGAGGGAATCAGGTGCGACTTCGTCATGTTGATAGTGAACCCCAGCGAATGCAGGAGGTCCGCCGTAGTCTGGAGGTGGGAGACGACAGCCTGGGGCGAGCCCGCCTTCAACAGCCAGTCGTCGAGATAGGGGAAGACTGGAACCCCTGATCTGCGCAGATGAGCAGCGACCATGGCCATCACTTTCGTGAACACCCGAGGGGGACTGATAAGGCCAAAGGGGAGCATAGTAAACTGGAAATGCTCGTGGCCTACCGTGAACCGTAGGTAACGCCTGTGGGCCGGCAGGACGGGGATGTGGAAATAAGCTTCCTGCAAGTCCAACACTACCATCCAGTCTCCAGGGTCGAGAGCAGACAGAACCTGAGCCAATGTCAACATCTTGAACTTCTCCTTCCGGACGAAGCAGTTGACATCCCTGAGATCTAAGATACGACGCAGGCCTTTGTCCTTCTTGGCTACCAGAAAGTAGTGGGAATAGCAACCACAACCTACTTCTGGCACAGGGACGCGCTCAATGGCTCCCTTGGCCAAGAGAGCTGTAACTTCCTGGCAGAGAAGGGCCAAGTGATCCTCCGACATGCAATGGGATATAGGTGGCATGCATGGAGGGGTAGTCTCGAAGGGGACGGAGTAGCCCCTTCAGACTATCTACAAAACCCACCTGTCTGACGTGATGTTCTGCCAGTGGGGGAAGTGATGGCAAATCCTGTTGCCCACTGGCAACTGGTGGTCCTGGAGGGTCGGACTAGGAAGGTTTGGAGGCTGCTGTAAAGGGGGCGCTGGGGGACTGGCCCAACCGCTTGCGCAGGCATGTGGCTCTGGGCGGAACATGGTGGGGCACCCGTTCCGTAGCCACGAAAGGGGTGAAAAGCAGACTGCAAGGTCCAAGGGTCTGGCCGTAGCCCTAGAATCCTTAAAGCGCTCGAGCGCGTTGTCCTCTTTGTCGCCAAACAAGCGACGGCCATCAAAGGTCATGTCCAAAAGCGTCGATTGGACATCGCCCGAAAAGCCAGTGGACCTCAGCCAGGTGTAGCGTCTCAAGGCTACCAACGTTAAAATGGTTCTGCCTAGCGAGTCGGCGGTGTCCAGCCCACACCTTATGGTGAACTTTGCTGCATCTCGTCCGTCAGCAACTGCACAGCAGAGTGTGGCCTGGGCCTTCTCCAGGCACTGTGGCAGCACCTGCGCAACAATATCCCACACAGAGTGGGTCTAACGGCCCAAGAGACATGCGGTGTTCACCGACCGCAGTCCTAAGCTGGCGGAAGAAAACATCTTCTTCCCAAGGTGATCCAGCTTCTTGGATTCCCTATCTGGGGGAGCAGTAGGGAATGCGCCCTTGGAGGTAGAGGCTTGGACCACCAAGCTCTCAGGGGTAGGGTGTTGGGAGAGGAAAACTGTCACCCAGGGCCGGGCGGTGGCATCGGGCAATCATCCTATCCACAGGAGCCCCTGTGATGGGCTTGGACCAGGTGCCCAGAAGGATGTCAGTGAGGGCCTCATTGAATGGCAGCAGGGGCTCCGAAGAGGCCACTGCCGGTTTAGCACCTCGGTCAGGAGGTTGGTCCTGACCACCACCGTAGGAAGCTCAAGGCCTTAGCCGCCCTACGCAACACCACTGCGTATGATGCTCCCTCATCCGTAGTCACGGTAGGGGGAGAAAGCATACCAAGGTCTGGTGAGGTGACCAGACCACTGGAATCACCCAACTCCTCTCTCCAGTCCGGTTCCTCAAGCTGGTCTGCAAGAGCATCAACAGAACCCTCCCAGTCCTCCTCACCCACCTCTGGCTGCCAATCAGGCCGATAAGAAACGCCAGGGAAGAAAAGTGGTACAAAATTACCGGTCGGCGTCGGATCCGGCGTCAGTCGATGTCGGTCCGGCTCCGTGTCCAGGTCAGGGCAGAGACCGGGGTTTATGCCGGCTGGGGACACAACTGGCATCGGAGGGGGTGGAGGTGTCATCAGTGGATTCGTCGCTGGAGGAGGTGTCATAAGGTCGACTGGTGCCGATCCAGGTCCAGGCCTGGATCCCTGGGGGCCCTGCGGCGCCGGGGCTGAAGCGGCCCACCTCAAAGGCCTAGAACCCCCAGCGGAGTCCACGGGGCCCGAAGGCGCGCCAGCGGAGTCGGGCTGCCCAAAGATGGAGTGGAAGGCTTCGTAAAAACTAGAAGTTGGGCAGGGGTCGCTCCGGCTCCCGGAAAGGGAGGAAGGCTCGGAGCCGACACAGCAGGCTCTGCAGGCGGAGCCACAGGGCGACCACCGTCCGCATCCCGCGTTGTGTCGGCCAATGGACGGGGAGAACACAAAGAGCGCTGGTGCTTCTTCGCCGCCTTCTTGTGCTTCGACTTACTCGAAGACAAAGACTTCGACGAAGAGTGGTGGTGATGGCTCCGCGACCTCCCTCTCGACCGGGACCTCGAGCGGCATGGAGCAGACTGCCAGGCCTGCAGAAGCTTTCGGGACTGCTCCCGCAAAGACTTCGGGTTCATGGCCTGACAGTCAGAGCACGACTTTGGGTCGTAGTCGGCTCCAGACACCAGAGGGACACGAGGTGAGGGTCCGTTACCGACATCAGTTTGTGACATGCATCACAAGCCTTGAAGCCGGTCTGATGTGACATCCCTACGCACACCAGGAGTCAACACGACTCAAAAAGAAGTCGACAAAAGTTGAAAAATAGTTAGTCAAAAAGTGACTAAGGGTACCGCTCTCTACGGATCTGCGCTGGCTGGCGTGGAAAAAGAAAGAACTGACGTCAGCGCGCGAGGGCGGCGTCTAAGTAGATACCGCAACGTCATCCAGCAATCACAACGCCAACGACAAACGCGGAGTCGACCGACTCCACCTACTGGCGCAGAGGGGTACTTGCTACGAAAATTTTTCTCCAGTTCCAGTCTGACGCCTGGGGGAATTCTAAGGTAAGGAATCTATAACTAATAGTCTCTTTCAGATAAACCAAGTCGTTTTGTGATCGATAAGTGGGCACCTGTGTCTTTGGTCCCGGGCATGCAGACATCTAGGGGAACCTAAAAAACCAAGACATTTCTGAAAACAAGACATGCGGGAGTACAGGGAGGTGTGGCTTGCATTGATCCCCCAACATTTTCCTTCTCAGAATCCGCTGCAAACCTCAAATTTAGCTAAAAAGTCACATTTTCCTCTAATATCTGTGTGGGAAAGTTGTGGGATCACCGCACAAATTTCCTACCACTCAGCATTCCCCTCAGTCTCCCGATAAAACGGATATCTTACTTGTGTGGATGAGCCAAGTGCCTATGACATGGGAGGGCCAAAAACGTGTAAAGATTGAGGAGGGGGGGCGCCCAAAGCAGGTCCAAAAGGGCTGCTGGTTTATACGTTTTTAGGCTGATGCTACTTTGGGCACCCATACAAGTGAGGTATCATTTTTCTTGGGAGACCAAGGGGAACGCTGGGTGGTAGGAAATTTCTGCCTACGCGGTGATCCTACAACTTACCCACACAGAAATGTGAGGAAAATGTGACTTTGTAAGTAAATTTAAGGCTTGCGGGGGATTCTGGGTAAGTAAACGCTGGGAGATCCATGCAAGCCACACCTCAAGCCAAGTCGGTACACACACTACTATCCACGCACACCGCCAGCCAAGCACCTCTGTCAAGGCTCTTTTAGTACTCCCTATTTGCCGATACTCCCAGGAGCAGAATGATGATATTTTCCCAATTCCCACCTCAGACCTTCCCGCGAACACCAAAGACAACTGGCGGTCGCGTGAACCCTGCTGGGGGAAAGGGGAATGGGACAGAGAAGAGACTGCCTGGCTTTCTTTGGTTTTTCCACTCTCACGCTATTCTTCCTTCTGCTTTCACTTTTCTTTCTGCTCCCTCTTTCTCTCTCTACTTCTTTTAGTGGAGTAACTGTAACATAAAACAGTTATTATTTCTCCAAAATCCCTCCCAGACTCTCTCTTTGATATCTCCCCTCTAAATCTTTCTTACCCAACTAGCTTAAGGCTTGCGCTCCTCTTCTTTTCTTCTAAGCAAGGTTTTTAACATCAGGTGCGCTGTCATTACAAACAAGGTTAAGTATTTTCTTTTAAGGTGAAAGTTAAAACTTTAATATTCAACTCTCTCTCACTCTTACTTGTAGTCTTGGTAACCTTTTTATATTTTTCTTCCTCAGGAGAATTTGCTTGCTGTTCGCTGGAAGCTGTCCACCGGAAGACCAGGATCAGCGGGAGACCGGTGGGTGAGTATTTCCTATTTTCTACTAATTTTCTATGCAAGTATTTCCAAATTCCTAGTTTAAATGCCTTAAATCTGTCTAACTATCCGACGCTGCGAAACATCCTACCCTACCCCTAAGCCTAGCAACTAATGTACACTAAATACCCTGACTAACTAAACGCCATTTCTAGACATGTCCTCACTGAAAAACTCCGTTGGTGAAGTGCGCGGTTTGGAATTCAACCGACGCACTTCACAGCTGGTCGAGACCTCGCGCCCGGGTCCAGGCGCGAGAAACTAGACTGGCAACTGTCAGCGCATTCCTCCCTGTTGGGAGTACAAGACAGGTGCCCTTATTTCGCGCTATGATCACCCGCGATATTTTTCGAGCGGGTGATCGTTTCAGAACTGGTTTCTCTGAAACTACTGAGGCACAATGGAGTTTGCGAACTCCTCTCTTCTGAAACCTGACAACCATCCACACATACTGCCAGCCAAACACCATCAATGCACTCTGTCAGCCAAGTGCCAGTTCACGTACACCAAGCGCCACTCCAAGCGCCAATCTACACACACCATCAAGCGATAGTTCACACACACCATTAGCCAAGTGCAAGTCCACACACACTGCCAGAAAAATGCCAGCCAAAGGTCAGTACACACAGACCGTCAGCCAAACTCTAGTTCACACACAAACTCTCCATGGTTTCTAGTGTTTTTCTGCCCCCACTTGGGGGCAGATGAGACTAACAATATCACTGAAAGAGCCAACATGTGTGCCTAAAAAAAAAAGGGTAGCGACCCTTGCCTATGGAGCTTCTCTCCGACACCCACCATAAACAAACCTCTGGTGCCTAGTGGACTTTCTGCCCCCCCCCGTGGGCAGATAAGGGGCTATTGCCCCGATCTGCGTTCTGGGGGGTGGGGAGGGCAGAACAACGTTTTTGGGGGTGTGGGAATTAGCATGTCCGTTCTGGGCAGCCCCCATGCCTACGTATAAAACAAACAATCCCTGGTGCCTATTGGGCTTTCTGCACCCTCTGGGCCAGATCATGGGCTACTGCCACCATCTGCCTACCGGGAAAGGCAGAAAGACTGTGGCCATTTTTTTGGAGGGGTAGGGGGCATTGGCATGACCATTTTGGGCAGCCCCCACCACCAAGTATAAAAAAACACAATCCCTGGTGCCTAGTGGGCTTTTTGCCTCTGTTGGGCAGATCATGGGCTATTGCCCCCATCTGCCCCGTGGGGTGGGCAGAAGGACTTTGGAATTTGTTTTGGGAGGTGGGGGCATTGGCATGCCCTTTGTGGGCAGCCACCACACGCCTATATACATTTAAATAAATCCCTGGTGGTGGCTGACAGACCAGATGTTCAATACTGATATTCCCCGCTTGCCTAGTTACATTCTTCGAGGCTTATCTAACGCATTGACCTATCCATTATATTCTTCAACAGAGAGGACTATCACTGTTCCTCTGTGCTGCCAAACAGGTGGTACTCGCTCGATGGGGCACAGACCTGATCCCAACACACACTGACTGGCTAAACAAGCTTTGGCACCTCTTGAGCAAGGAGAAATTAACGGCCTATGGGACTCACACTCTTTCCTGATTTGAAAAGACCTAGGGTCTGCTTGAAGCTCTTGGCACACAGTTTTTGTATAAATCTATTTTATTTTTCATACAAAGAACAAAGAAAGGGTCTATGTATACACAGCACAGGGCCCACAACCCTATGTAGGGCCGGCCGCGCAGGTTAGGGGAGATATGGGTGATTTTAGAAAAGCATGCCGAAGTAGATTTTACACAGCATGTCGCCTGCAACCCTTGTTGGGCCGGCCGCGTGTTGCATGTGCCATAACATTGGATTGCAATCATGGGGGAATTAGTACACAGTTTTAAAGAACTCACCTGTGAAGCAGGGTCCAGTTTTACCATATAGTGCCCCAGGCCCATTCTGTCTACTCCTGAAGCATGAGACCCTGATAAGGCCCCACCAGCCAGCATACAGAGTGGTGTTAAGTTGACCATACTGTCTCAGTTGTTCTTTTAATGTAGTAGGCCCAAAATGCCTCTCTGCTGAAATACAAGTACAAGTTATTTCTTCTGCGACACACGACGCTTCAGCTCTGACTTCTTCGTAAACAAACTGCCCATAAGGCCCCCACTCCCTCGATGTGCTCTTCTTCTCTTACACCCACGTAGAAACCGCAGGAACAGGGAACTAAGAGGAACATCACGCGATACCCGATGGTGGGGGCCACTTGCCACCGGTCAATCTTTCATATTATTGTATTTTGCATTATGATTTACGGTCAAACATCAAGTGACCTTTTGGTAAACGTTTGTAGTGTGGGTGTCACTTCCGTGTTCCTAAATATTTCCGAGACGTGACCAAAGTGCGTCATGTTCTGCGGTCAAAAGCACCTGTTAATGTCGTGATTGTTCGGTCAATGGTTCGTCATTCAAAAGGGTATAAAAGATCTGCTCCTCAGTCCATTCACCGGACTACCTCGCAGAAGTGACCCCTTGGGTCACTGACGCATGTGTAGTCTCCCTCAGCCATCATCTTTGGCTGAGGCTATAATGCTTATGGTATTTTGAAATTGTCTCTCTCTCCTCTGCATTGCCATTATTCTAAACATTATTCCAATTGCATGTTCTTGCTCTCCAAGAGAATTTTCATTAAGGTTGCATATTTTCTAGTGCATGCTGAATGGCATTTCTCTCTGCAAATGTTTCATTGATCATGAAATGCATTTCTCTCCTTGCGTTATTTTAACATATATCCTTCTCATTGCTATTATTAAGAAATGTATTTCTCCCATAGCACCTATCAAGAAAGGTATTTTTCTTCTTGCGTTCTTACATGTATTGTGACAGTTCTCTCTGCGTACATTATCATGAAAAGTATTTCACTATGATTTTAAGTCTCATTGCAATTGCGTGTCTTCTGCTCTCTAAGACAATCTTGACACTGTTGCCTATGTTTAATATATTCACAAATGTTTATCCTCTTGTTCCTGTATTCCTTTTGTTCTAAAAGCATTCCATTATATGCCTTTGTTATATTTCTAACATGTATCCTCTGCCATTTAGTCTTTGCTAAGACACAGCGTCTTATTATTGCATTATAAAGTGTTTTCTTTACGCTTCTTGTTGAAGTGGTTTCAGTGTAATAAAGCACAACATTCCCTGATTCAATTCCTGTCACTCATACGTGTATTTTCTCATTTAAAACGCAGCACCCCGGTACAAATTAAGCTGCCTTGAATTATCACCCTTTAACATCTGGCGACCACGAAAAAAGTGCGACACCTTTCTATCCGGCAAGGGTTTCCTATGACAACGGACGCAGCTTGCTGCCCCTTCGGTGCTTCTCCCTGTTGGTGCAGAGACATCACGCTCGGGTAGGTCAATGATCGGAGTGTAACACTCTCTTGTTCTTTTGGCTCTCCCCGGTGGGTTGTTTGTCTGTATTTTCGGGTGGGCATTTGAAGTTGCACTTCGGTCCTGAGTCACAGTTTGTTGCGTAGTTGGTGTTTTGCCACATTACTCGAATCCTTTCCTTTTAAATGCGTGTACACAGGCGTTGAGTCAGGGATTGATGCAACGTTTTTTTTGACGGTTTGAAAATTTTGGCTTTTTGATGCACTACCCTTTTTTTGGCAGTTTTAAATAGTGGATTTTTTTTTTTTAGATATAAATGCTTTGAATATTGCCCGTTTAAAAGGAACAGGGCGCCTGTGCATAAAGGCAAGGGGTTAATTGCGTCTTGCATTTTTCCCAGCTCTTGCAAGCTCTGAGCGAGTCAGGGTTTCATACTAGTTGTCGGTTCACGTCTTGTGGCTGGCACAGGGTGGGGGGGTGTTGCCGATCGCACTTATCGGACATCTCCAGCTTTTCGCGAGTGATTGTCACTTCATGTATTTTGTTATTTGATCGGACAGTCAAATTTGATAGTTCTTAAGCATGTTTTAGTGTAGCATTCGAACAGCCCTATTTCTCTCTCTGCGTAGCTAACAGAAGTAAAAGAAATAGGGGAAGTGGTGGCTTCATGTTCAACCTCGGGTGAAAGGGGAACGGAGACTCATTTTATTTCAACGTTTTTTTAAACATTGAGTGAAAACCATCCTTCTGTCTTCATTTAGGCAAACTGAGAAAGTGCGCAGTTTTTGCCTGCCCTTCTAGTGTAGTGCATTTTACATATAGAGTGTTTCACATATGGTTCATAAGGTTTTTGATTATATTGCGTTCATGTTTTCTATTTATTATCCTATGGTTTGCTTTTATTGTGGTTTTCTTGTAAAAGCATCCGTGCCATGGCACCTCCTTCTGCCTAGTGCACCGATTCTATAGCGCGTTTCATGTGCTTAGCGAGACAAAATAACCAGGATTATTAATGTTTTTGTTATTTACTTATTGATACTCTGTGAATCCCCTGTGATTATTATTGTTACATAAAAACACCCTGTCTTCTCCCGCCCCCCCCCCCTCCGCCCAAGTCCTGTTAAACATTAATAACTAATGGCACACTGCCACATTATTTTTTTATTTTTTTTTATTCTTTTTATTTGAAACATAATTGGCATAGGTAAGTTGTTCAGTTACAGAATATACAGTGTACATATACAGTCTTATCGTAGTCAACAGTTGTCGTTATTGTGACATTGCTGGTATCGTGCTGCGCATACATACTTCGTACAGGTATTGGGTTCCATCACCTTAATGCGTTTCTAGGTCATTATTCACTGTTGGTAATGCGCATATTTCCCCCCTATCACACTGCCACATTTAATATTTTGTTTAAGCCTCTGAATAGTAGCCCCCACACAACACGTGCATTGCCTCATATTGTACAACACAATTTCTGCACGGGATGAATAATAATGATCCACAAATTACTGAACTAGTAATGCACTTATTAAAGAATAGAGCAGTCTCGGTGTTGAATGTAAACACAGATACACTTTCTCGCCTAACAGTATATCAGGGAGACCTTATCTCAATAGCGTGGGATATATTGGGAGTTCACTTTACGCCAGCATCCGAGATAAGGATATCTGCACTGACTCCGATTGAATTACCTGCGACAGGCACAGCTCATACAAATCCCAGGCCGAACCCACCACTTCCAGATACCACACGTCCAGACCTTGTCTGGCCACATTACTCGCAGCGACTGACAATAGTCCCCAATTACATTACTAAGTTGCATTCCAGGACAGCTCATTAAGTACAGTACACACTGCAGTGAGAAGTGACCAGTAGAAACAGCTGAGTACATGCCAAAGAGACACAATTTGGGTAAGACGGGTACGAATTTGAGACCACACAGCTAAGAGAAGGGTGAACTATCAGTAGTGTGGTCCGGCGAGTCTGGTTCACTTACGGGGCCTACTTGGCAGGTTGTTGTGGTCTACGGAAGCGGCTGAGCTAGGCTTGGTGCGGTTTGTGGTCCAAAATGCCCGATTCCGTGAACAGAACACACTGCCCATAGTGCACTCCTATTCTCCTCTTGAATTGGTTCAACGTTTTTCTAACATTGAACATATGAGTTCATTCGATCTTCATTCAAGCACAAACTGCGCAATTTTTGCCTGTTCATTTTTAAATTTCAGTTGAGAATGTGTATTACATTTCTGCATGAATTGTTTCATATTTGTATACTGAGTTAGTGATAATTTTTTTTGTGTTCCTATCTTCTATTGAAAATATTATGGTTCGCGGTGCATCAAGTGAACACTGTGTCTAGCTTCCAAATAGCTGCCTTCACAACTCTTAATTACGTATTTTTGGGCACGGTTTTAAATAGGCTCCCCTATTTAACTGATTACACCCTGAATGATGTGCATTCAGTTCCTTGCCAATAACGCCTCGCGCTTCTCGCCTTTCCTGTGTGCTTGGCCCCGTAGTAATGGTACTTCCACTTGAATATTCAGTCAAGTGGTAGAAAGAGGGGGAGGCAGGCTTTCGCAGGCATTTATCGACCACGACACAGCCACCTTTTTACGTTTTCTGGTCGCTATTACGCCCTAGACTTGGCCCAATCTTCAAATGATAGACCAACCATTAGTTCCCTGGTGACCTCCTTTCATCCCCTCCCCCAATGAGCAATGGCATAATATATTCAGGTCAAATAGACGCAAGATTCTCACTGAAGATTACATCAGCACAAAATACTGCAGCCCCAAGATACTAAGTACCGAATAATTTACTCCTACCTGCGTCCAATTCAACAACAGCCCATGCAGTAACAAAGGTGCCACCTCTCCAGGCACAAGCAGTAGCCCGAATGCAAGCACCGATAAAGGAGGTACTGCCACAGAGCACACACAGCTGGAGTTGGCTATTACGACAGGGATCTCATGAACAAGGAAGTTAGTGACACTAGACTTAGAGCAACGTACATTTCGGAGCAGATGGTGATCATTAGACAGCAGAAACGAATTAGCGAAATAGGTCTGTTCTTCTCTCCCGATTTCATGTGCACAGAACTAGGGAGAGAAGAGGGGAGACAAATTGACAGAATGGAATGCACACTACCTACACAAAAATTGAGTCTTGGATAGCATATAACATTTCCAGGCTGGAGATTCAATGACACCTATCACCTATCAACAACAATATGCTTCAAAATATAGCTCCAATACATTATTCTAGGCTCTTCGGAGCAAAAGACTAGAAAATACGGCGTATTACAAAACATGCATGACACATAATGAACGTGAGTTGGGTTTGTGGGAGCCTGTGTTTAACTTCATGGTCACAGGTTCAAATGCTGCTAGGTCTA